>CM051833.1:28432346-29650737 GCA_028451465.1 Erethizon dorsatum
GCACATTATCGTGGGTGTGTAATACCCATGTTTATCCTTTAGAATATTTCTATTGATGAAGTATTAATTTTATGAGTTTTATTATATTAAACAATGAGTACTTAACAAAAGCAAGAAAATAAAGTACTGAACTTTTAATATTTATTGTTTATTAAAAAGCATAAAATTTTCAACATTGACTTTTTTGGTGTACAAAGTCTAAAAAATAACACATAAATTCCTGTATGAACTACGATGAAAATACCAATATAACTCTACAAAAAAATAATCTTTACTTCAATTATCACACTTAAAGCAGTCTTCACACATGATAACAGCATGTTCCATATATATGTATTGCTTACACTGACAGCACATGTGTTTTATTTTCCTGACCTTTTTGAAGGACATTGACATCTTGCTGGTCTTGCTGTTTTGTCAGGTTCTTATATTATGCAATGTGTGGTTGACAGGAACATAAAATATCAATAAAATAAAGTATTAAATTCTTCATATTTATCACACGTTTAGAATAAACATCAACATTTTCACATTAGCTGTATGCTTGCTTACAAAATCTAAAAGATAATATCAGAAATAAATTCCTATCTACAATGAAAATATCAATAGAACTCTACAACAAAAATAATCTTTGCTTCAATTACCACACCTAAGGCAGTCTTCATACATGACAACTGCCATGTTCCATGCACACATCTTGCTTACACTGACAGCACATGTGCTTAGCTCTCCTTTCCCATGTGGCAGGCCATTCTTGTCACCTCTCTTGTCTTCCTCTGTTGTCAAGAGCTTTGTACAATGTGCACTTAGCAGAATAAGATATCAGTAAAATAAAATATCAAATATGTAATGAGTGCTTATAATAGACATCAACATTTTCACATCAGCTGTATACTTGCTTACAAAACCTAAAAGATAACATCAGAAATAAATACCTATGTGAACTAGAATGTAAATACAAACAAAGAAATACTCTTTTCCTGTCACACCCAAGGCAGTCTTCACACATGCCAACTGCATGTTCCATGCACAAGTATTGCTTACACTGACAGGACATATGTTTTGTTTTCCTGTCCTTTCCTGTAGGGCACAGTTGACATCTTTTTGGTTTTCCTGTTGTCATAGTAGGTCTTTGTGATGCTGCACCTGGCTGTTCACCTGTCAGCTCACCAGTGTGCTCCACAATTTTTTGCATAGTTCCCTGGGCAGAAACATTTTCTTTTTCCTCTGCTGTAAATGATCTGTTAGGAGTTCCATTCCCAATCTTCTAAGAAAATTTCTACATGATATTTCGCACTTACTATTTTCTTTGTAAACTATCAAACTATTTATGCCACACATTTAGGATCGAGTAAAACATAATCACTGGTCAACACTTTGTGTTTCCAGTGACATCATAGTTGCTGCATAACTCATCATCTACTCTGCCTTTGGTTTTGTTGTAGAAAGTTACCATCTCAGGCTTCCATTTTGTCTAGGTTTCCCTGTCAATTTTTCCATCATGGTGCAGTGTTGACATCAGCAGTACCAGTTTGTTTTTCTTTGTCATATACAAGGCCAATTTTTTTAATATTAAAATTTAAATTTTATTCACCTCTTATTGTATACCAGATATATTTCTAAGGACTTAAGAAGCATTAGCTCACTTAATCCTCATTGGACACATTAGTTAAATATTATCACCATTTTCCAGTTTAGGAAACGAAGGCACAGAGAGTAAGGAGGTTGTCTGAGTTCCCATAACTAGTTGATGGAAGAACCAGTATTTTTTTTTAATATGCTTTTTTTGAACTTATTTTATTGGTACATTTTAGATATACATAATGATAACATTCATCATAGGGAGTTTATACATGTACATGATAAATCTTTTGTTTCTTTGTTTGAGACAGGGTCTTGCTATGTAGTTCAGGCTGGCCTTAAACTCACTATGTAGCCCAGGCTGGCCTTGAACTCACTATGTAGCCCAGGCTGGCCTCGAACTCATGGTGATCCTCCTGCCTCAGCCGCCCAAGTGCTGGGATTACAGGCGTGCACCACAATGCCTGGCTTGTACATGATATATCTTGCTGCTTCTTTTTTTCCCATTCCCCTCCCCTCCCTTCAACCCTTCTCCCCTCAAGGCCAATGTTATATCTTTCTGAAATCCAATGACTGTGCTATACAATTCTTGGTTTGGAATTGCAATATTTCATTTGGAATTTCTGCTTTGTTTCTGCATACAGTTCCTGCGCTGGTCAACTTGTGCTCTGTTAGTAAATGTAACATCAATTGGAAAATGGTAAACCAACTGTCGAATGTCATATTCCGATTAGTTTGGGAGATGGGAGCAACAAGTCTGTTCACAACATCATTTGGTTTATTACTGTATGAATAAGGACCTGGTGGCTGAGTTCCAGGATAAATTTCTAAATTGAAAGCATAATAAGTCTTTGCATCTACAAGGGCATAAATTTTTATTCTATATTTGGAGGTTTTTTGGGAATATACAGCCGGAAGCTACAGCAGCCATGAAATGCTGCAAGATTTTCATCAACAGTCAGGTATTCAGATGGTGTGTAAATTGCTTGACAATTACCCACAAATCTCTCAAACCATGAGTGGATAGCAGCCAGATTATCAGTTCTTTTCTTTCTTGGTGGGTGGTTTTGTCATCAAACCTCAGGCAGTTTTGAAGGAAACCAAATCTCAGTGTCATCGTTATTCTACAAACCTCAAGCCCATGCGATTACCATGAGAAAGCCCTGCTAAGTACAGCAGACCTATGAATGCTTTCACTTCAGCTAGTGAGGTGTCATAATAAATACATTTTTGAGTATGGCTATCGGGGCACACAGAACGTTTTATTTGTATTTCTGCATTTGTATTTTACAACATTTTATAGCATTTCTTCTGCCACAAACAATTTCCAACATTGAATGGCAGTGCTGGCGTTCCCTCCAATAGGTTTCCCCTCTGCAAGATCCTCACTGTATTTTCAGATGGAGTTCTAACATTGGATCATTCCATTTCGTTGTGTGACCATTTTGTACCATTTTGACTAGTCAAATATGTACTCACATTACTATTTTCTTTGTCATCTGAATCAAGGAGGTCTGTATTCCCTGTGCTGGTATCGGTTGATTCTTGCTCTATTTCACTGTCAACAGGAACTTTGATTCACATGGCCAACACCAAAGTTATCATCGTCATCTTCCATGCATGAGTGATCTAATGATTCACTTTTTACCTCTCCAAAAAAGGAAATCTGGTTTTTCATGTGCCATTGTACTGAATTGGGCTACTTCTATAAGAAAAATAAAAATAAACCCACATTTCACTATAGAAAAGTACAAGTTTACATAACAGAAGAGGGTGTGGGTGTATTTTACCCTCCTGATGCTCATGTAAACATTTGCAAAACCTGTTAGACGAGCATTAATGTGGGTAAAAATCCTCGTTTGACACGTTTGCACACATGCACACCCCTTGCTGTTTGTCATCCAAGTGGGCAAACATGAAGATTGCTTCCTGTATCCTCCAGGTTACTGAGACACACAGCTGGCTACTATTATGCTGAAGTACACATTTACAGTAGAAAAGTATGGGATGGTAGGGGCAGTGAGATGGCTCAGCGGCGTAAGCGCCTGCCTTGCAAGAGCGAGGGCCCGAGTTGGACTCCGGAACCCATATACAAAAAAAGGGCCGGTGATATCGCTCAGCAGCATGGGCGCCTGCTGGAGCAGGAGGGCCTGAGGTCGACCCCCAGTACCCACAAAAAAAAAAAAAAAAAGAAAAAGAAAAGTATGGGATGGCTCATTTTAACCCAGTGTTATGCCCTTAATGTTAAAGTGCAAAGATCGTGAGAAAGCAAGGCATAAGTTTCGATTCCCTAGGTCACCCCAGTTTCCCATGGAGGCCTCTTCCACACTGAACACTCACTGTGCACCAGCACTAAGAATCTCCTGCCCCCAAGCCACGTGACCCCAGTAGTTTCTGGGGCCCATGGTTTTTGCCAACCTTTTCCCATGGTTGTTTGCTTCAGTCCCTGGGCTCCATTAGTGTAGATGTATTTTCTCTCATTGATGGTTTTTACTTGATTATTTTTAGCTTAAAAAAATCTCCTCTGTTATTTTCCTGGGGAAATTTTACTTTTTCCATTCTCTGAGTTTTATTAGATTCCATGGCTTAGCCACCAAGAAAAAAGAACAAACAAACAAAAACTTCATCTTTGCATTGCACTTTCTTTTTGAGACATTTTATCTTATGTCGTTTCATTTAATAATTAATTGAATAGTTTTAGAGAAGTTTTAAATTTACAGAAAAATTGATCAGAGTACTCTAAGCTCTTTTAACCTACTGTCCCTACACAGTTTCCTCTAATATTAACAATTTGGCGTCAATACAGTACATTTGTTAGAACTGATGGACCAATTTTGATATATTAACTAAAGCCCATAGTTTATATGGGATTCACATTTTGTGTAGGAGTTTAATAAATGTATGTAATATATCCACCATTGCAGTACCGCACAGCATAGTTTCTCTACTTTAAAAATTCCCTGTGCTGTGCTTATTCACTCCTCTCTCAACCCACCTGAATTCCTGGCAACCACTACTCTTTTGACTGTCTATAAAGTATTGACATTTCAGGAATGTCATATATTAGGAATCATCCAGTTCTCCTTTTACTTAATATATAAATTCTTTTAAGTCTTTTCATAATCTCATGGCTCATTTGCTTGTGTTGTGATATTGAATTCAGTTTACTAGTATTTTGTTTGAGATTATGGCATCTATATTAATCAGAAATATTTGCTTATACTGTCTTTTTAATGGTAGCAAAGTTTTATTATAAGTAGGAAAAGAAACAAGTTCTGCAGAGAGAGTTTGGGCCAAGTAACATCCTACAGCATAGGAGTGGGCCACCATGCAAGAGATTATTTTTTGGTAATGAACTTGTCTGGCTTTGATAGCAGGGTCAGACTGACCTTCAAAAACAGTTTGGAAGTATTATGACTGCTTCAGTACTTTGAAGCGCTTGAGAAGCACTGTGTTTGTTTTTTAAACATAGGGTAAAATTAGACTGAAAAGGCATCAAGCCCTAAACTGTCATTGATTAGAGATTTTATTATTGATTGAATCTCCTTGCTTACTGGATATCCCCTTTCTACATGTTTGAGCCTTGGTAGATTATGTGTCTAGGAATTAGCAATTCCTTTCAGGTTATTCAATTTTCAGACATTTTATTGTTCATAGTAGTCTCTTATGATCCTAGGTATTTTTGTGGTAACAGCTGTAATGTTTCCTTTCTTTTCTGATGATATTTAAGTCTTCTTGTCTTCTCTTTTATTCCCAGTCTAGCTAACTATTGGAGACCCCTGCAGTGGGTTCCAGTCTCCTGCCCAGAGTTATGGAGCATGGCAGGAAAGGAAAGAGCAAGAGACAAAAACAGAAGGGTGTGTAGCAGGGATCTGGGATGACCAACTGCTCTCTAGGAACAAAAGGCCACAAGCCACCCAGGCTCTTGGTATTTATTCATTACATCTGAGTCAAGGACAATGGGTGAAGGGCAGTGGGTGTTTCCGGGAACAGTAATGGCAACTACAGTGAGCTAGGAAGATCAAAACATTCTTGCAAGGACAAGGACAAGGACAACAACCAGACAGGGGGGCAATAAGGAAACTGTAGTTTCCCCAGGTGCCTTATCCTCTTTAGCAGGTCTTATTTTGCCCTGTGAGGGCCACAGCAGTCATTAGTCCCAGGGCCTCCAGCTGTGACCAGAAAAGAGCAGGGAGTTTCCACATTCCAATCTGGCCCAAAAGAGCAGGACAAGGACAAGCTTGGTCTTCCCCTAAACTCAGTTTATAATATGTGGTCCCCAACAGCTAACATTTTGTCAATTGTATCTTTTTTTTTTTAAGATGCGGGTACTGGTAGTCAAACTCAGGACCTCACGCTTGCCAGGCAGGCGCTTATGCCGCTGAGCTATATCACCGGCCCATGTCAATCGTATCTTAAAAAAAAAAAAAATCAGCTTTGTTGATCTTTCCTATTGTTTTTCTATTCCCTGTATCATTTATTTCTTCTTTTATTTCCTTTCTCTTCTGAACTTTGGGCTTAGTTTGTTGTTATTGTTGTTTTCCTAGTACTTTCAGGAATTTAGGTTATTTGAGATCTTTCTGGTTTCTTATGGTGGGGTTTTACTGATATACACTTTCCTCTTTAGTAGTACTTTTGCAGTATGCCATTAATTTTGTTTACTTGTGTCCATTTTCATTTACATTATTTTGTTATTTTCCTTTGGATTTCTTTTTTTCTTTTGGCCAGGGGAGTCAGTGGTGCTTAAATCCACATTTGTGAACATTTTAGTTTTTCTCCAGTTACTGATTTCTTGTGTAATACCACTGGAGTAAGAAAACATTCTTACTATGATTTCAGTGTTCTCAAATTTACCAAGATTTCGGTGGCCTAACACATCCTCCATCTGAAACAGTGTCTTGTGTGCACTTTTTGTAATGTTCCATTTATATTTTTCAGGGTCATTTGGTCTAAGTGTATTATATACTTCTAAGTGGTATTATATACATCTTTTATTGGGTTTTGCTGTGTCATTACCATGAAGCTTACCTGTAACACTTTGTACTCATGACACTCTCTCTATATGAAGCGGAAGACAGTATTACTTGTATTGATTACAGAAACTTATAAACTTTTACTCTCCCAATCCAGCATTTTTTTGATATCACAATTAATGTTTTATATTGTGTATCCCTTAATATTAGTCATTGTAGCTATAATTATTTTTAATTTGTCTTTTGACCATGATTTTATGAATGTACAACCTATTTACATACCACCATTACAGTAGTATAATATTTTGATTGGGAATTTATGTATATTTTTTCCAGTGCATGTCATTTGGATTCATGTTACTAGTGGGTGTCTTTCCATTTCTTATTGACGAATTTCCCTTAGCATTACTTGGAAAGCAGATCTGATGATGATGAAATTTCAGTTTTGTTTGGCAGGGAAAACCTTTCTCTCCTTCATTTCTGTAGGTCACCTTTGCTGGGTAAACTTTTACTTGTCCACAGTTTTTTTTCTTTAACCACTCTGAAATTATTCTCTCACTGTCTCTTGCCCTACAAAGTTTCTGCTGAGAAATCTGATATAGCTCTATGGAGGACTCCTTGTATGGAAGTGTTATGGTTTGTGTCTAAGATGTCCTCCCAAAGCCTCACGTGGTCATTGGACTTTTTCAGAGGTAGATGAATCTAGAGTGTGTGATGCCGGGATTAAGGGCGTGTAATTAATGAATCAGTCCATGGATTGGTTTGGCATAGTTCTGGCTAGGATTAAGGGTGTGTGTGCTACACCCACCCTAGGTTGCATAGCCTGCATACAATATAAGACATAGAAAGAGTCTTGTCTCTCTCAGGAAGAGAAGGCCAGGAGGAGCTCAGTGACAGCCAAGGCCCTGAGACCTGATGCACAGCGTTCAGCAGAATGGAATGCATGGAACACCAGCAAAGCAGCCCAAGACCACAGTGAGGCCTGAGTCCCCGGTTCTCTTGACTCAGTTTATAGACACTGGGTGTAGAAAGCAGGGCGAACACACAGTGCCGATGTGCGTGTATTCTTACCTCTGTACTGTGCACTCTTGAAGGGTCAGGTTAGATGATCAAGCACATGTACCATACTCATTTCTTGCTATTCCCATTCTAAATCATGATCACTCACCTCAGAACAGCCCTGAAATGAATTCCCACCCACCCTGTCAGAGAACAGAATGCTCTGGTCATTGTGTAGATACAAATATAGATAAGTATAGATATAGATACAGATACGCATATACATATAGATAAAGTTTTTTCAGTGCTGGCGATAGAACCATAGCACCTGTGTATTTGAGGCAAGCGCTTTACCACTGGGCTCTACCCCCAAGCTTTGTAGGTTTATTTACAGCCTGAGTCTCTAAATTGCCCAGGCCAGCCTTGAATTTATGATCCTACTACCTCAGCCTCCAGAGTAGATGAGATTATAGGTGTCACTGAGATATCCTGATAGCTACAATTTCATATAAAATTACAAAATATCAAAGAACTGCTACAAATCAAGAAGAAAAAAGACAGCTGCATAAGAAAATGGACAAAAGACATAAACGGTCAAATCACAGAGGCCATACCAGGAAGAAACATTACTAGAAAAACAGCAAACCTCAATCCTAATCAAGAAAATGCAAATAATAAAAAATGAAATACTCTCCTAATTTTTCTAAGTCAAAGGGAATTTTTAAAAATGATCCATAATATTGATGAGGTTATGGGGAAAGGATCCTTTTACTACATTGCTGTTAGAGGTATATATTGCTAAGAGCTACCATACAGGATAAATTGTCGGGTTTTTGGGGTGTTTTGTTTTGTTTTGTTTTGTTTTTTTGAGACAGGGTTTCACTATGCAGTTCAGGCTGGCCTTGAAATCACTTTGTGGCCCAGGCTGGCTGGCCTCGAGTTTGCAGCCATCCTCCTGCCTCAGCCTCCTGAGTGCTGAGATTACAGGTGTGCACCAACATGCCCGGCAGTATTTTATTTTTTAAAATTGTACAGTCTCTATTACCCAGCAATTCCATTCCTAGGGTATCTCCTGGTGGTAGGCAAAGTAATAGACTCCAAAGATGTCCACATGCTGATCCCCAGAACCTGTGACTATGTTAGTTTTACATGGTGAAGGGGAATTCACCTTGCAGTGAAACAAGGTTGCTTATCAGCTCACCTGAAAAGAGGGAATTATTCTGGATTATCTGGGTGGGCCTAACATAATCATCAGGATCCTTAAAAGCAGAAAAAGTAGCCAGGCTTACTGGCACAGCCTATAGTCCCAGCTACCCCGGAGGCTGAGGCAGGAGAATGGAAAGTTCAAACCCACCCTGGGCAATTTAGTGAGATTTTGTCTCAAAATTTAAAGGGGGGTGCTGGATATAGCCCTGGATATAGCCTCTGGATATAGCTCTGGATATAGCTCAGTATGAAAGCACGAGTTCAATCCCCAGTACTGCCACAGAAAAAGAATAAATAAACAAGAGAAGGAAAACCAGAGAGAAGGCAGCATGAAAAAGATATGCCCAATACTGCTGGAGAAAGGGGAGCAGCAGCTAAGAAATGCAGGCACCCCTAGAAGCCAGAAAAGCCAGGAGACAGCTTCCCGCCAGAGCCTCCAGAAAGGCCACAGCCTGCCACCACCTTGGTTTTAGCCCAGTGAAACTTATTTTGGACTACCTATATTTAGAACTATGAGATGATATCTTAGTATTTAGCTACTAATTTGGTGGTAACTTGTTATGGGAGCAATGAAAATAAATACAGCACCCTAGAGAAGCAGGGCACATATACACAAGAACCATGTATTTCCAAGTATGCCTCAGCATAAAATATTAACACAGAACTGAAAGATGTATGCATATCAGCTCCCCTACTAATAAAAAATAAAAACTGAAAAAGAAAATATAGCCCAGCCAGGCATGGTGGCACAAGCCTGTAATTGCAGACCTCGGGAGGCTGAAGCAAGAGGAACACAAGTTTTTTTTGTCGCTGTTGTTGCTACTGTTATTTTGGGGGTTTTTGTTTTATTTGGTTTGGCTTGGTTTTTTGAGACAGGGTCTCGCTATGTAATTCAAGCTGGTCTTGAACTCCCTATCTAGCCCAGGCTGGCCTCAAGCTCACAGCGATCCTCTTAGCTCAGCCTCCGGTGCTGGGATTACAGATGTGCGCTACCACACCCAAAAGGAACGTGAGTTTTAGGCCAGCCTGGGTTGTATTAGTGAGTTGGAGGCCAGTCTGAGCTGCATAGGAAGATATCGTCTCTAAAAACACCCTGGTGTCCATCCATGTATAGCATAATTACAGCATAACTGAAGCCAGGCTTGGCTGCACGTGCCTGTAACCCCAGCACTGGGGAAGCTGAGGCAGAAGGATTGATGTGAGTCTGAGCCCACCCTGAGCTACACAGTGAGTTCGAGACCAGACTGAACTACATAGGGAGACCGTCTCAAAAAACAAACAAAAAATTATAGCATAACTGAAAGTTAAGGGGTTTTGTTTTTGTTTTTCTTTTTTGTAGTACTGTGGATGGAATTCAGGGCCTTCATTGGGCTACATCTACAGCCCTTGTTATATTTTTTGAGACAGGGTCTCACTAAGTCACTAACTTGTCCTGGCTGTACTTGAACTTTTGTTCCTCCTGCCTCAGCCTCCCAGAGTACTGGCATCACAGGCTTGCACCATGATACTCAGCTAAAACTTTTTACAAAGAGAGTTACTTGTGCATTGCAGCCTAAGCTTCAAATAATCAGAATATAATGAGACTAAACGATGAAAAGTACACAAGCAGGACAATTCTTCCTGGTAAACCCAAAGGCACTACAAAGGCAGAGACACCGCAGTACAGGCAGATCTGGGGGTGCAGCCAGAAGACAAATAAGAGGAAGAAATTCATTATACACTCTAAAGCCACTACTCTTTTGAGAATTCAAAATCAACTTTGAGAAAGTGTGAGGCATTTTGTCTCTGGGCCAAATTCATTACCAAAGCCTTAGGTTTTCAGACCCAAGCCCACCCAACCACAGTCCCCCCGAGACACAGTCCCCTACACTGCCCACTCTGGACTAGTCACACACCTCCAGATAAGTCAGTTTTCCCAAGGTGAAAAAGGTTTGCTTTACCATTTCCCCCCTGCTAGGATAGGCATCCAGTTTCCAAAAGAATGAAATGACACTTTCAGAAACCCCGCTTTTAGACTCACAGGGCTGTAGGAATGCGCTGAGAATTTGGAAGCCCGGGGTTGTGGTGTGCCTCCCGGCTGTGGGTAAAATGAGCACTCCTGATAAAAATCACCACTGCCTCCAAGGAAAGCCAACAAACCTGTGGGAATTTCAGGCAAAGCCGCAGGGAGGGGCAGCTGGGGAATGGAGGTGGGGGTTGCACAGGACTGGACTGCCCATAAACCACACCCTAATGGCAGCCATTGGGTGAGTCCTGTACGAAACTCTTACGGCAGTGCCTGTATTTGCAAAGACATCCCTGAACCACGCCACTTCGGTCCACTCTGAACTGCTCGAGAAGCCCGGCGGGATCAGCATTCTGAGCCCGTCACTGCCTCCACTCCCAAGTGACTTGGGGAAGGAGTCCAGCCTGGGGCTCTGGCATAGGTGCGCCCACGCCAGCTCCAGCATGTGACCTCTTGAGCTCAATGTTCTACCCAGCAAGGGCTGTCACGTGCTTCCCCCTGCACAGATACAAGTGACAGGAAAAAACTAAAGACCCATTCGGGAGGGCCGGTCTGCACACACGCAGGGCTCCACAGCGGTGACTGAAGCCCTCCCTCCCCGGTCTCACTCCCATCTTTCCTCCCAGGGAAGAACCTGTCTCCCGAACCTCCAGAACTCACCTGGTCTCACCTCCAGCCCCAACCTCGCGCCTCACGCGGCCACTTACTTCGCCATCACGGGGAGGGGCCGGGCAGCGCACCCCCTGGGCGGCGTCCGCCTGGGCACCGGGGGGGGGAGGGGGGAGGCCGGCGCACACCTGCGGGTCCCCGCGAGTCTCCACCCCGGCCGCGCAGCGACTCGAGCGCTGCGGACCGCGAGCGTCGCCGTCCCCGACCCGAGCGACACCAGCTCGCGAGCCCGGGCAGGGGCCGGCGACGGCTCGAGCGGGCCAGGTGGACCCGCACCGGTTGCCCCGGGGCGTGGGCGAGAAGTGATCCGAGTGGCTGCGCCAGGACAGCGCCGCCGAGGACCGGGCCGGCGCCCTCCACTGCCGTAACTGTCGCCGGAGGATCCGCCTCCTCGTCAGCCTCCGCCTCAGCTGCCCAACCCGACTGCCGCGGCGGGCAGCGGGTCCATCGCGCGGCCAGTCACGTGAGCCCGTGCGCCCACGTGACTTCCTTCCCGCGCCTGCCGACCGGCCCACGCCCACTCACCGGCCGCCACGCCCACACCCCGCCTCTTCAGCGGCCTATACGCGCGTGGCCACGCCCCCTCGTTGACTCACTCCGCCCACAGTTCTCCGGGGCCCCGCCTCACGTCACGCCCCACACTCCGCTTAGCCCCGCCTACACCCTCCCCCAGCCCCTCCAGGCCCTGTCCCAGCCGCGTGGCCCCGGGCAGCAGGAGCTCCCAAGCCTGAGTCTGCACCCAGCGCTCCGGAGCGCTGCGAGTCCCCGCCGTCCGCTCGCCCACTCCCACCGGCACGCGCTCAGCCCACCCAATCACCCAGTCACTCGCTCGCCGCCCTTCCGGCTCGCCAGCTCCTGCTCTCGCTTGCCCGCCCTGCCCCCGCCCTCAGCGCTCACTCGCCACTCACCACCTTCTGCGTTCTTTAGTCCCCCGCTCACTGTCGCTCACCACCCTCTCCGGCGCACTCCTCAGGTCCGCTGGAGGCCGCCGGGCCCAGTGCGGCGTGTGGGGACGCGCAGTCGCTCTGGGATCGTTCCCGCCTTCAGGCAGGACAGCTGGCCTTCGGGGAGAGCGCGTCCAAAAGCATCCCAAAGGGGAAGCCAGGCCGTGCTGCATGCGAGGTCGGGGCGGGGCGGGGTGCCTGAACGGCTGCTGGATGGATGAGGGCAGGCGTCAGACAACTGCAAATGCCCAATCTTCCCAGGAGGAACAGTAGAGGCAGAAAAGCCTGAGACATCGGTAGGGGTCCTCCAAAGGGAGGATTTTTGTTTTGTTTTTTGAGACAGGGTCTCACTAGTGTAGTCCAGGGCTGGCCTTGAACTCAGTATGTAGCCAAGGCTGGTCTTGAATCTCCCAGCAATTCTTCTACGTCAGCTTCCCAAAGGTGCTGGGGCTCACAGCATGGGCCACCATGCCTAGCTCCCAAAGGGAGGATTTTGCACCTGCGACACAGGGCCAAGCTGTGTCCTGGGAGGTGGTTAACTGAGAGCTCAGACCGGGTTCAGGGTCTCAGGAAAGGTCTTAGCCTCCCATTAGTTCTTCTTGCTATAGTGCTGGGCCTTATTTTAACTTACATGCTGGTGGTATAATAACTCGTTACTTATTGTTATGGGTTTAGGTCTAGATTCCCCTTCCCCCCGCCCAAGCCTCATGCAGTTTTAGATGGGCCTTTTTCAGAGGCAGCTCAATCTAGAGTTGTTGACTGATTCCTAGTGCAATGCTGGATTAAGGGTGCTGGGATTAAGGGTGAGTGATTGCTGGATCAGTCACACTGATTCAGTTGGCACTGCCCTCATCCCAGCAGTCTGGATAAAAGGGGCAGAAAGAAGCTTGTCCCCCACCCCCTTTTTTTAAATTTTTTGGGACTGGGAATCGAACTCAGGCACCTCACGCTTACCAGGAAGGCGCTGTGCTGCTGAGCTATATCCCCGGCCCCTTGTTGCCCCCATTTTGCTCTCATTGCTTTTGCTGTCTTCTGCTGTCATGAACTGTTGCCCCTTGGCCATCTGCCACTCCTGCCTTGGAGCCAGCCAATTATGGACTGAAACCTCTACAAACTGTGAGCTAAATAAATCTTTTCTCCCTTTAACTTTGGATCCTTGGGTATTTTGTCTCAGCAATGAGAAAATTAACTAAGACACTTACGTTCCTTTACATCCCAGTATCAAGAATATCTGCTTTGCAGAACAGGCTCAAATGTATGAGTAGAATTACTTTTCCAATCATAAGTTTTCTAAAGATAGTATTAGTTTGATAGCAAACTAAATATATTTAGCAGTGTAGATATATGACATTCTGTCTACACACGGGATCCTTCCATCGATTAAGTCCATCAACTGCAATAATGCAGGGATTAGGTGGCTGGTGGTAGAGCGCTTACTTAGCATGTGTGAGGTTCTGGATTCGATCCCAAGAGCAAACAAATAAAAAACAAAAAACAAAAAGAAAGTACACTCATGCTTTCCATCGCTGGAGTATTCACTGGGTCTGAGTTATGACTTGAAATTTTTTTTTTGTTTTAATTCCCAGATGAGTCCAGCCCAGGCAGGAGACCACTCTCTAAGTTGGACAGTTTTTTTTACTCCCACAAACACTCCCCGAGATTTATTACTGCACCACATTTTGAAATGGCTGTGGGAGAGGAAGGTGAGGAAGACAAACAGGGATGAGCAGACCAGCTCTCCGCCCTGCAGAAGCCCCTAACGGAGGTGGGGGTGGAGGGAGCAGGAACACAACAGGTTCTCACCCCCACACAGAGCCTCCTCCCACCCAGGGGGAGGGTTGTGGAAGGAAAGGAGAAGCAGCAGTTGGTTCTCATGCTGTGTGCCTGGTGGCTGTTATGGGGAATCGAGCCACCTAAAGCCTTTACACTGAGCTACATCCCCAGCCCTTTTTTATTTTGAGACAGGGTCTCACTGAGGTCACTGAGCTGTGCTCGAACTTGTGCTCCTCCTGCCTCAGCCTCCCCAAACACTAGAATTATAGATTGTATGCCACTAGTTCTTCCTTCTGAATGCCTCTCAGGGAAGTCCAAGGGGAGGCTCTGCTGCCAGACGACACTAACCACAGTTAAAAAGTTCTCAGGAAATGTTCCTTGGAATAGGTCTGGCCATCTGTAGGAGCCCTTATCAAAGGGATAAACGTTTCTATCAGGGAAGAGTTTAACAAAAAAAAAAGATTTTGTTTCAGTAGCAAGAACCCACTTACCTGATCCTTTGGCTCATGAGTGTGATGATTGTGTGTTTCGTGTCATGTGCATGAGATGTGCCTCCTCAGGACTTGTATGACATCAGCACAAGGCCCGTCTGATATGGAAAAGGAAAAGAAGAACCCCACATATGACTGTTCCTGTGAGGTTTTTTGAGGTCACGTTAATGCTTTCCATTAGGAAAAATGGAACTGACAGGCAGACCTTGGAAAGCAGGGACAACCGACGTCAGGACCTGGTCCTCCCCAGAGGGGACGTGCAGGGAGGGGGCTATGGTTAGGTATTGCCCTCCTTGTGGGCAGGGATTTCAATGTCCTGGCCTAAGCACCTTCCAAAGAGAGTCACACACAAAAAAAAATCATGAGTCATGAAGAGGCTTTGAGAAGTGTTACGGTTTACATCTAAAAATGTCCCCAGGAAGTTTCTGTCCCTGCTCCGAGGTCACCTTTCTGAAGGTGATTGGGATCAGATGGCGCTGGTGTCACTGACGATTAATCCATCCATGGATCATAATTTGATGGCATTATTGGGAAGGGATGGAAACAGCAAGGAGCCTAGATGCAGGGCCAGATTAGGGTGTGTGTGATTTTGGGGACCGATCTTGTCCCTGGTCCTTTCCCTCTCTGGCTCTTCCCCAGTGTTCCTGCTTCCTGGCGGCCAGCAGCCTTCCTCCTCCACCTCACCCTTCCACTGTGATCCTCTGCCTTGCCAGAGCCTGGAACGATGGAGCTGCTGGCCATGGATTGAAACCTCTGAAACTGATTTAAAATTACCTCCAGGGTCACTTCTAGTGTTAGAACAGAGTAAATCTCTTAGAGCCTTGTGTGGCGGCTCACACCTATAATCCCAGCACTCGGGAGGCTGAGGCAGGAGGATCATTGTGAGGTCGAGGACCAGCCTGGACTACAAAGCAAGACCCTGTCTTGAAAAGACAAACAAACAATATAAACAAAAACCCAGAGTAAATTTCTTTATTGCTTTTATTATTTACTTATTTTATTCTATTTTGAGACAAGTTCTCAGCTATGTGGCCCCAGGCTGCCTTCGTATTCACTGTGATGCTCCTGCCTCAGCATCCTGGACTGCTGGGATTACAGATGTGCCCCATCACAGCTGACTCTATTACTTTCGTTATAAAAAAGCAGGCAAAAATTCTCTTCTAAGCTAATTAGGAACATAATTAAGCAAGCTTGATAAACTTAATAAAGAAAGCTTATCTTACAAAAATTTTTTTAAAAACCTACAGCAAACTTTACATATATTGAAGTGCTTCCACTTCAAATTATTCCCTTTAAAATTGGTACATGCTTATAGCCCCAGTACTCAGGAGGCTGAGGCAGAAGATCACTGCAAGTTCAAGGCCACCCCCGGGGCTACATAATAGAGAATGAAAGTCCAGCTTGAACTACATATTGACACCCTGTCTAAAAAAAAAAAATGTTTCTAAAATGGGAGGAAAAACTGCTGTTTATCATGACTGCTATTAAACTGTATTTCAGTATCAAGCTAATGCAAGAAGAAAAGTGCCAAACAGTGGTTATAAAGGACCTGGAAGGAAGAAATACCAATGTTTACTAATCTCAGGTCACAATATCAACCCAGAAAATTATGAAATAACTTTTTTGTGTGTGTGGTGGTGGTGGTACTGGAGATTTAAACCAGGGCCTTCAACACTAAGCCTACATCCCCCTAACGCTTTGGATATTTTGAGACAGTGGCTCACTAATTCCCTAAAATGCCCAGGCTCAACTTGCAGTCCTTCTGCCATCAGCCTCCAAAGTGCTAGGATTACAGGGGTGCACTACTACACCCATATATTTATTATTTATTATTTTTTTAATGTAGGTACCAGGGGTCAAACTCAGGACCTCACGTCTTGGCAGCAGGGTGGCTTGTACCTCTGAGCGATATCACCGGCCCTTTTTTCCTTTTTATGTGGTCCTGAGTCAAACTCAGGACCTCGTGCTTGCCAGGCAGGTGCTTATGCCACTGAGCTATATCACCAGCCCTAAACTATTTAAAAATAAAGAGAATTTACTAAGATTTCTGGATTTAATACATCATACAATAATCACTACTTTTCATGTATACCAGCAGTAATCAGTTAACAAAAAATCTTATTCATAATAACAACAAAATAACAAATACGTGTATAAATCTACAATGATATTTTTAAGAAGAAAATGATAAAACTTTATAGAAGACATAAAAGAGTTAAAGAAAAGAAGACTGAGAATTCGTTCATACACAGGAAAATTCAATATATTTAAAATACATTAAATATAACCATCCCCAAACTGATGTATAAAATTAATGCAATTTCAGTAAAAATAATTTCCTCGGGAAATCACCAAACTAATTTTAAATTCATATGGAAGAGTAAAGAATCAAGATTAGCCGAAGCAATTTTGAAGAAGAGGAACTTTCTCTACCAGATATAAGAAATTATTAAGCTATAACATTTAAAACAGGCAGAATTAGAAAATATATGAGCAGATAAATAAGAGTACATAGAAAAAATTTTTTTCAAAAAGAATAGAGTACAGCAGGGTATGGTGGTACACACCTGGAATCCCAGCTACTCAGGAGGATGAGACAGGAGGATTCCAAGTTTCAGTCTACCCTGAGCAATTTATTGAGCCATCTCAAAAGACTGAAAAAAGGGAGTGGGAGGTAGCTCAGTGCTGGGAAGGGGGTGGCCCAGGGAAGGCCCCGGGTTTAATCTCCAGTAATGCAAAAAAAAAAAAAAGAAAAAGAAAAAGTATTCTTTTGTTGGGTACAGAGTTCTAACTGACAGTTTTCCTTTCTCTCTCTTTCTCTCTCTCTCTTCATATATATATATATATTTTTTTTTTTTTTTTGAGACAGGATCTTACTATGTAGTTTACACTGGCCTTCCACCTCACCATGTAGCCCAGGCTGGCCTCAAACTCACAGCAATCCTCTTGCCTCAGTCTCGCATGTGCCACCATGCTGGTTTGCTTCATTCTTTTTCTCCTCATTTTCTGGAACCAGGTGAGATTAGATGTAATTAGATGTTCTCACTTTATCATCCATATCCTGTTTCACATTTTATCACTGAGCCACAGTGTAACGTATCTACCCTCCTGCGGATGGATGCGTGGGTGTTTATGTTAGGAAGGACGCTGCTGGGAACCTTGCTGATTGCATCTCCTGGTGCAGAGGTGGGCGCTTTGGCCACAGTCTTCAAACGGTTGGGAAGTTGACAGGTGAAATTTTGAAAAACCACCTGCCTGAGAAAGTACCTGCAGCAGAAAAGCAGGCTCCACTTGCCCACCCCATTCCCAGCACCCATCTTGCACTTAACTAAGGAAAAGCATTACTGTCACTTCTCTAAAGCCTGCTGGGGGACTGCCCCATCCAAGGTCTCTAGCCTAGGTACAAACACCTCTGCCATCAAGTGTAGGGACAACCAGACATGGTGGTGGACACCTGTAATCCCAGCACTTGGGAGGCTGAGGCAGGAGGATTGGCGTGAGTTCAAGGCCTGGGCTACATAGTGAGACCCTGTCTCAAAAACAAACAAACAAGCAACAACAACAACAAAGTCTCCAGGCTGGCACTGAACTCACCATGTGGCCCAGGCTGGCCTTGATATCACAGCAATCCTCCTACCTCGGCCTCCCGAATGCTGGCATTAAAGGCATGAACCACCACGTGAGGTCCATAACTAATACATTTCAATATGAAAAAGGATGGACTGCCTGAGAAGCAAAGGCTGAGTTTGGGTAAGACACTGGTAAGGAAATCTGAGTGACCAATAACTTTAGAGTAACAATAAACTTAGAGCCAGATGAAGTGGCACACACTTGTAATTCCAGCATTCTGGGAGGCTGAGGCAGGAGGATTTCAAATTCCAGCCCAGTTTGGGCAGCTCAGTGATTTAGCAAAATCCCATCTCAGAAAATTCGAAAGGGCTGAGGATGTATCACCTTGTGAAGGCCCTAGGTTCCTGGATCACCAGTACTGAACTCCAGGAAGGTGTGTCGTTACCTGTGTGACCACTCAACTGCTGGATCTGCATTTTGAGGAAGTCTGGTGCCTTTGGGGAAGGGGAAGCATCTCCTCCCACTGGAATGGGTAATGCCAGATTCGCCCAGCCTCAGCAATGCGTCCTCTGAGCATGCGCTGACCTCCCTAGTCTAAGGGGCAGAGGACCCCTAGCCCTGAGGTGCGGGGTTGAGTGTCCGTCACCACCTGCTCTGTGGTGTGAGGTGCATACCTTCGAGGCTGAAGTTTCCAACTCTCCTACAGATTTTGATGCTTTTAGTCATTTCCGTTTCTGCTTAAATCAGACATCCACTAATGTCAGAGCAACGCAAATTCAAACAACCAAGAGCTTGGCTTTCGGCAGAACAGAAGATAAGGAGCAATGAGGAGCACATTCTTACAGCACTGCAGGGAATGTAAATTAGTCTAGACACTTTTGCAGAATGATTTGTGAACATCTAATCAATTGGGATGCAGATATTTTATGACCCAGAAATTCCACTTCTAGTCATATTCTCTAAAGCATAGCTCATAGAGACAAATACAAAACTTTTCACTGTATTATAATTTATAACATCGAAAAACAAAACCTATTTTTTATGACAATGTGAAATCAATAATAAATTGTTTCATTCATATAATGTATAAACTAGAACAGCATGTACCAGGATGGATAAATCTTGAAAACATAATTTTGTGCAGAAAAGAAAATAACCAAAGGCTATGTAAAGCAACTGTGAACAATTAAAGCCATAACACGCTTGGTCTGATGGTACGTACTTGTAATTCCAGCATTCTGGGAAGCCGAGGCAGGAGGATGGCAAGTTTGAGCCCAGCTCAGGCTACACAGTGATTTAGCAAGACCCTGTCTCAAAATAAAAACAATTTTTAAAAAGGGCTGGGGATGCAGCTCAATGTAAAATCCCTGGTTTCAACTGCCAGTACCACAAGAAAAGAAGGAAGAAAGGAAGGAAGGAAGGGTGGAAGGAAGGAAGGAAGGAAGGAAGGAAGGAAGGAAGGAAGGAAGGAAGGGAGACAGACGGAGCTGGGCATGGTGGTGTATGCCTGTAATCCCAGCACTTGGGAGGCTGAGGCAGGAAGATTGCCACAAGTTCAAGGCCAGTGAGTTCAAGGCTAGTCTGAACTACATAGCAAGACCCTGTCTCAAAAAAACAAAAAAGAAAAATTTTCAATTAAAAATACCAAACAATGGCCAGCTGTGGTGGCACACACCTGTAATCCCAGCACTCGGGAGGCTGAGGCAGTAGTATTGCCCCAAGTACGAGTCCAGCCTGGGCTACAAAGTGAGTTCAAGACCAGCCTGAACTTCATAGTGAAACTCTATCTCAAAAAGACAACAAACAAACAAACAAACAAACAATAAGAAAAAAAGTGAAAACAAAACCAAAAACAACAATGACCACATCATTTATATATACCCGATGGTTTCTCTGGGGAGAGAAAGGAGATGGAATTTAGAAAAGATATACCAGGGACTCCTCATTGTTTTTTCTTGGAAGGGAAAACAGAAGGAAATATTGTGCAATGTTGACACATTAAAGTCTGTGGGCCGAGAGTATAGCTCAGTGTTTTAAGAGTGTGTATTTAGCACATGCAGGGCCTTTGGGTTCAATTCCCCACATCAAATAAAAACAGAAAACAAATAAACACTGCATGTAGGTGAATGGGTACATGTATACTTACTCTGTTATTTTCTTCACGGGTAAAGGATGCTCAAAAAACAAAACAAAATGAAACCTAAAAAAAAAAAAAGAAGGCTCAAAAGACTTTCATAAGAGAGTGGGCCTGTAATCCCAGCACTTGGGAGGCTGAGGCAGGAGGATCGCCACTGAGGGGGGAAAAAAAAAAATCAGAGCAGGTCGAGTAGTGGTGGAAGGAAGGAGGGCAGTGTGAAAGCTAAGCTGTCTGGTTTGCTTGGAGGACAGGCAATGGTTGGGGGAGGAGGGATCCGACTCCCAGCCCAAAGGCTCAGTGATCAGAAACAGCCAGGACCAAGGCAAAAACAGTCCCAGCCTCAGGGACCTCACCATTACTGTACTGAGGAACCCCAGGCTCAAAGAAGGTAAGTAACTAGCCCAGCCCTCTGGTGTGGAGGGAGAAGCCAGGATTGGAACGAGGCGGGATCCCTGCCTGGGCTGCACACCAGCGGCTGAGTGAACAGCAGTGGGGAGAAGGCGATGTGCCCGGGGCTGGCGGGGCAGTCGGTTACACGGAAAGGGAGAGCTTTGCGTGAATCCTCTCTAACTCTGAGGATTCACCGGCCCTCTTTGCTCCTCTAACTGATCTGCACACTCAGAGGCAATCGCTCTGAGTATGTAAAACATCCTCGAGAAATTACGAGAAACTCCTGGGAGAGTAGCCGCCCCTGGGCTTCCACGGTAGGATGCTTTGAGTTAGGAAAGACACGGCTGAGAGGCAGCCCTCGGTGGTGAAGGGTGGCCCAAGATCGCCGCCTGCAGGTCGGCTGTTGCTTCTGCCTGCCTTGGTTCAGGCCACAGTTCTGATGTCCCAGGCAGGGCCGCGGGTCACTCCCACCTGCATGCATCCCCTGTGGCCCAATCAGGGCAATGTCCTGCTCACCCATACCCAGCGAGTTTGCAAGGTAATACCCACCAGAAATGATGGCTATTTATTTATATTGTGGTACTGGGGATTGAACCCAGGTTCCTGGCATAGAGCTCCATCCCCAGCCCTTTTCATTGTTTTATTTTGAGACAGGGTCTTGCTAAGTCACTGAGTTGCCCAGGCAGGGCTCGAACTTGCAATTCTCCTGCCTCAGCCTCCCCTAGGGCTGAGATTACAGGCATGTGTCACCATGCCCAGGTGGCTTTTAAAATAATTTTTTCCTTTTCTATTGTGGTAAAGTATACACAACATAAAATTTACCATTCTTAGCCAGGCATAATGGTACAAACCTGCAATCCTAGCACTAGGAAGGCTGAGGCAGGAGATTGTAAGTTTCAGGCCCAACCTGAGCACACAGTGAGACCTGATTCTCAAAACAAAACAAACAAGCATTCTTGGGATAAGGGCAGAACTCAGTGGGAGTGTGTGCCTGGCATGCATGAGGCCCTCGGTTCTAGCCTCAGGTCCACAGACACACACACACACACACACACACACACACACACATCGCCATTATAAAGCTATTGTAAAAAATTTTTTTTCTGTCTTTTCCTTTGTGTTTGTTTGAGACAGGGTCTCACTATGTAGCCCAGGCCTGGCTCCAAGATCATGGCAATCCTCCTGCCTCAGCTAGTCATATGCTGGGATTATAGGTGGTGTGCCACCACACTCACTTCTTGATTTGTGTTTATTTGCCAGTTTTAATTTTCTTTTACTGATTTTGAAGGAATCTATGCTTGGTGAAAAAAAAATTCAAACACCACAGAAAAACATGGACCCTCCCTAGTTCTCACAAGCAAACCTCACCAAGGCCTAGCAAGGGCCCCAGAGGCCTTTGCCCTTTCCATTCCCATTCAGAAAGGCAGTCCCAGCCCTGTGCCATTCTCCCACTGCTGGCTCTTTATCTGCATCTCAGGTCCCAGCTGGACTGCGCGCCTCCTCCTCAGAGGCCTCTCTGCTCCTCTGCACAAAGGCGGCCTGCACCAGCCCTTTTACAGTCTGCTGTCCACTGTCATTACCACTGTCATACTGCAGTTCTCTCATTTCTTCACTTCGTTTTCTCTCTGTCTTCCCAACCAGAGTGGCAGCTCATGAGGACAGAGACCTCAACTCCAGGGGCATCCAGGGAATGCTGCCCCAGACACACTGCTTCCATCTGTTTCTTACTCTGAGCAAAAGAAAGGCAGGGTGAGGCTGCCCCCACTTTCCTTAAGAACTGGCCGGCTACACATGGCCTCCAGGGGGCTACATCAACCCAGGAAGAGCAGGCCAGCAGGGACCCTATGCCTGGCAAATGCAATCACACACCAGCACCTGTCTTCCAGGGCCCACCCATCTTCGCTCCCTCGTCACCTTCGCTCCCTATAAGCAACTCCCCACGGGCCTGCACGGTTCACTCTGCTTTTCTGTGAAGCCCGTGCACCACTACAAATCTGGCTTTTCCCTCCTGTTCACACCTGCCTGTGGTCACTCGTGGCTGCACAGCACTGTCCAGTTCTCAGAGCACGAAGGGAAGTGTCCCTCTCTCTCCTGCACCAGCAATGGTAGTGCAGCCCCGCCTCGCAATGCTACCCACTGACCCGAATAATGAAATTCTCTCGGTATCTCTTGGTACTAGTTTATATTTTCTGGTGCTGGAGATGAGAAGCCCAGGGTCTCAGCCCCGTCACGCACATGCTCTTTACCACCGCAGGTATCTCAGCTACTCCCAGCCCATTCTATCACTTTTAAGCTGTGTGCGGTGTCATGAAGGGGGACATTCACTTGTCTTGCAGGCCACCTCCAGAGGTCTGCATCTGCCCGGCAGAAACTTCTGTTGCCGTCCTATGCACTAACTCCCCCACCCGGCCCAGGAGCACTTTAGGAGGATTAAGCATCCCACAACCAGCAGCTGCTCTGCAGCCCAGCAAAACACAAGACACTGGGCATCGTGGGGCATGCCTGTTATTGCAGCACTAAGGGAGGATGAAGCAGGAGGACCTCAAGGTCGAGTCCAGGATGGGAAACTTAGCGACTTAGCGAGACCCTGCCTCCAAATTTTAAAAAAGGGGCAGGTGCCCTGGATTCTAATCCCACTAAAGGGGGGGCAAGGGCGAGAAGAAAATAGATACAAATGCGCTTCTGGCAGCTTGCAGAGTCTGGCGGAGTCGGGCTGCTCCTTGGCAACCCACTCACGCGCCCAAACTCGTCCCAGCCCACGTGACCACTCTCGTCCTGCCCATCCACTTGAGTGTCCTGCGTGCAGGGCTGCGGTCACCGGCGGATCGAACCACGGTGAGGGTCAGCACGAGGGGAGGGGCTCTGTGGGTACGGATGTCATAAACGAACGAAGCTATCCAGCTACGTTTATGTATCGCGGTGAGAAGTAGTCTTTGTAGTCGCATCGGCCACCCAATTCCTCCTGTAGTTTGGGATCCTCCGTCATTTTGCCCCGTCAGTAGACGAATCTAAAATCCTGACACAGGGAAAATTTAGGAGTAAGCTAAACAGGTTATCTAGCTATAGACGAAGATAGCCCAAGGAGAAGTTTGTTGGAACTTTCAATTTTCCATGGTATAGGTTTTTGAGTTACGTCATGTTTCCATGCAATTTCGCATTTTGAAATGAATTCTGGAACCTGCTGGGGCTTCCGACAGTCTGGTCCTCCCCAAATTGCCAGAAAGGAGTAGGACAACAGCGGCTGTCATTTTGGACGTAACCATCCGCTGCCATAAATGGGGTACTCATAGTTCCCCGTGAGTTTAGTGGCTGCCCAGAGCAAGTTTACTGATAGGAGCTGAGCACTCTTTTCTCACGTAAACACCATTGGGATTAGGGGCAGACACTCTCCTTTGCATCGGAGTTCCTCCGGGGGTTTCGCGGGGAGTCGGGGTTTGCGTCCTCCCCCACGATCCAGTTGGTACGGCCCCCAGGCGCAGGCGCAGAGCTAAGCGCTGGCCGGCGCTGCGCCGCCTGGGAGTCCGTGGCGCGGCGGAACCGGGAGAAGACCCGCGCGGGCCATGGGGTACGCGGAGAACGTGGCGGCGCCCGAGGTGGCCGAGGAGTGGGCAGAGCCCGCGCGGTAGCAGCCGGCTGCCGCGCCGCCCCTGGAGGAGCGGCCGAGCCGGAGCCCGAGGTGAGGGCCGAGCTGGCGGAGGCGGCGGACCCGGCCTGGCCGCGTGGTCCTCGCTGCCGCCCACCGAGGAGCCGGTGCCGCAGGCCGAGGCCGAGCCCCTGGGGAAGCAGGCCGGCGAGTAGTGCGCCGTGGAGGCGGCCGGGCCCGAGGGCAGCGCGGCCGAGAACGGCGAGGTGGACGAGCCCTACTTCAGCGACCCCGAGGGCTTCGTGGATGACGTGAGCGAGGAAGGTGCGGGGGACGAGCGTGGCCATGGGCGGGAGGGACCTCTGCCTGCAGCTGCCTTCCCGCGTGGAGCGGGTTGCTACGGGAACACGAGTCCTGCTCTCTTCCCTCCGAAGAGGGGTCCAGAGCAGCACAACTGCACATCCGGGGAAGGGCGGAGGTCAGGGCGGGCTCCAGCGGGGCCCGGTGTGCGTGAGGAGCAGCTGGGGCAGAGCTAGGCAGGACCTCTGATTTCCCGTCCGAGGACACCAGCGCTGACCAGCCAGACCTCCTAGAGGGCAGTCGCGAGGGGGCAGGTCTTGCAGAGCTAGGTGTCCCCCGCCCTGCGCCCCACAAAAGTGTCTTTCTTAGTAGGACTGTGCCAGGTAGAGCCTGTCAAGTTCCCATCAGCTTGTTCTTTCTAGGGCTGTGGGGCAGACCACCTCCCTTGTGTTGGCAAATTGCTTTTTCAGATTATAGCATTGATGCTTTTGTAGCTTGCTTTGCCTTCTTTCCTACTGTGGTTTACAGGCATTATTTCTGTTTCCTGGGGGTTTGCTTGCTGTAGTGACTTATGATGAGAACTGTCGCATTTTTTAAGCTATTTAAATTCCCCGGCTGAAATCGTATCTTCCAATTTTTCTAAGTGTTGATTTAACTTAATACCAAAGTTGGAGCTGGACGTGGTGGCACATGCCTGTAATCCCAGCACTCCGGAGGCTGAGGATCGCAAAAACAAAGTGGGAAAGGTGGGAGCACCACTGTTTTTATTATTTATTTATTTAGAGGCGAGGGGCGTGGCTTTGTAGTTCAGGCCTGGCCACTGAACTCACAAGGATCATCCTCCTGCCTCATCCTTGAAAGTGCGGGATTACACGCATGCGCCACCATGCCCCAGCTATTTTGTATTTTTAGGTGTAGTTATGGAAATAGGTAAGTAACTATATGTGTAACACATGGAAAGTGAACACATACTGCCAGTAAGTGTCTTCCAAGCATTGGTCCCAAGTATTTCATACTTAATGTCTGCATCTCTGGATCCTTCTCAGCAGCGCTGGTCGGGGCACTTCACCAAATCAAGGATATCATCACGTCCATGATGCTATTATTTCTCTGTGTGCCACTTGAAGATAAACTACCAATTAATACACCTATAATAAAGCTTAGGAGCTTGTATAATATATTCTTCTTTCAGTTTATTTACTTATTTAATTTTTTGATATAGGACCTTGCTGTATTGCCTAGGGCTTACCTCGAATGGCCTGATCCTCATGCCTCAGCCTCCATATTGCTGGTATTACAGGCTCATTACCATAGTCTCTAGCTTTTGGGTTTGTTGGTTTGTTTGTTTATTTCCTGGCTTTGTTTTTTGAGACAAGGTCTCACTATGTAGTTCAGGCTGGTCTTGAACTCACTGTGTACCCCAGGCAGACCTTGATTCATGGCAGTCCCTCCTGCCTCAGCCTCCGAGTGCTGGGATTACAAGACTACACCACCTAACGATAGTCCCTAGTTTAAGTGCCTGTTTCTAGCTTGATATTTTCCTTAGCTTTCTGGGCCCACAATTCCTAATAATTTTGGGATCTCCAAAGTGATGTGTCTCAGTATGCTAATGAGATGACTGCTGCCTGGGGTTTCCTCATAGCTTTGGGGTGCAGGAGTTGGTTCCCAAGGAAGACCAGGCACTGATTTAGTGTTGGGACTTGAGTCCCTTTGCTCCAGCTTCTGGGGAGGGATGAGGGGCTGAAGGTTGAGTCCCTCACTAATGGCCAGCGTAGTGCTCAGTCACGCCTATGAAATGAAGACCCAGCAGAACAGGGTCCAGAGAGCCTCGGCAGAGCTGAGTGCTGGAGGTGCCTGCAGGGTAGCGCTCCTGAGGAGGGCAGAACAGCCCTGCCTGCCCTCCTGCAGGTCTTGCCCTGTACAGTCTTAGACTGTATTCTTTGTTAGGTCCTTTGTAATGAAACATAATCCAGTGGCCACTAAGCTCCGTGAGCCACTCTAGTAAATAATGGGGGCTGGTTGCTGTGGAGGTGGGCAGGGCTTCCTCCACACAGCCTCCTTGGCCCTTGACTCAATTGCCTGGTGGAGGCCAGCTAGCTCCCTGGTGCAGGAAAGCAAGTGCAGACTGGGGGACTGGAGGGCGGGAGTGTGAGTGTGTTCTTCACGTTCTCTTCTTCATTTTAATGTTTTCTATTGCAGTTCAACAAAGGAGATATTTTTTGGCCTCCTGAATAATTTGTATTCACTGAAAGAAAAAGTGCCTATGAATGAAAAGAGGACTTAAATATTTGCTTATTTCTAAATATGTGAAATAAGATTTAGAGTAGATTACAGGCGTTGAGCCACCACGCCGCTAAGCCCAATCTTGTAAGTCTCATATACTTATATATCTTGCATTAAATCTGTTTCTCTAGGTAAGCACTGACTGATACAGATTTGGGTACCAGAAGTGGCTCTAGAGAAACAGAACAGTAAAGATGAAATTCTTTAATGCTTTAGTGGTTCCTGGAGTTTGTTCTCTAATTTGGTGAGGCCTAAAGGATGCCATGGTCTCTGCTTTCTGATACTGTGGGAAATTCTGATAGTCCTTGGTGTGAACTGTTCTAAGGAATACGCAGTGTAGATCCGTTTGATTATCCTAATCCGCCATTTGTGAGATGTAAGGAATTTAGCAACTCTGTATAAGATACTTTTGAATATTTACCAAGTGACTCAGAAAGCCACTAGTTTTGATGGGGCCCAGAACAAGAGAAGGCTCTGCCACAGGTCCATGCCGCTGTGCAGGCTGCCCGGTCATTGGAGCCATATGATCCAGCAGACCCAATGGTACTTGAAGTGTCAGTGGCAGGTGGAGATGCTGTTTGGAGTCTCTGGGAGGCCCCCACAGGTGAATTGAAGTGGAGGCCTTTAGGATTTTGGAACAAGGCCCTGCCATCATCTGCAGACAACCACTCCCCCTTTGAAAAATAGCTCTTGGCCTGCTTCTGGGCCTTACTGGAAACTGAAGGCTTGACCACGGGACAGCAAGTTACCATGCGACCTGAGTACCCCATCATGAGCTGGGTATTATCTGATCCACCGAGTCATAAAGCTGGACGTGCACAGCCTACAGTCCATCACTAAATGGAAATGGTACATATGTGATTGAGCCAGAGCAGGTCCAGAGGACACAAGTAAGTTCCATGAAGAAGTTAGCCAAGATGCCCATGGCTTTTACTCCTGGTGTATTGCCATCTGTCTCCCAGCATGCACCTGTGGCCTCAGTGAGGTGTACCATTATGATCAGCTGCCAGAGGAAGAGAAGGCTAGGGCCTGGTTATGGATGGTTCTGGCATGTTATGAAGGCACCACCCGCAAGTGCACAGCTGCAGCATTACAGCCCCTTCCAGAACATCCCTGAAGGACAGTGGGTGAAGGGGAAATCTTCACAGTGGGCAGAACTTCAGGCAGTGCACCTTGAAGTGCATCTTTGCCTGGAAGAAAAATGGCCAGATGTGAGACTATATACCGATTCATGGGCTGTAGCCAATGGGCTGGCTGGATGGTTCAGGAACTTGGAAGGCACATGGCTGGAAAACTGATGACAAAAGATATTTGGGGAAGAGATATGTCTATAGACCTCACCAAATGGGCGAGGGATGGAAAAATATTTATATTCCATGTAAATGCTCACTAAAAAGTGACCTCAGTAGAAGAGGACTTTAACAATCAAGTGCATAGGATGACCCATTTTGTAGATAGCAGTCAGCCTCTATCTTCAGCCGCAACTGTCATTGCCCAGTGGACTAATGAACAGTGTGGCTACGGTGGCAAGGATAGAGGGTTATTCATGGGGTCAACAACATGGACTTACCAAGGCTGATCTGGCTACAGCCACTGCTGAATGCCCAGTATGCCAGCAGCAGAGAGCAGTACTGAGACATGGAGATGTGTTGGGAATCTTGGAGAACATATCGCAGTCAGACATTCTGACAGGTGGGGCCGGTGGCATGCTGGTGCGGATGGAGGCGTGAGGCAGGTCTGCCTGGGACGGGGAAGGACAGGGACAGCTGGTTGCCAAGGCTGTCTCTGTAGTGCTGTGGTGGTACCTGACCTCGTGGGCTGCCTTAGGGCTTCAAAGAAAGGTGGGTGGATGTTGGTTCTGACCCCTGTGGTGCAGGGTCCCAGATTGGCAGTTCGTTCAGGACCTTGTTAACTGTGGTCAGAGTATCCAACATTTTCATGAGGAAGGAAACATAAGCCTGAGCTTGGGTCCTGGTGGCCTCTCTGAGAATGGAGTCACTGTGTGGGCCTCAGCGCCTGACTCACAGGGCCCTTCTGCTTTTAGGAGGGAGCATGAAGACCTGGAAGTGGTGCTGGTTCATCCTGACTGACACCTGCCTCTACTGCTTTGAGTTCACCATGGGGCAGGGGCCCTTGGGTAGTGGCCTGCTGAGGCTGGCCATGTGCCTTTCTTTGTAGGACAACAACCCAGGGGCATCATCCCGCTGGAAAACCTCAGCATCAGAGAGGTGGAAGACCTATGGAAACCCGTAAGTGGCTTCCTTTCACAAGTGTCCCTTTTTGCCTGCTTGGACTGAGCTTGCAGGTGCCCCAGACTAGGAGTCTACCAGCAGCTTGGGAACCCCATGAACTTTCTTCTCTCTGCCCAGAACTGCTTTGAGCTTTGTGATCCTAGCTACAAAGAGCAGGTCATCAAAGCCTGCAAGACAGAGGCTGACAGCTGAGCCCTGAGGAGGAAGAGGCGTGGATGAGGCTGGGGAGGGAGCATGTGCACATGTGCACATGTGCCTGAGGACACACTCAGTTTGCACTTGAACCCTTCTGTCTCCAGAAACTTGGGGGCAGTGCTGCTGAGCTGACCCCACGGTGTGAAGCTGCTGTCTTGTTTGAGGCATGGGAGACTGTAGAGGAAGAGGGGTTTGGGTTCACCAGGGCCAGTGCTACCCTCGCCCTAACCTGCTCCTTTTCTTCCCCAGAGGAAGCATCAGTAGGGATCCTTTCTATGACATGTTGGCAATGAGGAAAAGGAGGATTGCCTATAGGAAATAGGGCTGCCCTGACCCAGCAGGTAAAGAAAAGACCTGAACCCCACAGCAGATGTGACTGGCGGCTGCCCCAACATGACACGCGGGCTGCACCTCCTCGGGCAGCAGTGGTCCCCAGAACCATCTGTGGTCCCAACTGCACACCCCGAAGCCTGTGCTGTGTGTGGCCTGGACCGTGGTCAGCTGTGTTTCCTCCTGTTGCCTCCTGGCCCAGAGCCTTGGCTCCTATGGCACTGCAGCAGCGGAGGGAGATTCCCTGGGGGCATCCGCTGATCCCGCCACGTGCACCGGCCCACAAGGGCAGTGGCAGTGACCATTCTAGACACTGCTGTTTTATATCAAAGTGGGAATGGAGAAGCTACCACTTTTTTAATTCAGCATTTTTCTCAGATATATAGGATTATAGCTTTTATATGCCTGTTTATATCCCGAAATTATAATGAAAGATACTTTCTAACAGTAGTATTTTTAGAATGGCAGCTATAAATATAACTCCTGGACACAGGTATACACTCTGCACTGAACAAAAATGTATATGCAGCACCCAAAGGGAGTGGGGCACTTGCACTTGGATGGGGAGCTGGCAGGAGAAGGAGGTTCTTATGCCCTCAAGGACCAGTACACGTTGGGGGCTCCAGGTGTGATAAGGCCCTGTGCAACCCATCGTCACACTTGTTTTGGCCCTACAAATGCTTTGCTTTCTTTCTTTCTTTCGTTTTTTTTTTTTTTATGTGCTGACCGAGGAAGTCGACCTCGAGGACCTCGCACATTGCCAGCAGGTGCTTGTGCCGCTGAGCAATATCACTGCCCTTTTTTCCTTTATGTGGGTTCTTTGGGGATCGAACTCAGGGACCTTGCGCTTGCCAGGGCAGGTGCTTATGCCGCTGAGCTATCTCACCGGCCTCTTACAAATGCTTCCTAAACCATTCATTAAGATATGGTTATGGTTGGGGACTGTTTGTCCTGTAACTGCTGAATCCTAGGGGAAAGGAACTCTTTCCCTGGGCAGATCACCACAGGATGGACCACAGGAAACTGCTCGAATCTGACCATTTCTGGCCCACACAAACGGCAGTTCTACCTGGTTTTACAGAATACATGGAGGTCAGATCAGCTTTTTTTCTTTGGAGACAGTTTTGCTCTGTAGCCCAGTGAGAACTTGTGGTGATTCTCCTGCCTCAGCGTCCTGAGTGCTGGGATTACAGGCATGTGCCACCATGCCCAGCTAAATCGGCTTTTGACCACATCCGTTGCTACTTAAAACCTTTGGCAAAATGCTTATCTCCCTGATATAATCTGATTTCTTCATGAATGACTAGACATATAAGTAGCTGGGAATAGTCCATTGTCTTCCTCTTTCAGTACTGGGTTCTCAGACCTGAGCTTCCCTTGTGAGGCAGGAGAGAGCGAGCCATGGCTGAAGGTGTGTGGCACTTAGGGTTTTCTGTGAACAGTGGAGAGCCCCAAATCTAAACTGGGGTGGGCCCACCTTGACATACAACAGAGGGATGGCCCCGCCATTGAGACTGTCAGAACTGGGCAAGGATGAGGGCACTGGGTGACAGTCTCCCTCCTGGGGAGCTTTGTTTGCAACTTTGGGATGCCCATGCATTAATACCATGGGCATTCAGCTCCATACATGGGCTGTTCAGTTGGTGACCCCTGCCCAGACTTGCTCCCCACCCTGTCTGTACAGGTGCACACAGAGTTTGCACCTTCAGGGGTTCTTTGTATTCCTGTGCAAAAGCAAGTCCAGGAATGAAAACCTCAGACCAAATGCACTTATGCAGAAATAAGTCTTCCCATGAGCTGCCTTGAGGCGAGACTGTGCAGCCCTGGGCCCTTTGCCTCTGGGTGGCTGACCTTAGTGTGTAGCTTTACGTCACACCAGACTCCAGAACGTCCAAGGCTGAAACTCTCCATCATGTGTTAAACTGATTTTTTAATTTATTCCCGAGCTTCTATGCTTTTACTGATACCTCAGACCTGAAACTTTAGTATTTGAGCAAGACAAGTCGGCCACCTTGATATGCCTGACTGGTGTATATGCAACTTGGCCCCCTTCTGCCATGCGTAAGTGCTGCCCGGACCTGCACCAACCATGATGCCTCCACACTGTGGGTCACCCTTGGGCCAGCTCTGCCAGGACTGCAGCAGGGTTGGGTCAGCAGTTCACACAGGGACAAGCGGCTTCTTCTCTCCCGATTGTCTAACCTAGGTATGGCCCTGGGGATGTGGCGCTTTCTGTTTTAGGGTGTTGAGAGAAGTGAGCATGGAGTCACCTGGTGGTGAATCTTTCATCACCATGGTCACCTTGTGAGCCAGCTCTGCCCGATGGCTGCTCACCCAGGATCATGCAGAAGGCCCTGGTGCTCAGAATCTTAAGTGACTTGCCCTATCAAGAGTATTACATGAAGTCACCTAATCCCAGGTTTTCTTGTGAAGTATTAACTTTAAGGGCATCTGCTATCATGCTGTACCTGGCCTCCACCAGGCTGCCTAGGAGTGGGACCCCCTCCCACTACAGGGGCGGTGAGGCTCAGTCATGCTCATCACCTCCCCACCCGAGGGTCTGCACTCAGTCTTGTTATCAGTCCCAACTCTGGCTGAAGACAAAGTTTCCTCCAGAGACAAAGGGCGGCAGGCAGTTCTGAGAAGGGAACCCTGGGAGGGAGATGGCAGCTCCACGGCACCCCCAGCTGTCTTGCTGGGCCCCCAGTTATCATTTGAGGTTTATTTGGACCGACCCTGGACCCACACAAGCCACCACATCTCCAGGGTCCCTGAAACACGTTCAAGTAGTTTAGTGTGGCACCAAATGGACTCAAAGTAAGAGCTGTTTATAGATGAAGCAGCATTAATGCTTCATATAAAGCAATGCCTATTTTCAAGGTTACAAATGCATATATCTACACAGACGTGCTTTGCTGAGAAGTTAGGTCTATTATAGACCAGAAACCACAAGTTGTGATTTCTCATTTTATTTTTTTTCTTCAGAAAGTATTTCTGTTGCCTAAACATAGTTAATATGGAAATAATGTACATATATTGATTTGTGGAGTGTTTTGTTATTCAATGTGTATACTCCCTACAACTTGCACGACTATTCTATTGATACTAAAATATCTACTTTTGTTGCAAAGTGAACAGTACAACTGAAGGGTGTATGGCTGTTAAAACTTGCAATATTGTCTTCACTAAATAAAAATCACATGTATTGTTAAAACAAGGTTGTCTAAGACTTGCTTCTTTAAAATAGAGGTGTGTTGAGTCCAGCAAACTGCCATCTGGTTTTCCCTGACCCATCTCCGAGGTCTGAGGCACCTATTGAGACGGTAGCCAGAGCTTTGTAGGTTTTAAGGAAAGTGAACACAGAGATGGAAAGACATGGCTGGAAGCAAATGGGGAAAACAAGTAAAAAAGACACAGTATTTAATTTGCTGCCATTTATATACTATATAAATTTTACATGCTACATATATACAGTGGGGCATGTGCTTTTTTAATCTTTAAAAAAAGATCAAACTTTAGACATCCCCGAGCAACACAAACTGTCTAAACCATACAGATTATTCAGATAGAAACTGTGTTAAATACAGTTTTCCCCACTCTGTCTCCTCATGTAGGACCAGTGAATTGTATCACGGTTTAATAGCATATCCATACTAAAAATAAAATCACAGGTATGATTTTGTCTGTAACTAGAAACTTAAAGGGATGCAAGCTGACAACTCAGAGTCCAAATCATACAGATGATGAATCACAGTATAAAAAAGTGTTATATAATAAAAACAAACTGTAAGCTTTACACATGTTTGGATTATACATTCATAATGTGAATACTCAACTGGTAAACTGATTGGAATAGTTCCACAAAGTTAATAAACAGAACTCTACATAAAATACATTTTCAAATCTTGAACACAACTAAAATATGAAGCAAATTAGTTTCTAGGATCAGACATTACAGAAAACAGACTGCCCTCAAAGTCTAGTTGAGAGCTTGTAAATTTTTAAATAAGTCCTTAAATACATGCACTGTCAGGTTTGTACTTTTAATAATTCAGTGGTTTTCTGGTTGGTCTTGCACCATCAGATACAAGTAATCAGCCTGAGTCTGTAATTAAGCAGCACTTGAGATGTTCTATTCCAGGGCATTATTTACAATGTGATTTATATACATTGTATTTTACAATGTTCAGCAGTTGTAGACGGTGTTCATCCTTTTGGAATACAGGTAATTAAGAAAAGTAAAAACTAAAAAAAAATCATGGTAAAATCTGTACAGTATTTACTTAGTATGGAAGCACCATGCAGATTTGAACAAATTTGTGTTTGAAAGTTAAGGTGAGTTGGGATGGCTTCTGTGGTACATATTGAATCTGAAAGACAAGAGGCACAGACGTTAGTCAAAGGCGGAGGCCCCAGGAAGCCAGGCCCCTCTTTCTGTTCCACCCCTGTCCGCAGGTCCCCTTGGTCTTTGGGAAGCTCTTTTCCCTTGAAACCATCACCACCTTCCTGAATGGCGGTAGAGGAGCCCAGTGATGCCAGGCAGCTGCAGAGGAACTGTTGGCCCGGCCAGGGAGGCGCCATCTGCTGCGGGCCCCACTGTACCTGCCCAGCCTGAACCCCAACTGTGGCTAATCCTTCTCAATCCTTAATCCTGCTTTCACTTGGGAAGAGTTTAGTTCCTTAGGCTTAGTACTTTTCCCTTAAGGACACACAGATAAAGCATGTTAATTAACTGCACTCTGATCTATAGACAATTCGCCTTGAAGTTCATTTAAAATCACCCTTATTGGCTATGAGACACATAAGGACAGTTTTCCTTTCATGGGCTAAATGGTTCGCCACCCCCCCTTTACTCCTCTGCAAGCCCACAGCATGGAACATGAGTCCCCGCCTCCCAGGACACAAGAATACAAGTGATTCAGACACAGCCTTGACACCATGAAGGTTCTGCTCTAAGTCACCTGGACCTCATCCCAACAGAGGTGGCCGTGTCAGGTGGAGGGCCCACGGTATGACCCAGCCTTCAGCGTGACCTCTAGCCTAGGCACTGAGCTCTTGGGATGGGCTCTGCTGTCCTGGGGCTGGGGACATGGCTTCTCACCCCCAGATGCTTAGCCGATGACTGCTGATTCTCATGGTGGAGCTTTGCTGGCTTCTTCCAGTGAGGGAGGAGGGAGGAAACAGCCCCTGTCCATCCCTTGCCCAAGGCTGCCCTAGTCCTGCAAAGCTGATGGGGAAAAGAGGTCTCCACGCTCCTCTCTAGGGCTTGGCTTGGAGTTTAGGTGCCTCCCACCCCTGCTGTCTGTTTCCACAGCTCAACCCCAGGGCCTAGGTTTTTCCTTCAGAATTTAAATGCCTTCTCTGTCCCCGCTCAGTGGCTACTATGAAGAAGAAAATGGACAGACAGGAAAGTGCTTACCGTGACTAGTGAATTTTTTCTTTTAAGGCTAGGCTTTGGATTTACCTGAAGGCAAAGGTTAGGAAACATTTTAAATGACTTTCTATAATTTGTAGTGTCTGTGCTCTGACTATGCAATGAGTGGTTACAATTAAGACTTAGTGTTCTTGTAATTTAACACTGGTTTGCCTGCAATCAGTCCTGCATCAGGCTGAGGCAAGTACAGGCTGGCACACAACCACTGCTCCAAAGTGTCCTCCTGAAAGGGAAAACGAGTGCCCATGATGATGGAGGGCCTCTGGGTCCTGGTGGAAGATGCCCCAGATCCTGGCCCGAGGAGAACAGGCCATGCTGCCCCATCACAACTGCTGGAGTTCTCACAGGGAGGGATGGAACAGACTTCAGGCCACAGTCAGAGAAATTAATTGGATTTGAATGGAGTCAGAGATCAGGAACTTGCAAGGCGAAAGGTGAGTGGTCAAAGATCAGGACACAGGAATGCAAGTGCACGGAAAGTGGCAGAGTGTCAGCCCTCAGCCAGGGCCCTTCTCAAGAGGCCTGGAGCCCACAGGCCCTTGGTTTGTGCTCCCAGCAGAAGTGCTGGCTACAAACCAGTCATCATTGCCCCTGGATTGGGGACAGAATCGGCCACCACTCAGATATGACCTGACTGCAGCACCTGCAGTGGACAAGTGGACTCAGCCCTGAATGCCATGCCAACACCAAGTAGGTCAACTTGCTGTCCCCGGATCGGTAGTCTCTGGGGCTTGACCTGCCTTGCCAGGATGAGGGATTCTGACATTGATGCCGGGACCCTGCCCAACACGCAGACCAAATCCGTCTCACTACCTGAACCTCAGGTACCACACAGAGGACGGAAATAACAATCCCCATCCCCAAATCACTGAAATGTTAATGTGAAACCACTCTGAAAATGTACACAATTTCTTAATGTGAACAGCAAATGTCACATTGCCTCCCTCCAGTCCTGGCAGCAGCAGTGAATCTGCCTCTGTCCCCTGTGGTGGCCTCAGCCTTCCTTGGGCCTGCTTCTCTTCACACCTATGACAACTACACAATGCTTCTCTTCACACCTATGACAACTACACACAGACCAGGGGCCACGGGAGGCACGAGCCTGCCCTGCCTGGGCCTCCCCAAGAGAACACATTTCAGCCAAGCTGAGGACCCAGAAGGCCTCAGGGCAACCAAGGTGATGTGTCAAAATCCCTGCAATGATGTGTGTGGCCTCTACTCATGAAGGTGACCCTCAGTGTCTAGGGCAGGGGCTGACAAACTTTCTTTTCTGTGAAGGGCCAGGTGATGAACACTTTGAGTGTGGTGGGCTGTGCAGTCTTGGCTGCTACTACTCACCTCTGTCAGGAGCACCAACCTCATGCAGACCACTGGCTGTGCTTCAGCCAAAGTCTACAGACACTGACAGTTGAATTTCACACATGGTTCAGGTGAAACAAAGTACTACTCGTCTTTGAACGTTATGAAAGGCATTCTTAACTCACAGGTGATGTGAGACGCACAGGGCCGGCTTTGGCCTTTGAGATGCAGCTTGCCAACCTGTGCCCCAGGCCCTATCACTTTCATTCTTAACAAGCTTCTCAGGGCTCCTCCTCAGGGAGCCAGTTAGAAAGGGGGAGGGGCTGCCCAAGCGCAATCGGAGCACAAAGAGCTGCTAAATTAGAAGACACAGTCTACACACCAGAATCCAAGACGCCCGGTACCCTGGAGGGAGATAGCAATGCCTGGAGCCTCAAAGGCATCACTGGTAGAGGTGGCAGCTAACATTTCTAATGACCCATGTCATCAAATTATGAGGTAGGATACACTCTGGATGCTTTAAGGAATCAGGAGAGTAAAGCAAATAGTGCAAAAGCATCGCTACCAAATATGCTTCAAAAACAAAAAAAGCTGTCCCATGTGAGCAATACTCAGACACCCAGAGTGCTATAAATTCCAGGAGTCATAAATTCCAGTGTCAAGTATCCAAACTACATAGGGAAAACAAATCACACAGGGCTTGTGAGTCAAGGCGGATGAGGCAGGAGCCCTGTATTACAACGCGCGCCCTTTCAAGCCACTTGAGGTTCCATCTCCATGTGTTAGTCACCATTTCCAAAAAAACTTATCAAGAGTGTTTCTCTTCTTAATTCCAAGGAATCACCTCTTACCCTGGCCATATTCCAACAGGTGGTACCTGTTGGCCCTGCTCTCCATCCTTAAATGCTTGGTTTTCTTTTGGAAAGGGCCAATGCCCTCCACAGCCAGGCCATTGGCCAGCAGGAAGCTGCCCTCAGATCTTTGGCAATGGTCGACAGTCTCATAGCTTGAGGCCTTCTCCTGGGGGTGGCGCTCGGGGTGCGGAGGGAAAGGGGGGTGCGGCACCTGCACGTGGGCTGTGGAAGTGGGTCCGCTCCCTCACCCGGGCAGGTGGCTCCCAGCCCTTCCTGGCCCGGGAGGAGTCCTCGTGTGGCCGCCTCGCACTGGGTGCCCTGACTGCGTAGGGGGTGTACCTGTTGGGGTAGTGCCTGCACCTTGTCCCGCCGCGCGTCTTCTTGGGGTAGTACTTCTCCGGGAGCCAGGTGTGCTCGCTGTCCAAGTGGTGGTATCGGCTCCAGTCCCGGTCAGCCCCGCTCCTGTCTGTGCGTGGTGGTAGAATCTTCTGATTTCCCTGAGTGCCTCTTCTTTGTCTTTTTCTTCTTTTTGTGTCCGTAGAGGTCAGCGTTGGAGTACACTACCAGAATATCTGGATGCTGCCGATGCCTGCAGAAGCAGCAGCCAGAAATTAGCAACCCAAACACCAGCACCACCTCAGACAGGACCTGGCACTGTCGTGACCACTCACTGAGGACGTTCAATGTACAGGCACAGGTAAATGCTTATCTAGTTAAAAATGGGTTTTCTATTTTCAGCTGTAGTAATTTTTAAAGCCCAGGGTTATAAATTCACCAGCTTCATGGCTGGGAGGACTTAAGTGACATCTCCTGAAATCAGTGGCTGAAAGAGGGAAAGAAAGAAAAAGAAAAGAAAAGAAAAGATTCTGCCGTGTGTCTCAGAGGAGGGAGAGACTTGTGATTTGATTTCCTTTTCCCCCAAAGTAACCACTGCCTATTTACATATGACTTTGGCAATCTTTTGCTAGGATTAATTTAAAAAGAAGTCAATTAGAACACACAGGGATTCCATTCATGCTCAGCCGTCTTGTCATGAACCAGTCAGTTTCAAGGCAGCTGCCGGGGCTGGGCATGTGGCTCACTGGCAGAGCACTTGCCTCGTGGGCACAAGGCTCTGGGTTTCATCCCCAGCACCACACACACACACACACACACACACACACACACACAATCAACAACCTATTTAGCATTTTAAAAATACAAAGACATTTAGGTTTCATATTGAGAATTAGAGATAAAGGCCAAGAAAATGATGCCCCTCAGACCTCTACTCTAGACAGGCAGGCAAATATCAACAGAACTGTGGCCTCCCATTTTCTGCCAACCGTGTGGTCACTAAATTGGAGGGAAAAAAAAATAGCAGATAGGAAAATGTAACTACATCTGACAACCAATCTTGAAGTCAGAGATCCCCAAGTTACTTCTACAGAACTCACATTTACTCCTAGGAGAGTTACAAAGCATTAACTGAGAAGGGCAAAAGGAAACATTTTATGATACATAAGTAAGACAGAGCTTAAAGGCCGCAGCTTTTTAGAAATGTGTAGAAAGTGAAGTCTCCAAACCCACGGAGATGTGTGATTCAGACCCTGCTGGTAGAGCCCCGCCCTCACCTGCAGTCCCGCTCCCGGTGTTTGTCTTTAGATTTCTTTTTCTTCTTTGATTTTTCGCGCTTCTTCACCTTAGGCTCCTCCAGGTCTTTCCGTGGGCTCCTATGGGCTCTCTTTCCCACGTGACCGTCATTACTTTCCACACTCTGGTACCTGCGTTTGCGTGACTTCATGCTTTTGTGTTCATGAAACTGATCAGAGAGGCTGCGGCCACTGTCGTCAGCCCCGAAGGCAGCCTTCTCCTGGGGGTGGCGCTCGGGGTGCGGAGGGAAGGGGGGTGCGGCACCTGCGCACAGGCTGTGGAAGTGGGTCTGCTCCCTCACCTGGGCAGGTGGCTCCCAGCCCTTCCTGGCCCAGGAGGAGTCCTCGTGTGGCTGCCTCGCACTGGGCGCCCTGACTGCGTAGGGGGTGTACCTGTCGGGGTAGTGCCTGCACCTGTCCCGCCGCATCTTCTTGGGGTCGTACTTCTCCGGGAGCCAGGCGTGCTCGCTGTCTGAGTGGTGGTATCGGCTCCAGTCCTGGTCAGCCCCGCTCCTGGTCTGTGCGTGGTGGTAGCTGTACCTGCTTAGGGAGTGGCGCTCGCCGGGGCTGACTCTCTCACCGTAGCACAGAGGGTGCTGGCTCCCGCTGCGGTGCTCCACGGCATGGCACTCCTGCTCGCTGTGCTTTCTGGTGTAGGAGCGCCGCTTTTTGTGACAATGCTCCTCGGTCCTGCTCCGACTCCGACTCCGACATCTACTTTTCTGCACATATTCCCCACTGGAGGAGCTGTCTCTATGGTTATGGTGATGTCCTCTAAGGCTGCTGATTTTCTTTTTCACTGGAAGGCGATCCGGAACTTTCTGGCCGGCCTTACCTTCGCTGCTCCTCTCCCCATGACTGTGCTTGGGAGCCCCTTCGGGACGGGCACCTGCGGTCCTATGTGGCAGAGCAGAGGGCCGCGCATCTGCAGCTACGCCTGTGCTCCGGGATGGGGCCTCTGCTTCACCACACTGGTGTCTGCTGAGGTAAACTAAGAGCTCGTGCTCACGTCCACCTTCCGACTGTGTGGAGGGAGCTGGGCTCAGCTTCTCCACTCTTTCTGCTGGACCAGAATCCTGCAGGCTCTCGATTAACAACCCTCTGACCTCTTGGGGGAATTCGCTGCAGTCCTGTGTTAACTTTGCAGTGTCACAGAGTTCAGGAAGTGGATCATCCCCTGTGCTTGTCTTGTTGGTGTTACAAAGGTTGTTTACGATGGGCAAAGACTCATCAGGTTTGGCTGGACTGTTTTCTGAGACAACTTCTTCGGTAGGTTTGAGGCTGCTGTCAGAGAGCAGCAAAGCCTTCTCAAACTTGCTGCACAAACTCGTGCTCGGGTCCAGTTTCTCGTGGGAACCAGCAGTGGCACTGCCAGCCTCAAGCTCTGCAGCAAGGTCCCCTGATGGACTTCTCTCTGTTCCAGGTGGACTGCATCCCCGCCAAAAGAAAAAGACAAGCCAGTAGTTAGCGTGACTGCTACATAGGTTTTGTCATGGCTTACATTTGCTAAATATTTTATCACTTTAAATATAGCTGGCTGGGCTGGTGAGATAGCTCAGCAGCATAAGTGCCTGCCCGGCAAGCGCGACGTCCTGAGTTTGACTCCTGGAACCCATATAAAGGAAAAAAAAAGGGGCCGGTGATGTCACTCAGCGGCACAAGCGCTGCTGGCAAGCGCAAGGTCCTGAGGTCGACTCCCGGTACCCACGTAAATATAGCTGGCTACAGGCCACTATCAGGCTATCAACCAAATTTCATCATTAAATAAAAATAAAATTTATATCAACTCTATTTTTTCAACAACAATAATTCTGCAGCTCTAGACTTTTCCTATTTCCAGATACATTTCTAATTCTTAAGAACTAAGTCTAAACAGAAGAGCCAAGTGATGGGCTGCTCCTCACTCCCTTCTTTTTCTTGGAGCCTCAGAGGTAAAGCAGCTGTTTCCAAACAGAGCCAACAGCTCCTTGAATTGTGGAAAACAGGGACTCACTGAGGCTCTGGGAAAACTTTCTGTAGTATATGCAGCTGCCCTTCGTAGCTGGAAAGCTTCTGACACAGCCTCAAGGTTAGCTGCCAGCTGTAGGAAACAATAAAACACCCCCGTGATCTCCGCTCTTCAGCGAGGAGATAACTTGTACCAAGTCCAGTCCCCATGGGGAAGTTAGTTGCCCTGAGTGTGGAAGGGGGATTCTTGGGGCCGCACATGAAGGAAGGCGCACTTGGCCCCAGTACATACATGGACTCATTTACGCAAATGTATAATAGTTCTTTTGCACATTGAATTTGGGGACCAAGGTGGATTAGGAAAGAAACAAGGGGAAGTCACTGTGCAAATGACAGTGCATCCCAGCTAGTCCATCTTAACGTAAAGTGGGAATGAGTGTTCTCTGCTTCTCCGTTCTTCAACAATTCCACATCCCTAACTCAGGTTCTCAGGGGCCATCTGGGGTTGCCACAGTGCCATGGAGGAAGGCTCCTGCCACCACATGTCCTCACATCCATGGGAGTAAAAATCCCAGTTGTATTATTTCACAGACACTACACATTCCAGGAATCCAACAATTGTGTAAACTGAGAAATGGTCACACCGTGATGTGGCTGGAACTTCACCAAAAGTTGTTCAGCACCACAGCAAGACAGTGCAGATGGCAAACCTGGATGCAGTGTTTATGCTGGATGGTCACACGGTGAACCTGCGGGCGGGTGGGTGGCCACCACCTGATGCCTTGTGTCCTGCAGCAGTAGTTTTACCTTCAGTTGCCACATGAAGCAACTGCAGCTGCATTTCAAATTCCTTTCCTCTTATTCCTGAGTTACATTACAGCTAGGTCGATGTATTGATTTTTTAAAAATTGAATGCGGGGACAAATTATATTCTCTATGAATTTAATCTCAAATTTCTAGAGAAGCCCTTACAAAGTATTTGTTTCATGACAGTGCTGGGAGCCCTCTTCCTCTAAACTCAGTATGCCCTTCACACACTCATTCTTCATTAAAAAGATGGAATGAGGAAGCACGCGGAGTCGGATGCAGAAGTGTGCAAGGGCGCTGCTAGCCAGAGCAGGCGATGCAGAAGAGAGCGACAAGCAGTCGCAGACTGTTTTCTTACTCTTCTCAAAGGCAAATTAACATATCCTGTAGATTATTTTTCAAATCATCTGGGGGGCTCAAAATGTTCACAATAACACTTTTACAGAGTTAAAGCTCTGACACATCCACTCACTGTTGGATTTTGTACTGTGAAGTTCATTTCCTCCGAATTTATTCTTACTTTACCTTGTTTCATCTGTTGAGCTTTTCACTTTGTTGCTAAGTCTGAAGGTCTCTAAGAGTTTGTCTTCCAGAAGAGAAGGCAAGGAAGCAGGTATTAACTACAATAAAAAACAAAGACATTTCAACACTGGCTTTGAGCTCCGTGCAGACTGAAATCCGGCTGAGGAACAGGCCACAGATGAGCCTCAAAGCCAAACCTCCCCACCAACTCACCTTTCCAGGAAGACCGTTCGCTTTAGAAAAGGGATTTTCTGATTATAAAGCAGGCTGGACTTGGCAACTGGCACCCTCGAATGCCAGGCCGTTTTCTTTTGGGTCATTATCTGTACTATTAGCACCATTTAGAGTGACAGGCTCTTGAAGCTCATGTGGCGGGGCCTCATCATCTTCGGCTTCGTGGCCAGCAGACTGAGCAGAGGCCATCCTGCCCATGCCGTTCTCCTCGGCCAGGCCCTTGGACTCCCCGTTAGACTCTTCGGATGACTCTGCACCATGGGAGACCAGCACGCTGGAGCTCACCTGGGACTTGCCATTCATAACTGGCTTGGAGCAGTACTCGCTTGGGGAAAGTGGTTTTGCTACTTTACTTGAAACTGACACCGTGGATGCATTCGAGGTAGACGGCATCACGGAACAGTTGATGGCAGGAGGAGGAACAGGCTTGTTAGGGGCCTCCAAGGAATTGCTATGATGGTTAGGCTGAGACTGAGCTTGGCGAACAGATAGCTTGTTATGAATACTGGTGGTGATTTTTTGTTTCTTAGGGTGTTCTGGGATCACAGAGGGGCTGTTAACTGACCAGTTTTGAACAGAAGTAGAAGCATTAACAGGACTAGCCCTGTTGACACTGGGACTCCCATTGGGACTCGACATGGAACTGCTTGGTGTGTCCTTCAGTGGCCCGGTCCCATTCAAGTGAGGTGAATTTTGCAAGGAAGAAAGCCACAGCCAGGTCAGCACTCCAGAATTAGGGTCTGCTCCACTCCGGCCCACGGCCTTCCTGCTTTGGTCTTGTGACTGACAAGTTACACAAATCACAAACACCGCCCCTTTCTTTCATGTGCTCTACCCACACACACCTTTCACGGGTCCTAATTTTCTGGAAATTAATACACACACAGGACAAATCTATCTGTCAGAACACAACCCTACTGGCATGGGTTCATGTATGTTCTCCTTGGCTGGCTTTCCTGGTCAGGAAAAGCCAGCACTATACATAGAGAAGTAAGGCCAGCTTGCTGGCCTCCAAGCAAGGGAGAAAGTCACATGGGCAGACAGGAAAGGCTACTTCCAGCTGCATGTGAGGTTACGGCTGCCTGCCACCACCCAGTGATGTCTCGGCATTCTACTCATGCAGTTCTGTTGCTCTAAGTTCCACTACTACCACTGAACCTCTGTGACAACACAGGTGACAGCTGGTTCACAGACAAATAGTTTGACCTGTCAGTGTTTTCTTAAATATCTGAATTAGCTGCTGTCTTAAAAAAAAAAAAAAAACTCTTAAAAAGTCAATTATAGCTGTCCCTTTCCATGGGTGCATACTTTCTGGTTCGCCAGTCCCCTGATGTCACTCTGAAGCAGAGTCCAACTCAGAAGCTGGCTATCAGCCCAGCTGACAAAGGTATTTAACTGAAATAGAGCCCAATGTCTACAAAAGAAAGCATTCAACTAGATAATATGATAACTCAAACCAAACTTAAACTCAAACTCACTGCATTTTTTAATTTGTTTTTTGAAATAGGACTTCACTATGTAGGTCAGGCTGGCTGTAAACTCGCTGTGTAGTCCAGCATGGACTGTAAAACCTGAGAAGCTGTAAAACCCGAGCGCAGCAATGACCTAGTGTAGTTCAAGCCGCAGATGGCCTGGGCATGGGGTCCCGGGGACTCTGGAGGGCAGGGACAGCCCTGTGAACCGCATCAGGCCTCTTGGGCACATAGGCACATGGGCACAGCAGATGGAAAAGTGGCACACTCCTAGGACAGCTACATGGACATGAAGTATCCTTGTAACAGGATCACTTTCCTGATGATGAGTCAACATGAGTTAAAAACTCACCTATCTGATCCGAGTAGAGCCCAAGTCCACAGTGTGTGCTAACCTTTAAATATATTCCCACCAGATGTTCCTCTCCACCACCCTGTTCACGCTGAGATTCCCATACATTTAATATTTTGAAATAAAGGGCCTGAATAAACTTTTTGGGTAAGAAATCCAGGTATAGTCAGGACATGACTACTGCAATGTTAGCCTGGGGGTCTTAGGATAGACCCTTAGAGTGAGGTAAAAAATCAGACACCACCTCTGAAGTGTTACCTTTGTCATGTGAGAGGGAAGCTGTGGTCCAGTAAACCCTGGTGCAGCCCACTTGTTGGTGACAACCTGCTGACTGGTGACCGGGCAGGGAGAGGACTGGCCAGGGCGACGTGTGGAAGGAATAAGTTCACCTCCATTTTTCATGTCATGGGACCTGGGGACAAAGAATGAGAGGGCTTAGGATGATGAAGGGCATCTTAGTAGAGACTGATTTACTAACTCTCCCTCTGAAAGGCACCGATGGCAAAGATACCACTTCTAAGTCACACTGCACAGAGCCATACGATGCATTAGCTCCTTTAGGGATATAGGTCAGTGTCAGGGTGCTCAGCTCAGGACACAAGGGCAGCTGGGTAAAGAAATGGTTTTTTAAACTCTGTATGCTGAGGATGTTGCTATTGGAAGGCTATTTTTTCTGTTTGTATTTTTAAATTAAAAATATATACCATTGTAGAAAACCTATAATGTCCAGAAAAATAGGGAAAAAAACACATTGCCCCCTCAGAGATGGTTCCCCTTTGATTTGATAGATCATCTCCCTGTCTTTCACCCAACACCAGTGTTTAATATTTCAAACTGCTTTCCCTCCATATGCAGTTAGCACTTTCCCAAAGCATCAAAAAAAAAAAAAAAAGGTTTATAACAATCACTCTTAGCAGGCAATGGGCAACATAGCAAGACACTGTCTCAAAAAAGAAAGAAAAGAAAAAAATCACTCTTAACAACCGCATAAAATTTCAACACATCATTCTGCCATTGTTGAACATTTTAGGGTGTCCTTAACTTTAAGCTACCGTATTTAAAAGGGATACCTTGGGGGCTGGGGTGTGGCTCAGTGGTAGCATTTGCCTGGCTTGCTCACAGCTCTGGGTTCCATTCCCAGCATGGAAAAACAGAGGGGCGGGGGACACCGTGGAGTACACATCAGATTTTTTTTTCCCAAAAGTGGAATTTGTAAGTCAGTTTGCAGCTGCAGCAGGATCAACCCAACTGCTGGTCCCAGCCCAGGCCGATGCCTAACCAGCACTGTGCTCAGCACTGGGGAGGTCCTGGGTGGGACCATGCAGGGTGCTCAGAGCGCCCTTCCCAAGCCCTCCACCCATGGCCTCCACATCCCCAGGTCCACTCCGTTTACTGCCAGCAGCATAAGCCACCCCACGCCCTCAGTTGTCACCTTTCCCTTCCTCTGCATCTGTCAGTACTGATGCCAAAGAGCTGGAAGCTAACGCAACTCATAATCCACACTCAGAAGTGGCCTCCTGACTCTCCAAGCATGCAGCAAGGTAAACCTTAAACTCTGGTTTTTAAAAACTAGCTCAAGGGCTGGTGAGATGGCTCAGCGGTGTAAGTGCCTGCCTGGCAAGTGCAAGGTCCTGAGTTCGACTCCCAGTACCCGCATAAAGGAAGAAAAAAGGGGGTGGGTGATACCACTCAGCGGCACAAGCACCTGCTGGCAAGCATGAGGCCCTGAGGTCCACTCCCGGTACCCACATAAAAATAAATAAATAAAATAAATAAAAACTAACTCAAAACTGAATTGAATATGGGTGAGATGAAAAGAAATGACATTACAGAAAATTTGGTAACTTGTTTTCATGACAATACCTTATATAAAACAGCACATACGCTTGTTGCTCGAGTACTGCTCTGGTATCACTAGGTGATATGATTGCATCGTTCATTTGATACCACAGGCCATTGCTAGCCTGCAAAAGACAGCCAGTAAGAGAGAAAGATCAGATCTTGTTAGGTTAAAAAGGACAGAATAGGGCCGGTGAGATGGCTCAGCGGCGTAAGCGCCTGCCTGGCAAGCACAAGGGCCCGAGTTCCACTCCCGGAACCCACATACGAAAAAAGGGCCGGTGATATTGCTCAGCAGCATGGGCGCCTGCTGGTGCGCTAGGTCCTGAGGTCGACCCCTGGTACCCACAAAAAAAAAAAAAGGACAATAAAAAGAATAAGAGAAGCATTCACACTTTAATTGTAAAACTGCCACTTTCCCCCCAAAGAATGCTAGTGCTTGCTATCTTACAGAGTCTATGTAAAAGCAATGAGCAAAATCCACATGGCTTACTTTTACAAAACAGAGGTAATGGCCCACACAGCAATTATATCCAGAGTGGACCAGCACTGCATACAGAACATAAATAATGGGTTCTCCATTTGGTTGAGACATGTATGGCCGAATATCAAGATACTCAGGATATTTCACATCCTAAACAGAAATGGACAAAGGAGAAAGGAATGTCATTTCCAAAGGCACAGAAAGCCCCACATGTTCAGTGCGGGGTATTTAGGGTGCCCCAGGAGACCTGCACAACATTGCGCAATGATGTTCCAATGGAAACCCAGTGCATTTAATCACTTTTCAAAGGACACGATTAACCTGGAAGACACCTAATCTAAGGGTATTCAAGATGTTCTTGCTGTCCTTATTTTCCTTAAACAAGTACAGATGCACATTAAGTGAATTCTTCAAATCCATGATAGGCAATAGTCACAAAATGACAACTCTGGACATTCATCACCAATTATTTTAATTTTAATTAATTAATTAATTACTTTGGTTTTTTGAGACAGGGTCTTACTATGTAGTTAGGCCTGCCTTGAAATCACTATGTAGCCTAGGCTGACCTTGAACTTACAGCAGTCCTCCTGCCTCAGCCTCCCTAGTGCTGGGATTACAGGCATATGCCACCATGCCAGGCTACTTCAAATAATTTAAGAATGTATTAGTTATTTCTCTTCTATGTCACTGCATTTTTTATTTGTTTTTTGAAATAAGACCTATGTAGACCAGGCTGGCTTTAAACTCTATGTAGTCCAGCATGGCCCCAAACTCCTAATCCTCCTGCCTTAGCCTCCCAAGTGCATGATGCCCAGCTTTGCTATTGAATTTTTGACCACTTTCAACCTTTAGTAAGTGGAAAGAAAACAGGAAAATTCAGTGTAAGTGAAAAATCAGAAAACAAGAAAATAAACTTCGATGAAAGAAAAGATCTAGTGGAGAAGTCCTCTTTGGGTTTCAAATTGTATCCTCTCCCTGTATCCTCTCATTACCGTGGATATCAAAGAATTGACTATGAAACCCAAACACAGATAAGAGTTCTGATTTTATCACTAGACAAGCTGGACCCTAGGAGTGCAGTAAAAACATCTTACTCATAAGCACACAGACCAAACTCTTAACTCAATTCTTTGACTCGTTTTCCCCTGCTATCCAGTGCAAGAAAAGCTCAGAAAGTCATTCAACAAAATCGTTCAGTTAGGTTACTTGTAATCCTTAACAGCTACTGGCACTTAAGTCTTGGCTCCACGTAAAAGGTTATTAATAACATCATCTGCATACCTGAGCAATTTTTCCACCAGTAGAATTTGCAAAGCGTTTCAGAGAAAGTACAAGAACATTAGATGATCTATGTATAGTAAAACTCTTTGAAGCTGGAACCATAATTTTGCACCTTGAAGTAAACAGAAACAAAAGATTAAGAAGATTAATGTGTGAATATTTTGGTGTTTTAGTCTTTCCCTTGCTATTTCCCTGAAACACCCTAATTTAAGATTCCAAAGCAAGGATAATAGATGAGGAACATCACTCCCTCCAAAGCAACAGTGAAAATATTTAAATTAAAAATACTGGGGGTAGCCAGGTATGGTGCACACACCTATAATCCCAGCACTCGGGAGGCTGAGGCAGGAGGATCACCATGAGTTCTAGGCCAGCCTGGACTACATAGTGAGTTCAAGAGCAGAATGAACTACAAAAAACATGTCTCAAAAAAAAAATAAAATAAAATAAACAAAACAAAAACAAAACTGGGGGAAACTGCCTAGTGGCATGACAGGAAAGAAAGCACGATTCTGAAACATCGGGATGCACAGGGCACCGGTGATGTGAAAAATGGATTAACTTGGGTTGGGGTGTGGCTCAGAGGTGGAGTGCTTGCCTAGCACGGGTAGGCTCTGAGTTCAACCCCCCCCAGCACTGCAGAAAAACAGAATAATAGGTTAACTCAATTCAAAAAAAACTGAAAGCTAATTGATTGTTCAGGCTGGTATAATTCTGTGAAAGCAAAGCTCTACCCAGATACAAAAGGGTAAAAAAGATGAAAAGAGTCAGTAAAAACCCCTAGTCTTGGTGATAAAAAGCACCGTCTTCCTCCAAATACTGAATACTTGACAATAAAAGATTATTGAATATAGATATCTGTATCACCTGACTATAAAGTGGAAATCTAAAAACATATAAAACAGGGATTCTTAAAACAGACTCCCTTGACTGCCTGGGGAAATGTATTATTGAATAATCTAAATTAGAGGTTTCCAGCAGACACTACCCACACCGTTGGTACCCACTGTAAGAAACATCCTCAACTCTTTTTTGGGGGAAGGGGACCCCACCCTCCCTCCAGTCTTGTCTGACAGGAAAGTCAAGCAAGATGCTGCTTAACAGACATTGTCACGGTGCTGCAGCAGCGGGGTGGCAGCACTAGGTCTCCAAGGGCAGAGAGTGGCCCAGCTTGAGAGGGTGCAGACCCCAGACCTGCGTGTTCCGGCCTCCGGGGGACAGCCAGCCAGGGTCTCCCAGGCGGCACCAGAAGCTAAGGCAACCTAGTGGGCCATTCAAACACACCGCAATCCTTAAAACCACGGCTCCCCATCACCCCAGCTGGAGCAGCCAAATCAGTGACTGCAAGTCACCGCCCATCATACTTGCTACACTTGTAGCAGTTTTCTCCCTCCAGCTGTTCCGGCTTCACAAACTGCGCCAGTGCCTCATTAACACTCCGAGCGCCCTGGGAGGAAAAAGCATAAATACCATGTCACCACGCACTGTCATGGTTTGTGAGAGAGACAGAGCAAGCAAGCAAGCAGAAGACTCAGAAAAACAAATGAGAATTTTAATGAAAAAAAAATGTTTTTATGGGTATGGTGTGGCTGTGTTCCCAGCTACTTGGGAGACTGAGGCAGGAGGATTGCAAGTTTAGGGTCCAGCCTGAGCAACTTAGATTCAATAAATGGGCTGGGAATGCGGCTAAGTGGTAGAGGGCCCTGGGCTCAATCCCGCAATGCCACGAAAGAAAGAAAGAAAGAAGAGAGAGAGAAAAGAGAGAGAAAGAAAGAGAGAAAGAAAGAGGAAGGAGGAAGGAAGGAAGGAAGGAGGAGGAAGGAAGGAGGAAGGAGGAAGGAAGGAAGGAAGGAAATTTTCTTTAGGATGATTACCCCCATCCCAATTAAAAACAAGCAGATTAAGTGAACAAAAATACGTAAGGAGGGTGGCTCACTGCAGCTTTACTTAGAATACTGTAAAAGTGGAAAGCAACAAGGAGCTATATCCACCTACTGGACCACCACCAACTGCCCAAACACGCTGATGTGGAACGTCTCCAAGCGGAGGGAAACGAAAACAGCAAGTGGGCAAATAGACAAAGGCATAATCCCTTTTTAAAAATTTTCTCTTTTTTTCTTTTTTGCAATACTGGTACTTGAATCCTGGGGCTTCACACTGAGCTATATTCCCAGCCCTTTCCTTTATTTTATTTTTATTTATTTATTTATTTATTTATTTATTTATTATGTGGGTACCAGCAGTTGAACTCAGGACCTCGCGCTTGCCAGCAGGCACTTCTGCCACTGAGCAATAACACCGGCCCTTTTTTTCTTTACGTGGGTACTGGGAGTCAAGCTCAGGACCTCGCGCTTGCCAGGCAGGCGCTTATGCTGCTGAGCTATCTCACCGGCCCTTTATTTTTATTTTAAACAGGGTCTCACTAAGTTGCCCAGTTTGGGTTCGAACTTGTGATTCTCCTGCCTCAGCCTCCCAGAGTCCTGGCATTATAGACATGCACCACCATGCCCTGCTCATAATCTCATTTTTATAAAAAGTACCTAACCTATTCTGGTACAGTGTATATCAAATGACTAAGAGCATTAATCCTGAAGGGCAGACTTTACATATATCTGCAGTGTTTGTCCTTTTCATCATAAGCATGTGTTACATCTGTAATCAGAAAAATAAAAGCTCAAGAATAACAAAAATATAGTTCAGAAAATGCAAGATGCTAAAACAATTTCTAAAGAATAAGAACCATCTAAGGTTTGCTAATATAGGTATCAAAACCTGGTGTTACTAAGTGAAAAGTCAAAGAGTAATAACAATGTAAAATGACTACCACAAAAATTATTAAATTTACCTTTATCTCCAGTGAAATATCGAGATAAGGGTCAAAAGTATCTGAAACACCCTTGCAATTTAAACATTCAACTGAAAGAAAAAAAATGCAAAAGATAAGCAAGGTATAATCAATATGGCAGTCTCAAGTATTGAAATTACAGAATACAAATACTATTTCAAAGTAAAAAAATTAAAACAGTATAACTTTTATTTTACTAGACTGGGGAAAATGTTAATCTTATACACAGTGTTGGAAAAAAAGTGTCATGAATTTGGCCCCTCCTCGTACACTACTGGATGGAACATAAGCTGCTATGACCTCTTAGAATGACAACATGTCAGTATTAAAATTTAAAATACATCTTACAACTCAAGTTCTAATACTAAGAGTTTATCACGCACACTTTTACATAGACACAAAAGCGTGAGTACATGGGTGTTCAATAAGGCACTGATGGTAACAGCAGAATAGGAAGCTGAGCATCCATCAACAGGAGAGTAAAACAAATGGACGCTGCTGCAGCCATGAAAGAACCTGTTAGACCTGGATGTGCTCAAAAAGAAAGATTACTGCTAATGTTAAGGGAAAAACAAAAGTATTCTATAGTCAGCTCTCCGTTTGCTCATGAATAAGAAACTACCAGGAGGATGTACTAGGAACTGGTATGGGGCTGCCTCTGGGGAGGAGGAGGAGTCTCTACTTTTCCTTATTTCTACTATTTGCATTCTAATACCACATGCGTGGGTCACTTTATCGACTTGTGAACAAAAACTTACCTCTAGATCTTAGATACCCTCCGAATATCTGACAAATGAGTGTGGTGGCCTGGGTGTGTCTATCTAATCTGAAAAAGACAAAACAGTGATATAAGAGTTCTGCAAAATTATGATGCTATGACTACATTTTAAATGCATGTATATTTATAAAAGAACAAGAATTCAGAGAGGAGAGCCACAGAAAATAAAAAAATCAGTCTGCAAGGTACCCAGAGATTGGCCCTGCCTGTTGGAACAACACAGTGAGGGTCCAGGGAAGAGGATGGAAGGAGCCAAATTATGAAGGGACTTTGAACTCGTGGCAGGAATTTGGCTCTGAAGCAAAGCAGCAGGAGGAAGACACCCTCAGCAGGCTTGTGACCCCACGTGGGACTCGGGGAAGGTAGGGAAGGCAGAGTCTGTTGTCATCCAGACCATGACCCGGCCGGGACAGCGAGTGAAAGGCAAAGGAGGTTATCAGTACCAGGTGTGTGGGCCATAGCGGGTGCATTAGGAATGTTACATAACTGTCTCACCCATCCTTCTCTTGGTCTGCATTTAGATTTTAGGAAGAAGCTATAGGAACTGGTAACTTAGAGAGAGAGGAGGCAGGAAACATATTTGTAACACTGGAGGTCAACAGAGAAAATGTCTGGCATAATTAGAAAGGAGAAGCAGCAGGTTCTTTTTAGATCTTCCAAGGCATCCTGACACTTAAAAATTAAAGAATAGCAAAACCAATGTTCATTTCCTGGCATCTATAGTTGAACGAATTCAAATTGTGATAGTAAGCACATCTTTTTCAATTTTAGTCATTTTAAATAATACAAATCTGGTGGGGAAGAGGCAATGCAATCCCACATACGAAAAAGGGGCCAAAGGGTAAAGCAAACAGGATCTCTGTCTCTGTAATTTCATCATAAAAGGCAAAACAAGCGTGATAAGCCAGACATGTAAACTGAAGGAATGACTTGTACTCACTCATTGTTGCCAGTCAGGCATGCTTCCTGCATAGCGTCAACAGTGTACCGAAGAAATTCATGGGCATCTTCTTGGTTTCCAAAACGGAAGTGCCTAGCTATACCTATATATTTTAAGTCAAGACAAGGCTTTATCGTTAATATTAAATGCCTAGGCTGTAAAGTTACATCATTTCATTTGTATGCATTTTTATTACAAGTTAGCTAATTAAAACGACGTAAAAGTGAATACAAAAAGCATACAGAGCCTGGTGTGGTGGCACAAGTCTGTAATCCCAGGCTGAGGGAGGAGGCTCTCAAGTTTGAGGCCAGCCTGGGCTACACAGCAAGACCCTCAGCTGGAGGGAATGAAATGGGGGGAAAATACATGAAATGGGAGGAAATGCATAGAAAATACATAAGAAAATTTCATGCACCCTATTTAGAAACTTAAAATTAAATAGAAAAAAACTGAAGTTTGTTCATAAATTTAGTTAGGCTATGAGTATAAATTTTTGTGTAAAAGTATAATTACCTTTATTTTGACAATTCTTGTCACTGTGTAATACAGGATTAACTTACCAAATTAAAACTAAATATAAACCATTTAAAGAAACCTGTGGGACAATATAAGAGTTAGACTACTCAGCACGGAAATCCAACTATCTGAGAAAAGGCCTTTGTAAATGATTTTATTAACAAACTGAGTTTTAAATCATATAAAATTTGATTATATTAAACTATGGTCTTTATTATATTGTCATCTCTTTAAAATTTTAAAAATAGTTTATATAGTAAATGTTTTACTAAACATCTGTTACTAATTAAAGACATATCCAGCTGGACATGGTGGCACACACCTGTAACCCCAGCACTTGGGAGGCTGAGGCAGGAGGATCACTGTGAGTTCAAGGTCAGCCCGGGCTACGTAAGTGAGTTAAAAGAGCAGCCTGTACTACATAGCAAGACCCTGTCTCAACAAAAACAAAACAAAACAAAACAAACAAAAAGACATATCCATGTACAATAAAATACATGTGGTTTATTTTGTAATAAACTTTGGGCTTTTTAGGAATCATCTAGGCCATTAGGACTAAATAGCTAAAAGCCAGGCATGACAGTGCATGCCTATAGTCCTGGCTACCCAGGAGGCTGAGGTAGGGGATCACTTAGGCAATAACTAGTAGTCCTCACCTCAGGAAAAGACTACATTGCTAAGAAAATATTTCTCTGGTTGATACTTACGCTGCATTTCACTGATGACAAACCTGGGTTTAATAACATCCCCAGGATTACTGAGTGCCTGGGTAATATGCACTTCCATTGTACACAACATACATCCTTCTGCATGACCTGAAAGATAGATGACAATGCCCCATATTAGCAAAACACAACCAGACAGTAAACCATAAATGAAGAGCATGTTCCTGAAGTGAAATAATGGTAGCACTGCTGGGTGTATGCACTGACATATCTACTTTTTTTTTTTTTAATAACCTTTCTTTTCAGTGAACTAAGCGAAATTAGCAGTGTTTCTATCTTAACTATTATATATATATATATATTTTTTTTCTTTTTCCCTTCTTTCTTTTCTCTCATTCCCCCATCCCAGTTTCTTTCCTTTTGAACAGTTTCTTCCTGTTTTACCATAGCTATTGTACATTTTGGATCTTATTTACCCTTTCAGTTTCTCACACTAAGGAGACAATACGATGTTTACACATGTGCGTCCAGTTTATTTCACTTATGAGTATTTTCTCGAGTTGCATCCATTTACCTATAAAAGTTTCCAGTTTATCTTTCTTTATGGCTGAGTAGTACTCCATTATATAAAAAATACCACATCTTTTTTATCCATTCCTCGGTTGATGGGCATTTGGGTTGTTTCCACGATTTAGCTATTACATATTGTGCTGCTATAAACATGGGTGCAAATATATCACTGTGGTACGATGTTTTTATTTCTTCTGGGAAGATACCCAGAAGGGGAATAGCTGGCTCAAATGGGACCTCCAATCCTAGTTTTTTGAGGAATCTCCACACTGATTTCCACAGTGGCTGCACCAGTCGACACTCCCACCAACAATGGAGAAGGGTTCCTTTATCCCCACAGCCCCCCCAGCATTTGTTATTAGTTCATTTCTTGATAATAGCCATTCTTTCTGAGGTGAGGTGGAATCTCAGCGTTGTTTTAATTTGCACCTCTTGAATGACTAGTGATGGTGCACATTTTTTCGTATATTTATTTGCCATTTGTATTTCTTCATCTGAGAAGTGTGCATTCATCTCAGATGCCCATTTTTGGATTGGGTCTTTAAATTTGGGAGGTCTGATTTTTTTGAGTTCTTTGTGTGTTCTCGATAGTAATCCTTTGTCTGAGGAACAGCTGGTAAATGTTTTTTCCCATGTTGTGGGTTGTCTCTTCACTCTGTTGGTGGTTTCTCTTGCTGTGCAAAAGCCTTTTAATAAGATGAGATCCCAACTATTGATTCTTTGTGATAGTTCCTGTGCCATTGGAGTTTTATTCATAAAGTCTTTGCCTACCCCAATGTCTTCAAGAGTTTTACCTATTCTATCTTCCAGCAGATTTAATGTTTCTGTTTTAATATTTAGATCTTTGATCCATTTTGAATTTAGTTTAGTGCATGGTGAAAGATATGGGTCTAATTTTAGTTTTCAGCATGTGCAAAGCCTGTTTTTCCAGCGCCATTTGTTAAAGAGGATATCTTTCTTCCAGCGAATGTGTTTGGCACCTTTGTCAAAGATAAGGTGACTTAGTACATCTGGAGTTGTTTCTGAATCTTCTAATCTGTTCCATTGATCTTCAGGTCTGTTTTTTTGCCAATACCACGCTGTTTTTATCACAGTAGCTTTATAGTATAATTTCAAATCAGGGATTGTGATGCCCCCTGCCTTGCTTTTGTTGCCCAGAATTGCCTTTGCTATTCTAGGTCTCTTCTGGTTCCAATTGAATTTTAGGATTGTTTTCTCTAATTCTGTGAGATACGCTGTTGGAATTTTGACCCGAATTGTATTAAATCTGTATAACAATTTTGGAAGTATGGCCATTTTCACTATATTGCTTCTTCCTCCCCAAGAGCAAGGGATATCTTTCCATTTTCTGATATCCTCTTCAATCTCCTTTTTCAGAGTACTGTAGTTTTCAGTGTAGAGGTCTTTTACATCCTTTGTGAGATTGACTCCTAGGTATTTCATTTTTTTGGATGTTATTGTGAAAGGTGTTGTTTCCCTAATTTCTCTTTCAGTAAGTTTGTTTTTCGTGTACAGGAAAGCTATTGATTTTTGAGTGTTGACTTTGTATCCAGCTACACTACTGAATTTGCTTATTAAATCTAGCAATTTTTTAGTGGAGTTTTTGGGGTCTTCTCTGTAGAGTATCATGTCTTCTGCAAATAATGATAATTTAGCTTCTTCCTTTCCAATCATTATTCCTTTTATTTCTTGTCTAATTGCTCTGGCTAAAGTTTCCAGAACTATGTTGAATAAGAGTGGGAACAGTGGACATCCTTGTCTTGTTCCTGATTTTAGAGAGAAGGCTTTCAGTTTTTGTCCATTTAGTATGATATTGGCTGTTGGTTTGTCATAGATAGCTTTTATCAGATTGAGATAAAGACCATCTATACCACTTTTCTGTAGGGTTTTTTTTTTATCATGAATGGGTGCTAGCCTTTGTCAAAAGCTTTTTCTGCATCTATTGAGATGATCATATGCTATCTACTTTTATTTTCATTTAATTCTCTAAAAACCCTAAATGATAAGTATATATTGGCTCTAGTTCATAAGAGAGGAAAAAGGGCTCAGAGAGTTAAAAATCTGCCCAAGGTCACACAGTCAGACTCAACTCATACTTTTCCTAGTTTCAAAGGCTGTGGTCTTAGTGATTCTATACTGGAAAAGTAAGAATTTTTTTCTTATACTATCATTAGTTTCAAATGGTGAAAGAATGTCTCCCATAACAGGAGTTAGAGATTTCTATGTGGCTTTCCTGGCCACATATCGTGGTCTCCATTTACATTTTCTTCTTTTTTTTTAAAATGGTCTTTTAAAAATGTCATAAATAATTCCTAGTTCATGCTAAGTGGTGTTACTGGCAACTAGTGGTTAGAGGCCAGGTACACTACTAAATAGCCTACAAAGAATAAGATAGATATCCCCTTACAGCAAAGAATTACCTGGTCCCAAATATCAATAGGTTCTGCCTAGACAAAAGCTGTTCAGAACTTACCTAATAAAGCTTTAAAATCCTTGAAAGGATCAAACTATTTCTAGTCCACTACATCCCACAATAAAGCTCAAAAATATTTAAGTGGAATCTCTGAGATAAAAAATACACTAGAGGATTAATAACAGATTAGACACCACAGAAGAAAACATTAGTGAACTTGAAGACACTCATTATGGATAGAAGATAGCCATAATAATGCACCAAGAGGAAAAAGAAACCTTAAAATAACAGTAACAAAAGGAAAGTGTATCAGTGAGCTGTGGGACAATTTCAAGTTGACCATGATATGCATTTAATTGTAGTCTGAAAGTAAAGTGATGGAACAAATATGTCAAGAAATACTTATCTACAAAAGAACAGCACAAGGAAGATTTTTAGGGTGATGGAATGATTTTGTATTCTGCCTGAGGTGAGGTGGTGGTTTATATGAATGCTATATATGTGTTTAAGTTTAAAGAACTTTACACACACAAAAGTTAATTTTACTCTGTGAAATATATGCTTTTTTTTAATGATCAAAAGTTGTCCCAATTTCATGGGAATAGTACATGCGCATATTTAAGAACCTCGATAAACCCGAAGTAGAACTGCTTAAGACAAGTGATGGAATCATAAAATCAGCTAGAAATAAAAAACATTCCATAGGAAGGGAAAACTGACAACAGACTTCCTGTCAGAAACAGTGCAGACGAGCAGATCATGCAGTAACATCTTTCAAGTATTAAAAGAAAAATAAGATGTCAACATCTTTCACAAAGATGGGATTTCCACATCATAAGATGTATTGAAAAACTCAACAATATTCTCAGCCACCAAATCAAATCAACATTTATAGAACACTCCATCCACCAAGAGCATTTGTTTCAGAGGCCTCAAAAATTTTGTGTTCTCCAATCACAATGGAATCAAAACTAAACATCGGTAAGAGAAAGATAAAATCTTTAAATAACTGGAAACTGAAGATGTCTAAATAATCCATGGATCAAAGAATAAGTATCAAGGAAAAAAAATTTTTTTTGTCTTTTTGAGACAGGGTTTTGCTATGCAGTTCAGGCTGGCCTCGAACTTGTAGTGATCCTCCTGCCTCAGCCTCCCAAGTGCTGGGATTATAGGCTTGTGCCACTACACCTGGCTACTCAAGGAAAATTTTAAAATACACTGAATTGAATAAAAATAAAATTTGGGGACACAAAGCAGTGCTGAAAGGGAAATTTATAACAATTTCCAGTATCAGGAATGAAACTGGGGATATTATTAATACAGACCCTGAAAATATTGAGAGGATAATAAATACTGTGGATACTTTACACACATAAATTTAGAAGAAATGGACCAATTTCTCAAAAAAACATACTACAACTCATGCAATATAAAATAAATGTTTTCAGTAATCCTATACTTACTAAGGGAACTTGGGTTATGATTTTAAAACTCCCAAAAAGAAAATCTCTAAGCCCAGATAGTCATACTGGAGAATTCTAAATATTTTAAAAAGAGCTAACAACAATTCTATAAAATCTCTTCAAAAAAAGAAAGAAAAAGAAGAAGTCAATGCATCCCAACTGGTTACAAAATTATGTAGCTAATTTTACCCTGATACCAAAACCAGACAAAGATAGTGCAAAAATAAAAAAACATCTCTTGAGCAGAGATGTAAAAACCTTACTGACCTACTGTTGTGGAAAACCTGGTACTGAACCGAAAGGAAAACGCTCCACACCGAGGAGTTAGAAGGCAACAGTTTATTAATGCTGGTGGGATGACCCAGTCCAAATCACCAGCCTCGGCTCAGAGTGAAACAGAATCTTATATACACGTTTGCAAGCAGGAAGTACAAAAGCTGATAGCAGGTTATTACATGATTGGTTACATGGGTTAAGTCGAATGTTGTCAGGCAGGTTTGTTTTAAGCAGGCTGACTTAAAAGGAATTGTTTATCATAGGGCAGGAACATGGGGGCAGGGAGCAGGTAGAGTTAAATGTGTCCTTGACTGGGCCAGTCTGTCCTAGGCATAAAGTCCTTGAAGCATGTTGGAAAACCTGGATATATATATCTTTAGGTAGGAAAAACACAGACATTACAGCTGGATATGGTCAAGTTGACCTGGTGGGCTATCTAGGAGAAGCAGCTGGATGCAGACAGTCAAGGCTGACTGAGTTTAGCAGTCTAACTATGTGACAGGCAGTATAAGCACATCCTGTCTCAATATAGCAACAGGCTACTAATTGATTTTTAATTTCTGCCATAACATTTCTATAAGTTTGCTATCACACTATTAGCAAATAAAGCTGGGCAATCTATATAGAGAATTACACACTATGATCAGAGTTTATTCCAGGTATGTAGAGATAATATAAAAATCTATCAACATAATTTACTGTATTAACAGGCTAAAGAAGAAATATCCAGCTGGGCGTGGTGGTGCATGTCTGCAATCCCAGAACTTGGAAAGCAGAGGCAGGAGGATCACTGCAAGTTTGAGGCCAGCCTGGGCTATAAGTGAGTTCAAGGACAGCCTGAACTGCATAGTGAAACCCTGTCTCAAACAGACCAAAAAAAAAATCACATATCAATTTGATGCAGAAATCATGTGACAAAAATCAATATACATTCAGGATTAAAAGAATAAGAATCAGAAAAATAGAGACAATGAATTGAGTACTTTCCCCATAAGATCAGAAAAGAAGAAGGATGTCAGTTCTCACCACTCTTATTCAACAGAATGTGCTGGAAGTTCCAGCCAGTGAAATAAGAAAATAACCAAGGAAATAAATAAGGCCAGCAGACAAGCAAAGGATATGTAAAACTGTCCTGATTAGCACATGACATGACATGACTGTGTATGCAGACAATTTCAAGGAATCTATCCAAAAAACAAAAACAAAAACAAAAAAGCCTGGAGCTAATAAATGACTTCAGCAGGATCACAGTGTACAAGATCAACATGATGCAGACATCAAATGTATCTTTATATTCCAGCAAGCACTGCACAGACATCAAAATTAAAAATAAAATATTACTTACAACTAAAAGCAAACAAACCAGGAGGAGGAAGAGGAAAACGGTGTAAATCTTAACAAAACAAGACAAAATATATATATAGGACATGTACACTTTCTCTTGCCGTCCTGGTGCCAGTACTGGGTTTTCAACCACACCCTACTTTCATTTAGCACAAAAGTGATAGGAAAGCTGTCTGGGGGGAATGAATTATGGACTTAGAAATTGAGGGCAAATGGAGTATTCATTCTATAATTTAAAATCCCCTGGCATAGCAAATACCTCTAGGTGTTGAGGTTCTAGGTGATTTTTCTTGGTTTAAGTTTTTCTGTACTTACCAAATACTTTATAAGTATTAATTCACTCCTTGATGGAAAAGCAGTTGTAAAACAATCAGTTTAAATTCTCCATTCAGTAAAGAATTATTCAGGAAGAAACTAAGGAGGTTTCTTGTTTGTTTTATCCAGATCACTGACAAATAGCACCAGAGCACGCACACGAATCTGAGCAGTAATTCAGAGCGAAGAACAGGGAAACTTCATTTATAAAGGATGACAGATAATCAGGATATGCAGGAGGTCAAAAATCTCAAAAATGGATGTTCTAAATTCTCAATTTCACTAGTCAACACTGAGCTGGCTTCTATTTAAAGACATCTTCATACATTTTAACTGATTTTCTGCCCTGTGGGTTAAAGATGGAGTTCTCAAATGCTAAAGGGAAAGCCTGGTATGAATCCCACGAGGCTGGGGGAGTGGTGAGAGTTCTTCTCCTCTTGGGCTCATAAGCCTGACAATGAATCAAGCCTTCCAGTGAGTGCCAGAAGGGTGGGAATCTTAACCCTGTTCATCCCAACTGTTAATGTCAGACATCATGTCACATTTTTAACAAGTGTAAGAACTGGGGGTGTAGCGCAGCGGTAGAGCACTTGCCTGACTTGTGAGATCCTGGGTTCAATCCCCAGCGCAGCAAAAATGGAAACAAAAACATTTTTAACGAGTGTAGAAAACTAGGAGGGGATTAGAAATGCTAAATGATGATAAAATAGGTTTCCTTTTTTTTTTGTGGGTACCGGGGGGTCGACCTCAGTACCTCGTGCGCCAATAGGCACCCGTGCCGCTGAGCGATATCACCGGCCCCTTTTTTGTATGTGGGTTCTGGGAGTCGAACTCGGGCCCTCGTGCCCGCCGGGCAGGCGCTTACGCCGCTGAGCCATCTCACTGGCCCAGGTTTCCTTTTAAATACCCACCTGAGGTCAAATTAGATGCAATATGCTTCTGATACAAGCTAAATACAAATCCTGGATTCTAAATGAATAAAACAACTTCTTAGTGATTACATAACTCGACTTAATTCTTTTCATTTTAGAGGAAAAAAAATGAGTAGGCTAGCATACCACAGTCCATGAACACAGCACAGCGCATGACACTTACATGTCTTGGAGTGTTCATGTGATAACATGTAATTGGCAAGAGGCGGTGTGTATGTCAAACACTGCAGTGCTGCATTGGCAAAACAGGTGTTACCCAAATTCTGAAGCCCAGCGCCAACTGTTTGAGTTTGCTGCCACTTAAGACAAATCTTCTCTGAGGGAAAAAGGATTTTCTGTGGCAAAGCAATGCCATCACCTAGGGCTAGAAAAATAAACAGCAAAAATTTAAAAACAAAACTTGGCATGCTTCTAAAGCCTAATAAATAGCGATACTTGGTCAACCTTCTAAATCTCATTATCACTGCCGGAAATATTGGGTAGAAAGGGACATTTAAAAATACAGAACCTAGAACATGAGAAGGTAAATTATTTAGTTTCTTCAATAAATAAATTACAAACACAAAAAGTGGGAAGGTTTACAAATGAAAAGAAATTTCATAGACATATCCACAAATGCAAAACACAGATTCCCTGTGGATGTTGCTTTCAAAGACTAATTACCAAAAACAAACTATAGAGCCACCTATGATAGATAGTTCATGCCTGTAATCCCAGCTACTCAAGAGGCTGAGGCAGGAGGACTGCAAGTTTTAGGCCAGTATGGACAACTTAGCAATTTAGCAAGATCCTGTTTGAAAATAAAAAAATAGCTCAGCACTTCCTGGGTTCAATCCCTGGTACTCTAGTACTGAAAAAAAAAATTATATGACAACCAGAGATATCTGAATATTGACTAGATTTTTAATTAGACATTTGTAACTTTTAAAAAGAATTCTATACATGTATGGACTAAAATATTTATAAGTGAAATATGAGACTTGCTTTAAAATACTGGGGACAGGGTCAGTGGGTGAGCTGGCCGTAACTTAATAAATGTCAGAACTGGCTGATGACTTCATGAGAGTTCATCATCACAATTACTTTTTATAGCTACTTAACACAATCAATAGAATGTATAAGATAAACCAGTTCCCTTGAATACTTGCTTTGGACGCTTGTATTCTGTGCCACCTCCGTTCTTACCATCCCATCAGCTGAGCCTTCCCCAGGTGTCACAGTTTCACTTCTGATGGTCGGTACTGATGAAGAAACAACTTAGTGTACTAGGAACATTCAAAATCACCAGTAGCAAAACTAATTTTTCAAAGGAGGGCTAGTTTATTGGTGCTATGAAAGGCAAAGATGGCCTATAGATGGTTCTGTATTCAAAGAGATATTGATGATTATTTAAGTAGACTTTGGGTTGAGAGGGAATAGAGAACAAAATTAGGAAAGGAAAAATGAGTTTGTAGAGAATAAGAGAAGGGCAGAGTGAGGAGAGAAAGGGAAGCCCCAGCAATATGACAGGAGCTGGAGCCTTGCAGAAAGATGGCCTGTGGGGAAGTCTTGACGATGAAGCCAAAGGACCTCAAACCTCTATGTGTAACATTCAGTTAAGGTGTTTGTGCTTTGTGATATAAGCTTCCTCCTCGCATACTCAAAACACCTTTAACAAACCACACCACCCACTCCACACCACAATGTCAAAGTTACTAAGGGGACTCAAAACAATGCCAAGATCAAATTATTCTAAGCTGGACAACATTCCAATTAGGAACTAATTCTAGTATTACCTTTCTTTGCATTTCAAATCTTCAAGGATTTAAATACAAGCCTTAAAAGTACCAATTGAAAGTGTCAATGTTTCATTCATCCAGATAAATTTTAACAAATGTAACCCTGTTTACGTTATCTGCTCTTTTCAAAGACAGATACCATATCTACTTAGGGAACATAATAACTACTGGTTAACTGAAAATATAAGGCTTGCTCATCTCCATTCTTTCCAAGATAGTTTATCCTTCCTAAAATTAGAAATAAAAGAAACTATTCATATTTGAGTAACTAAAAAATAATACCCTGTTATAATACATATGTTAATAATGAATGCTTACTCATTAAAGGAAAATCATTTCCATCATATAATGCTGGCCATGCACGTGGCAGTATCTCTTACAAAATAAACCCCTCTCTGAAACTACCAACCCACTGACAGCATTTATACAGGAGTTTCTGGCAGTGATTTAAAAAAAAAAAATAGTACCTTGATCCTTTGGTGGTGACGGCTCTGACTTATCAGATACAGCTGAATTTGAATAAACATCACCAGGTACTGGACTTAAAGAAAGTGTGTCATTGGAAACATCACTTAATGAAGACACAGCACTCCAGCCAGCAGAGCCTGCATCCATGTCTCCAGTCGAGACTGCCTCGGAATGGCTGGGCTGATTCCAACAGGCTGATGGCTCTGAAGATTCAACTTTGTCAATTATGTTCATTGTTCAACTCTGCAAAAGTCAAAAAGCACACAATTGTTTCATAAACTGGGAAAAGTAATCTACCCATCCTGTCATTAGATCTTGGAATGTTTTCTAGCCATTTTAAATTATTTTCAAACAATCATCCAAGTATAAAAACAACAGCATTTTCTTTTTTCTCTTTTTGGCAGTACTAGGGATTAAACCTAGGGCCTCAGCCATGCCAGCCAAGCACTGTACCACTGAACTACACCCTCAATACTCTACCACTTTTTTTGCCCACTGACACATCACCATCAAACCAAGCTACTTCTCCCTGAAAGACAAAATTATCTTTATTTGCATGTTATACATCTTTATGAAAAAGAGAACATGAGCACTTCATATGTGGGTGGCTTACCTGAGGAACCAGATTCTAAATCTTATTTATTTTAGGAAAATGGTTGTTTAAAGCAGATTACAAACTCAATTTAGTATAAATATACTTAATGCTACTGAACTGCACACTTAAAAATGTTGAAGATGTCAGATCCTATATGCATTACCACAGTAAAAAATCCGGGGAGGCTCAGGCATTAGGATCAAAACCTTGAGGCCACCCTGGGCAACTTAGTAACTTAGCAAGACACTGTCTCCAAAAAGAAAAATATGTGTGTGTATGTGTGTGTGTGTATGGATGGGAATATAGCTCAATGTAAAGACACTGGGTTCCCCAGTGCTGAAAATAAATAAATATCCACATACCGTCAGTATATAATTATAAAAAAAAAATGAAAATAATCTTAATCATAGGTGCAGAGAGAGGAGGCAAAAACAGAGCCAGAGGAGGAGAGAATTATGGTCTGAAATGTGTAATGGAAGGGAGAGCTGTGTCCTAACACTCAGGATCACATCAACTGGACATTGGGTCCATAGAGAGATAGACAAGTTAAAGTCTTTAGGGTGGGTTCTAATCCAGTGATGGGTGACTGCAAGGGAAAGGGAGTTTGGACACATGACCACAGGGACAAGTCCGTGTGAAAGTCGAGGAGGGAATCAAGGTGAGGCATCTACAGTCCTGGATGTGTCAGTGATGTTTTTTATGTTCTGTATATTATGTTGTTTAGACATCTTAGGCAGCATGTTGGTCTGGGAGAAATTCCTTCCCCTATGTGTGGCTGATTTTTCTGGATAACAAAGGGCCACTCCAACCACATGAATTTCCTCTAAAAACTGACCAATGCAGGGTCTGATCTCAACCACTTATTTATCTAGATATTTCCCTAATATTTCCCCTGCCCTAAACCATCCAAGCCCAGGTGCAAACATCTAGAGACTTCCCAACAACCAAAGCCCAATAAAATTATTGCAGTCTGCCCTTTTTAGCTGTCTACTCTGGTCTGGCTTGCTTTTCCTTCAAAAACCCACCAAGGCTGATTCAGGTTCCCCCACATTCTGATCTTCTGCCATGTGACCCACACCAGATGCTTCTGCTTGGTTCTACTTGGCACAGGCAACCTCCTGTCTAAGACCTGGTGTTACATAAATGTCTTCCTCCCAACACTCATTCTTGTTCCATCTTTGGAACACAGACTCCTTATCATCCTATCACTACGATTACACTCTTAGAACACTGCAGATTTCATGGAGCTAGGCTGTGAGAAAACAGGGCAGTAAGCCAAGGGTCTCACTCACTTGAAGGAGTTGGTGAAAAAAATTGCACACGCAATAGAATTCCAGGGATGAAGGTCACTGAGGGGCCCTGCTCAGCAGGGTCAGAGGTCTTCTGATCCCTAGGTGTGGATATTGATCAGTGGTGGTGGCAACAAAAAATTCCTAGTAGGAAAAATCAGGGATTGTCATTATGAAAGGATATTTATGCCAGCTAACACGGGAGAGATGGCAAAAACACAGGCATCACTCCTCAATGTTCAGAACATGCCACTTTCTACTCTCCACAGGCCTATGGAGTGAATGCCATTATTACTTCCATTATACAGACTAGAGGTGAAGTACATCGCTCATAATCAAAACACTGTGGATGAATAGAAGGATTTTCTAGGCAAACAGGCTTGGCCCTCACTGATGGTAAGGGGTATAGTGCATGCAGTTCTGGGTGGCAGGAACCCCAGGGGCTGTGGGAGGGAGTAGGAGGACATGAGTCCAGCTCAGCTCAGTAGCTGAGAAATGGAAAGTTGTCAACAAGAGACAGTTGGTTCTACTGCCTTCAGGTGAAAAGTATGGTTTGGCTAGTGGAGGATACTCCGATCTGTAAAGAAGACCCAATCCAACCATTAGAGATCTATGATTTCTTTCTTCTGAAACACTTTCAATTCCATTCAACTAGGTTCTTCCCCATTGACTTATACTTCCCCTTAGTTTGCCTTGGCATGGGCAACCTCCTCTCTGAGACCTGGAAGTAGATAAATGTCTTCCTTCCATGCCTCATTCTTGTCCCTTCCTAGGCCTGCAAACTCTTCCTCACCCTATCTCCAGCATCTACATTGTAGAACACTGCAGGTTTCATGGACCGGTGTGGTGAGAAAACAGGAGAGAAGGAAAGCCAAGTGTCTCACTAGCCTTAAGGTGATGATGACAAAAACTGCACCCTCAGAAGGACCTCCACTAACAGGGAGATAGAAGGGGGGAAGGCCCTGAGGGGCCCTGCCCAGCAGGGTCAGAGACCCTCTGACCTAGGGATGGTTGTTGGTCAGTGGTACTGGCAGGAATCAGCCTCCTAGAAGCAAAAATGAAGGATTGATACTAGGAAAGGCTAGTTATGCTGCTAATGCTGGAGAGATGACTACGACCCAGGCATCTCTCCTCAATGTTTAGACATGCCATTTGCTATTCTCCACAGGACTATGGATAGGGTGCCGTTACTACTTCCATTTTACAAGCTAGAGGTGAACTACACTGCTCAAAATCCAACAATTAGTATCTTTATTCACAGGGCTTTAAGGATTTTCTAGGCAAGTGGTTCCACCCTGACTGATGGTAAAGGGGCAGGGTGCAGTTTTGGGTGGCAGAGCCCCCGGCTTGCTGCGGAAAGTGTTGGACAGTGTGGGTCTAGCTCACCTCAGTGCCTGCAAAATGGAAAGTCAATGAAGACAGACGGTTGGTTCTGCTGGCTGCACGCCAGAACTATGTTTGGTCTCGGGGAGGACACTCCAAAGTGTAAAAATGACCCATGGTTATCTATGTACTTTTTCGGGAAACACGCTAACTTTCATTCACCTAGGGATGTCTCTGCCCATCAGGGAGACAACAAAGGTGTTTGTGCCAAAAATGGCCTGCCCTCAGTGAGCTTTCAAGCTGCTTAAGGAAAGCAGGTAACCAATAAATGACACCTCCGTGGGAAGAGAAGTTGCGGGAAATGGTGGAATAAGCTAGCCTTGGAGGTACACCCTTCCAAGTGCTAGGCAATTCTTCCAAGCATCAAAAATCCCACCTGAGGCATGTCCTTCCTATACAAAAAACCCTTTCCTGAGTCTATACTCTCAACACCTTCCTTACCTAATGCTCTCACAATGAGATATTTCACTAATATTTCCCTTGCTCTAAACCATCCGGGCCTAGTGCGACCATCCAGTGACCTCCCCAACAAAGCCCAATGGGATTCTTTCAGTTTGCCATTTCTGAACTGTGGACTCTGCTCAGGCTTGCTGTGCCTTCAGACACCCCAGTAAAGGCCCTGGCTCAGCCTCTCCATTCTTGTCTTCTGCCATGTGAACTACACCAGATGTTTCTCCTTGGGTCTCCCTGGCATGGGCAACCTCCTCTCTGAGACCTGGAGTAGATAAATGTCTTCCTTCCAAGCCTCATTCTTGTCCCCTCCTAGGCCTTCACACTCTTTCGCATCCTATCTCCAACATCTACACCGGTAAAAAACTGTGGGTTTCATGGACTGGTGTGGTGAGAAAACAGGAGAAAGGAAAGCCAAGTGTTTCACTCACCTTAAAGAGATGATGACAAAAACAGCACCCTCAGATGGACTTCCACAAACAGGGAGATTCAAGGGGTGAAGGCCCTGAGGGGCCCTGCCCAGCAGGGTCAGAGACCCTCTGACCTAGGGATGGATGCTGGTCAGTGGTACTGGCAGGAGTCAGCCTCCTATGAGCAAAAATGAAGCATTGTCATTAGGAGAGGATAATTATGCCAGCTAACACTGGAGAGATGACTGTGACCCAGGCATCTCTCCTCAATGTTTAGACAACCAATTTACTATTCGCCACAGGACTATGGAGTGCCATTATTACTTCCATTTTACAAGGTAGAGGTGAACTAAACTCACAATCAAAACACTGTGGATGAATGGAAGGATTTACTAGGCAAATGGACTTGGCCGTGATTGATGGTAAAGGGGCAGGGTGCATGCAGTTCTGGGTGGCAGAAACCCCAGGGGCTGTGGGAGGGAGTAGGAGGACATGGGTGGAGCTCAGCTCAGTAGCTGAGAAATAGAAAGTTGTCAAAAAGAGACAGTTGGGTCTACTGCCTTCAGGTGAAAAGTATGGTTTGGCTAGTGGAGGATACTCCGATCTGTAAAGAAGACCCAATTGAGCCATTGGTGATCTATGATTTTTTTCTTTTGAAACACTTTCAATACCATTCAACTAGGTTCTTCCCCATTGACTTATACTTCCCCTTAGTTCTCCTTGGCATGGGCAACCTCCTCTCTGAGACCTGGAAGTAGATAAATGTCTTCCTTCCATGCCTCATTTTTGTCCCCTCCTAGGCCTACAAACTCTTCTTTATCTTATCTCCAACATTCACACTGTTAGAACACTGTAGGTTTCATGGACCAGTGTGTTGAGAAAACAGGAGAGAAGGAAAGCCAAGTATCTCACTCACATTAAGGATATGATGACAAAAACTGCACCCTCAGAAGGACCTCCACTAACAGGGAGATTGAAGGGGGGAAGGCTCTGAGGGGCCCTGCCCAGCAGGGTCAGAGACCCTCTGACCTAGGGATGGTTGTTGGTCAGTGGTACTAGCAGGAATCAGCCTCCTAGAAGGAAAAATGAAGGATTGATATTAGGAAAGGCTAGTTATGCTGCTAACGCTGGAGAGATGACTACGACCCAGGCATCTCTCCTCAATGTTTAGACATGCCATTTGCTATTCTCCACAGGACTATGGATTGGGTGCCGTTACTACTTCCATTTTACAAGCTAGAGGTGGACTACACTGCTCAAAATCCAACAATAAGTATCTTTATTCAGAGGGCTTTAAGGATTTTCTAGGCAAGTGGCTCCACCCTGACTAATGGTAAAGGGGCAGGGTGCAGTTTTGGGTGGCAGAGCCCCCGGCTTGCTGCAGAAAGTGTTGGACAGTGTGGGTCTAGCTCACCTCAGTGCCTGCAAAATGGAAAGTCAATGAAGACAGACGGTTGGTTCTGCTGGCTGCACACCAGAACTATGTTTGGTCTCGGGGAGGACACTCCGAAGTGTAAAAATGACCCATGGTTATCTATCTATGTACTTTTTTGGGAAACGCTAACTTTCATTCACCTAGGGATGTCTCTGCCCATCAGGGAGACAACAAAGGTGTTTGTGCCAAAAATGGCCTGCCCTCAGTGAGCTTTCAAGCTGCTTAAGGAAAGCAAGTAACCAATAAATGACACCTCCGTGGGAAGAGAAGTTGCGAGAAATGGTGGAATAAGCTAGCTTTGGAGGTACACCCTTCCAAGTGCTAGGCATTTCTTCCAAGCATCAAAAATCCCACCTGAGGCATGTCCTTCCTATACAAAAAACCCTTTCCTGAGTCTATACTCTCAACACCTTCCTTACCTAATGCTCTCACAATGAGATATTTCACTAATATTTCCCTTGCTCTAAACCATCCGGGCCTAGTGCAACCATCCAGTGACCTCCCCAACAAACAAAGCCCAATGGGATTCTTTCAGTTTGCCATTTCTGAACTGTGGACTCTGCTCAGGCTTGCTGTGCCTTCAGACACCCCAGTAAAAGCCCTGGCTCAGCCTCTCCATTCTTGTCTTCTGCATTGTGAACTACACCAGATGTTTCTCCTTGGGTCTCCCTGGCATGGGCAACCTCCTCTGTGACACCTGGAAGTAGATAAATGTCTTCCTTCCAGGCCTCCTCCTTGTCCCCTACTAGGCCTGCAAAATCTTCCTCATCCTCTTTCCAACATCTACACTAGTAGAAAACTGCAGGTTTCACGAACCAGGTCAGTGAGAAAACAGGAGAAATGAAAGCCAAGTGTCTCACTCACCGTAAGGTGTTTGTGACAAAGACTGCACCCTCAGAAGGACTCCGCAAACAGGGAGATTCAAGGGGTGAAGGCCCTGAGGGGCCCTGCCCAGCAGGGTCAGAGACCCTCTGACCTAGGGATGGATGTTGGTCAGTGGTACTGGCAGGAATCAGCCTCCTAGGAGCAAAAATGAAGGCTTGTCATTAGGAGAGGATAGTTACGCTGCTAACCCTGGAGAGATGACCACATTCCAGGCATCTCTCCTCAATGTTTAGAGATGCCATTCACTATTCTCCTCAAGACTGTGAAGTACCCTTAGTACAGTATTTCTTTTTTATGGGATAAAAGTGAAGTAGATTTCTTACAATGTAACAGTTAGTGTCAAAGTGTAGGTTCTTCGCAGTGCTGTAATTGGGTGGAAGGATTTCCTGGGGAAATGTGCTTAGTCCTGAGTAGTGATGAAGGAGCAGGGTGCAGATCCTGGTGGCAGGAGCCCCTGGGTGCTGTGGGAAGGTGTTGGAGAATCTGGGACTAGCTCATCTCAGGACACAAGAAATGGGAAGTCGTCAATAAAGACAGCTGGTTTTGCGGTCTTCAGACGAGAAATATGCCTTGGGTCGAGACAGGATACTCCTATAGATAAAGACAACAGTGCAGGTAAGCCACAGTGGAATCTCCCATGTGCCAAGACAAAAGACAAAAGACTCGCCACAGGAACTCACGACATTCCACACCGGTTCCGGAGAGCCTACTTTTAAGTGTGTCAGTTCCTTCAATGTCACTCCAATCCTGTTGGTTACCTAACATCAACAGCTCCTTTATAAGCTAAGATCTGAGACACAGGTTCAATGATATCTTTGAAATCATAGACTCTTTACCTGTATTCCCTGTGAACATACACTGAGCACCAATATTAGTTTTTGAGTTTTTTTACAATACACAAGAGACCTGATCTCATTCAGTGGGGAAGATGCTAAATTGACTATGGAATATCAGTTTTGGAGAATTATATTAACATAGAATGTTCCCCATAACATATTTTCAAGTGAACAACAAACTAAAGACACAGGGCCAGTGAGATGGCTCAGCGGCATAAGCGCCTGCCTGGCAAGCGCGAGGTCCTGAGTTTGACTCCTGGTACCCACATACAAAAGAAGGGCCGGTGATATTGCTCAGCAGCACGGGCGCCTGCTGGCATGTGCGGTCCTGAGTTCAACCCCCGGTACCCACACACAAAAAAAAAAAGATACCATAAAAATGTCTGTAGTAATTTTTTTATACAACAAACCTCTCAAAATTACTATTTTATTATGGAATGTGTCTATTTCAATGGATGGAAGAATATATGGATGGAAAGTAATAGAACAGGCGCTAGACTAATATACACGAAGCTGCTTCGGTGCAGAGGGAAGGAAAGGAGGCATAGGGATTGATGTGTGTCACAGAGGATTGGAGGGATGTATTCAGAAACAAATGTATATAAGTATTTTTTATATAATAAAATTGAATTTTAAGGGTTACCTTAAAATGACATCATGTACTGATCACCCACTCTTATTCATCATTAGGGTGTGAAGATTTGATGATTATGAGATATGAACATAAATCATTCTCAGGGAATGCTAAAGGAGAACTTTGAAAGTAATTTTAAACAGGACACCCTGTAATCCCAGCACTCAGGAGACAGAGGCAGGAGGATCACCACGAATGAGTTTGAGGCCAGCCCAGCCTACATAGTGCATCCAAGGCCAGCCTGTGCTACAAAATGAGAACCTGTCTCAAAACCCAACCAAACCGAGCCAAAATGAAACAGGACAGTGCACAGCGTTCCTTAGTTTAGGGCCAGGGAACTTTACAAAAGAAAACGCATGGTACCTGGGCATGGTCTAGGGCTACATTACCTTGTTCATGGTGACTGAAAACTGAGAGGTGCTAAGTCATTGTTTAGACTCTTTCAAATATGGATCTGCACATTTTCAGTTGAAGTACTTTGTAACCTTGTATGTAGAATGTTGGTTACTAGATGTAAGGCTTAAATTTCTATTTTATTTGAAAATTTAAAGTACATTTTAGGAGACAGAGTCTCATTATATAGTCCAGGATGCCTCTGGATTCACTGTGAGGCCCAGGCTGGGCTTGAACTCCTGGGCTTGAACCCCTAATCTTCCTACCTCTACCTCCTAAGGAGGCTTTTCATCTTCACTAAAACTTGTCAAAGCTTTACCAAAATCTTGTACCTGATAGTTTTGTCTCCCTATATAATAATATCTCAAGCTGGGGATGGTGTCTCACACACATTGTCTGAGATACTCCAGAGGCAGAGGCAGGAGGGTGGCAAGTTCTCGTCCAGCCTGGGCAACACATAGCGAGACCCTGTGTAAAACACAAAAAGGGCTGGCTATGTAGCTCAGTGAAAGAATGCCTCTAGGATTAATCCTCAGTACTCTCCACAACCAAAAAATTTTTTAAAAAGGTTTAAAGTAGCACACACTGTATGTTGAGGCCTCAAAACCCAAAGGGTAAATCCAGATGTTTCAATGGGAGCCGCCTACTCCTGTTCACAGTAGGCACTGGAAATCGCCATTAAAAGTATATCAGTTGACTAAGAAATATCAAGAGCCAGGTTTGGTTTGATTTATTCACCTTTGTGGATATAAAGGAGAAAGCAGAAAGAGATGTGCTCACCTGAACAGTCCCTTGGCATCTGAGACTAACTGTCAGTGTTGCCAAGATCCTACCAGGTGAGTGATCGCATGCTGGTGACATCACAAGTGTTGCTTGGCAGCCATGCAAATGAGCAGATTTCTCACTCTCCATTGGCTAGGCACACCTCACCCTCACTAGATACTTTAATATGTGTTTTATTGCTGCTCCCGCAACAGACATTTTCCTCATTTCTTTTTGTAAATTTTTAATACTTTATTTTATTAGTAGTTATTTGCAGCTCATGGAGTTTGCAATCATCTTGGGAGTGGTTGCCTGTACATACCAGAACTTGTTTCTTCTTTTTTTTTACCCCTTGCCCTCACCATCTTCCTCCAATTCCCATATCTCATTTTTCATTCTTGTTGATTTATTTTATTTTATTTTAAAGGGAAGAAGAAGAAAAATAGAAATAAAATAAAACAGTTTCAAATCAGGCTAATAGGAGAGTAACAATAATTAATACATTACACATTGTCTTCATAGTAGTTACTCAGAATACAAGATATAGGCATGAAATAATGTCCAGACAATATCAGCACAGATCTTTCTTTTCAATGAACTAAGAGAAACTAGCTGTATAACTATCTTAACTATCTTGTATATATATATTTTTTTTCCCTTTTCTCTTCCTTCCTTTCCCATTTCCCCCATCAGTTTCTCTTTTCTTTTGAACAGTTTCTTCCCAATTCACAATATCTATTGTACCTTTTGGATCTTATTTACTTGTTCAGCTTTTCACACTGAGACAATGCGATGTTTACACATATGGGTCTGATTTATTTCATTTATGAGTATGGTCTCAAGTTGCATCCATTTACCTATAAAAGTCTTGAGTTTATCCTTCTTTATTGCTGCGTAGTACTCCTCTTGGCTGAGGTGCAAAATTAGCTCTGTAACTTGGTGGTTCTTGCTCAGTCTTTCTTGAGGTTTTGTTCAGAGCTCCAAGTCATATCCCATTCTACTGGGGATGAAGAGCTGCAGGCTCACTTCCTTGTTATAGGCAGCCCCAACTGCTCCCTGTGAAGGCCAGCAGAGGTTAGGCAGGGAGAAGGAACAAATAGAAGCCACAGTGTCTTTTGAACTGATCTTGGAGGTCACATTCTCTATGCTAATGTTCACAAAGTCCAACCTTAGCACAGTGTGAGTGGTTAGGGAAGTTAAGCTGGAAGAGGCCTGTGGCTGCCAGCTGTCTGCTTTATGTGGTACTGGGGATTGAGTCCAGGGCCTTCACCCTGAGCTGTCTCCCCAGCCCTTTTTATTTAGTCTATTTTGAGACAGTGTATCCCTGACACTGCTCAAGCTCTTCTGGATATGGGTGCTCCTCACTCCATCTCCCTGAGTACTGGGATTACAGGCAAGCACCACCACACTGGCTCCTGGCATCTTCCTCGAAGGCTAGCTACTGCCATTTCCCAAACTACTTCATTTATAATTCCTAAGTACTTCCCTTGTATGCAGAGCTCCTGCAGAAATGAAGCAATCTGAGGCACTACAAACATCATTAGGTCTCACGGCTGCACATGAACAATTTCATTCATATCAAGTGAATATGCACTCAGGGAAGAACAAAAGTATATTCCAAATGAAATCACATCACGAGATGCCTTAGACGGTATACTTATAGATCGGGTCTTCACTCATCCACCCAGTGAAGATGATTTTTTTTAAACAGTGTTGAAGATTGAAATTGGTCCTCACACAATCTATATAAATGCTGTACCAATGAGGAAAGTCCCAGTCTTTTCTTTTTTCTTTTTTCTTTCTTTTTTTTTTTTTTTTTTTTTTTGAGGCAGGGTCTCAATGTGTAGTTCTGGCTGGCCTTGAACTCACTGTATAGCCCAGGCTGGCCTTGAACTCATGGCAATCCTCCTGCCTCAGCCCCCTGAGTGCTGGGATTACAGATGTGCACCATCACGCCCGATTTTTAAAAAATTTTTAAATTGTCTGTGGTACTGGAGAATGAATCCAGAACTTGCCAAATGCTAGGCAAGTGACATGCCACCAAGTTACATCCATAGCCTTTTTTCATCTAAATCTTTGAAATTTTGAGAGGGTATTTTTAAGTTGCCCAATTTTCCTGGAATTTGCCAGCCTCTTGCCTCAGCCTTTTGTGTAGTCAGGGTACAGATGCAGATGACCTCACCTGGCCACCTTATAATTCAAGTGACAGCTCAGCAGAAGCCTCCTCAGGGACTTTTACTGTGGTCATCAGTCTGATGTGCTTCTTCTCAGCCTTGTCTCTGCTACTTTCTTTATATTCGGTATCTCTCTGTGGTTATTTTTTATTTATTCATTCTTTTTTTTTTGTTGTTATTAGGATTACACTCAGAGCCTCAGCTATGTGACTGTTAATTTTGTGTATCAAACTGCTGGCTCAGATACTTGATCAAACAATATTTTGCATGTTTCTAGAAAGGTGTGTTTGAATGGCCTTTTGGGACACAATGATACATGGCTGTAATCCCAGCTGACTACATTGAGGCTGGATGATTGCAAGTTCATGCTCAGCCTGGGCAACCTAGAGGAGCTCTGTCTCAAAATATAAAATAAATAAAATAAAAAGGTCAAGAGATGAACTCTATATTAGAATTTTACTGATTTTAATCCACAGTACTCCTAATAAGTAAATAAATACATATATCTGAAATCCATATACTAGCAGTATCTAACTGTGAAAATAATCTTAATCACAGTGTCTTAAATGAAATATTAACAAGTGAAAAAACTTGAAAAAAGCAGATGACCCAAGACTCTTGCCCAAGTGTCCTGAAGAGAGACACTCTGTGCTGGGTTCATAGTTCAGTGATGGAACACTTCCCTAGCATGCAGGATGCCATTTGTTTGTGCCTGGTATTGCAAAAATACAAATACAAAATGAAACTGAAGCCACCTTCTGTGTCAGACAACAGTCGTACCAGCGTGGGTAACTTAGCAAGTCCTTTGTCTCAGAACAGCAGCAACAAATAATAAATAAATAAATAAGAAGGCCTGTGTCTTTAGCTCCGTCCTTCATCATTCAACTTCTAGTACCTTGGGTTTTGGAGTATTGGAGGGAGTCTTTATTTGTAAAGATTTAAAGTACAATGTAATCATTCCCAAAGAGATTATTTTTGAAACTTAATAAAATGCTTATTGTATAAAGATTAAAATGAGCTTATAAATAAAATGCAGTTATTCTTAAAAGGACTTTTTGTGACACTATGTTGAATGTTTTCCTGGGCAATAAAGCTATTCATTAATACATCCAACCTTTAGTTATCTATAAGTCCCTTCTCTTGAAATCCTTTTACTTACATTAACCTAGCATTGACTCTGCATGTCAGGGAGGCAACAGAGGTGTTTGTGCAAAGAGCGCCTGCTCTCAGAGAGCTTTCAAGCTGCTTATGGAAAGCAGGTAAGCAGTTAGTAACACCTCTGGAGGAAGAGGGAGGAGAAACAACGTGATCGTGCAGGGGTAGAGGAGTTGGGGAGTACAAGTAAGTGCACCTTTTAGCATCACTAACCATAGACTATTTATGGATTGAAGGCAGGGCTTTCCCACTGAACAAAATCCCAAGTTAGTTTTTTCTTTATAGTTTCAAAATGAGGTCTCACAAAGTCACTAAGTTGCCCAGACTGGGCTCAAACTTGTGATCCTCCTTCCTCAGCCTCCCAGAGCGCTGGGATTATAGTCATGGACTACCAACCCCTTTAGCCTTTCTGTAGAGAAGGTACATTTCTGACAAATTTCTTCATATATATATATGTATATATTTTTTTTATGTGGGTACCGGGGGTCGAACTCAGGACCTCGTGCTTGCCAGGCAGGCACTTATGCTGCTGAGCTATCTCACCGGCCCCAGATATATTTTTTGAACTGCCCTCCCTTCCTCCTCCCCTGCCTCTCCCCTCCCCCTTCTCTCCCTTCTTCTCCCTCCTCCACTGCCTCTCCTTCTTCCTCTTCTTCTGCCCTCCCTTCCTCCTCCTCCTCCTCCTCTTTCTCCTAGGGATTGAACACAGGGCCTTTCACATGCTCTAATGGAGAGACACCACCAGCCCCTCTTTCAGCACTTTATTATTTTTTTCCAGCACTTTAATTATGTCATCCCACTGCCTGCTGGCCTTCATGGCTTCTGATGAGTAATCAACAGTTAATTGGGTTCACTTGCATGTTACAAGTCACTTCTGGAACTTTTGAGTCCAGTCTGGGCAACTTAGGGAGCACTCACAGAGGTAACCAAGTTAAAATGAACTCTTTGAGGTGGGCCCTAATACAATGGCCAGTGTCCTCCATAGGAAAGGGAAATTTGGACACAGACACCTACACAGGGAGAAGGCCATGTGAAGATGAAGGCAGAGGTCAAGGTGATACATCTAATCAGCAACAAACACTAAAGCTTGTCAGCTACCACTAGAAACTAGAGGAGAGGCAGGGAGAAGGTTTTCTCTCACAATCCTCCAGAGGGGCCAGCCCTGTCACACCTTGACCTTGGCCTTTCGTCCTCCAGAGATATGTGATGATTTATTTCAGCCACCCAGATTCACTGCTTGCTTATGGCTGCCTACTAATCTAGGGAGGTACTTAGTACCCCTGCCATAAGTCACACGCCATTAGAGCCTTGAGGGGTTAGTAATAGAAAGCAAGTTGAACCGGTGGCTGGGACAGGGGTGTCTTCTGGGCAGGAGGAACAGGATCTGCATATGTTAGTCAGGTTTTTTACTTTCTGTGTCTTACGATGCTTGGACATCTCATAGAGCTTATGACCAAGGAAGACTCCTCCTCCTAGGAGGTTCATTCTGCGTAGTGAAGAGTGCCCTCCCACAAAAGCATGTCTTTCTATAAAAATCAACCCATCCTGAGTCCATACCCCTGATAACTTGCTTATCTAACTCCCACTTGGCACTATTTGCCTTGCTCTAAACCAATGGGGGCCAAGTGCCAGGCAACTAGAGACCTCCCCAATGACCAAAGCCCAATGGAATCATTCAGATTTCACAGTTCTAAGCTGCCTACTCTGCCTTGGCTTGCTGTTCCTTCTGAGAGCCCAGTAAAGGCTCTGGCTCAGGCTCTCCCCTCATTCTCCTCTTCTGCCGTGTGACCCACCCCGGATGGTTCCCCTTGGTTCTACGTGGCATGGGCAACCTCCTCTCTGAGACCTGGAAGTTGCTAAATGTCTTCCTTCCAAGCCTCATTCCTGTCCCCTCCTGGGCCTGCAAACTTTTCCTCATCCTATCTCCAACATCTACACTCTTAGAACACTGTAGGTTTCATCAACTGGGGCTGCGAGAAAACAGGAGAGAAGGTAAGCCAAGTGTCTCACTCACCTTAAGGAGCTGATGATGGAAACTGCACCTCTGGAACAATCTCCCTAAACAGGGAGATTCAAGGGGTGTGGGCCATTGAGGGCCCTGCCCACCAGGGTCAGAGATCCTCTGATCCTAGGGATGATGGTCAGTGGTGGTAGCAGGTATCAAATTCCTAGGAACAAAGATGAAGAGGTACTGTCATGAGGAAAGGAATTTATGCCAGCTAACACTTGAGAGATGACTGTGTCCTAGGCATCTCTCTTGAATGTTTTGGACCTGCCATTTACTATTTACAACAGGACTATGTAGTAGATGCATTAGTGTTTCCATTTTATAGGTTAGAGGTGAAGTACACTGCTCATAATCTCGCAATTGGTGTCAAAGCATATGATCCTCAGGGAGCTGTGGATGGAGGGATTTTCTAGGCAGATGCAATAGCATGCACCAAAAAAAGAAAAGCAAAAAGAACTCTGTTGCTAGTTTGTCTTGAGTTACTGGAGAAAATCCAGCGTTCTCTGAAAAACCTCTGAGTTTAAGATAATTGGGTGGATCATGGAAGTGCAGTACCACCAGGATGCTTTCTTTGATGTCAAGTTTGCCAATTGCTGTCCATGGTCAAATAAAGTGTCCTAGAAGTTGCTTATAGTACAACAAAGTAATAAATACATCAAAGTTACTAAAAGAAGATATAAATATCCATTATTTTGGTATTATATATCTTGTCTCTTCTGTATAATTTACATTAATTACATATGTTAACTCACTAATTATGCTCAGCAACACCACAAGGAAGATATATATTTTTAAAAATTCACAGCAGTACAGTATTTTAGTAGTTTTTTCTACGATTCCTGGACAGAAGATGTGGTGTGTTTCCTCCTGATGGAGCTACTGGGTATAGGGAGGTACTGAATAATACAAAGTTCCTTTTTTACAAATGTTCTTACCTGTTCATGTCAAGAATTTTCACTTATTAAAAGGAGTGAGCCCAGGCTTATTAAAAATGTTGTAAGTGCTTATCTGAGCAGGAACCTCACTCATTCACAAATTGAACTGGAAGGCCTTTTTCTGAGTTAGTGTGCATGGCAAGAAGAGAAATAGGGCGGATCAGTTAGATACACGGTCCTTTATTCACTGAAGCCTGCCAATCAGCTTGCCAGATAGGTACCATTAATAGTTTCATCATACAGGGCCAGTGAGATGGCTCAGCGGCGTGCGTGCCTGCCTGGCAAGCGCAAGAGCCTGAGTTCGACTCCGGGCACCCACATACGAAGAAAAGGGCCGGTGATATCGCTCAGCGGCACGGGTGCCTGCTAGTGCATGAGGTCCTGAGGTCAACCCGGTACCCACCAAAAAAAAATAAATAAATAGTTTCATCATATGGTTAAAAAAAGTAGGTGATGAGGTAACCATCTTAGGAATTGACATAAACCCACACTTGCTGGTAACCCCAAAATATTTCCTACTGGTTTCAATCATGCTCCCAACAGCTCTGAATAGGAGGATTGAGGCATACCATGAAACAAGTGAAAAAAATAAAGAGAAATGTATGTACCCTTAGGTGGAGAGCTGAGGTAGGGAAAAGCAAGTTGCAGAACAATTTGTACAATAGCAACCTGTCTTACAATAAAAAGAAAAACCTCAAATGGTAAATGTCTTTTCTGTGGGGACCTGCATATGCATATATTACTTTATATCTGTACTTAGGTTTGTAAATGTATAAAATTTATGTGTATAAATATATACACAGGTATATGTATAAATGTATATATGTACACAGGCATTCCTCGTTTAACACGCTACCTGTTAAGTGACTATTTGGACTTACCACCTATCATAGATAGATAGATATATCTTGTTTATAGAGACTCAATGTCTTTTTTGGTACAGTACACTTTGTTTACACAGTACTGTAACTTTTGCTGATTGTACTGTAGTTTATGTTGTTATACATTACAGTACTGTGTAGCAGTTATGCAAATGAAAGTAAAGTCATCAGGTTGGAGTTTCCTTTGACCATTTCTTTGCTCTGAATATTGTAATGTACATACTCTATACAATTCTTCATTTAGCGACCAATTCGTTGGAACAAAACTCGGTCATTAAATGAGTGTTTTTATATATAATGTACAAGTATATATTTATGCATATATATACGTTCTCTGGTAAACTATATATTTGGCATGTGTATTTTTATTGTCTCACGTATGCCATTTTACGTGTTGTCTGCTACTTGCATATATACACATATTTATACATACATACATATGGTGTGTGTGTCGACATATTTTAAGGCGGGACACAGCTGCTCCTTTTCATGAAGGGAAAGTGAGACTGGGCCTCAGGGTCAAAGAACTTTAGACTTTCTATAGGGTAAGGCAGAGGGGTACGCGGGACGATGCGGGGGTTCTCCTGGGCAACTCGGGCACCAAACCCCCCCACTGTCCTCGCGCTCCATCCAGGCGTGCTCCCCCCAGGACTACATCCCCGAACTGGATGCGCTGGAGCACCCCGCCTGTCCTCCTCAGGTCAGAGGGTCCTGCTAAGGTGCTGCCCACTGACAGCGGGTCACGTGGTGTCCTGGGTGAACTTCCACCCACCCTACAGTCACCTTCGTGTCAGTTGCGAAGCCTGCGGCCGTCCCGGAGGTGTTACTGAGAAAGCTCCTGGGAGGGGCAAGGCCGGTGTCTGAGGGGGTGGGGCGGTTGCGGAGCCAGAAGTGCGAAGCAAAGGACAGCGAAGCGTGGGCTTTGGCTGCCTCGCCAGCGCCGCTTCCCTGCCGAGGGCTCCCCCCGATGGTGGTGAAAGAGCAGGGTCAGTTCTAGGGGGCGGGAGCCCCTGTGCCGAAGGAAGGGTGCTGGGGATGTGTGTGCAGCGCATCTTACTTGGGCTTGATACTGAAACCCCTCAAGGAAAGACGGGTCTCTCCTCTGACTGCTTTGAGGAAGCGTGCAAGGAAGCTAGAATCAAGTCTCCTAGAAGCGAAGACGAAAGGCTAACCAAAGACGATGACGGTATTGGGGAAGAGCTGCCGGAGCCTGTCACTAATACATCAGTTTATTCAATGTCACCCCACTCCTGTGGGTTAGGAGTCTCAGCACCTCCTTTACAAAGGAAGGACTGAGGCACAGGGCAAATAACATGTTTAAAATCTCAGCTAGTAATGAGAGGATTCCCTGTTGACATTAAACTAAATAAAGATGTTATTTTTAGAGTTCACATCTGAAGAGACAGGAATCCCTTTTAGCTGGGGAGATGGTGAAATTTATTATGGAATATACCTTTTGCAAAATTGTGTTACAATAACATAGAAAGCTCCCCGAGACATGGATTGGAGAGCAAACGTCAAGTTGCAGAAAAATATGTAGTTGGTAATTCTTATAAACAAAGACAAACCCCTCAAAACTGTTTTATTGTGGTATGTACCTATTTATATGAATAGAAAATGAATAGATGTATACAATTTAATAGAAACAACTGGAATAACATACATTAAGCTGACCACAGTGAGCTGGGGGAGGAAGGGAGTCATAAGGATTTATGGATGTTATGGGAGGAGAACTTCCTCTTTATTCACAGTGGGTTTTTTTTTTTTTGGTAGGAGTATGGTCAGAAAATGTGTGTATATATATATTCTTTAAATAATAAAAATTAATTTCAAAATGACTAAACAGATCATTTGAGAACATACTGTAACAGGTGATACTGGAATAGTTATAGAATTAAAAGTCCACCTTTAATGGGTGAAGATTTGAAGATTATGAGAATATGAACATAAAAGTAAAACATTCTCAGCACATCCTGAAAGAAAAATTGAAAAGTAATTATAAATGGTGCAGTATTTCATTGTTTAGTACTAGGAAACTAAAAAAAAAAAAAAAAAAAAAAAAGAATGTTACCTGAAACTTGTCTAGGACTACAATCTATAGCTCATTAAAACAAACAAACACACACACACACACACAGAGAAAACCTGAGAGACACTGAGCTCTCAATATTTGCAGTTGGAATACTTATAATGTACTTTATAAAATATTGGTTGTTTCTTATAACTCTTTTCATTTACTTGTAAATTTCAAAAAAACTTTCTGAGAAAGGATCTTGCTACATAGTCCAGGCTGGCCTTGAACTCACTATGTACCCCAATTTGGCCTCGAACTCAGGAGCCTCTACCACATCCTCCTGATGGTTGTTTTTAATAAAACTGCTAAATCTTTGCCAAAGTCTTAGTCTGGGGCTGGGTGTGGTGGTGCACACCTGTAATCCCAGCACTTGGGAGGCTGAGGCAGGAGGACTGTCGTGAGTTCGAGGCTAGCTTGGGCTACAGTGAGTTTAAGACCAGTCTGAATTACAGAGCAAGACCCTGTCTCAAAAAAAAAAATCTTAATTTGATGGTTGATATTTAAGGTATTCAAATTATAAAATACTTAAAGTATAAAGACACCTTGAACTGGACTTGGTGGCACATGTCCGTAATCCTAGCTACTGGGAAGGCTGAGACAGGAGGATCACAAGTGGGAGCCCAACCTGGGAAACTTAGTGAGACCCTGTATCAAAATATAAAATGAAAAGAACTGGAAATAGAATACCCTTGAGGGTTCAATCCCCAGTACCTATCACAAGGAAAAAAAAACTTTAAAAAATCCTTAATAATATCTGTTTGGTCCATTGTACTGAGACTGATGCCTCAAAGCCCAAAGGCTAAGTCCAGAGGTTGAAATGGGGGCCATCTACTCTTATTGGCAACCACTAGAAATCATCACTGACAGTATGTCAGTTGAGCTAAGAAATATCAAGAGCCAGGTTTGGTTTGAGTTATTCACCTTTAAAGGTGTAAAGAAGAAAGCAAAAATAGATGTGCTTGCCCGAGCAATCCCTTAGCATTTGAGACTGTCACGGTGTTGCCAAGACCTTACCAAATGAGTGACCAAATGCTGATGACACCTCAAGGGTTGCTTGCCAGCCATGCAAACTAACAGATTTCTCACTCTCCACTGGCTAGGCCACTCCTCGCCTTCACTGGATGGTTGAGATCTCATTTAACATATATATTATAGATGTGTAATAAGTTACTCCCCAAACAAACATTTTCCTTTAGTTTCTTAGGTCTGAGAATCAGCATTGTGACTCAGTGGTTTAGCCTCAGTCTTTCTTGAGGTTTCCCAGGGCTATGTGTCACATTGATGAAGATTTACAGGCTCACTTTCTTATTATTGGCTAGCCTCAGTTCCTCGCCATGGGGACCTTGCCATGAGGGCCTGGTTTCTGATCCCCAGATCAGAGAGATGGAGAGAAGGAGAATAAAGCTAGAGTGTCTTCTGAACTAATCCCAGAAGTCACAAACCGTCCATGCTCTATTGCAATGATGCACAGATCAACCTTAGTACAGTGTGAGAGGGAACTTAACATTGGTGTGAAGACCGGGAATTTTTTTCCCACACTGCAGATTGAGCCCAAGGTCTTTGTAGGGAGCTACACCACCACTACCACCCCTTTTCTCAATTTGGAGATGGTCTTTTTAAGTCACTAGGTGCAAAGCTGAATAATAGATGGGATCAGGGTGAAGAAAAACCAGGACCTTGACTCACTGCTGTTCCCTCTGGAACTGGAAGCACCCCAGATGTTCCCCATCCCATGGGGAAATTTGTTGCTGTGCATTCACACGGCAGAGCAACCTATAGAAATGCAGTTGTAGAGCGCATAACGTGCCAACATCGAGGAATATCACGGGCACCACTGTCTTCCTAAAAGGACTGGCCACGTCCTACTGGGAAGGTGCCTCGTGGAGGTTAAATGGATACCCTGACTTCCAGCTTAGGTCTTGTCCATGTACTTAGTGCACACTCAATGCAACTCCTGACACAGGAGACTATCTCTGAGATGACACCTTTGAGGATGGAATCCAAAATGTCTCAGCAGATGGAAGACCAGAAAATTCTCTATCACAAAGAGAAAGAGAGAGAGAAAAAGAGAGAGAAATTGAGAGGTAGAAACCTAAAGATTGATATGAAGAGTGACAATGAGAATCCAGAGAGACAGAAAAGGAGAATGAAAATTGAAAGGAGAGATCCAGACCAAGAAATAGAAAAACATGAATAGGAAATAGAAAATAAAAGGAACAGTAGATACAGAGATGGAGAGATAGAGGGATATAAGTGACAGAGAAATCAGTGGACAGACAGAGAAATAGAATCGTGGAAAGGGAACTAGAGCCAGTATGTGTGAAGGACCTGGAAATCAATTCTTGATGGTGGCAGAAGGAGTTATGCAATGGTAGTTTCCTAATTTTAATGCTATTCATACTTTTTTTTGTGTGTGTGGGGGTACCAGGGGTCGACCTCAGGGCCTCGCATGCCAGTAGGCGCCCATGCCGCTGAGCGTTCTCACCGGCCCTTTTTTCATATGTTGGTTCCGGGAGTCGAGCTCAGGCCCCGGCACTTGCCAGGCAAGCGCTTATGCCACTGAGCCATCTCACCGGCCTCTTTTCATACATTTAGTGGTCATAATAATTCCATAAATAACTTTCCTTCTTAAGCATTGGTACCCTGAAATACAGTATGTACAAAAGCAGCAAGGAAAATGTTTAATTAATAGCTTTATGTCTGTTTTCAGAATGAGATACCTTTGCTTTTGTCTTTCAGTTTTATGAGTAAATATTTATATTTCTTAAAATGTTTGTGTAAGTATCTTTGTTCCTTTCCATGTCCCATCTATGTCCAGTGAAAGCCAGTGCAGTTGGCTTTGGTGTTGCTGCCTCAGTTGCTCCCAATGGCTTTTTTAGTATCAGGTAGATAAGGCATTCTGGGTTCATCTTGCACCACGCCCCGATCTTTCAGTCAGTCATTGCTCAACTCAGCCCTAGTACTTTAGGGAGAAGGGGTTTTCAGATACCTCAGTGTAGATGCTAGGAGTGCTCATGATATCTAAATTGTTGTTGCATTCTAGATTTTATGGTAGATAGCCTAAAAATAAAATTAAAAAAAAAGAACACTTGACTTAAAGTATAGCTCTGAAGGGTTTTATTAAATTTTTTAGACTATGTATTTGCTTTTTTTATCTTGCATTGAAAGCTTGGCTCCTAGCAGTATCAACCAAAAGATGAATATAAACAATACTGAAATCCTGCTAACAATACTCGACCCATTAGACACAATTTACGATTTTCATTCTTCTTTCATTCTTGATGTCTAGCTTTCTTTCTTTCTTTTGTCTTCAGGTTTACAAGTAAACTAATGTTTTGAAGTAATTGTGCTCTATGCTACTTTTGATGGATAAGTAGCTTTTTTTTCAGTAGTTTTTAAATTTTGAAAATGTTTTTCTTTTTTAATTTGTATTTGTTTACATAATGAAAACTTCTACATATATCCAAAGTCATAATTATAAGACAGGATGCTTTTAGAGATTTTTAGACTCTATTCTACAATGTTTTTCATTATTCCTCACCTACACTAACAAAATTTTAATTAGTCATATTTAATATTTTTACTTCACTTTATTTATTCAAAACATGTTATTCAGTTTGATAGTAATAAATCTTTCCTGTACCACATACGGAGACTATATTATACATATTTATTTAAATTTGATGTTTGTATTTTAGATCTGAGGCACTCAGTTTTATAAATTTTAATCATTCTTTTATTTTCTAGCAACTAGATTTTGTGCTTTAATTAAAATAATGCACATACCTCAAAATTATAAATACAGAAATTCATACAATTAATACATTTAATGTTTTTATTCATTTATTATTTAGGGTGTATGTCATTGATCCATCTGAAATTTGTGTATAACAAATACTGTAGTAGTAGAAATAATAGTAAAGAAACAAATATAGGTTCTCTTTCCCTGATAGTTACTGTGCTGAGCACTCTAGGTATATTATCTCATTTAATCTTTACAAATAGTGCTTGAGGGTTCAAGTACCACTGAGCTTAACAGATGAGAAACTGAGGTTGATGGAATGAACTGAATTTGCCAAGGTTATAAAATATGAAGTGGTAGAGAGTCTCACCCAGCACTGTGATCTTAAAATGAAATGTGTTAATTCAACTTCCATTTTCTTATCTACAACGAGGGCTAATGTAATTTCACAAATGTGGTGGTGATTTATATTTCCTGTTCAATGAATACCCCCTTTATACTCATTGCTCATTTTTCTACTGGAATATTCATTTTTTATTAGTTTGTAAATGGTCTCAAACACCATTTTAGAGATATTAGCCATACAGCCAATATGTAGAAAAAACATACCTCATTATCTATTTTTTGCACATTTTAGTGACTAGAAATTTGCATGTTTTTCTCATAAAATCTACTGGTTTATCTTTATAGCCCCTGCTCTTAATGGTCTATCTCACCTGTAATTTGTATGCAGTTTATGAATGATAAATTTGAATGCTTTGTGCTTACACTTTGGTTACACCTAATGCTATTTACAAGTGGTGAAGTGCTGATTCAAGAGTATTTGTTCCCATATAGTGAGCCAATTACCAGAGGAGAATTTATTGAATATTTAATCAAGCCTGGCTGCTCTGAATGTACAACCTCACCCTATGTGAAATTCTCCCGCGCCTGTGAATCTTCTGGAGTTTTCCACTGTGTCCCACAGATCTTTCCCCTCCAGCAGCAGTGTTGGCTTCTTCTCGGTGCTTAGCTTTCATACTCTGGTGGAGGTAGCTTCCTTGACATTTTGGTTCTTTGGCCTTTTTTCTTTGACATTTTTATTTAAATATTTTTGACATTTTGTTTTGTCACACTCTAGTGTGACAGCAATCCTCTCCTCCCTCACTTTCAAACCATGACCTCTGTGCCAGGCAGGACCTTCCTGGCTCCAGGTAGCAGTGCATGAGGACCTGCGAGACCATCCTGCACTGGCCTGGGCCTCTGCTCTCTGGCTGCCCCTGCGTTAGCCCCCTGTCCCTGCACACATGGTCCCTGGGGGCAGAGGATGGAACAGCCCAAATTCCTTCCTGTCTGATGTCCCAGAGGTCACTGCAGCAAAAGATGAATTACCTGAGAGAGGCCAAAACCATGACTGTCAGGGACAGTTTTTCCACATTCCATTATGGATCTTTTATGCATATACTTAATTTATTAATAAATGTGGTGGGGAAAAATCTGGATAATCACCTTTAAGCGCTATTATTATTTTGTTATACTAGTTTGATAATCTGTCAGTGAATCTAAATGAAATGCAGAAGTCAGTACACTTTCTGAGGGTACAGGGTAATGGGGGATGGAAGTGATCAAAACATAGTCTATGCATTGACCACCTCCCCAAATGTGAAATTAGGGGCAATGTCAGAAAACAGAGGGTAGTGCAAGTGGTGAAATCGATGGAAATATTTAATCTACATGTATGAATCTGTCAAAGTGAAATCCACTAATCTCTATAACCAGTATCAATATGCACTAATAAAAAGATATGGAAAAATAAATGCAGCGTTCATAGGTCCCATTTGTATGTGGGACAAACATTAAGTATGCGGAGAATATTTCTTGGAGTGACATCTTGTAGTTTTTTTAAACTAAATCTTGCTAGCCTATCTGAGGATCGTTTTGACTTGAAGAAAACTTTCCTAAAAAATCGATTTAGGCATGTTTGCATATGTCAGTTTCCCTTTGGCCAGTGCCACACGTAGACAACATCATCGGTCCTATTTCTCTTAGTGAACTGGATTCAGGGATTATTAGAGTCACTGTTGGTGGCTGCCCAAGTCTACACACAGATCTAAGTGAAGGTGTTTCGGGTTAATAATGAAGAGCTTTCATCTCAGGACAAGAACATGGCGGCAGAATAAACATAGGGAGAGTGAACTGCAGGGAAGTCACTGTTCCCACAAGGGACAGACTCGTGCTATCCCGGTTCAGGCTCCCCCCAAATTCACACTCAGCCAGCCTCAGTCCAGAGTTCTCAGTCCTCCTGCCTTCTCTTCCTCTGGAGAAGACTTGCTCCCGGGGGCCACAGGGGGGCGCTGCAGGAGCACTAAAAGGCAGAGAGGCAGGGGCTCCTCCCAGGCACCGCCCCTTCTGGTCACCAATTAAGCTGTCTTCTCAGATAGATCCTCAGCTATTACCCCTTGCCTCTTGCTCGGGAAGACCAGAGCCAGTTCACTGTTTTAGAGGTCTCTCCGTGTGAGTAGGATTTGAGTTTGGAGAGGGCCTGCTGTTCTTCTCATCTGGTCCTTCTCCTTGTAAGGCCCAGGAGAAGCAGCCATGCTGTGGGCTGTGGCCCTGCTTCTAGCTTTCCTGCCTCCCGGTAAGTGTGTGACATAGTTGCTCTTGAGATATTTTTTCCCCAACCATGCCAAAGAATGCCACTAATTCTTCTTCATTATTTTGTGATGTTTCCACAGCAGGCAGTCAGACATCTTCCAACATGGAAGAGGGAGTGATGGTACTGACCAGGCCACGTGGGTCATATGTGGAAATCACTTGCAGTATCCAAGCAGGAACGGGCTACATCCACTGGTACCAATTTCAAGATCAGGGGGTCCCACGACGTCTTCTCTATTATTCCATCTCCAGTTCCAAAGTTGTGTTGGATTCAGGACTTAGGTCAGGGAAATATGATGCTTATGCAGGCACAGGAAAGAGCAGTAAATTCGTAATACGGAATGTGGAAGAAAATGATTCTGGCGTGTATTACTGTGCAGCCTGGACAGGCACAGTGCTTCATACCTGCTCAATGCCACACTGAAAAGTTTGCTTGTGGCTGCTCCTGGTGCACAGTGTAGATCAGCCCCCAACTATCTTCCTGCTTTGACTCCCATTATGGTGTATCGACTCCCGCTTGACGATTAAACTGAGTATCCCTTTGCCAGAAGCGCAGTGTTTTTGTTATAATAACTTTAGAATAATTCTAATAAGTGGTGAAATTTTTTTAGAAACAAGTTTATTTCACATTATTACACAGGTATAGGTTGAAAGAAAAAAAAATTTATCCACAGACGACTCATAAATATCTATCAAGGGCCATGCTCTTTCTGATCTTCCAGGCTCTTCTGGGTCACTAACAATGGTCCTGTCGTGCACACCCAGTTTATTCCATATGGTTGAAGTGACGGAGTCAGCTTAGGCTCCTTCTCAGATCCCAGGATGGCCACGAGCCTGCTGTTCCAGGCCAGAGGCAGCTCCTGCAGACCCAGAGGTCATGTTACCAGGTTCTACCTCCCAGATCCTCACTCAGGGTCTGCCTGATCTAGCTCTGCCCTCCCCACCCTCTGCATGGCCACCCCAGAGGGCCTGAGGTCTGGATTTCCCAGAGCCGTTTCCTCTAGAGCGGGTGCAGTAGGACACAGGAGGAAAATCATACCTCCCCCTCACCCAGACTTTATGTCTCTTCTGCAGACCAGGAGGATCTGGATGCGAATCCTCCAAACCCCTCCTGAGGGCTGAAAGGTCAGGACCTTGTACTATTGAGTGTGTCTGGACCAAGGATTTCCCCTAATATTGTTTTAAATTTGTCTAATGTAGACTAATATGATTTACAGCACCATGGGGAAAAGACCAGAGATGCACTGACCTTGAGAAAGAAGTGAAGGATGGTAGAACAAATGTCACTGAAAAGAGTCTGTGGCTTGAGATATAGGTAGATTTCATTAAAACCTATGGCTTGTTGTCGGCTGCAGTTGTGAAATCTCTAACGAAGGATTACTGAGTAATAAGGCCACAGTAACAATTGGGAGAAACACTTGCGAATGCTGACAACACAAAATGCAATTAATTTTCTTGACACAGTAGGTACTTATGGGTTTCTATTCTCCCAAAGTAATAATTTTCTTATTGCTGAGCATCTGAAAAGTAGAGGAAAATAGGAGGCAAAAATTCACCCATCTTCCCACCAGTCCATGGCTCACATGCAGTCTACTCAGCCAATTTTCCCATCTAGGGTTACAGATGCAACACAGCAGTCATTTTGTAAAGCTCACCACCACAGTGTACAGACAGTGTAATGGACAGTGCCAGATAGTCTTTCACTAAAAAAATTATTTTTGCCTTTTGTTTTTCTTTTCTTGAAGTTTTGGAAATTGAACCTGGAGTCTTCACACTGAGCTGTATTCCCAACCACTTTTTAATTATTATTTTTTTTTTATTTCGAGATAGGGTCTTGGTAAGACACTGTGTTGCCCTAGATAGTCTTGAGCTTACCATCCTCTTACTTCAGACTCCCAGAATGCTGAGATTAGAGGTATGTGCCACCCTAACCACCCATGTGGAGGCTTCTTGTGTGTACTGGTTTGTCCACTTTTCCCGCCCCTCAGGACTCTGACTGACCCTCTCTTTTGCTGTTCTCCACTAGATGTCAGAACTGTTCCCAAACTCCATCTTGATTCCTTGTGCTCCAGCCTGGGAAGAACTCTGTTGTGCTGGTGGTTGCTATTGGCAGAGCCAGTCCTATGGAGACAAGGGACTTGGAGAATCCACGCACTTCCAACTTCACACCAAAAGGGGCTCCACAGGCCACACAGCTACTATGGGTCCACTGTGTGACAGGTCGTTAACAGGTTTGACCTGGTTCATGCAGGTCTGGTGGCACAAAGACCAGTGATGGTGCTCACCTGGAGAAGACCACAGGGGACAGGAAATCATGGCAGACTGGCAACTTGGGACAACTCTCCCTTGAAATCAACTGAATAATCTTCATGAAGTCAAAATAATAAAAGAATCTTCCTAGAGATTCTAAGAACAAATAAGATAACAAAGTATGAGTCTTTTACTTTGGCAAATGAACTCATTGCTGTGGGGTTCTACGGCTATGGGCACAGCTGTGTGTTGCTGACTTTCAGGAATGACTGATTGGGGCACAAGGCGCTATGATCATATCTCTCTTCGGACACCCCAGAAGACCCCTCTGCATCCTGGCCTGGCATCTCCTGAGGTTCCCTCAGCTCAAAGTCTCCTCAGCCTTCTTCCTAGGCACTCAGCCTGGCCAGGTGGGACTTTGTGACTACAAATATTCATCAGCAATTCACTCTGAGAAAGGGAATGATTTTCCTTATTTCTCAGACTGATTAAAGCATTTATTTTGAAATACATGTTTTATTTCTTGATAATTTTGATTTTGTTGTAAACATATATACCAGTTTATTATGAATTTAACTGGAGATTCCTGGAGAAGTGACTGGATCTTGGAGAAGCTATGCTCTTTAGTGGATTAGTGCACTGATATTTATAGCTGAATGTGCTTTTAGGACATGGAGCCCAGCTGGAGGAGGTAAATCACTGGAGCCTGCCTTCCTTCAGAGGGTGCCTCTCACTGACACTCTTCCCTTTGCTCTGATTCCTGGCCACCATAAAGTAAGCACCGTTGGTCTGCCATGATTCTACCATGATGTTCCTGGATTGGATCCAGCTAATCATAGACCGAAACTATGAGCTCAATAAACCATTTCTTCCAGTAAGTTGTTATGTACCAGGTCTTTTGTCTCAGTAACAGGAAATTTCACCAGTACAGTATTATTTCATTTTTAGTTGTAGTTAGGTTAAATATGAAAAGAAAATATTGTTTCCATAGCAGAAAATGAACATTCATTTCCACTGCCGTGTATTCAGACAGAATTTTTCATAATACTCAGATACTGACAAACTCCAAATCAGGTTTATGAGGCTCCGATATTTATTTTAACAAAAACAACAACATAAATTTTTGTTTAAAATGACTTACAGGGTGAGAACTGCAAAAATGAGCTACATAAAATTCTGTGTCCTCTCCTTTCGTCCTAAAAGTAATTGGATAAATGAAGACACAGGAACCTCACAGTAGCCCATGTATCCTATCAATTCACTGGAACGAGATAATAAGCACTTGCATCCCGCAACATGTCTACGACCTAACCCTTCCTCACATGAAACGCCATCATCCAGCGCTCAACACTGATGGGCCTTAGCCCCAGGCTGTGGTCTTCCTGGGCTCCTCAGGGTGACACCTTCCTGTCAGGGTAAACAAGAAAGAGGGTCTGATGGCTCTCAGCTATGCTCCAGATACCCGGAACTCTGCCCACTGATGTTTTATTTGGCATCATTTCCTGTTCACTTGGGTTCCCATTTAGATACCATGTTCTTCAAACTGTCTGATTATCTCAGAGAGAAGACAAGGTCTATGATTTCATTTCCTAGAGATTTCCAGTAATCATGAACCATCCAGGGCACAAGTGCGGGGTAGGACAGGATGGAATTCATCTCAGTTCTGCTCCCACTCATTGCCAGACTACAGTAGCTATCCCATGAGCTCAGCTCTTCAGGGGTCTTCATAAAACTCTGCAAATTAATCAGTTCATGGAAAAAAAGAACCGATGCTGAGAGTGCCTGTGACCTGTTCAAAAGAAAGAAAGGTTGATGTCACTTCAGTGGGACTTTTGGGCCATTTTGAATGCTTTTAGAGTTTGTTAACTTTTGAGAATGCACTGTGGCCTACTGCCCAGCCCAGCAGATTCGTCAGGACAGACCGAGTGGAGATCCTGATGCCAGGGCCAAGGTCACTTTGAGCAGCCCTTCTGGAAGAGAATCTTTCTAGACATTCTGTCCCAGGACCCTTGTCACTAGTGGAGAGGAATGTTTAAGAGACCACGTAGGTCTTTCCTGGGCGAGGCCCTCAGTAGTGCCCCTCTGTTCTTGTGAATGTGCTTTAGCATGAAATGCCATGGATGGGATGCACGGAGAGGGTTTAACCTTAGTAGAGAAAGTGCTACACAAGACACAGCTTTTACAAGAGAATAAAACATAAAAACTACATATTTCCAAAACATAAACCTCAATACACATTTTGATCACTTATTAAGCCTAGGATGATGGGTAGAGTTGGAAGAACAGAGTGTTATATGAGTGCCCTTCCTAGTTCTGACATTGCTCAGGGCCTCATCTGAGAAGGACAGAAACTGCAATAGAAACAAGGTAGGGAGAAGAGAATCTGAAAGCAAGGGCTGATGACTCTTATGCATTAGTGTGTGTAAAGAGGCAATGAAAATGTTGAAAAGTCATGAGGATTTTTATTGTCATCACTTTGTAGCTTAATTACTAAGATTTTTTTTCCAGTGAACACCTATTACCACAGGTACCAGCTGTATGATATGGCAAAAGTCATCTTTTTCCTCACTGCTCTTGTCTGTCACAGGAAGATTATGATATCCCCACCTCAAAATTGGTAAGAAAGACCGTACCAGAAATCATCCATAACATCTTCAGGAGTCCACAGGAGAAATTAGATATAACATTAATTATAAAGGTTTAATACCACAAGGAATAATAAAAATGGCTTTAACTCAAAGGAGGCTGGAGGGAGAGGGAAGAAAGGGGATGAAAAAAAGGAATTAAGATGTGTTATGTACTTGTACCAATTCCACACAAGGAATGTAAACATTTTGTACTGCAGACATGTACTAATAAAAAAAGTAAATAAAGTTTTTTTTTTTAAATCCGGCCTTTAAAAGAGTTTGTGAGAACACTGCAAAGTTATCTCATTTAGTACTCATCACAGCCTTGTGGAGCAGTAATGAGGGATCCACAGAGAGACCCCCCCCCAGGGGGTCTCCATCAGCCTCAGAGGCCTGGAACTGAAGGTTGAATACAGGGAAAGAGACACCTGATCCTTACTGCATTTGAAGGAGGAAATCCATACAGCCTTGGAAATCCATGTCATAGGGATTTGTCAGCACAAATAGAAAATTCTCTCCACATAATGCAAAGAAAAGTTTGAGAAACATATAACAACCTCTTTTTTTTTTTTTTTGTGGGTACCGGGGGGTCAACCTCAGGACCTCGCGCGCCAGCAGGCGCCCGTGCCGCTGAGCGATATCACCGGCCCCTTTTTCGTATGTGGGATCCGGGAGTCGAACTCGGGCCCTCGCGCTTGCCGGGCAGGCGCTTAAGCCGCTGAGCCATCTCACCGGCCCAACAACCTCTTAAAAAGCCATTGATACTTTATTTTAGAAAAGGACAATAAAATTCACAAAATTTTAAGAATTTTTTTTTCCTGAGGGAATAAATGGTTTTGATATATTCTGTGCAGTTTTAATTTTATAAATGACATATTGGGATTGTATGATTAAAAATATTAACAAGGTAGTTTTGTCTTGCTTGATAACAAGAGTAACAGTAAGACTTCATAATATCATTTAATTCTCACAATATGTCAGGTATGAATGTCTGACAATTTTATGCATTGCCCTTGTATTATATGATAATGTAAGTGTATTAATGTTGAAGTGTGTGACCATTGCTGTGTAGAGGATGAGAAAGATTACTTGGCATGGAAACTTTAGTTCAGTCACTGAAAGGACCCAGAAGAGCTGCTACATCAGCATAAGAGAGCTTCAGGGAAACAGCAGCAAGCTGAGACCTCTGTGGTTATTTATTTGTAACTCAAGGACACAAGAATAAATTTGTACAAGGAAAGCATTTGCAACATATTGTACAGGAATTTTCATCAGGAGACAGAGCCAGAATGGGATGGTTTTTTAAGTGACACATGTCAACCTAGTTTAAGTAATTGTATCGGGACAGAGGAGACACAATGGAAAGGAAAATATCTGTGAGAACAAACTGCTTTTGATTCTGCTCTAAACTCTAACCATGCATCCAGGTGTCCTGAACTGTTGTCCAGAAAGTCACTTCCTTTTCTGTATTCATTTAAAACTCCTTTGGCCAGTGTCTCCCCACATATTAACACTTCTAAAATTGTATAGTCAGGAAATATATATATATAGAAATTGAGCCCTAAGGAGCTTAAATAATGTAGCCAACATACTATGGAATTATAGAGGGTGACTTTTGTACTTAGGCATTAAAACTAACATATACTCAGATCATTTAATGACCTGCACTACTTGTCAGAGTAATGAGTCAATCAAAAGAAGAAAGCATAAATTCAAATATGTAAGTCCCATTGAGATATCTATCCATGTATGTGGGAGTAATATCAAGCAAATTTGTTCCCTTTTCTTTTTTATTATTAATAAACTACTCAAAGAGCTGTTCCTTTCAATGTGTTTGAAGATCTGTATGCATATTCATGAAGGTGCATCTAAAAGCTCTCAGTATCATATTCCACAGATCCTACTCTTTCCTTTTATGACTCAGCTACTTCACTCTGCAATCTCAAATCAAATAGGAACACTCAAAAAATTACAAATCTATTGTCCTTCAAAACATAGAAATGTGAGAAACTAAGTACTATGAATGGAACAAAATAGAGGCTAATGAAACAAAAGACTTTTTCTTCCAATAGATTGCTGCATGCAAAGCATGTGTAATAATATCAGTGTCTATAACTACACTAATTGTGAACTATTCTTAAGCTGCAAACTTTGATCAAAGAATGGATCTATGAAATGTACTTACTACTGCATAAGATTGTAGAATAACTGTCTTATACCCTTCTATACACAATAATATCTTTTGTCTTCCAGTTAGTTTGGCTAAGCTACTCACAGCTCTTACAAAACATGGGGAAATAAAAGAAACTCTAGCAATGAAAAAGAATTCATGGATGAGTGTTTCTAAAGCAACACTTGAAGAACAACATGAAGGAAACTGCTCCCCTGGGGAAGGTCACATTTTATTAGTAAAACACAGAGGGTTCTGTGAGATCTTCAGTATCTCATTGTTGCTTTACACCAGAGACATGATAAAGTGACACAGTAACAGATATCTCTGTCAGGATTGTTATGGTTTGGATCTGAAATGTCTCCTCAGAGTCGCATGTCTTTGGAAGGTGGTTGGATCACAGGGACACTGTGTTCATTAGTGGATTCATCCACTGGTGAGTTCAGTGACTGAGTGTACTGTTGGGAAGTGGGTCTTTGTTGGAAAAGATGGGTCCAGGGGCATGACCTAGAAGAGTGTATCTCCCTCCCTGGCTCCTCTCTTCTCTCTGCTTCCTGGTAGCCATGTTGCAAGCAGCTTTCTTCCACCAGACCCTTCTACCGTGCTGCTTCTGCCTTGGATTTAGCTGACCACAGAAGGACACAAACCAAAATAAATCTCTCCTCCTTTAAAAGGTGGATGTTAGGTATTGTGTCCTAGTGACAAGAAAGATACTAAGGCAGATTTGGTACCGAGTGTGGGGTCGTTGATGTGACTAACCTGGCCATATGGTTTAGAAGGCTTTGGAACTGTCTTGGAGGATTTTAGAAAGGTTTGGCGGTACCAGATAGAAAAGCTTTAGAGTGCAGTAAGCCAAGCTCGATAGGAAATTCTGGTCAGAACTCTAAAGATAAAAATGTTGATAGAAATGCAGATGGTAAAGTCCCTGGCTTGAGTGGTTTCAGTTGGGAACAAGTACTCCATTTGAAGCTGGGTTTGAGACCACATGTGTTACACTCTGGCAGAAAATTTGTTTACATTTTGCTCATATCCTGACATATTGGAGAAGACTGAGATTAAGAGTGGCTGAATAATTAATCTGACAGAGGAATTTTCAAGGCAGCCCAATGTTGAAACTATGCCAGAGTACTGTTGGTGATTTTTAGATATCGATGATCAGAAGCAAGACCAAAACACAAAGCTGAATAATTTGAAAAATTTTGATGCTGGCCAGAAGGGAAGCTTCTGTAAAGTTGAGGCCTATAAAATTGGGGCCTAAAAGATTAGGGCCTGTAAAGTTGAGGCTGAATACAGCTTAGTTGTTGAAAATATTAAAATTAAAAAGAAGCCAAGAACTTTGTATCACTAGAGTTGGAAAGATACCTTGAGAGAATCCCTAGTAGCAGCAAGACCCCACTCTTCTCAGGCTCAGTGGTCCAAAATTGAAATACTTTGTTTTGAGAAGCAAGCCCCCAGCCACACTGCTTGAGAAGTTCCCCTGAGGAATTGGATTGCCAAAATTCCTTTCACAGTGCTCAAGCATTCAGATACTCAGAAGCCTCTGCAGCTGTGATGCAAGGGGTCCAGTTATTGCTTGAACAGGCAACAGACCTTGGTGTCATCTACTTGGTATTGTTTTTACAGGCAGAATGCAAGAGTTGTGGAGCTAGGGAGGCTTCCACTTAGATTTCAGAAGAAAGCCTGGGAAGTCAGGCAATGGCCCCTGAGAGGGCAGTATGTGAAGCCACGAGAATGAAGCCAAAAGTGCAGTGGAGACACCAGGAAGTTGAAGACAGGAATATGGAACATGTGCTGACGAAAGCCGTAGGCAGTGAGCAAAGCCACCCTGAAGGAGGTCATGAGGGCTCAAGCAGTAATGCCACAGGCGCAGGGCTGCCCAAGTCTTTTGGAGCTCACCTTTTTGCTCCAGGTGCTGGACACAGAGATATAGAATTTAATGTTTGCTCTGCTTAGCTTTCTGATTTGTTTTGGTCCCACTGGTTTCTATCCTCCTATTTTTTTTTCTTTTGGAATGGCAATATTTTCCCTATCTCATTGTATGTCAACAGCATTTAACTTTCTTTTTGATTCTTAAAGGAGATCATAGCTAAGAATTTGCCTTGAGTCTCAAAGGAGACTTGGGACATGGACTTTTCAACAATACTGGAACTATTAAAAGAGTTTAGAGATAGGCTAAATGTATTTTGCCTAGTGAGATGTACATGAGTTTTTTGGGGGCTGGGGGAAAAATGTTATGTTTTAGATTTGAAATATCCCTGTACAGTCTCATGTGTTTGAAAGCAATTTGGGTCAGAGCTAACTCTACTGATCAGTGGATTCATCCACTGGTGAACTCAGCATTTGGAAGAACAGTATTTGGAACCTTGCAAACTTGAACTCAAATCCTGGATCAATTAGAATTATCTAACTCTCAATTTCCCATATGAATATTAATTGGTATAACCATTAATAGAAGTTGAAAGAGATAAATGCAGTGATAAGGCTTAATTTATGTAGACCTCATAATTATAAAATATTTTTCTCTTTCATGGCCAGAGATCCTGGGGCTCAGGCTTGTTATTCTGAAACAGGCAGAAAGGAAGCAGAAAGGAGATTTTGGAGCCGAGTGTAGCATGTCAGTTCCCCAAGATAGATTCTTCCACACAGCAGTATCTTTCCTGCATCTCTATTCAGAAAGACAAACCTTTCTTGTTTGTCAAAAAGAAACAGGGGCTGCACCAGGTATGTTTGTCTGTGGGTACGGTATTACACATTTAACCTAAAGAGACTAGAAGATCATCAAATTTAGAAGGATGGCAGATGGTAAAAGAGACAGAAGAACCTGTTTTAGAATGAACTCAACTGGCCTCTTCTAAACACTGCCCTTCAGTTTTTACAAACAAGAAAATTCATTACTTTCCAATGATCCGTTATACTACGAGGAAGCATATTTAATATTATTTAAGTGATGGCATGTGTGAAGTCAAAATTATGCCACGCTGTGAACATAAATGGCTCATAGAAGAAATATGTGATTTTTATCTCTTGCATATATCACATAATGTATGGATTGTGGTCAAGGGAATTGTCTACTCATATTTCTTACTGGAAGGCTGTCACAAGTAGATTAGTTTTCATTAATATCATCAATATTTTTAGAAGATGAACCAATGTGATGAACCAAAATCTACACTATTGTTTTGATTCAAGATGACAACCAAACCTTGAAATGAAAAATGACATATAACTTTGTACCTTTTTATGGTCTAATAAATTCATTTGAAAATGATCAACTCTGAAAATTTTCATTGTCGCTTGGAACAATGATACAAAATATTACTCAATGAAGTTCAAAATTGTTCTTCACTTCAGTTGACTTCTACAGATACATTTACTAAATCCTCATCCTATTTTAAGTTGTGTTTAGGTTGTCTCTAGAGGTCATCTCAGGTTCTGGTGAGCGAAGTGTGTTATGTGGGTGTTGCATAAATAAGATTGAGAATTGAAATTACTGATTTGTATACACATCTAAGATGTTTCCATTTCTTCTTACAAAGCTAAGCCTCTATAGCCAAATTTGTGCATCAGGGATAGAGAAAATAATCCATTTTTGAACACCTACCAATTCCAATCTCTATTGTCAACGCATGGTTTCATTCGAACCTTACGGAGCCCTAAGAAATGGGTCTTATCAACTCCATCTCATGGGTTAGGAAACTAAGGTTATGAGAAGTGTGAGCACCCAGGGTCACCTCACCGGAAAGCACTGCCATCTGAACTTATCTTTCTCATTTAAGAGTCTTTTTGCTCTCACTCAACCTCCTAAAATGGTAACTTAAATTCTTTCATGAGACTCTTCTTTAAATTCAAATAAACCATTAATGTTCATTGCAGCAGCCTTTCTGAAGCCTCCATCATTACAGCAGCAAACATAGGTCTTTGTTACCTATTGTGACAATCGTCTCCATCACAGGTCTGTGTCTCCAGCAGTGCTCCACTGCGCAGCTCCTCCCTCCTTTCCACTCCTGCTTTTAATCTTAAAGCACAGAGCTGCTCATTGATCTTTCCTCCCTAAAGCCCCCCGAAAGTGCTCCTTTTTGAAAGAATTTATTTATTTACAAATATATGTCTATTTGAAAGTAAAAATTTTGCACACTCATACTTCTTCAAAATCATTGTACTTAATGAAGCTTCCTCTGCCCCATTCCCAACCTGTGCTTCTCTCCTCAATGATGCAGCCATTCTCCTGGACACACATGAGCTTGGCAGTTGCCACTTTCATTTTCACCTCTTTGGAATCTACTTTGTAAGGGATGAGTTAGATATCTTATCAAAGGTAATACTTATCTACTGCAAGTTTTAAAAGAATCTATCATTTCTCTGCAGTTTAAAAATGCTTCATCATATTTTAAATATTTACATATATTCAGTCTTTTTCTTTTTTCATTTTACCGTTTCATTATTTTCATACTATTGGCATATTATATCAGTAGCTTTGTAACAAGCACTGAGATCTACTATGTCACATGTCCATTCACTACTCTTTTTTAAATAATTCTTTTCATATTATGGCATATTTATGAATCCATATATAATTTAAGATCAACTTAGCCTACTTCTAAGCTCATGCCCCAAAGTAACTAAGTAAATAAAAAAATAAAATGCATTAATTCCTATTAAAATTACAGTAAATTTATGTATGAATCTATAGAGTATTGGCATTTTTATAAGTTTTTTCTTCATAAATATATTTATTCATGTTTCATTGGAAACCATTAGTAAAACTTCATTTTATGCTCTTAATTTGTATTTTCTTATAATTTAATAAGAGATTATGTAATTCACTAGTCATTCTTTTGTATTTTATTACTTAATTCCTCATAGCTCTGGAAATATAGACAATTCTTAGGGCTTCTGATCATTTTTCTCTTCGTCTTGGAATAAGAAAAACTGTGGACAAAAGGGACTGAGTTGGCATCAGTGATGAGTACCGAACATGCAAAGGGGGACTGACAGTTCATGTAAATACAACTTATATTGTTTAAGAAAATATTTCCAGGCCGGTGAGATGGCTCAGCGGCGTAACTGCCTGCCTGGCAAGTGCGAGGGCCCGAGTTTGACTCCCGGAACCCACATACGAAAAAGGGGCCGGTGATATTGCTCAGCGGCACGGGCGCCTGCTAGCGCGCGAGGTCCTGAGGTCGACCCCCCGGTACCCACAAAAAAAAAAGAAAATATTTCCAATAAATAAATAATAATATTTAGATATTGACAAATCTCTTTCAAACATAGTTTTTGTCCCATTTTCTTCTCCTCTTCAGTCGGGCTGGTAGCTGTGAGTTACTCTAAATGGGCTCTTGTCCACCACTACTCCATTCATTTCTCCAAGCACAGGGGCAGAGGCTATGTCTGCTATTAGAACTTTGTCCAGGAAAGAGTGGGTTCGGAGTGGTCATCAGCATCACTGGGGCAGCTGCGCACCTCATCTGTGTTCATGTGAGGATTTGGCCGATTCTGCCAATTTTCTTCTTCTACACTCTGAGATATGAGCCATAAGATCACAGAACTGCTTCCAAGAGGTGTTTTCTTTCAACATATCATAAGCCTAGAACTTTTTCCACATTCTGTCTTAAATAAGGAATCTGTAATTTCATAGGAGATAGAATTCTAAATCTTATTCTGTTATACCAAAAAATAAAGTCATCACAAACCTATTTTAACATTTAGCATTTTCCCAATAGTGAATCTTTATGCTACATGGTAAATGTGGCTTTATTGAAAGTGGAGACCTTCGTTGACATTTCTCAACTGTGTGGACACAATTTCATTTTCAGTTACTAAACAGCTTCCTCTTTTCAGAAATTTATTCCCGAATTAATAACAGAGGGGTCCTGGTATTTGTGAGAACATAAACTCCTTTCCTTTGATGGTATCTCTGAGCAGTTTCAACACAGCAGAACACCTGGAAATGTAAAACAAAAACAAACAAATGAAAAAAAAAAAAGAAATTCTCAGAAAACTTTTGCTGGTAACAAGACAAGTAGTTGGTTGACCAAATACTCTAGGTCTTTGCTTTTGCTGGTCTATTTCCTTTTTATTTGGCCTTTTCCAATGGTCACTGCCTCCATGGAAATGGACAATTTAGGAAATCAGATTATGAGAAAACTTAAAAACTTTCAGAAGCTGCAAAAGCTATTTTCAAGAATGTCCAGAGGAACCCAGAAGATTGATACTAGGACAAAACTGTAAAGCTGCTGGTCAAGTTACGAAGCTTAGGAGGTGATTAAGATTTATAAAGACATTCTGGATAGTGGAATAGCACAGGTTGGACCAAGATATTTGCAGGAGGAACTAAGTTCATAATAACTCCCCTTGGTAAGTCACTTTTTGCTATTTTTATCCCAATAGTGAAAAACTGACAGATGTTTTGGAGAAAATGTATTTACCATAAAACTTATCTTAGTCTGACATGTCCTGGGTCTCAGACAATGAACTGATTAAGACATCATCATTGAGTATAGACATTCTAAAACAATTCAGAAGTCTACTATCAAGAGGAATTGTATTCAAAAAAGGAGTTGCTTTATAATCAATCCTGATTTCCATCCTTACATCCATAGGAAGACAAAATTACCTATAGATAATATTGAATATATGCCTATCAAGTGCTATAATACATGTTTATTAGTATTGGTTCTTCTTGAAATTAAAGAAATATTAAATAACTAAAATTATACTTTAGGTCAAGAACTAACTTTACACATGAAAAAACATTTAAGGGAAGAGACATAGAAGCTTTTTGCGACTCCTGAGAAAAGATAAAACCAGATTTCCCAACATACATGATGTAAGAGGGCAGATATAACCCACGCTTACCAGGCAGAGTAGGCTCCGCCCTTCATTTCCTAACTACACTCAAGTCTATTTAATTTTGTTTGAGCTTTGTCTTTGTTTAATGTTGGCAGAGTTAACTGCTCTTTTTATGTAAACATTGAAAAGTGCAAAAGGCAATATTTGAGGAATTTTTAAAAGACAGTATATAAATAATGGGCAGAATCATTGAAGTTTTGGTGCTGGCACAAAACTCATAGTTACGGGCAATTTTCTTTCAATTCTATACGTCAAAGTGGCCAGGGGAGGCAGGAATGCAGGTGCTAGAGGTTGCAGGGAAGATGCTGGCTCAGAGTTATTGGAATGGCTCCTGGTTTGGGCCCTCATTTCAGTGGGATCTCTGGAGGGGCCAGGGGATGTGGTCCAGGTGCTTTGGGGCAGGTTTGTCCCCAGTCCAGCATGGGAGATATCAGCAAGGAGTTTAGAGCCACTGTGGATCTCCGGGGGATGGAAGAATTACACTTGTTTATTACTTCTTTCTTGGAAAGTTTATAAAATCTATTTGGATTCCATATTTTATTTTATTCTAAAAATGATCAATGAGAAAAAAATAAAAGATCTGCTAAACTTGTCATTTGGTCACAGAATTAAATGTTTGCTTTTGGCTCCAGGAAGCATAATATCTAATGTCAAAACACTTCATTGTGTGATACTGTTCAAGAATTGAAAAGGTGCATACTTTTATTTTTAAAATTCAGTTCAGCAATTTGTTTCTCTTTACCAGCTTTGCATGGATAAGGGAGACCATCCCACAAGGATTATTCTAGCCCAATGGAGCCACCATAGTGGAAGTTTTGAGAGATTTTTATAAAGTTGATAAAGCATTGAAAAATTGAATATATATCCATATATCCATGTATCTATCTATCATCTATCTGTATCACTTTCCTTAATGGTTGAGATTGTATGAAGAAATTAACTTAATTGAAAACCACTTTCTGGTCTTCTTTTTACAAATGGACTCACTGTGAGATGTAGCAATTAAATTAAATAGTGGTTACACTGACAAAATTATAAGTTCTCTGGGAAATTATTTTTAGAAATACAGGGAAGGATATAATTTTGATTCTGAAGTATGACTTCTGGGGCTATCACTTTCTATGTACCCATCTGACAGCAAGTAAATTCTGACTCAACAGTTATTACTGTGTTAAAATCATTAAAATTCTTGCTGATTTTAGACAAATTGTAAAATACATAAAAATAAGCAAGAATTCTTATTGACACAACTATTGTTTTGTTATACATCCATTCTGTTATTGTATCTATGTACATTTTATTTTTGTTTTACTAAATTAGGGATATAATAGACAACAATGGATTATGGCTTTTTATTTTTCTTAGTTTACACTACTTCATGGACATTCTTCACAAATGTCTGTGTGTTATTCACTAACTGAGCAAGTTTTGAAACTTCTCATTTTTAGTTGATTTTTACACTGAGGATAATGAGATATATCTCAAGTGAATGTTGTAAGGATTAATTGAAATTAAATACATAAGGTACCTATCCCAATAGCTGGCAGTTGGTAAGTGATTCAATATTAATTCCTTCTCCTCCATTCAATTTACCACCCATGCAAACCTATATAAATTCAGGAATACTGATAAATTTATTAACCACCACCTAATCACCATCACATATGAATAAATGATCAGTATCTGCAACATGCTTTTTTATTTCTAATACTAATAGTACTTGCTTCCAAAAGTGATTAGGATCTACTAGGCATTACCTCAAATATTATCTGGTTGAATACAGGTAATCGTCCTTTGCTGAGTAGTTGTCTATCAAAGCAAAAAAAAAAAAAAAAAAAAGGATATTTTCTCCATACCTTGGTTATATAAACTTATGGACATATAGATAATATGGTTACATTTCTATCTATAATGCTTAATTTTAATTGATTTACACCTACACAGTTAAAAATTGTATCAAAACAAAATCAACTAAGTTGCATTGTTTCTTTTTCCTTAAATTACATTGAAAAAATAAATACTTTTTATTTATGATTGAAAATATATATTTTTTAAATATAATAAATATAAAGGAAACATAAAAACACAGATTAAATAGAAAATTATGCAAAAGATACTGTAGACTAGCACTAATTTAACAGAACATACTGAAACTATATTAATTTGACAGTTTTCAATTTGTATTTCAAAGTAAACAAGGATTACAGTGATCGTACAATGATATAAAAGGTGGTTCTTTTACAAAAACTAATAGTTCTTAATACATATTTCACTAATCTATGATTTTCCCCTCAGTTTCTTATTTTTGCTTTATGTAGTTAAGTGCTTTGTTTAGTGAAATTTCATTAAAATTTTTTCTCAGCATCTTTCCATGTTACTTCAGTTGAGTGTCCATTTAGAATCCCCACATGGTGGTGTCAGAGAATGTTTTATCCCCCAGACCAATTATCCACTTACAAAACAAAAGGAAGACATTTTTTCACTCATTATCATTGCATTTATGTATTAAGTAGGTATAAACTGTATAGACTTTAATCCCAAGTAATAATACCAAATATATGTTAAATTCCTTTGCTTTTTCCTTTTTTCGGTGCCATCTCCAAAACCAGTGCTAACTGAGATCATTTTAGGTTGATTTTGTGCCCAAGTTGTATTTTTGGGTCAGAGTGCTGGAAGAACACTTTTGCATATGAGAGGCTACACACAGAATGTACCATAAAGCAATCCCTATATTATGAAGGATTATTTTGGGATACAAAGCCTCATCTTATATTCCTACACTATCAGTCTATTTAAATTCAGGATGTCTGAGATTTTACCACAGAGCTGAGATCTGTAGACATGTCCTCCATCCCTTGGGCCTTATTTGAGTTAGATCTTACAGCACATAAACACTTGAGGTCGAAAGAGAAACATGCTAGAATGCACAAACTTGGGATCATGTATTTAAACTGCCTATTTCAGAACTACTTGAGAAGACCCAAGGTAAAGTCCACAAGTACAGTCCAACCATCAAGAAAAGGTCAAAAGCTATATGGAAAGAAGAAAGAAAATGGTCAGGGATTATTTAGCAAGAAACAGTAAAATTTTATGCTCAAAGGTAAAATAAATATGTGGAGGAATACATTCCTGTTATTAACTGATAAGACACGCACCAAATTTTCAATTCTGATGTTTTTCCATTATAGAATTAGAAAAGGACTTCCATGTATGATTCCTACAGGAGGAAATTTTTAAGCGTAGAGTGGAAAATGCCTTCAGCGTTCATTTTGGGGAATGGAGGAAGTGATCCTTAAAGAAGCCATTGCACATCACCATGGCATAGAGCGATGGGCCTCGTAACTAATATCACGCACAGATGGGGACTTCAACATACAGATAGAGCCAGGCAGATAGGACTTAGTCATTTAGGTGGCTTTGAGGACCAGGCCTCTGTAGTCACTCTTCTTGGAAGCACCAGGCCAGGAGTTGCAAACTGGGTTTTGCCATATGCTGACTGAAGTTAGATGCAGGAGAGATGAACAACAGAGGACAGATGAACATATTTCCCACCCTAATTGCCAGAGATGGAATTGCAAGGCCAAAATGTTGAATATCTATGAGGAAAGGCAAGGCTTTGTACTATGAGAGTAAATGTTTATTACGACACAATTCATCATAGCTAAATCTTGGAAGCAGCCTATATGTCCATCAACAGATGAATGGATGGATAAAGAAAATATAGTTTTTACACACAATGGAGCACTATTCTTCTGTTAAGAGGAATAAACTTGAATCATCTGTAGGGTAATGGATGCACCCTGAGACCATAATGTTAAATGAAGTAAACCAAACACACTAGCTTAAATATCACTCGGTTTTTCTTATATGAGAAACCCGAGGTATAAATAAAGAGCAAAATAAAAGACAGATAATAGAAAGTAGAAAGATAGATCGCTCTCAAATGGGAAGAGAATCAAGAGATGGAGAGAGGGAAGAGGAATGAGAGGGAAAGAAGATGAAAAGGGGAATTAAAATGTGTTATGTACATGCACCAACTCCACACAAGAGATTGTAAACATTATGTACTGCAAACACATACTGATTAAAAAAAATGTCATTTTGGAGCGCAAAGAGCAAACAAATTGACAATATCAATGATGTTCATAATTTCCTCTTGTGTTTCTACAGTATTTTTAATCAAATTGCATCCTGATTTGTTTTACTATCACTTCAATGCTGGCAGCCATGTTGAGTTGATTTATATTAACATTGTTGTTGTAAGGTAAACAAAGCACCAAAAACTTCAGTTATTTGACTTGCTCAGCCATATAACTTGTTATGGGCAAAATAAGGCAGAATCAGAAACCTGGGCTCTACAGAATTCCAAGCCACATGCAGCCAATAGAATCTGAAGAACTCAAGGACACTAAACTAGAGTAAGGTTTTTGATATGGGTCCCATCACTGTGGGTATAGCACAATTAAAACCTTGGGTAAAGGAACAAAACTCATCGTCACAGGTATGTATCAGAGTAACCCAACATTTACAAGGTAACAGGCAGAAGACAAGAGATAATCTTATTGGAAATACAGGATGGTTAGAAAAAAGGAGAATATGAGGGAAATTCAACATAAAAATCTTAGGAGATATTGTAATAGAAATCTTTACATAAAGAAATGCATAGACAATGGCTTTCTGTATGTGTAAACTTCTATAAAGTGCTCCCATATAATATAGCTAATGATATGATTAACGCATTGACTCTGGGACACAGTTCATTACTACGGATGAATTTGTGATGGACTCGGTGGAGCAGATCACTCCCTTTTCTCATGGCCAGGTTTGTTGTGGGAAAGTCTGAATGTGGCAGGTAGGAAGACCTAGCGTTTGAGCCCCATCATTAACAGGTGAGTGAGCACAGATGATTATTCTTTGGCCTCAGTTTCCCAATGCACGAAATGGGTTAACAGTGTGAATTCGGCAAGCTAATATGAAAATCAAATGTGATAATGAAAATCAAGTTCTTGGAACATAGCCTAATGCATATTCCAATTCAAAAGTTAAAAAGGTATATTTTAACCAGTCTGGAGAGTGGTTTTCAGCAAATAACACTTACAGAGAAGAAATTCTCCATACTTTTGAGTTGTACTTCTAACTGCTGAAATGCAAGGTATCTTAACATCTGCTCACAAAATATGAGTCTGGAGGTATTTGCATCTCTTTAGATATTTCATCACTTGGCAAAAAATGAAACTATAATATGATTTGCAAAACTGTTATTGTTCTATATGCTGTAAATCTTCATCTTTTATGTTAACTGATAATGTCTGAAACATCAATATTCATTGGCCCCAAAATTTTAGTCAATAAGATTAAGCTCCTCCCTATATTGATCAGAAAAGAATTTTAAATTTGTACAGAAAATAGTCAAGCTATAAATTGTTAATTATGGTAGGAAATTTGTCATAAATCTGAAATGCATATGTAAATATTATATAAGTACAGCTATTTGATGAAAGAATAGAGAACACTTGAATAAATCATGTGTAGATTTACAATATGATACATTCAATAGACATGGCCACTGATATTTGGTAAATGTATATACAATTCATATTGTTGCATCTTAGAATACAAACAGACAATTTCACTCAAAATATATTGTTTGATTAGAAAATAAATATAGATAAATGAGGTGGGCAGATTTATTTGTTGCTAAAATAAATAAAATATATGGTAACTACTCAATTCAATATTCAAATAAAATAGAACCCTGTCAGTCTGTGCATGGTGAAAAAAATGTTGACCATGGAAAAAACCCTAATTATGTAAATTTAAAAGTCATGCTAAGAAGATCATGTAATATAAGAAATAATCCAAAGTATAGATCCTAACCATACACAGTCAAGTACACTATTTCATGCTTAGCTAACTATTGCACTGAGAAAGTTATGAAAGTCAGAGGTTCATTTTATCCTCCATAGCATGAAGCTTTAATCTTTCTAAGGAAGCAATAACAGAGGCAATGAAGGCTGTACTACTGTAAAGAAATTTTTTCCAGTTTATCCTCTGAGTTTCAATTTCTTTGTGATAATGAATCTGAAACATTCCCACGAAGAAATACGAACTCCTAAGATGAAAATTAGATTTAATATGTTGACTTAGGCTAAAATTATATAAATAGAATGCACAATTAAAATTTTAATCTCTATTATGACATGCTTTTGAACTACAAATAAAGTATATGGTTGGAAAAATATACAGTGTCGTATAAATTGCACTGAAAGCAAGATGTAAGAAATTAAAATAAATATAGCATCAAATATTTTTATTACATACTCAGAAATGTTAACATTATATGTTTACTGATTGTGTATATTTGTGAGTTGTTATACTAACTTGAAAGTAGCCTAAAGAGGATATTGGCTACCTATTTGAGTCTCAGTTGGAAATCAAATTAGAAAGTTCCAACGTTTGTAAATAACTGGATTCAAAATGAATGTGTAACCATTTAACATTTCAGATACAAATTATGGGGCCTTGTAAACATGAGAAGCTTTGTTATATATTTTGACATTCTGTCTGCTAGTAACTCCTGAACCATAACTTTTAACCTTGCACCAAATTATTTACACACTTTAGTCAGTAGGTATGATACAGAAAATAGTATAACTCCAAAACAGATAAGTAACATTTTGGGTAAATACTAATTTTGAGAGAGATACTGAGAGTCTAAATATGGATAAGCAGTTACATATAGACCTGCTCCCTAATGGGGTCAATTCATATTAAACAAAGTATGGAAAATATACCTCTAGTGTATAACTAGTAACACTTGAACTTCAAAAGAATTTCCAAACTAAAATATGTGTTTAGTGAACATTAAGTAAGTAAAATGAAATTTGGGTAAGTGTGTTAACTGATAAGACTGACACATAAGCATTTTTTAAAATAATTGATAAAATTTTTATTAAAACTTTTGAAAATGCTGCTATTTTGCTTCTGAATTCAAGATGCTGTGATAGATTAGAAGTGCAGCTTTAAATAGTGCCTAATTTGAGTTCCCAGAGGAGTTCCGATGTGAAAATTTGATGTGTAACCACAGAGTTTAACTAGGAGAACTCCCAGAATGTCAAGCTAATTATAGGATTCATATTTGAGGCAAGGTGATCAATTTGATAGACCATAGGTACCTGTGGAATGAGATTCTCATTAAAAGAAATGATAGCATATTGCTACAAAAATAAAAATTAAAAACTTCCCTTGGTATTTATTTCCATGAGAAAAGACAAAGTGGGTTGTACAATATGGCAGACATGAGAATGACAGTTACCTGGCCACAACAAGTGACAAAGGATAGGAAAGGAAAGCTCTTTAGAAGGGACCACAGAGCCTCACCTCTGGAGATATCATCTAAGTGACTGGCCTCCTTCCCATGCACTGACACCCATCATGAAAACATTCTTCATTTTGAGGAAACAAAGGAGATATGAAAAAGCAAATGGGCACACAAATGTTGGATACATCATTTATGAACAATTAAAAATCATATCCCATGTGAACATGTCGAAAAGGGACAAAGGCCAGGTTTTGTCCCAGGCTCTGCCACTTAATAGCTGTCACGATTTGCCAGTTGCTAAACTTCTTGAACCTCTTTGCACATCAATAAAGTAAGGAAAATTGTCAGTGTCTTGCAACCTGTGGTGGATGGAAAGCCACTGTGCCCACTCATTCAAAGCCAGCTCATCCTCCTATCACTGTGACATAGGTGCTTACAAACCATGAAGCGTTTGTGTTTCTCTAATAATTCTCTTTACTGATGTTCCATTTTCTCCCACAGATAAAACGTTTGACATAGACATTTCCCCTAAGCCCACTATGTTTCTTCCTTCAATTGCTGAAGCAAATCTCCATAATGCAGGGACATACCTTTGTCTACTGCAGAATTTTTTCCCTGAAGATATTAAGGTATATTGGAAAGAAGAAGATGGCAATATGATTCTCAAGTCCCAGTAGGGAGACACCATGAAGACTAAAGACACCTACATGAAGTTTAGCTGGCTAACAGTGACTGGAAATTCAATGGCTAAAGAGCACAAATGTATCTTCAAACATGAGAAAAACAAAGGAGGAGTTGAACAAGAGATTATCTTTCCTCCAATAAATACAGGTATGTATATATAAATATAACCTTCCAGCATAATTATTTGAAAGAGAATACCTCATCTTTTCTATCAACTATAAATGAAAAACAAATGTCTTTCTTAAATCTTACTAAATTTAATGGTAACACAAATGCCCTGTTATTTCCCATAGTATGAAACTAGAGGCTTTGAGAAAACAAACAAAACTTTTACTTAAGCTTTTTCAGTCTCTGTTTTTACATCTCGAATTTTAAAATTTTAAGTATTGTTATGTGGATTCAATCAAGCAACATATATGAAAGCACCAAGCGATCTATAACATGCTAAGTGTTCCACTTTTGAACACTTCACTTGATTTAGAAATAAGAACAACATTATGTCATTCAGAAATGTCTACCAAAGACACCCACTTAAATAGCTTGTGCATAAAGTTTTATTTATGAAGCATGAATTCTTATTTGACAAAATGGTGCTCAGTAGAAAGAGCCAGATCCCAGCTCAGTAGAACAATATAATCTTGGCCACTGTATTTTTATGCCTGACTTGAGTTGTTTTGATTTTTATTTCATATATCACTTTAGACATAATTTCATAATTTAAGCTTGGGAGAGGTTAATATATACGAGCTTACTTCCATTCTCCATTATGAATATATTATGTACCATCACCAAATGTAACTGCATAACGTCTTTGTACTACTAGCTTATGTCAGGCCTGAGTGGGAATGTGCATAAGAATAGTCTAGGAAGAAGTAGTGTCCCAGGGTGGACACACTGCAGTGAAGAGAGAATACTCTTCTCCCAGTTACTCAAGGTCATGAACCATTTGGGTCGGTGTCCAAAAGGAATGCATCTGATGCAGTGAAGCACAGGTCCATAGGGCTGAACATGCATAACCTGCCAGTGGTCCAGGAACTCAGTGCGCATCACACTTCAGAAGCAACAGCTGAAAACCCTAGAGAGGCCATGGGACAGAATCCTCTTGGTCTTTTCTCTGTGGTTAATAAGCCCTTTAAACCACTGGGAAACATACACATAACAAAACTGCAAAGACCTTTCTCACTAACCACCCAGATTTGCCAATGAGTCTCCATCCTCCGGGATCCTTAGTTTCTGCAGTGACCAGTGAGGTCTCAAGAGCAAATGAAATGGTGTCAGTGAAAACATTTGCCTTTCAAAATATAACTTTCATGCATTTATTTAGAAATGAATTGTACTCTTTGTATCTTTTCTAAAACAAAATGAAGTGCAATTACAAAAATAGCCCCAATTTGCTATTTTCATTGCTAAGAAAGAGAAACGAGGAAAATATGCAGAATCCAAGGTTAATGGTACCACTTGTGTTTAAGTATCCAGTTAGGTTCTGACTTTTTGTAGTGACCAGAGAAAAATAAAATGCATACTAAGTTCCATGGTAATGAATACCATGTGAGAGAGTGGTTCCAGTTTAATTTAAAGGTTTTATTTGGAATCATGTACATAAACTAATATCTTTCATAAACTAATATCTTTTCATGCTATCTTTCATAGCAACAAAGTTAAGGAAGGCATTCAGCATCATCCTATAGCAGTTTTCTACTGCTGCTTCTTGAAGATAGTTTTTAATAAAAGCTAAAAAATAACACATAGAAACACAAATAAATGAAGAGATTTTAAAGAGATACAAAGCTAATGTGGGATATTTGACATTTGATATTTCCCATGGGGCAATATAATCTATGAAATATCTACTGAATTACAGAGAGATGAATTGTTTTGGAATTGTGGGGCTTATATTTTTACTGTCAGTTTCTCCTATCCTCTTGTCAACAGATTATATAAATTTATGTATGTACATACAAAATATGTCTATACATACATACCGTACTGTTAAATAGCAGGCTTGAATAACTGACTACTATTTGCTCTCATTTGTCATAGTTGTCAGTACTATTAATCACAGAGAAGCTGGATCGAAAGATAAAAATGGTAAGTTTTAGTGTATGTTTGTCTCTACTACACATTTTTTTCCCTTTTACTGAACATTTTAACTTTTTAATTTCTCTACAATTTCCTTTGCGTTATCACCGTAAACTGCTGATCTTGGTATTAGATGATGTACTTTCAATTATTTCAAGAAAGGGATTTCATTCAGTTGTGTGTCTGTTGTTTCTCCTACCTGGAGAAAAGATGATATCCGGTTATTTGAGTTTTGTTTTTTGACCGTAGATAAATACAATGCTCACTTCATTTTATTCACAGAACTATGAATGTAGACTTTGTCTATCTTTCTATTCCCACAAAGAACAGCACTGAAATGCTCAGCATCTGTAATAAAAAAAAAAAATCCATTTGCTAAGAATAATGAAAACACTAGATTTTCATAGTGTCCACAATGGTGGAATTGTGTTCTCTTTGTAATTATTTTCTCTAGATTTCTTTTATTTTATTTTTTATTTTTTATTTTTTGTGGGTACCGGGGGGCAACCTCAGGACCTCGCGCTCCAGCAGGCGCCCATGCCGCTGAGCTATATCACCGGCCATTTTTTTCGTCTGTGGGTACCGGGAGTCGAACTCAGGACCTCGTGCTTGGCAGGCAGGCACTTATGCCGCTGAGCCATCTCACCGGCCTCTCTAGATTTCTATGCATTAGTTTTACAAATTATTTTCCATATGTCCTCAGTGATGGCGAACCTCTTAGAGAAAAGTGCCCGAACTGCAACCAAAACTCACTTGTTTATTGCAAAGTGCCAACACTGCAATTAAACCTGAATATTGAGGTTTTGGTTTAGAAAAAACAGCTCATACATTAATATCTTTTGTCTTAAAAAAAAAGACAATAAGTGTGCCATAGGTTCACCAATGCTGTATCTTTTAATTCTTTATAAGACCCTTTGAATACTGGCCCTGCTATTCTCTGGTATGAGTTACCTGTACTCTAAACTTTATTTCTTCATTAGTGACATGGGACTCTACACGATACAAATCATTTAAGTGTTATTGGGGATTTAAACAAGATGATGCAGGGAAGTATTTAACACAGTGCCTGGTGCAAAAATGATCGTTGCATAGGTACTGCCTTGCATTAATATTGATGTTTTCATGTTCACAAACACATCATCTCCAGAAAGTCTGGCGAGTGACTCAGAGACACGGGAATGTGCATGATTTAAAAGTTAGGCTGCTTGGGGCCAGTGAGATGGCTCAGCGGCGTAAGCGCCTGCCTGGCAAGCGCGAGGGCCTGAGTTCGACTCCCAGAACCCACATACAAAAAAAGGGCCGGTGATATCTCTCAGCGGCACGGGCTCCTGCTGGCGCGCGAGGTCCTGAGGTCGACCCCCGGTACCCACCAAAAAAAAAAAAAAAAAAAGTTAGGCTGCTTTCCTCCGCTTAGGTGGGAAATTTCTCTAAGTCAGACTCCTTTAAATGCATCCAGCTCTGTGGTCAATTTTAGCATTGGACGGACTCACTTTAGACAGCATGGTAGAAAAGAATGCTGAGGTCTACAAAGTCGCCAAAATGCTGTTTATTCTTCCATCTGTTTATTCTTCCATCTGTTTATTCTTCCACATATTTGTGGACCAATTATATTTGTAGCTGTGGGGTCCCTATTTTTAATGCCTGACTCAAGCTGTAGATGACGCTCAGTGGTAGAGAGCCCTTACCTAGCATGCTAGAAGCCCTGGGTTCCATCCCCAGCGCTGCAAAAAAATTTTTGCTAATTAGAAAAATGAAAGACTTTTTTCTGTGTGTCAAGACTTTATTTATCTAACTATCCATATATATTTATTTATGCATACACATACATACACACACTTTCAAATAACAGGCATGAATAACTGACTACTGCTTGGTCTCATTTCTTGTAGTTGTTGCCACTATTAATTCCAGAGAAGCCAATCTGAAAGATAAAAGTGGTAAGTTTCATGTATGTCTGCCTGTATCTTACGGTAGTGTACTTTTATATTTCCTCCTGATCATCTTATTTGCACTTTTCTGGCTTTAAGTGGAAAAGTCAGCATGACTACAGGTTATGGAATACACTATAAATGACATTTTAAATTAATTCATCATTTCCTACGAGTCATGCTAGATAAAGACAATTCTCACCTCAAATTTTATTCAAAGAAATAGAAAAATAACCAGTCTTATCGTTCTCTTATCAGAAAGAATTGTACTAAAATGGTCAGTGTCTAGATTTTTAACAAAATGCTATTTACTAAGAATAATTAAGACACTAGAAGATTTTGTACTACAGTGTTTCAACTTAGTTCCTCATTCATGACATGGAGCTGATTAGGGCACAACTCACTGAGGTGTTACTGGGGAAGTAAAAGAGAATATCCAGGTGAAGCAGGTAGCACAGTGCCTGGCCCAGAAGTGACCAATCAACACGTATTAGCGCCTATGAGTATTAACTGAATATCTCTGTTGTGTCTCCATTGAAAATATTATACACACACATACTTACCCACAGTGCCAAACAATAGGCGAGAATAATTGACAGATATTTGCTCTCCTATCTTCCAGTTGTCAATACCACTGAACCAGGAATTTCCTTGAAAGATGCAAATGGTAAGTTTTACTCTCTAATTACCTCTGTGTCATGCTTCTGCTTTTTTTTTTCTTCTTAATAATCTCAGCTTGAACTGCCTTGACTTAAATTAGTAAAATCAGAATGGCTAGACGTTGCAAAATACTGTCACACTGTAAATTAATGCTTCACTTCCATATTTACACGGTAAACTAGTGACTTAAATAGGACATGACTGTAATCAGAGGATACAGTGACATCCTCTAAACCATTTGAACAAAGGGACTTCATTCATTCACATGTTTATTATTCCTAACAAATAAGGAAAGCATAATAGGGAGTGAAACCTAGACATTTTCTGAGTCACGAGTATGGTGAACTGGCACCGAGTACTGTGTGTACGGAAGGCTTTGGGGTGTGCGCTGCTTGGGTTTCCTAACGCTCCTCTCTCCTGCACAATCATTTTCACCCCATTTTACAGGTGAGGAAAATGCGCTAAAACACACAGCCAGATCTGGAGTTTCACTTTAAGCCCTGAAATGAAGCGCTCACACCCTTACTCATCCTGGGCTCTTCCTCTGTGCTGGAGTCACAGAGCAAGAAACTCCAAGGCCAAGGGCCTGAGACAGGATGGACACGGGGTGGGGTGCGAAGTGCACGGCTTCTGAGTGCCACAGACTGGGTACAGCCTGGTCTCTCAGTTATCAGTTGTGGGAACATGGGAGAGGGACGTCATTTGTGAGTAACAACTTGCTCATCTCCCTACCAAGAAGAATTACACCAAACTCAGTTACTGGAGAGATCAGGGCCGAGATGACAAATGTCCAACATAGCGGTCCATTTTGCAGGCTCAGAATCAGTACTATTTTCTGGCCCTTCCTCCCTCTGTGTGCACCAGAAATATGATTTGGGTATTGGCCCCACCCTTCTGATCTTTCCTCTGTTTCTCCTCTGTTTCTAGTGTTCATGAGGCTCTGGACTTTAGCTGCCACACTAGGCAATGAGGCAGGAGGTAACCCTTTCTTGACCAAGGGCAGACAGTTAGGAACAGATACACTGAGATTCCTTTCTACTCAAGAGCTGGTGATTCATGAATTCCAACTATGAAGATGGACCATGTAAAGTGGAAATTTCCCCAGGGAAAGAATTGGAATTGGGATGCTTCGCGTAGCAACTGTGACCCACTGTTACTGTCTTTAATCATGACTTGACATCATATATTTCTTGCAGAACTACAAAGGATCTTGGCCTAGAATTGTCCAATAACATCACAGCACTAACAAAAGACACTTACAAATGACAGAGCAGTGTGCCACAGCCACTGTACATCTCAGGGAATTTGGATTAACCACTTTCTCATGTTTTGTATATTTTGTCCTTTTTTCCCCTAAAATCTCCCACTCACCTTATTGTGTCCACAGTGTATTTCCATGAATAGTCCTGTTCCTCTACATCTCATAGAATATGCAGTATAAAATCACTCAGATGCTTCTAAATTAACAATTTATCCTTATATTTATGCTTTTTTGTTACATTTGAAGATGCAGAACAGACAAGAATGTGTTTTTTAGTGCCATATTTTGGGGTTAAAATCTGGGGCTGTCACTTAGTAATGCATGATACCAGAAAAATTACTTCTTACTGTGCCCTCACTTTGATTGCAAAATACAAAGGAAAACTTCTCTCTCTCTTTCTCTCTCTCCCTCCCTTCCTTCTCTTATAGATTGTTAGAAACAATCTACAAACAATCTAAAAACATCTATAAACAATCTTATAAATGATCTACAAACATAAGATTTACATTCAAAACTCTCAGAGTACTGCTTCCATTTGCTCAATGGTTCATAAAACTTCGAGATATGGTGGGGATGAAAAAGTTCTCCAACCAAGTTATCACACACATTTTTCCTCATTAGACTCATTTATTAACTATGGATCTATTTAATATTAAGAAGGTTCTAGGAAATTCAGTAGAGGTTGTTAATCTAGTTGAGTTGCAAACTGAATCTTGCTCTTGGTGGTGCTGGTGGGAGTGGTAGGCGCTGACCTTTGGGTTTGGGTGCAAGGGGTGGTGTCACTTCAGTGCAGGTCATTAGAAATCAACACTTATGAACCTCCCATGGTGTGTCCTGTGCTGTCACACGTGGACTGAAACTCATGGCCTGACTTCTCTTAGGTTTGCTGAGCCTGCAGCTCACCAGCACCTCTGCCTACTACACCTACCTCCTGCTGCTGCTCAAGAGCGCCCTCCATGGGGTCCTGGTCACCTTCTGTCTGTGCAGAAGGTCAGCTGTCTGCTGTGATGGGAAGGCCACCTGACAGATGGAGGCACATGGGGTCATGGTGTCTCCACCGTTTGTTACCTGTCCCCAGCACCATCTGCTGTGGGTCTGCCAAGCTTGCTGGGCTCGGGCTCCTAAAGTCCTCATGTGCACTATTCTGCCTTTATCGCAGAAGGGTTTCCTAAAAAGTGGGCAAACTCCATGATTTCCCTCTGTCATAACAAGGCTTAACCTTTGGTGATGGCCTTGAGCCCTATCCCTCCACAATCCCCACAGCCTCCATATGCCCAGCTCGCTGCTTGTGGTCAGGGTCTCACTGCCTGTGGGCTGGGTCACCCCTGGAAACCTCCATCTAACCCACCCTGACAGAGTCTTCTTTGCTGTTGAACTATGCTTTGATATTCATAATAGACACAATAAAAAACATACCAAAAGTCTTCTTTGGGCCATTTGTATTTCAATTTGTTGAAATTTAATTGAAAGTCAAAGTGAGAAGTAGCATAACAGAGCCATGACATTGAGAGCTCACGGTTACCAAGGCTCCAACAGCACATGGTATGTCTGTCCCTGAGATGGTGGTCATGGCTCCTTCCTTGGGGCACTGACTCCAAAAGGTGCCACACCCAGCCGAAGATGCCCATTGACACTGCTCGTGTCAAGGTCACCAGATTTAGGTTCAAGGTCTGAGATGATCAATGACAGTAGAGAAACTTCAAGGATGACTCGAACTGTGTGTGCTCAGCTCTGCACTGGTGTTCACAGCACTGTATGTCTTGAACCTCACAGTGTCTCCACGAGACAGGCAGCAACCCCAGAGAGGCAGCATGACAGAAGGGTCGAGCACAGGGACTCTGGACTCAGACAGCCTGAGTTTCAGTCCTGGGTCTGGACTTTACTATCAGGTAGTAGATTACTATCAGATGCTTGAACTCGTTGTACCATAATTTTGTTATGTAAAGTGAAATTAGCATACACTGTCTGCTGGGGTTGTGTGGAACAGACAAGATGATAATGCTCGATACTGGCAAGTCCTCCACAGCATCGGTGAGTACTTGACATCACTGTAGAATTAATGGATCCCACAGTCACACATATTTTAAGCTCCAAGGTTGAGCTCCAATCTGATCTCTGTGTAGAAAGGATGGTGGGATGGAAAAGGAACTGAGCTTCAACTCTATCATGTAATCCACAGCCCGCTGAGAATTCTTCTAGTTAGGTACAATCAGGGTCTGGTTTCTAGATTGGAAAAATTAGCCTAACTTTAAGGATATATAGAGAGAGCTGGTGGAGGGAATGACCTTGTTACCTGCCCATATTTCCTCTCCTGGCTCCTGTGCTCTTCAGTTACAGAGCTTTAGGCCAATTTGCTGCTTAATGTTTCTTGCTGGGAAGATTTTTACCCACTGACCTCCTGCCCCTCAACAGGACTCCTATGACTCAAGTCCATGGCAGGTGGGTAGATGAAATGAATACCAGACCAGCAGACAGCACGCCTAGGTGTCCTGTGGAAGAATGCAGCAAATGTTTATCCAATTCCACAGGAAGACATTCACATCTCAATAGTTATTACACAACTGGAGGGTGCCATGTCCTCCTCAGCTGTGAGAAAAAAAAACTATTAAAGAAAATCCTTCGTTCTTAATTACTAAGAAATGTCAAAACTTCTGGGTAACAATTCTCATAATTTTCCCTGTTATGCATTCCCTTCATCCTTTGGGATTCTTTTCATAGAGAACTTCATTTCTGAAGATTTTTTGATTATCAAGTGAGCTACTGTTCATAATAATTGATTTATCCAATTATATTCAGCAAAGTCCGATATAATTACTTACTGGCAATTCTGAGTAATAAAATAAAACCTAGGGAAAAAAGATGTTATTATTCACCCAAAGGTCTAGAAACTCAACATTTTCATGAGCTATAAAAGTTTATGTGACTGCAGTCCTGGTTTCCATCATATTGTTAGGCTGTTTATTTGTTTGCCTTTTGTTGTGTTTGAATAGCAAATATCTACCACTTATGAGCATCGGGACTTCTGCAAGGCAGTTTGTGTCCTTTCTAATGCTCTCTCTGCACAGTGCAGACTATGTTCATGCCACTGTGACAGCCAGGGCTCAGGAGCACCATGTGAATCACTGAGTAAGCCCCAGTGTTAACCATGCCCAATGCTGAACACAGAGTCTCAATGGTGAATACACCCAATGCCAAATAGCCAGTCAGCCACATTGTTAATATATTCAGTGTTAAGCACAAAAATCCGAGTCCACATGATTCAAATTTTGTCTAACTTCAGACCTGCTGTTCAATCTATTCTACCAGTGGCTCTTCCTCTCCTACTGGGAGCCACTGAGAGTCACTGAGACATGGAGCTTATCATGGGCCAACTCTAGGAACTTAAAGGAAAACCCTTTCATTCATTCTGATGCACATCCAGAGTGGAGATCAACAAGTGGCTGAAATAGCACTTGACCTCTGGCATGGCTGTCTCAGACGGCAAGTCACTGGGAACCATCACGGACAGAGCACACTGTTCTGGACAGGGCTGTCAGCATCTGAACCATCAGCTCACTCAGAAGCAAAATGTCTGTCTTGAAACATACATGAGAAGATGCTCATTCACTCTAGCACAATGTCGAATTGCCCCAAAATATTCCAAATGCCTGATAACAGATTAATAAAATAAAGGATGTCGCAAGATAAATCCAACATCCAAAAATGTGAATTCTTAAATAAAGTGGGAAATGGAATTGAAATATAATTAACATATGGAGAATTTATTGAAATTGTTAGGTAATGTAAACACATGGTTGAAAAATCAAAACACTCTAATTTCTGCAAAACTAGATGTGCATACATAAATATATATGCATGTTTGTATATGTGTGTATATGTGTATATATCTTCCCATTTCCATTTCTCACACAAAGATGGTATACAATATACATTGGCTGGACTTCTTTTTTCATTTATAAATCTGAAAGCTCTTTTAAAGTCAGCGTATAGGAACATTTAGAAAGGCACAAAGTATTTCACTGGTAAATAGAAAATGTTGTATTTCATTAGCTCCCTCCAAAAGATACCTGCTATATTTCCTTTAGTTTGCTGCTATAACAATGCTGAAATAAACATGGAGTTTTCTGTCATTTTGAATGTGTGGATTAGTGACTTCGATAGCAACGCTATCTCGCTCCACCCATAGAGAACCCCATTGACCTCTCCTTACAACCGTGTGTGTGAATGATGGAGAGTGGGTTGTCAAACCTCAGGATTATGCTAACCTGACAAGTGAAAAATAGGATTTCTTTGTGGTTTTTATTTCCTTTTCTCTTATGACTGCAGATAAACACATTTTCATACATTTAAGATCTGTGCATATGTCCTTACAACATTTGTTCATGTCTGTTGACCATTTTTCTTAAGTAATAATACTAATGAGTTTGACACTTACGTCCTCTGTGTCTTTGCCTTTGTGCAAGGAAAGCTAAAATAGAAATAGTAGAACAGACCTTTAAAAATGAGGAATTTTGTAGATATAGGCTCCTTCTCCATACTCCTCACACTACAGTGTATACCAGCCCCGTTCTCCATTCAGATGAATGCGGTTGTACAGAAACAAAGGATAAATACCACATCCATCTGAGAGCAATATGCAGAGATTGGTCCCGCCCACAAGGTCCGGCTCTAGTTTCATTTCAACAAGGGAAAAAGAATGTCAAGAAAGGCTGATAGATTAAATAGCCAGATTATTTCCTGGTCTGTTTTCTCATTGTTTTCCTCTCCATTTGTTCTTTGCAATAAAAACCCTTGCAAACCAGAACATGATGAAGCACACATTTAAGGCAAAGTCCTTGCTTCATTTAGAGCTAACTTTGAATAACTTTTCCTCCTTTCCACTTATATAAATTGTCTCATATTCTGGGGGAATGACGGGCAGTATGGACATTCACCTTGGTAACAAAGACATAAAACAAAATATTTAACGTGCAGTGAGTGAAAAAATTAATATATATTTTTCTATTTTCCTTAATGAATCCTTTAAAAGTTGAAACTTTTAGATATTAAAATTAAAACAATATCTTATTGAACAGTAAGAAGGTTTGTTTTGTTTTGTTTAAGTATGTTGAAAATTGCTTCAGTTTCTGAGAAAGAACTTCTTTCAGAAGCCAAGGAGAGGTTGCCATTTAGAAACAAAATAAGACCAACCAGGCTGAAGAAACTTCAAATGTAATTTAGATCCATTCCTTGATTCTCCTGAATTGATCAGACCTCCTTAGACCAATTCCTGCCCTCTGTGCAGAGAGTGGAGCTATTTCTGCTCTGCAAAAATAGCAAAAATCCTGGCAGCAGACAGGAAAAGGTCACATCACCCAGAGCTTTGTGAGGCTGATGTCGCAGGTGGGGCCCCAGGCAGGGTCCCATGGGGGTTCAGACCTCAGCACCTTCCTTTCCCACCCACCTGGGCTGTCCTGAACTTCAGCAGCACAGAGCAGAAGGCTGGGGAGGAGGGGACACAGTGGGTGACAGGCAGTGCTGGTGTGGCTGGTGGGGCTTGGCTTTCTCAGGCTTGTTCTGTTTCCGTGCTCTGTCAAATGTGGTTGATTCTTGGAAGAGGCTCAAAGTCAAACCGGCCCCTACCGGTTGGGGCAACAGAATGGGGGTTGAAGGTGTTAGAAGGGAAACCGAGGGCAGTTAAACCACAGCCAACCTGGCTCACTTTCAAAAGGTCACTGCTAATAAATGCAAAGAAAATATCCATCTCCACACATGTGCAACTGCCATCAACCTTCCTCCCCGCACTGTGGGTGGCTGGATGCCCTGCAATGAACATTGAAGGACATTAACTGCTGTGGGAGTTGGAAATATGATGTCCAAGGCTGTGTAGACACTGCTCCTTCCGTCACTGCCTGACACCATGCTGGAGGAAGAGGCAGAGAAGTGTTGCTGGCCAGGGCGGGGTCAGGTCTGAGTCTAGCCAGGCTGTGTGGGTTAGTGGGTTTGGTTGCCCCACCCCCCAGTGGTGAAACATCCATGAAAATGGAAAAAGAGATTATTTATAATTTGATCAAATTGGAGAGGTAGCTAGTCTGCTGTCCTCTTTGAACACACAGAACTATTTCAATTTATAGAAGGTGTAGAACAACAGCCAAGAAATATTTATATTCTCTAGATTTCTCTATGTTTTGGCCATTGGGTAGAAGTATTGAATGCTTCTTGGAGTCAGGCCTTGGGGTGGAGGGCAGTTTACTTCACCACAAGGGAGCTTGGAGAAGCAGACTTTGTTTAAAAATAAAAAAAAATTCTATCTTTTAAGGTTCTGTTTTACCTTCTCAGTTACAGTTGAATGTCTACAGCTCCAACATCATCCAGAGCATATAGGTGCTCTTTCTCTAGTAGTTACTGTCATACACATTCTACATATTTTATCTTATTTAATCTTTTGGGTTTTTTTTGTTCCAGGAATCGAACTCAGGCCCATGCACTTGCCAGGCAGGGGCTTGTGCCACTGAACTATATCCTCGGCCCTATCTCATTTAATCTTGCATATGCCCTATTAAGTTTTCATGTACCACTGAACTTAACAGATGAGAAACTGGTAGAGAGAGATGAACTAATTTTCTCAAAGTTACAGAATTTGAAGCAGTAGCAATTTTAACACTGCTTTGAAAATGAAAGGTGTTCATTCACTTTGCATTTTCTTATTTAAAATGCAGTCTACTGTTATTTCATAAATTTACCGGTCATTTACATTTCTACTTTAATGAATAGCCTGTTATACTCCTTACTTGTTTTTCTATTGGAATGTTCATTTTTCTTATTTAAAGAAAAAATAATCTGTAAGATATTTCATATGCCATGTTAGAGATATTAACCCGATATGAAATGTGTTGAAAAGACTTTTCTCATTTATTATCTATTTAACTCAAGCATGTTTTGTTGACAAATTCTAATCTTTCTTTTAACATAATTTACCATCCTTTCTTTGTAGCCTCTGCTTTGGATGTCAGGCTTAGAGAAGTCCTAACTCTTGCAATTTGTAAGCAATTTACCAGTGTTAAATTCTAATGCTTTCTCCTTTCAGTTTTGCTACATCTATGTCTCTATTTGTAAGTAGTGAGGCAATAATTTAATACAGTTGTTCCCATAAGATGAAGAAATTACCAGAAGAGAACTTTTTGAATAATTATTGCCTGGCTGCTTTGAAAATATGACTTCATCCTATGTCAAAATCTTACATGCTTGTGGATTTCTTTCTGGATTTTCCATTGCACCCCAGAGTTCTTTCTCTTCTTGTGCCGGTACTGTCCTATTTCCGTACTGTCACTTATATATTCTGGTGGAATCATGCTTTTGACATTTTTAAGAATTTTCTTCCCACTCTAATATGACAGCAATACCCTCCTCCCTCACTTTCAAACCATGAACCTGTGTCCCAGGAGGGACCTTCCCAGTTCCAGGCAGCAGCACCTGGGAGGACCTGGGAGACCATCCTGCTCATGGCCCGGGCCTCTGCTCTCTGGCTCCTCCTGCCTTACCCCACTGTCCCTGCACACATGCTCCCTTGAGGCAGAGGGTTAACAGCCCCAGTTGCTTATTTGTCTGACTTTCCAGAGGTCACTGCAGCAGAAGAATTATGTGAGAGAGGCCAAAATAATGATTATCAGGGACAGTTCTCCCACATTTCATTATGAATCTTTTAAACATATATCTAGTTTATTTCTAAATGTCATGATAAACATGATGGGAGAAAATCTAATGAGCACCATTTAAATCCTATATTCCTTCACTGTGCTAGTTGGATCAGCTGTCTTTTCATCAGTCAATTCAAATCAAATGCAGATACCAGTAGAGTTTCTTAAGGTAGGCCCGACAAATAAAATTCAAGATCCCCCTACATTTGATTTTAGAAAATAAATAATTTCCCAGTTTAAATATGTCTCAAATATTGCAAGACATGGCACCTGTATTTTTTTTTCAAGCTAAATCTTGCAAGTTTACCTGAAGCAGCCTTTTGACTTGAGGATAAAGAGAAATCTAACAAATGGATTTGTGTGCCCTTACACCCATGTTAATTGCCCTTTGAGGAGTGTCAAATGTAGCCAACGTCTGGATCCTACTTCCTTTTAGTAATCCGGGTTCAGGGGTTGTCAGATCTGCTGTTAGTGGCTGCCTGAGAGTCTATTCACTGTTCCCACAAGGAATGGGCCTGTGTCATCCAGCCTCAGCCTTTCACCTTATTCACACCCAGCCAGCCTCAGTACAGAGCTCTCAGGGCCTCTGGCTTCTCTTCCTCTGGTGAGCACTTGCTCTCGGCGGCCACAGGGGGGCGCTGCAGGAGCGCGCAGAGATAGAGAGAGTAGGGCTTCTCCCAGGCACCGCCCCTTCCTGTCACCAGCTGGGCTGTGTTCTCATATACTCACCTACTGCTCCTGCCTGTCACTCTGTCAGGAAGGCCAGCTCCAACTCACTGTTACAGGGATTCCTTCATGTGGAGAGAGATTTGAGTTTGGAGAGGGTTTTCTGCCCCTCTTCTCAGCTGGTCCTTCTTCTAAGGCCCAGGAGAAGCTGCCATGCTGTGGGTTGTGGCCCTGCCTGTAGCTTTCCTGCCAGCTTCTAAGTGTGCGGCATAGTTGCTTTGGGGATTGTTCTTTCATTCTCCACTGGGGGCCTTATTAAAAATGCATTACCTCGTTCACATTACTTTATGTTGTTTCTACAGCAGGCAGTCAAACATCTTCCAACATGGAAGGAGGAAGGATGTTAATGACCAGGCCACGTGGGTCCTATGTGGAAATCACTCGCAATATGGATGCGGTAATTAGCACAAGGAAGAAAGAACCACATTTCCACTGGAGTCTGGGCTGTGTCTGTTTCTCCAGGCGTCACTGCAAATGCGCCCCTCGGCTGGCCCTTCCCAGAGCCCTGTCTTCTCCGTTTCCGAAGTCCTGGTGCTTCCACTGTGTGACCCGGCCCTGCATCTATGTCCTGCCTGTGCTCTGGTCCACGTAGATTTCTTCCTTTACGCACGCACAAACACACACGATTCTCCAAAATTGTGTCATTCCTTGTAATTTCTACTGTCTGTGTTTTCCGAAGATCATCTAGAGGCCCCCCACACTTCTTAAGCATTTTCTCTGCATCTGGGACTGTGCTATGTGCTCTGCTCCTAGAATCTCACTGCCAGTCTGGGTAATTCTGTTGCTTCTTCTTACAGAGAGGAGGAAGGAAGCAAAATAATGCACCCGTGTCTCCACACCTCTCCTGCTATTTCAGGGCAATAGACTTCCAGATTTTTACATGACATGATCCAATGCTAGCTCAGACAGGAATACAATAGTGTGGATTTAGTGCATTGCTTTTCTGTGCCCCGTCCCTCACCAAGTGAGACCAGGGTATAGAGGGACAACCGGCAGATTAAGCCTATTGTCCTGGGATAAACCTCAAGAAATCGGAGTGCAAAGGACAAAGGGTTAATAAAATCTGCTTTCCTGACGTCAGAGGCCAGCAACATTGGCACCCACTTGCTTTCATTTTTGCACAGCAACAAAGTTTGAAAATGGCAACAGATGGCACTGGCCAATGACGAATCGCCCCTTTTGTGTGCTTGCCAAAATCTCCCACCAAAGCTTATACAAGCCCCTAGATTTAAGCGCCTCTACAGCATCCTCCCTTAGAGCCCCTGTCAGCTAGCAAGATCTTTTCTTTGTTCTTTCTAATAAACCACGCCCAGTTCATTTGCAGCTGCTGTTCTTGGATCTCATTCTTCACTGTCCACAGAACAACGAACCAGAGGGAGGAGTAAATTAATTATAAAAGCAAGCAGTGCCCTCACAGCCCTGTTATTCTAAAATGTCTAAACAAAGCAGCAGAAAGGTCTCCAGCCAGACCTGGCTTATGTCCTGACCTTTGATCTCCTGACATGTCCAGTCTTTGACAAATCGCTTAAGATAATACCCTTGCTCTGCACATTTCTAAACTAAGGATGCTAATATTTATCCCACTCAATTATTTTCAGGAACTAGTAAAAATAAAAACCATACACCAATCACAGCACTGCCCGAGCTCCTGTTCAGCCACTGGGAGCAGGAGGACAGGAGGGGACCCTTCAAGACTTCCCATGACTGCTCCCAATGTGCTGGGAGCAACTCTCCTTTATTCTCCTTCCCATCACCATTTCATATTTCTACTGGACAGAACTGATCCAGACACTTACTTAACAATTACAACTGCGGAAACATCCAAGTGCCTCTAGGACAGTGATGGCAAATCTTTCAGAGATTTCAATAATACAATAATACAATAATACTGTGGCACCTGTGCCATAGGTTTGCCACCACTGCTCTAGCTCAATAAAATACAGAGAAATAAATACAAATAAATAATCTCTTCGCAAAAAAATGAAGACTATGCAAAAATTCAAAATGGAAATCTGAAAAGAACTTACAATAACAGCTAATGCATACTCCAGAACCATTCTCTACTTTTTGGAGCAAGAGTTAAGGGACTTTTTTCTGAAAAATCCTAGAGAAAAAATACATTTGAGCAGAAGTTCTATGTCTCAACTCCTCAGGAGAAAGGGGACCATGGACAGTATGTAAGCAGAAGAGGTGCTTCAATAAAACATTATCAGAACAAGCTAACTCAATGTGCCCCACCACCTATAGTTTGATACCTCTCATTACAGAACAAAATATCAAGAATTTAAAATTCCAAAGTGAATTTTAAATGTATCACATTTGCACCAGGAATGAAGTAAGAACAGGCAAAATAATGGTTGGGTGGATGTTTCTTGGAGCTTTCTCCATTCACCTCCCCTCCCTACCACCTTGTGTATTCAGATCTTTGTCCCTCTTCCCTGGAGCCCTTCCCCCTCCCCCAGTTCTCTCCACACTCTCCTCCTTGCACCAGGGAAGCAGTTGCTCAGGCCCTCACCTGTCCTATCCCACCCACCAAACTCTGGTCCAGGACAGCAGTGTAACCTACAGGTCCCCTGGGCACTGGTCCCTGGTCAGGATGCAGAGCCATGCTGAACCACCTTGGCCTGCTATTGGCTTGCTTGTCTTCAGGTGAGGCTGACCCCTGGCAGGGTAAGGTCTGTGGAGAGGCCACCAGGCTTTGGGGTCACCTCACTGTCCTCTCCCTGCAGCTGTCTGTTTACTTTTCAGCCTGAAGCAGCCAGCTGAAGTCCTAGGGTACATGGGAAGTCTGGTCAAACTACAGTGCCAGGTCTCCAGCAGGATGAAATCTCAGCCACGGCCCCAAGGCAGAGTGATGGTGTAAACCCTGGGGGAGACACATGCCCCCTTTCCCTCTCCTTCCCCTTGATTATCACCCAGTGGGGGTGTGGATGCCTCCCAACTTCTCTGGGCTCCTGGTCTCTCTTTCAACAAATGAGGCATTTCACCAAATGGCTACTGAATCATGTGACTATAATTTCTGCAATAAAGTGAAGTCATGCAAATAAGATATCACTATGTTGCCTAACTTCGTGTCAGACAGTCAACTTCATGAATGGAAGAATAAATGAAAACACAGAATGGAAACAGCATTCCAGTTCTCCAGTATCACCCAGAAACACTCCACTGCTTCTTGCGTGGAAAAAATGGCAAAAGAAAAGTGTTCATTGTGGTCTAAGTTGAATTTAAACAGCTTTTCATTTGACGATTCAAAGTTTATATATGCCTTGATCTTCATAAAATCAATACAATAGAAAAAATTAAAGATGGAAAAGTATAAATAATCCAGAAGGAAATGGATCTCTCAGATTCCTCAACTCATTTTCTCTCTCAGCTTCTGTGTTCATGGCCTGACGTTTACAATTCAGAGATGCCTGGGCCCTGTGGGAGCCCCACATCCCCTCCCCTAGTGAAGACCTGAGTCAAGGCCAAGATCCCCCAGCTTGTGTGAGAAAGGAGTGAAGGGCCGGAGCTGACTCCGTGGTTTGGGGGCTGTTCCTTCCTTTCCTCTTCCCCAGGTGCTGACAAACCCATGGGCACAGGGCACAGAAGCTCTGTCCCCTCCCCGGCTCTCTCTGTGCTCTGTGACCTGGTGGTGATGAGGGGGGCCACCAGAAGGACCAAGCTCCACAGTCACCTCCTTACAGGACAACATCCTTCACTGTCCCCAAGAGGCGATTCTGGCCCTGCTGTGACCTTCACTTCCACGAACTCTTCCTTTACCCTTTGTGAGCTCTGGCACCTACCTGGAGCCAGGTCTGTGTTCCCGCAGACATCAGCTTTCTTATCTTGTCTCAAAAAGACAACAGTGTGACATGTTTGATCTCTTCATGAACTGTACCACTTCATGTGAATTTTAACCTCCAGAATGGTAGATTAGCACATTCTAGCACAAAAATCTGTCAGATTATTTAGAGACTGGAATGGTATATTTCTTAAGTGAAGCCAACTTCATTGTATAAATAGTACACTCATAAACATTTATTTCTAAGAAGTCTTCCTAAGTTTCTTCTCACTGTCACTTGCATTGGGACCAACCTGCTTTCTCTTGTCCCCAGAGGGACAACGGTGTGACAAGAGCAGACTGGTGTGTTTCTGTGCTGACCTTGTCATGAACAATGAAGGTTGCAAGACATGGGGTGACAGGAGCCACCTCCGCCTTGGAGGAGGGCTGTATGTCTGGCACTTTGCTAAACACTCTACCCAGGGAATTTAATCATGTTTCACAGACACCCAATAAGGTGGCCTTGATTTTATGTTCACTGGATTGGTGAGAAAACAGAAATAGAGGGAGTTATTCAAAGGGTCAGCCTTTGCAACCACGCAGAGTCCACCTCAGATCTGCCACTAACAAGCTGTGAAATCTTGAGCCATTTCCTTTCCTGCTTCCAGTGCAGCCCCATATAGATTACAGCCAATTTATGGAGCTCAGTATGAAAATGGATACAAAGTGCTTGGTACATGTCCATTACATGGTCTTTTAAAAATGTACTTCATGTGATACTCTTTCACTGACATCAGAATAAAGAGAAATACCTCAGTGTCCACTATTCCACGCATTCCTTCAGGCTTCCATTGATTCCAAACACCAGAATATAAAAGAAAAATAAGACATGGTGTTAGTTCCTTGTTGATGGCTCTCAAAGGAGTCTAGTAAGAGGAAAATGCCCTTGCTTATTCTTGGACAGGAAGGGCTGGGTGAGGAAGATGCCAGGGGGTGCCACTAACAAGCGATAAGAGGCTCCTCCATCCCTGAATTCCTGGTGAGGGAAACTGCCTGGGAGACAGTGCCTGAGCTGAGCCCAAAGAAGACAGGAGTCAAGCAGGAGAGTGGGACATAGCGGTTGGGACAGGGAAACTTCTGGGCAATCTGTAAATGCAGGTCAAGGGATGCCAGGCAGACAGTGGCAGTAGTTGGACAGGTGAGGAGGAGGTGGCCACATCATAATGGGCTTCATGTCCTAAGGACCCTGGACTTTAACCTCAGCAGCAGGCACAGCAGGAGGAAGAATTCCAAGCTGGGAAGTAAGCAGATGAGATCAGTGCCCTGGTGATAGAAGGTGGGTGGAAAAGGCTGGGCTTGGAGGCTTGGGGGAGAGACCTTGGGGCCAGGAATGAGCCTTTCACTGGGGCAGAATGACAGGAACTGAGTGTGCTGAATTAGAGGGGAGAATTGAGGCTGACCCTCGGGTCCTTGGCCTGTGCAAAGTGTGGAGCAATGACAAATTCTGACTTAAGAGGAGATGTTTCCCTCAAGGGACTGAGCTCTTTCTGGCTATGTACACATCAGTGTGAAGTGTTGTGTTACACACACTTGAAGTTGTCTGGAGTCAGCTGGATTTGTGCACATGGAGCCCAGGAGACAGATGTGGGATTCACATGGGTGTGTAATGTCCCCTCAGCCCTTCTCTCCTCTCCTCCAGGATAATTAAACTCAAGAACAGGGAAGTAGCCGCTCAGAGCAGGTAAACTGAGAACAGAAATCTAGAAAACAACAGCTTTTGAGTTGTGGACTGGGGACGAGCAGTTATCAAAATACTCCAGGGCATAGTAAATGTCTTGGATTAGAGACAGCAAAACAGAAATCCAGCGTGAAGGAGCCAGGGTTCGGGGAGCAGAGGCTGGGCTCAGTCCACGTAGCTGGGAGGAGACACAAACCCAAACTTAGACAGAGGAAACCTCCTGAGGTGGATGTTTAGACCCATGACAGTAGCCAATGGGGCTCCATATGATGTGGGTGACAGGGAAGCTCAGCAGGGATCTCTAGAACAAGGAAACAAAGGCTTAGCCTGGAGGGAGATCAGCTCTCCCTGGCCGAATGACACAGAGCCTGGCCCTGACACCACCTCTCACTCTGCCTGACAGCTTGCTGGGAGTTCACTCAGTAAACGGTAACGAATGCGAAGAGAGAAGAAGACTGTGGCGGGAAGTCATGCCATCTCTATGTTAGACAGCTTTGCGCTTGGGTATCATGTCCTTGCGTCCCAAAGAGCTGAGCCCAAAGCTTTGCACACAGTGTGACCTTCCAGGATGGGACCGCACAGATGGCTCATCCGGTGGTTTTGAGGTGGCCATCTATACCCTACGGTCCTGTGTAAGGTGGCGGACCTGTCTGAGTCTTCACACAGAGCAGACGGGCTGACAGAGGGTGGGCCCCCTCTGTGATGAGGCAGGAGAGCTGATGGGGAGAGGCCCCATTTCACCAGCACGGGTGGGGAGCTGACTCAGGGCCCGGCCATGGGAAAAGGGTCTGACCCTCTTCTCACAGGGGGCTCAGCTCTCTGGCCCCGCAGCAAACAGCAGCTCTGGCAGCATTAGGACTTGTTCGTTGTTCGCTTCCCCAATTCTTTTTCACTGATATTCTCCAGCTTTGTATATTTTTTTTAATTCCATGTTTTGTCCCATTTACCATCACACCTCTGTTTCTTTTCCCCAAGGTGTGTGCTCGGTGCCCGTCACCTGGAGCAACCTCAAGTTCCCATTAATAAAACCGTCCAAATCAGCGCGCCTGGACTGGGTGGTGTCCGCAGTGACTGTTTCTGCTGTGTCCACAAACTGGCTCCAGGAGGCACCTGGTCACAGCCAGCAGCACCTGCTCTATGTCTCAGTGGTTGGTGCCGTCTCCGTGGAACCAGGCACTGCATTGGGCAAATTTGAGGTGGAAATGGTCCCTGAAACTTCTGCATCCTCCCTCATAGTGCACGTGGTGGAGAAACAGGACTCTGCCGCCTACTGTGGTGCTTTCTGGGAGATGCACGGGGCAGACGAGTAGAGCCATCTCAGTGAATGGATGTCATGGCTCCTACATTTGTTATTATGAATCCAGAAACTACACTCACCACCCGTGTGTTCTACACAGTCTCTTACATGAACGTTCATGTGGTGATTTTACACGGAGTTGGCAAATTCTGTATTTTCTCCCAGAGGAGGCTTTACATCTGTATGTACAAATGTTTGGCCTCATTTTCTCATACATCATTTCTCTCTCACATGGACTTTTAGGTCATTCATGAATATTCAAGTGAGCCAACATCCCCATTCACTCGATTTTTCTGCCATGATATATACCCTTTTTGTTAAGATCCTTTGTGCTAATCAATTGTCATTGCATGAAATTGCTCACTTGATGTAAAAAGGAAATATTACATTAAATATTATTCATTTTCCTAGGTCTAAAGTGGAACAAACATGGCGTGATCTAACCCCAGACAGAGCAGGCTGCAGTGACAAGCACATCTCCTGCATGCCTTGGACTGGTGATATTTAAATTTGAACAAAATTTATAGTGATTCATACTAATTGAGTCTGAGGAAAAGTCTCTGAACTCTCTCCAGCCTCAGTTATCATTGGGTGGGTAGAATAATCCAGTGTATATAAAGTGTTTTAGAAATGATAAGGGCCACATTAAACTAAGGGATTATGGTCTCATTATAATATCACTCATTTCAATAAGATCAAGAATTCTCTTTTAATGGTGGTTAGTGTTTATGAAGCTCTCACTACAGGGAAGGCTATCAGCTTGATTCCAGAAATGGATTTAACAATCACTAACATATGGACCATGTAGCAAAAAAGAAGACATGGGAGTGACAGACAAAGGCTGGTCACAGAGGGCAGAAGTGTTGGAGGTTGAGTTAGTGCTACACCTCTTCTTATTTCCTAAGAAAAGAGATGGCAGCAAGAAGAGTAAGTGCTATTTTTGGTGAGGGAGTTGGATTTTTACCCACTGGTTTCATTTTGGCCCCATCCTGGCTGAGACCTGAAGCTCAGGAGCATTGTAATATGTGCTTTATAAAAAAAGAGATTAAATCAGTATTTCTCACCTGGGTGCAATCCACCCTCCAGGGGACTTTGACAATATCTGAAATAACTGAAAACACTTCTGTTTGTTAAAATAGTACAAGACCACCACTAGCATGTAAAGCATATAAGCCACAGCTGCTGCTAAATACGCCACACTTTACAGAACATCTTTGCCTCTCTCCTCCCACCATGACCAATAACTATGTTGCCCAAATGTCAAGGGATTTTATTTCTCTTTACTCCAGTATTTCACTAAGCAAACTGTTCATTAAATTTCCTGCTTGCAAGGAGTTAATATAGATATATACATATTTTCAATTGACATAGTAGTTGGATCTCGTGATATTTATGGTGTACAGTGTGACATTTCAATACACATATACAATTTATATAGGGATCAGATTAGAGTAACTGACATATCTGTTACCTCAGAAATTTGTCATTTATTCATGCTGGAATATTTAAAATTCTCCTCATACTACTTTGAAATATTCAATGTATTGCCAATCACAGTTATCATACCGTGCTATGAAACATTAAAAATTGTTCCTCTTACCCAACTGCACCCTGTGCCCATTCATCATCCTATCTTCATGTTTCCCTCTCACTCACCCTTCCCAGGCTCTGGTAACCATTATCCTATTTTCTATTTCTTTGAGATCAACTTTTAAGCTTCCATATAGTAATGGAAACATGAATGCCTTATAAATAACAGGCTGATAGAAAGAAGTGCTGTGTATTTGTCTTTCTTTGCTTGACTTATTTCATGTAACAAAATCTCTTCCAGTTACAACCGTGTGGCTGCGAGCGATAGAAATTCATTCATTTTTATGGCTGAAGAGTATCCCATCGTGTGTATACACCATGTTCACTTTATCTGCTCATCCATTGCTGGAAACCTAGGTTAATTCCATATCTCCGCTAATAGTGCTGCAATAAATAGGACAGTGCCGACATCTCTTTGAAATGCTGATTTCTATTCTTTTGTCTGTACGCCCAATACCGAGCCAATCCTATTTATCCATAAATATGTAGAGAAAAATAAATAAATAAAAGGAAAAACAAATGAAAGTTGCCTTTGTTGATAGTTTCGTATCACAGTGTATTTATCTTTTTAAAACAAAAAACTACAATTCATCTGAATTTTATTTACAAGTTCTGTGATATTGAAGGTCCATTTATCAGATGTAGATTATCATAAAATCCACCCTACCGAGCTGTTCTAAAGATGAAATTAAATAATATAAGAGAACATCTACAATGCTTGAAGAGTAACAAGTCTTTGATGATGGTAAGATGTTATATTAATCTTAAGGCTGCCATTACATATTAAACATATGATTGTTTGAGAATAATCATCTATATGACATATGTTCGTGAGGCATTTTCATGGTCCAGAGTGAAGAGAAGCTCATTTCCACATTGTGCTGTGTTATATCTTCCAGCAGCTGCAGTCTAGTTCCTGTTAGAGGCAACCAGGATACAAATGAAATGTGATTTCTCTGAGACGTATCCTGCTTTTTGACAACACCAATTGATTTAAACAGCAACAACAAAAAAAAACTCCTGTGCTTGACACAGTTAAATTACGTCAGTGGAATATGTTGGCAACTGACTTTCTGTTTTCTTGTTGAAAAATTAAGAACAGATTTCTTACCTGAGTTCTGAATCAAGAGCAAATCACAGAACACTAGCTATGGGGACAAAACACAGCAGTTGTGTCTTCAGAGCTCCAAAACAATGCTTTTTTGGGGGGTATGAAATTGAAGGGAGAACGGTGGGTGGGCCAAAGAACCATCTGTGCCCCAGCTCAAATGAACCCAGACATATCATGGATGGCTTTCTAAACAGTTAACCCACTCACTCCATCTGTCCAGCTCCTGTGGGGCAGGAGACCCCAGAAACGCTCCTCACTTCAGCAGATCATGAAGAACCCCAGGAAATCACCTGACCCTCTACTTCTTCAAAAGCCCCAGAGAGCCCCGCCCTCCTGCCACTGACCTGAGCCTCCAGCTCTCAGAGTCTTCACTGTCTCACCTGCTCCCTGGGAATTCAGCCTGGCAGATGGGATGCCGCTCCTGAAAGCAGTCCTCTTCTCCTCCCTCTGGGCTCGTGAGTCGTTTCCAATCATTTCCATCCACAAAAAAGAATGAAGCCATGCTTTTTTGTCTCTTCTTCTCATACCATTTACTCATGGAAATTTCTCTTCTTTGTTTGCAGTTGGATTGGGGCAGTTGAAGCAACCAGAAATAGTCATTTCCAGAACAACAGATGGGAGTGCCAGCATACCTTGTGAGGCGTCTATCTCAGACTTTAGAAATACAAGGATATACTGGTACCTACAGAAACCAAATGAAGCCTTAAAATACTTCCTGTATGTTGGGAGTAGCACTAAAAAAGTTAACTTTGGTGGAAAGAAGTACAAATTTGAGGGAAGTAAAAATTTTGAAACTTCCACTTCAACCTTGAAAATAAAATTCTTAGAGAAAGGAAATGAGGCCACGTACTACTGTGCTTACTGGAGTGGTAGTAGCACAGTGTAAGAGTTACAAGAATAATCTACACAAGAAATACCTTAGGTCTGTGCCAACCCACATCCTTCACATATGGGCAACCCCAGTGCCACTCTGTCCCTCCCTACACCCACTTCCGCAGCTGCCCAGGGAGACTCATGGATTTCATTCTCCCAGCAAGACATACATGAGGTCAGAAATTATTATCCACATATGGATAATATAGCATTATTTCCTACACCATTGTGCTATGTGTGAACTCTAAAACTACAGGCTGGATGACTCAAATGTAGCCCAGTTATTTGTTACTTGACTTTAAGAGATTTCCTGCAGCTGAAAGCTTCAGAATTAAGGCAGGAGAGGAAAATATGTCAGGAAACCAGTGTACATATTGTAGCAATATCTCCTGATATTGCTATTTTCCCATTTCATTCATGAGAAATGGAGGTTTTCTGAGTCAGAATGATCTTTGGTAATAGTTGTATATCTTTCAACAGTATTGTGTAAGCATCCTGAAGAAACGTAGTGACCATTTCACTTATAAGTAAACAATAAGTTTATTGGGAGATAGGAAACCAAAGTACAAACCCTGTGTCTAGGAGTAGGATGCAGCTTGGTCCACACTTAGGGCTCTTGGCTGGGACAGATCAAACCCAGCTCCCATCACAGGCTGTGAAGACCTTGTGCTTAAAAATTCTCAAAAAAAAAAAAAAAATCCTGAATAAGAGGATCAAATAGATAAAAAGAAAGACAAAACCTGCTTCTGCATCTATAGAGAAAACAGAGAAATATCAATCACAAATGAACAAAGGAAAAGTAATTATAGACAACTATTTCCACTGTTTTATGTTTATTTTGTGACAAGTAGTTGGAAGCTTGAGAATTTTCAAAGTAGGAGGAAATGTTGAAAACAAAATTATAAATATTCCTTTCCTATGTCCTTGGTCCTTGAAGTCTGCTTTCAAACCAGGTGGAAATTAACAAGGAAAAATTCTTCCATCAGAGATTTTTCTCATACTGTTATATTTGTTAATATGAACACCTTATCACATAGTAACCATACGCATAGTTTACCTAGTAACACTGAAAGAAATGGAAAATATTTGTCACCAATCAGTTGGGGTTCTTTGGCTCAATTTTGATAGAAATCTTGAATTGGAAAAGTGTAGCCTCCTAGAGATTAGTAGCTCTAGAGCTAATCAGAGCCAGTGTCTGACCACTCTGAGCTTTGAATTGTAAGTGTGCTTTAGCTCTTGCTCTTTAGTGTATAGCTCTTACTGTTATGGCTCTAAGTTTTGAGTGTTAGCATCTCCTGGCAGCTCCCAGTTGTCCTTGGCAGCTCCTGGGCCTATACCACCTTTGACAGTTTTCTGGAGCTCTTCCAGAAGCTTCCAGCATCTGTCTGGGGGATCCTCTGCTGTTCTCCAATTATCTCCACAGGTATCCACCACTCTTGGCTCTTTGCGAGTCTGCTGCTCTCAGGACCTTTTCAGGAACCCCTGGCTACCTTGCACATTCAGGTCTAATAGGCCTTAGTGTTTCCTGCTCTTTCTTAGTACAATATGCTCAGCCTACTTATTATGGTCGGATCTAACCCTCCCCACCCCAAGGCTCATGTGTTCAGAAGCAGAGCTTTAGGAAGGTAATTAGGTCATGGGGACATTAAACTCATCAGTGGATTAATCCATTCTTGAGTTTACAGCTAAGTTTATTGGTAGGAGGTGGGGCTCGGTTAGAGGAAGTAGGTCATTAGAGGCATGACATAGAAAGGTATATTCTTGTCTTCAGCCACTTCTGATGTCTCTGGCTCTTCTCTGCTAGCTCTGGTTCTTTGCTGCCATGGGATGAGCAGCTTTCCTCTGCAGTGCCCTTCTGCCATGATATATCTGCCTCAAAGCCAGGTGAATATGAACTGAAACTTCTAAAACCATGCGGCAAATAAAACTTTTCTCCTTCGAGTTGTGTATGTCAGGTGTTTTGTCCCAGCAATGGAAAAACTAATTAATATACCAGTGTATCTAAGATAAAATCACAAGTGGGCAATAAGACCACCCAAGGGAAGCTGTTTTTATTTTGGGGGCCCTCTTAGTAACACACAGGAGAGAGCCCTCTTGGACTGACCCCAGGAATGTGAGGGAATGTTGCTTATATAGGCCCAAGTATGCCTAGACTCCTGCATCTCATGGGCCAGTCTTGGTACTTTCAAAGTACTGGTGGAGGGATGCAGGGTCATCTGGAGTGGCTTCAGGGCAGAAATGTCTGGGATAAGCCCTTGTCTAAAGCCTGCTGCAGCCTAAATGCAGCTGTGGGCCAACTAGGACAGTCACAGCAGTCACTGTGAAAGGTTGGCCGCACTGCAGGCACAGCAAGATAGTACTGAAGTTGTGACTGGTGCTACTTTCAGAGGGTGTCCGCTAGAAGCAAGTGTGTTGATCATGGCCCATTGCAGATGAGGGATATCTCCATTTCTGCCCTGTCATGAGTGGTCTTTCAGTTGCTCCTCAGAACAGCCCAGAGTGAGAGAGGCATCAATGTTCTCAGTGGAACTGTAAGGGCTGCAGGTGCCAATGTCCTTTAGACTGCAGTTGTTAAAGCAACCACAGCAGAGCCAAGGAGACACTGTAGGTAGCACTAAAGGTGACCCCAGAGAGGCATCACCTGGAGGGGCCCAACAGCTGATAGGGAGATCATACTCTCTTTGGATGCCAAAGAAGAGAAAAGGAAAGGGATAGGCCTAACTCTTCTATCTCACATTCTTTCTCCATTTCTCCCCTGTAGGAGCCAGGCTGCGCTATGAAGTGCAGAGATGCTATTGAAGCCCAGTGAGGTAGCACTAAGGGGGCTCCAGTGCATCTTTCCAGAGGCAGAACAGGACCTCGGGTCCCACACCTGGGTGACACCTGACTCTGGTGACCAAAGTGGAAATGACCAGAAAGCCTGGCTCAGTCTCAACACACTTCACCTCTCACCAGATGTGCATAGATGCAAAGGAAAGAATACATGGAGAGGGTAAAGCCAGCCTGAGGACATGGTACCTTTCCAGAAAGAAAGGCATGAAAAGATAGAGTCAAGTGTCTCAGCATATATGCACTAAATCCTGCATGGAGATTACTTCTTTTAACCCCCAAAAGGGTGATGTAGGACCCCACTGCAGTGGCCACAGGGGGATCACCTCTCAGGAGGTGAAGGCACATTGGCTGCTCCTCAGACCCCTGGTATGGGAACCTGGTGACACACCAAAGTGAGGGACAGGAGAGAAAGGAACATCTTATCTATGTGGCTTTACAGTAACAAAATACCAAAACACTGTGTAGTCATTAAAATTATGTTTTGAAGAATTATGAGTAAACTTGAAAATATTTGCCATATTTTCAAGGAGAATGTGGAACACAGGGGCTGGTTTCTATAGTGAGCACTCAGATACATAAATGGATATGCTGACAAAAAACAAATGGGAAGCAATTCTCCAAACTTTAACTAGCAAAGGTCTCTAAAAGGACATGTGATTTTAATTTCTTCTTTATACTTTAGCAGGTTTTAGGCATTTTAACAAAAAGCCTCTATCATATATAAATATATATGCATAATTAAATTTAACATTTCACTGATTTATACATATAAGAACAAAAGACAAGTTTTTATAAGAAATGTAATTGCATATATAAGATGTGGTTATATATGTTCATCATCTTACCTAGCCATGTTACTACATATTCCATACCTTTTAGTAATACAAAAACAAAAATTAAACTACATTAAAGTTGAAGGTAACCCTGGTTACTATGGGACAGAGAGCAAGCAAACTGTGTCCATGCTCTGCAATACGTATTTTGTGAATAAAGTTTTATTGAAACACAGCTTTGACCTGTTGATTACATGCTGCCTACAGCTGCCTTTGCACTACAGGGAAATAGTTGAGTAGTTGTCACAGACACTCTGATAGCCAAAAATGTTTAATATTTGCCTCTCTAAAGAAAATATTTTGTGTAATTGCTTGATGGTGATATGCTGATGAATGACATTTATTTTTATTTTATATTTCACTAATTTTAATATTTCCTCAGTGACCTGTTAGACATTTTCCTTCTGATACTAACTGTGTGGCTTTGGACAAATTAATTCACATATCTTTGATTCACTTTCCTCACTTAAAAAAAAAAGAGAATATAATAATTTTTTTCTGAATGAACTTTGAGAGGAGTAACAATAACACAACAGATATTAGTTCCTTATATTAACATTTCAGATGGTAAAATTACTGAGAGCAATTTGTCAATGCATTGTTAGAAAACCACTTCCACAGGATGTGTTGATGAAACACCATGGCTGGTTTCCTGCCTTCCACGTGTCCTAGCTGTGTATTCAGGCCACACTTCCACCCCTGCATCAGACTCAAGTGAGCTCTGCCATCGCAGGTCCCTCGGCCCCTGCAGGTCATCCTGGGGCCTCCCTTTCCACTTGTGAGTTTCTTCAGCTAAGAATGTCACCTCCCTCACTGGAAGGGGGACAAGGGAAACCTGGAGGGTCAGGTCACTCCTCATCAGGTGCAGGACAGCCACAGGGACATAAAAATCAAGCTGACAAATCTTAGCAGGACCTTGAATTCTTTAGGAAGGAAATGTAAACTTCAGACACCACACTCTGTATAAATAGAGAAAAAAATGAACAAATGTATACTATTTTAATGATCTTCAAATATCACAATTTTGACAAATTTTTTAAAAATCACTTTTGTCTTCCTTTCAGAGCCCAGTAAGACATGTCCTCTCACAGGTTATATCACGCATCATCAAGAAAAAAAGAAATACAGCATTTATAGAATGACAAATGAAAGCAAATATTGGGAAGAACCAGGTGTATATACACCGGTACTGACAGAAGCCAGAGCAGCCTCTAACACAAATTCCGTACATTTCCTCCAGTGAAGATGTTGTGCTTGAACAAGGGGTGAGTGAGGAAGATATGCAGATATGTGAGAAGCCAGGAAGTAGCCAAGGGATTTGTCCTTCAGCCTCAGCATATGTTGTGTGGTCCATGGGGACACAGAGGCCTACTACTGTGCCTGCCGGGATGCACTGTGTCAAAATGCTGTATTGTTCCCAATTGGAAACCCCTCACAGGTGGGTGGCACCTCTGCAAGCACACACCCTCTACTGTCCACCCTACAGAAGGGCCTGATTGTGTCTAAGGGGTGTTTTTCTCCTGTTCACATGTCCTGAGAGATGTGGTGGCTGAATTCTAAGGACCCAGTCTTTGATGCTTCTTTGAATAGGGACTGTGTCCTCTTTCATCATCCTGTGGGCCAGGGATGGCTTTTGTAAGTGTCCCAAATAATCTCTGCCTCACCAACTATAGGATGCTTCCGGGTAGGCAACAATGCAATGCCCAAGATGACTTTGAGTAAATGAATAATAGAGACTGCAAGGCATTTTGAAGGAGATAGGCCTGGTTCTCACATTCCTACTGGGCCATTCATAAACAGTGTGACCTATGAAAATACTAGAACTTTCTGCTCTCTTTTTCTAACTTAAGTGAAAACAGAGTTAACAACTGAGCTAGGTTGCTGAGGACTCCATAAGGTCTATCTGAAAGATCTTAGTGTCATGTTCAACCAATCCCAATGCAATCACTCCACTGAACCATCTCAGCTCAGATGGGGTTGGTTAGAGACTCTGGCATACACTGTCCTCAAACCACAGTTAAGTGCAGCTTTAGTTCTGAAGAAAACTGAGAGTTATGAATGGGGCAAAAGTGGAGAGTAATGAAAGAAAAGGATCTTTCCTCTAATAAGTTGCTGCATCACAACAAGGTGTAATAATTCCAAAGTGTCTCTAGCCACACTGATGATTAAGAATTATTAAGCTGGGAATCTTTGGCAACTGACTTATTTATAAAATGAGTCATTTATAAAATGCACTGACTCATTTATAAAATGCACTTTCTAGTGCATAAGATTGTGGAATTCATTACTGATCCACATGAAGTTTCAATATGTATATACTTTATATAATGTTCAAGTTAGCATAAGTACATCTATCTTCTCAAATGTTTATCATTTTTATGAAAAAATATTGGGATGCTTTTTTCCAGATTTTGCAATATAATGTACATTACTGTCTTAGTTACTTTTCCTTCGTTGCTGAGACAAAATAGTTAACACCTACAAGTTAAAGAAGGGAAGGTTTATTTAGCTCACAGTTTGTGGAAGTTTCAGTCCATAATCAGCTGGCTTGAAGGCAGGGCGGCATGACAGAAGGGCAACAGTTCATGGTGGTAGAAGACAGCAAAAGCAAAAAGATAGGAAATAGAGAGAGCCTCTAAAAAGCCTGCCGCACCATGACTTCATGAAGCTTTGGAGGGCACCCAGACACAAACCATCACATTCTGGGCCTGACCCCCAAAGACTCCTGCACATCCCTTTATGCAAAATGCATTTAGTTCATCTCCAAGAGTTGCCAAAGTCCTAATAGTTTCAGCATTGCTGAAAAGTCCAAGTCGCATGTCTCCTCTGAGATGTGAGCCTCTGTACAAATAAAAAGAAAGTTAAACACTTCCAACATTCAATGCCACAAGATAGAGATTTCCATCCCAAAAGTTATATACAGGGCATACAAAGGAATGGGACCAAAGTATATCCAAAATCCATCAGGGCAAACATTAAGTTCTGTAGTTTCATGAGCAGCATTTGAGGCAATCTGTGGCAAGTTGTGAGTTCCAAAGGGCTTGGGTAGCTCTGGCCCTATAGCACTGCTGGTGGTTGTAGCTCCCATGGCTTCTCTTTCAGGCCCTCTTTGCTCCTTCCTTGCAGCTTTCCTTAGATGATCCATGTTCCTTGCTTTTCCAAACTTCTGCAGTCTCCACTGCATCCTTGGCTTCACACTCACAGCTTCACACACTGCCCTCTCAGGGGCACAATGCCTAGTCTCCCAGGCTTTCTTCTGAAATCTGTGTGGGAGCTTTCCTGACCCCACAACTCTTGCATTCTGCATGCACATAAAACCAGCACTACATGGATGATGCCACGGTCTGCTGTCAGCAGGAGAAGTAGCCAGGCTTCCCTCTTTCTTGCCTGTAAGGTTGGAGTGCATGGATCACTGAGCACTCTGAATTAAATTCTGAGAAACAAATTTTCTAGGCCACCACCATTCTGGAACATAGTGCTCTGTGGTTTTCTTTTCAAAGCAAAGTGTTTCATTTTTGACTGCATGAAGTTTTGGGGGGACATCCAGACACAAACCACAATAATTACCATTATCTACACTCCTTACTGACTCTTGGTTTAGAGTACTATATACTACCACATTGCTTTTCAGAATATTCAAATAAAACATTTCAACTGCTTTTTATATTTATTTATTTATTTATTTATTTATTTATTTATTTATTTATTTTTTATTTGCAGTACTGGGGATTGAACCTAGAGGTGGTCTACTATTGAGTTATATTCACAGCCCTCTTTTATTTTTTTCTCATTTTTATACAGAGTCTAGATAAGTTGCCCACACTGGCAATTCTCCTGTCTCAGCCTCCCAAGTAACCAGGCATGTGCCACCATGCCCAGTCCTACTTTTTATTTAGTTTGATAATGCCTGTAATTCTTAGAAAGAGATCCTCAATATCTTATATGACCAGTGGAGATTCAGATTATGTATATTATGCAGACCTCAGGTTTGCCTAGAAACTGTGTCTGCCACACAGTCTTTCTGACTCCAACCAGTGTGAAGTAGGTGGAAGAACAGGAGCTGGGATCTTCCAGACTCCCAGCACAGTCTCGCGTCTGACTTTCAATGATTATAACAATTTAAAAGTGAAGTCGAAAAAGATAAATATATAGATAATGCCTGATTCATGGTAGACCTGATATTATGAATTTTCTTTCCTCCATGATCAGATAGCCCAGGACCAGGACTTGTTATCCACGAAGAGGGAGAAAGGAAGTGGTTTTAGAGTTGAGAGTAGAGTGTTAATTCCCCAAAAGATATTCTTCCATACATAACTGCCTTTCATGTATCCATGTTCAGATGTCTACCAAAAACAAACATGTGCTCCACAGGTATGGTTGACTATGGGTGCTGCATAAATCAAGAAATATGTGTAGATGGAGGGCTGTACCAAATACCCAAGTGTGAAAGAAACCCCATGTAAATAGATCACCACATTCAGAAGGACAATTGATGGGAAAACTTATGAGGAGAACTTGCCTGAAGGTGAAGTAACCTAGCCTCTCCCATAGTACTTTACAATGATCCACTGGTCTATGTAGAGACATATCTGATATTGTATAAGGGATGGCATATGTGAAATCAAAATGATGCCACACTGTGACAGTAAGTGGTTTATAGAAGAAATACATGATTTTTATCTCTTGCACATGTCACATAATGTATTTATTGTAGTTTAAAAAATAATCTGTTCATTTTTCAATCTGAAAGACTAACTTACAGGTGGACCAGCTTGCATCAAAAGCCATCAACATTTCTAGAAGATGAACCAATGTGAAAGAAATGTGTACATTATTATTTTTTCAAGATGGCAACTCTTTTAGGGTTCTCTAGAGGAATAGAATCAATAGAAAATATGTGTACGATTATGAAAGGAGATTTATTGGATAATTTTAAAGAATCAGAGGCAAAAGAGTCCATAATGGCTATCTGTATGATCAGAAATGGGAGATCCTGTAGCTGCTCAGTCAAGAAGATGGAAACCCAGAAAAAGAGGGATCGCGGACTCAGCACCAGCCTAAGTGAGAGGATGGAAGCTCCCTGGAGAGTTTCTGGTAGGAGGCTGAAGAAACTGGGCACCTGGAGACGATGTCCAAAGTCCAAAGAACACACCCACTCAGGATCTACTCATTTCATTTTCCTCCCTGAAGCCTTCCGTTAGTCCTCCTTGTCTATCCTTCAAAAATATTTATTTGAAAATACACATTTATTTGAAAGTGAAAATTCTCCACATTCTTACTTAAACATTAATGTACTCAGTGATGCTTCTACCCCATTCCCACCCTGTGCTCCTCTACACAGTGGATGCGATGACTCTTGTTCATGTCCTTCCTGACACACATATAGCTTTGCAATTTATATTTTTAATTTTTTGTTGTTGTTTTTGCTTTTGCTTTTGTTTTTTTCAGTCTTGCTATGTAGTCCAGGTTGGCTTTGAACTCGCTATGTAGCCGAGGGTGGCCTTGAACTCATAGCGATCTTCCTGCCTCAGCCTCCCGAGGGATTACAGGTGTGCGCTACCATGCCCAGCTGCAGTTTTAATTTTAATCTGTTTGAAAGTAGAGAAAATTTTTATCTCTCCAACAGACAATCATTGTCTAGTTACAGGTATAAAATGACCTGTCATTTCCCTACAATTAAAAATGCTGCATTATATTTTGAATATCCATATACTTTGGCATATTTTAGTTACATTTATGCTTTTTGGTTATTGTATTATGCTTACATCATTGACCTACTATATCAGTAGCTTTATAATAAGTACTAAAACTGTATGCCAAATATGTATTCACTTCTAAAAAATAATTATTTCTATTCTGTTATGTTTATGCATCCTTAGAGAATTTTAAACTCACTTACCTGGCCACCACTCGCATTCACACCCCGGAACAAAAATATAAAATCTGGTCATGATTCTGATTGAAATGGCAGTCAGTGCATCATGAATTCAGAGGGTACTGGCCACTCTATGATAGTAGTTTTTTCTTTGGGTCCTCTGGACGGGTCAGTTCTGTCAGTCACTTTCTCCCTGCTCTGAGGTGAGTTACGCATGAACTCAGAACTGTTTCCGAGGGCCTTTGTCTTTCAATATATCAGAGGACTGGAATTTTTCCCATACTCTAGTTTAAATAAGGAATCTACAATTTTATAGGAGCTAGAATTCTACAATTTTATTCTGTTATTCCAGAAAAAATAACTACGTCATCTTAGAGCTTATTGGCTCACTTGGGATTGCTCCTCTAATTATCACGAGGTCAAGTGGTAAGTGTGGCTTTATGGAAAATGGAGACCATGGTTCACATTTCTGAAATATGTGGGCACGTTCACATTTTCAGTTACTAAAGGAAAGAACTTCCTTTTTTTTTTTTTTTTTTTCTTTCAGAAACGTATTCCCAAATCGCTAATGAAAGGTTTGGTGTGTGTGAGAACAGGTGGCTCCCTCCTCTGATGCAAAACTCAGCAGTTTCAACACAAAGGAACACCTGGAAATTTTTTAAAGGCTCAATTCTCAGAACTCTTTTCCTGGTAGCTTAGAAAAGCAGTTGGTGGACCAGGGGCCATCTCTTCTCTTTTTCTGCTCTTATTCTTGCTATTTTCTTTTGGTACTTTCTAATAATTACTTCCTTAGTGGGAAACAGCTTATGAGTCCCTTTATGAGGAATCCCGCAACTATTCATATACCATAAAACATGTGCTGAAGGACTTCCAAAGAAACCCAGAAAGGGGAAGGGCCAGGACAAAGTTATTAAACTGCCAGCCATGTCATAAAGCCCTGGAGATACTGAAATGTTTGGAGACTTTGGGTGCAGTGTGATTGGCCAGGCAGGGTCACAATATTTGCCCGAGAGACTAAACTCATAGACATGCCGCCTGGTAAGTAATGTTCTATTGCTGTCATTATTGCAGTAATGAATAATGAAAAGATGCTTTTTAAAACAACAATTTACAATCAGCCTTATCTTGACTCTGTTGTGTTCTTGGTTTGAGAACAGGAACAGCAATAACAATGGGTATGGAACCAAAACTTTTTTGTAAGTAGTTTCTTTTCTTCCCTGTAAGAAACCAGTTTAAAATTCTACATTCAGAAGCACCTATACACAAATGATATGCTCAAGCTAGAAATTAAAATGTTTTGAGGAGCATTTCTATAGAGCCCTGGTGTAAGTTATTGCTTCAAGATAACTTTTGCAGGTCTTTTAAGTGAGAATCCTCAAAGTGGAATTCACTAATTCTCTATATTTTGAGATATGACATAGTGCTTCTTCTTCCTAATAATTTGCAGAATTTGTATTCTCCATTTTAATTTTATCTCTAGTTATTAGAGATGCAAACAATTCTTATGTTAAATTACTTTAAAACATTGAGAATCTCTACTTCATATTTCTCTAACTCCTTTAGGGTTAGACTAAGATTAGTTAAAATTTATGCTATTCTGACAGTCCTAACCATGACTGGAGAAGGTTGAGTTTACAGAAATTTGCAAGTTTCACAAACCATTTCAGCACAAGGGCTATGAAAAGAATCTACATGGTTGTCTAACCTCGTTTGCTTATTTATTCTCTCAGCAAATGTTCACTGAAGTCAGTTCCTTTTGGTTCTTTCAGTTCCTTCTGGTGATAAAACAGGAGACAAGACACAGGTCCAAAACCTCAAAGCTTCCAGTTCATTGAACACTATTCTGCAGTCTGCTTGGATTGGATCTACTGGTTCTGTGGCCTGTTTTTGCTAGACATGCAGGAGGTCTTGGGTTCATGAGCTCTTTAAACTGAGTAGTAGTCGTTGCTTATAAAATCCATACACAGTATGAGCTTTTCTAACCTCAAAACCTGACATCCTTCAAAAACGTAACACTCAGATCTGATGTAATTGTGTTTCTGCTTTGTCTTTATTTAATGTCAATGTGGCAAATTTTTAGGTTTTTATATAAATATTGAAAAATATTGGCATAAACTAAAATGAGGACAAATAAAGTTTTTCTACACAGTGACTGTATGTATTACGCATTAGCCAGGGCTCCCTTTGATTGTCTTAGAAGGTCAGAAAAAACAGATGAGAGCCTATTAAAGCTTGGATGTGTAAAAAACCGTGTTTCCTGTGATGGTGCAAGTGGAGAACTGAGGAATGCGTCTCCCATCTTAATTGCCATGGATCTAACTGCAGCTCCCAAATGCTAAGTGTGATGGCAAGATTTGGTCCTATGAAATTAAAATACTTGGAGCACACAGGACAAACAAATTGCTAGTAATAACAAAAGTAAAGATAATAAAAACCCTCTTGTGTTTCTCTAATACTGTTAATCAAATTGCTCTTTACAGCTTGTTTAATTTTGGTTTCATTTTAGTGTGGGTAGTGATGTTGAATTGATTTATAGCAACATCGTTGTTCTAAGATAAATAAAGCACAAAAGTGTTCAATTTTTTTGATGTGTTCAGCCACTGAACTTGTTATGAACAAAATGAACCAGGTCAGAACCCTGGTCTCTATAGAATTCCAGGACATTATGTTGGCACTAGAACATAAAGAATTAACCTAATCTAAGGTTTTTGCTATGAGTAGAATCACTGTGGTACTATAAGAAAATCTTCGGTGGAGGAACCAAACTGGTCGTGACAGGTGGGTGTTGTTAGAATACATTTCCAAAGGTAATAGAGGAAAGGGAAGAAATGATCTTGTTGGAATAATGGTGACAATGTTCAGAAGAGGAATGGGAAGGGAATTTGATGTATAAATCTTAGGGGAGATTTTAATATAGATGCTTATTCTAGAGGAGAGCAGGGTCAGCACTGTGCAGATCTTCCCATAGGATTTGACTATGAGTACATGTGAACTCCTATAAAGTAAGTGCTCACATGTAATGTGTATAACGATATCACTAAAGTGTTTGACTCTGGGACAAAGTTCATTGCTACAGATAAACCTGTTGTACACTCAGTACAGCAGACTCATTCCCTCTTCTCGAGGTCAAGTGTGTTGTGGAAGAGTCTAGGCTTTGCAGGTCAGCAGATTTGCAACTCCAGCTCCACCACTTAAAGTTTAAGGAACTTGGCTGATAAAGCCCATAAAATAGGATGACAGAGTGTATCTGGAAGGGATATATGAAAACTGAATATGATAATATGAATAAAGTCCTTGACTTATTGTCCAATACATCATAAGTGCCCAGTAATTGTTCTTCCAAGTCACATATAAAGGGAGAATTGTCTCCACTATGTCTTTTCAGGCAACCATATTTACCGCGGAACAGAATTCTCCTTAGGATTAAACTGGACCTGTAACTGTTCGAATGACAGATTATCTTAACATCCACTTGCATGAAGAGTTGGACCTGGAGGTATTTATTTCCCTTTAGGAAACTTTTTCTTTACCTGGCAAGAAAGAATTAACTAAAAAGTGTTTTTAGAAAAATTTTGGTCTGCATCATTTAAATTTTTATTTTTATCCTAATTGTTAATGCCTCTAATATCAATCCTAATAGTTCTAAAATTTATAGCTACTTGGATTAGGCGTCTGCCCATATTTACAGACAAGACTGTCAAATTCATATAGGAATTGGTCAACTTAAATATCAAATATAGTTGAAAACTTGTCATAAATCTGAAATACGCAGTTAAATATGAAATAGGTGTAACTATTTGATGAAAAAAAAGAAAAAAATAGAGAACGCTTAAATAAATTCTCATATATGGATTTGAAATATCATAGTTTCAATAGATAACACTATATTTGGTAAATGTACGATTCAGATTGTTGCATCTTAAAATGCAAACTCAGAGAAATTTGACACAAAATGCATTGACTGATTAGACAAATGATATATATTAATGAATGGGACAGCTTCATTTTAAATATATATATATATATATGGCAACCATTCCATTCATTATTCAAATAAAATAGAATCCTGACAATTTATCATCATTAAAAATTTTGATTATAAAAAGCATTTAATGCAGATATTTAACAGTCACATTTACAAAGGCAATGTAATAACAAAAATCCAAAATATAGATAGTAACCATATATAATCAGGTACAATAAAGCTTAGCTAACTATGACACTAAAAAAGTTATAGAAATTCAAGTATGATTTTATCCTTGAACCATGAACATTAAAGAATTTTTCTAAGGAAAAAAACGAGACTATGGATGAGGTGATACTGTACAGAAATTTTTCCAATTTGTCATTTGATTTCAACTTCTTTTTATAATAAGTTTAAAGCATTTTGATAAAAAATAATATATTAAGATGAACATTAGATGTACTATATTGGTTTACACTAAAATGGTACAAAATACAATTGAAAATTAAACATTGTCTTTTATAACATGCTTAAATATACATATAAAGTGAATGATTGAAGAAATGTAAGGTATCTTACTTTTTGCAATAAAAGTAAGATGTATGAATTTAAACAGGCAAATCACCTAGTGGTATTTATACCATGTTCAAAAATATTAACATTATAATCTTTTTAATTTTATATAAAAACCAGGAGTGTTGCTGCTACAGGTAAAAATGAGCAAGAATTTTTGTTCTTTTTTTCTAAAATGAGAAACTCACTGCTCCATTTCCTAAAATATTGCTCATTGAATTGTTATACAAACTTCAAGTTATACCCCCCAAAATTGGCATAACATTTGAGTTTCAATCTGAAATCTAATCAGAAGAGTCTTGACATTTGTAATAAGTCACTGGATTGAAAATAAAAGTGTAACTAGCTAGTAGTCAAGATGACCTGATGTATTTTTGTGTACATGTGATCCTTCATTATGTATTTTGTCATCGTGTATGCAAGAAACTTGGGACATACAACATTACACCAATTAGACATACACTTTATTCAGCAGATTAAGACAGAAGAATAAAGGAGCTTCAAAACAGATGAGCAGCACATAGAATTGATACATATTTTGGGAAAAATACAGAGAATCAAAATGTGGATTTTCAGATATTTATAGATCCTCTCCCTAAGTGAGTCAAATCATACCTTAGTAAATAAAGTAGAAAAAAACATGTGAGTATTGTATCCTTAGGGATGATTGAAATATAAATGAAATTATAACATGAAATGGGCTTTTGGTGAACATTTTCTAAACAAAATAAAATTTGGATAAATGCATTACAGGTTAAGACTAACATAAGAGCATTTCTGAAAATAAAATCAATTTAAAAGAATTTTGGGGGCCAGTGAGATGACTCAGAAGTGCAAGCGCCTGCCTGGCAAGCACAAGGTCCTGAGTTCAAACCCCAGTACCCACATAAAAAAAAAAGAATTTGTGAATATTATTATTTTGGTTCTAAATTCAAAATACTGTAATTATTTTGAAGATGCAGCTTTAATGCTGCCCAACTCAATAATCCAGAGTATTTTAGATGTGACAGTGAGATGCTCTATAAAGTTAGAATTAACTAGCCAAGTCCAGGAACCTCAGAAGTGAGCACGCAACCCCATATTTGAAGCTAAGTGATCAACTTGAGGCATTGTAACTACACATGGAGTAGATTCCCACGGAAACAGGTGCTTGTGTACAGTTACAAATAAAAACAACAGCCTTCCTGCTGACATTTATCCCTATGATAAACAAGACAACTAGGGTGCATCCCAGAACTAACTAAATGAAAAGTCGGTTGCGCAGGATGGCAGAGCAGGAGAATCTGAGTTACTTGGTCAGAGAATTTAAGTGGCAAAAGATGGAAAGGCAAGCTCTTTAGAAGGAACCTCAGAGCCTCATCTGCAGAGAGCTCGTCCAAGTGTCTGGTCCTCTCCCCTTCCTTGATTGCCACCGTGAAAACACGCTCCACTGTGAGAGAATGAAGAAGATGTAAAGGTAAGAAAATAAAGCGGCTCATTAATGTTGGAAGCCTTGGTACGAGGCAGTTAAAGTCATATTCCATTGTAACATGAGGAGAAAGGACAAAACAGTTTCCATCCAGGCTTTGCCACTTGAAAGCTGTGACTTTTAAAAGTCTGGGTGACCTCGTCATCCTCTTTACACATCTGTACAGTGAAGACAGTCATCAATACCCTGCAAACCCACAGGGGAGAGAGGCCATGACGGTACTAATTCAATGGCAATTTGTCTTCTTTTTGTTGCACATTAAGTTTTTCCAAAGTACACAGTGCTTGTGTTTCTCAAATAATTCTCTTTGTTGATGTTCCGTTTATCTACAGATAAAGACTTCAAAGGAGACTTTTCCCCCAGGCCCACTATTTTTCTTCCTTCAGTGGCTGAAACAAATCTCCATAAGGCTGGAACATATCTCTGTCTTCTGGAGAATTTTTTCCCTGATGTTATTAAGGTATATTGGAAAGAAAAAGGTGGGAATACAGTTCTGGAATCCTCTCAGGGAGACACCATGAAGACCAGCAACACCTATATGAAGTTTTTAGCTGGTTGACGGTGACTGGAGACTCAATGGATAAAGAGCACAAATGCATCGTTACTCACCAGAATAATAAAGGAGGAGTTGATCAAGAGATTCTGTTTCCTCCCATAAAAGGTATGTGGCTATAAATGTGAATATAACCTTCAGAAAACTTATTTGAAATGGAACATACCACCTTTTCTATTAAGTATTAATGATACATGTGTCTTTCTTAAATATCATCACATTTAATGGTAGTATTTTCTATTTTCCTGTAGAATTAATATGGTAAAAGTTTTGAGAAAACAAATGGAAAATTTTAATTAAACTTTCTCAACTTCAGTTTTACCATTTAAAATATTATGATTTTTTTAGAATTGTTACTTGAATCTAATAAAACAACATATATTGGATGCACCTAGCAACTAACTACAGGATAAATGTTGGTAAGAAGTTTCCACTTTTGATAACTTTATTTGATTTAGGAAGAAAGACAACTATTCATCTTTTAGAGATATTCTATCCAGTAAGCAAAGTCACCCACTTCAACCTTGCTACGCCCAATGATTAATCTACAAACAATGAGTTATTAATTCACAAAATGGCACTCAGACAAAAAACTCTAAATCTGGTCTTATAAAAAATAGAGTAATGCTAGCCACTGTACTTTGATGGTGGTGTTGACATTTTCTGATTTTTATTTCAGCATTTGACCAAATGTTATAATTAAAGATTGGGTGAGGCTAATGTGTCTCAGCATATTTCCCTTCCCCATGATGGGTGGATTTCTTGCCATTGGTAAATGCAGCTACACTAACACTGTACTGTTGGCCTCTGCCAGGCCTGAGTGGAAATAAGCATGAGTAAGGCAGGATGAGTTAGTGTCCCAGGGTGGATGCACTGCAGTAAAGAGGGAATGATCTTTTCCTCACCACTGAGGGTCATGCACAATTTAGGCCAGTGTCCACAAGGAGACCATCTTATGTGGTGAGGTAAGTGTCTATAGAGCTGGCCAGAGGACAGAATGTGCAGAGGGCCCAGCAGGTTCCAGCAACTTACTGTGCATCCCAGTCCTGAGTGTTAACACATTGCGAAGTAATAAAGGGTAGGCAAATACCCAAGGTATGAGGTTAATGAAACCACTCCACTTAAGTGTCCAATTAGATCTCGATGTTTTTAACAAAACAAAAATATTCATTCCATGGTAATGACTATCATGTAGGAGAGAAGTTCCAGTTTTATGATGTTTTTCTTGACACTAAATCTAAAATAAATGTCTTTTCTATGATTTTCATGGCAATCAAGTTGAGTAGGGCATTTCTGTTAGTGTCACTAGAAAGAAAATTTTTAATGATGCTGCCTGAAGGATTTTTTTTTATAAAAGGTAAAAAAAAAATAAACCAGCAAGCAGAAATCAATGAAGTGATTTTTGAAGGTAGATAAAACTAATCTGTTCTAAGTTTTCAACCAACCTCGATTGAGAAAACTTAGGATACATATAGATTCATTACTAAAATCAGAACTTGGCGTACACGTACATTTTATTATTCACATCTGTAATTTATTCTTTTTCCTCAGTTCATGGCAATAATAATTTTTATTTATTTTTAGTGAAAAAAGTACACTAGAGAAAGAAATAGATTTTTCAGATCCAGTAAAGTCAGTTCTTAAAGAAATTTTTAATCAAAACATAATTGTACTAATATTTTAATTTATGAGTCTTACTCAAAAAACTTAACCATTAAAAAAACCTAACCATCAAATCCATTTTTAATAATTCACTGTTTAATAAAATTGTATAGCAGAAGCATACTGATATGAACAAGAACACATCTAAAGAATAAACCAAAATGATAGTTATATTTGTAGTTTTTATCTATTAATTTAAAAATATTAACCTTCATAATACTTTTTCTTTTTAAAAAATATCATATTAAAATCTCTCACCTTAAGTTTTACTAAGATATTTAGTAAATAGATCTAGCATACTTTTCCATCTCCAAGGATAATTGAACTAAAATTCTCAGTGCCTATAATTTAAAAGGCCTTTTGTTAAGACAAATTCAGATGTTAGAATAGAATATTTTCTTAGTATCCACAATAGTGGATTCTCTTGCCTCCCCATGAATTATTATCTATATATTTATATGGATTACTTTTACAAAGTATTTTACCTGTACCCTAGTTCCTTTTATCCTCACACTATTCTTTGAATACCAGCTCTGCCATTCTGTTCTAAGTTACCTGAACTCCTAACCTTTATTTCTTCATTCATGTGGAACCTTCTAGAATACAACTCTCTTAAGTGTTATTGCACATTTAAACACTGCAATGCAGAAAAAGCATTTAACAAGTGCCAGGTGCAACAATGGTTACTGAATAGGTATTAGTGTTACTAATATTGTATTCCTCCTGTTCACAAAATCTGGACCTCCAAAAATAGTATATGAACAGGAGACATTGAGAACGTGCATGATTTGGAAAGGTATGGCTGCTTTCCTGAATATAGATGGGAAATTTCTCTAAGTCAGTCTCCTTCAGATGCTGGTTCTGGGATTGGACTGGCTCTTTTTGCGGGGAGGGAGGAGAACGTTTTCTTTATTTTCTTTATTTTTTATTTTATTTTTTTACTTCACATTGTCCTCCCCTCCTTCCTGGTTCCCCCATCTTCAGATCCCCTTCCCTTCTCCACATGTCAGTGGTGCATGCTGAAGGCTGTAAAGCAGCCAATTCTCTTAACTTTTCCATTGACTGAGCATTTGTATATCACCTATTTTTGTAGCAGGCACTTTGCTAGGAGTTATCAGTATAGAGGGAAAGCAGATAGTCATGGCTATGACACTCCAGTTGTCAAAAAAGAAAAAAATCGTAACATTCATGAAGTTAAAAATCTTGGATATTATAGTCCAGTTGTGAAGAAAAAAATGTGTTACCTTCATGAACTTGAACATTTTTCTGTGCAGAAACATAATACATGAATAATACTCACTAAAATTTATAGAGTAAGACCAATTATTTCTGGAATTGTGGAGCTCATCTTTTAATGACTATCTCTTCTATATCTCTGCTGACAGATTATTACACATATTTATGTGCATATATGAACATGTGGGAAAATACACACATACCTGCTGTCAAAAATAGGCATAACTGACTACTACTTGTTCTTATTCCCTTTAGTTGACACCAATATTAATCTCACAGAAGCAGGTTTGAAAGAAGAAGATGGTAAGCTTCAATGTGTTTGCTTCCATCTTGTGCTACTGCACTTTTTTCAACTTAACTTTTGAACTTCTCCAGCTGCAGGTAGAAAAATCAGAAGGACCAGATATTCCCAAATAGACTGTGTGATACTGTAATCTGCCTTTCCCTTGGTATCACATTGCCAAAGTAAAATACTCATCTTGGCATAAGACTAATGTAAATCAGAGAATGCAGTGATACATTCTGAATTATTTCTACCAAATGACTTCATTCATTCCTGTGTCCATTGTTTCCATTGCCTGGGGAAAGCCTGATATCAAGTTTTTTCTAGTTTTGCTTTTCAAACAAAATAAATGCAATCTTTTTTTTTTTTTTGGTGCCAGGAATCGAACTCACGACCTTGCGTTTGCCAGGCAGGTGCTGTGCCACTAAGCTATATCTCTGGCAATAAATGCAATTTTGTCTCAGGTTTTATTCAGAAATCTAGAAATATGACTTGACCTAACTTTCTATTCTTAGAAAGAATTCCACTGAAATGCTCAGCTCTTGTAATAAGAAGAGTCCATAGACTAAGAATAATTCAGATGCTAGAAAAAAAAATTTTCTTAGTGTCTACGGTGGTGGAATTAGTATGTTGACTCTTTATTATTTTTTATATTTTTCTAAGGATTTTTTTTTTTTTTTTGTGTGTATGTGGGTACCGGGAGTCGACCTCAGGACCTCGCGCTTGCCAGCAAGCACTTGTGCCACTAAGCAATAGCACCGCCCCCTTTTATTTTTCCTTTATGTGGGTACCGGGAGTTGAACTCAGGACCTCGCACTTGCCAGGCAGGCACTTATGCCACTGAGCTATCTCACCGGCCCCCTAAGGATTATTTTTGCAAAGTATTTTACCGCTGCCCTGTCTCTTTTAAATCTCCATGCCATCCTTTGAGTTCAGCTCCCACATTCACTGGGGCTGAATTATCTATAATGTTTAACATTATCTCCTCATTCACAATATGGATCATACACAATACAACCCAGATATTCCTGGGGGAATTAAACAAATTGATGCAGGTGAAGCTTTTAACAAAGAACCTAGCCAAGCAATGATCACTGAATAGGTGTAAGCTTTTTTGAATATTGTCCTTATGTCCAAAAACACCTCCTCTCAAAAAAAAAAAACAAAAACAAAAACAAAAAAAAACCATGAATATGAGTCAGGGACATTGGAAATATACACTGTATAGAAAGTTAGGACTGTTTTCCTCTGTTTTGAATTAGACTCCTTCAAAAGTGTATAATTCTTTTGTCCCCTCTTGGATCAGAGAGATTTACCTTGGTGGCAACACCTCATTTCAGTGAATGTGGGAACCCTAAAATCAGCCAGTTTTTCTTTTATTTTTTCAACTGATCATGGATTTCAGGGTCTCCCGCTTTGTGGGACACACTATGCTAGGAGCTGTAAATACAGAAAAGACAGTCATTCTTGGATATTATAGTCTAGTTTTGATAACAAAGGAAAATACCCACCCTTCAAGAACTTCAGTATGTTCTTATCAGAAACATAAATGACATCTATGAATTACATAGGGTGAGAATAATTATATTTGGAACCGTGGGGCTCCTATTTTTAATGCGTGTCTCAGGCTGGGATGCGGTCTGTGGTAGAGCGCTTTCCTACTGTCTCAGTGTCCTGGGTTTGATTCCAGCATGGCGAGCAGGAGGCTCTCCTGTCTCTGTGGTAGCAGAGTACGTATATTTAAAAGTATGCAAGGCTGGTGAGGTAGCTCAGCGGCATAAGCGCCTGCCTGCCAAGCATGAGGTCTTGCGTTCGACTCCCGGTACCCACATAAAAAAAAAAAGTATGCATACATGCACGTATAGATAATATCATCTGAGGAACTGACTGTTTCTTGCTTTATTTGCTTTAGTTGTCAGTACCACCGTAGATTCTGAACCTTTTCTGAAAGGCGAAGATGGTAAGTTTCTGTGTATTTCTGCTTTTGTCTCATGGTGTAGCATTTTTATTTTCCCTCCTGACCATCTTAACTGTGAAACTTCCCTGGCGTCAGGTAGGAGAGCAGGACCCCTGCCTGTTTCAGAATTGACTGAGAGCATCATTTCCTAGGAGTCATCCTGATAAACGTAACTCTCATTCAAGTTTTATTCACAGAAATAGAAATGTGACTTGTCTAATCTGTCTTTGGAGAGAATTGTACTGAAATGCTCAGCCTCTAAAGTAGAAAGAAAAGTCCATTTGCTAAGGCTAATTAACGTACTAGGAGATTTTCTCCTGTGTTCTTTATGCTCAGTTCTTCATTCAAATGCACGGCCGATCAATAATACATGTGCTGTTGGGGAAATAAAGTTGCCCATGCAGCACATAACACAGTGCCTGGCTCAGCAGTGATCACACAACAGGCGTTAACTTTTGTTAAACTTGAGTACCTCCTCTGCGTCTCTGTCCACAGATTTCACACGCATGCGCACACACACATTGTCAGGTAACAGGCAGGACTAATCAGCTGGACTGTTCTTGTTGTCATTTCCTCTAGTTGTCAACCATACCGATCCTGAAGATTTGCTGAAAAGTGAAAATGGTAAGTTTTCATGTCTTTGTCTTCTGCTGTAGCATTTTTTCCATGGGATCATCTGAATTCTGAATGTCCTTCACTTATGGTAGGAAAATCAGTATGGCTGAATATTGGCAAATAGATGGAGTGACATTTTGAATTAATCCATTTTTGTTGAGTGTCATATTATCATAGGAAAAACCTGATTTTCATAAGACATGACCGTAAATTAGAAGATATAGTGATATGCCTTGAACTACTTCAATAAAGGGACTGCTTTCATCTATGTATCTCTGTGACATTATGATGTCAAATTAGTTCTACATTTGTTTATTCATTTTCTTGCTATTTTGCTAGTTGGTAATAAAATGAAATGGTGTTTTATCCAGAAGGGCTTGGGCTGTGTCTTGCATGTATTTTTTTTTTTTTTTTTTTTTTTGTGAGTGCGGGGTTTGAACTCAGGACCTTGCGCGCCAGCGGGCGCCCATGCCACTGAGTGATAACACTGGCCCTTTTTTCGTGTGTGGGTTCCAGGAGTTGAACTCAGGACCTCGTGCTTGCCAGGCAGGCACTTGTGCCACTGAGCTCTCTCACTGGCCCTATATTTTCAAGCTCTATCTTCATAACACTTCTATCAAATTGTATGAAAGTTTACCTCCATATTACAGATGAAGGTGATGAGCTAAAATTCAGACTTTAGTGCATGCCATACAGCTAGACCTGAGGTTTTAGTATAGGACATTAAGTCAACAGCTCACAGCCTTACTTAGGTCTCTATTCTTCCTCTAAGACAGAGTCATAGAGCAAGAAATCCCTAGGCCAATGCCCTGGGACAGGATGGACATGCGGCAGGTGGCAAATGCACGGCTTCTGAGTATCACAGACTGGGTGCTGCCCAGGTCTCTCAATGGTCAGCTGCAGGAATATGGGGAGGGACATCACCTGTGAGCAATTATTGGAGAATAATTACATTAAACTCACAGTTTTGAAAATATAAGGCCCAGATGAGAAATGTCTACCACAGAGATCCATTTAGCAGGCGTAGGACTTATTTCTGGCCCTTCCTCTCTACATATGCACCAAGAATGTGACTTGAAACATGGGATTCATTCTGTTGAACTTTCCTCTGATTCTAGTGTCCACAGAGCTTTGGACTTCAGCTGTCACACCAGGCCAGGAAGCCAGTAACCCTCACTGACCAAGGGCAGGGAGGTAGGAACATATTTCCGGAGGAGGCCCCTTCCTACACCAAGGGCTAGTGATTCATGAATTCTGACTCTCTGAAGAGGGGGGTCATGTAAAATGGAGATTTCCACAGAGAGAGACTTGACCTTGAGTCTCATCATGTAGCCACCATGGCCCACTGTCATTGTCTTTAATCATGACTTGATATCACATGTTACTTGCAAAAATTCAAAGAATCTTGACTTCAATTACCCAATAACAATACCAACAATAAGAGGAATTTAGGAAAGACAGAGCAGTATGCCACAGTCACTGAACAGCTCAGATAATTTGAATTCACCACTTTCTCACAATTTCTACTGAGGTTTCTGTTCTAAAATCTCCCACCCACCCCACTAGGGACAGCACCAAATTTCTTTGGATGGTCCTGCTCCTCCAGATATCATGGCATGTGCAAAGTGTAAGGGTTCAGATTCTTCTAAACAAGAACTCACCTTGATATTTCTGCTTAACCTTTTGATGTCATGTGTGTTAATCAAACTTGGAGATGCAGGATCTGAGTGTAGATAAGAATGTGTTTCTAATGTCATATTGCTGGGGTCTAAATCTGGGGCTGCCACTTTAGAGATGCATGATATCTGGTAAATTATCTCTTTCTGTGTCTTTAGTTGCTTTTTTTGGAAAGTAGGAATGAAATTCTTTCTCTCTGTCATGGGTTGTTATAAAGATTAATCAATATAAAATTTCACATGCAAAACTGTCCGTGGTTAATATATATTGTTTCTATTACTTAGAGACACTCTGGGGACAAAGATATTCTACTACCTAGTTATCACAAGTACCTTTTCCCCCAAATTGATTCATTCACTAAAAATGCAACATTATGTTTTTAATATTAAGAAGGTTCTAGGTAATTCAATAAAGGTTGTTAATCCAGTTGAGTTGCAAGCTGAATCTCACCCTTCGTCATTGTGATGGGAGTGGTAGATGCTGACCTTTGGGATCGGGTGTGGTGGGTGGTGTCTCTTCAACACCCTGTGACACCTCCCTATTGTGTGTCCCATGTTGTCACAACACAATAAAACTCATGACCCCACTTCTTTTAGGTTTGCTGAGCCTGCAGCTCACCAGCACTTCTGCCTACTACACCTACCTCCTGCTGCTGCTCAAGAGCACCTTCCACGGGATCCTCCTCACTTTCTGTCTATGCAGAAGGTCAGTTGTCTGCGGGTACAGGAAGAGCACCTAAGAAATGGAGACCCATGGGCCCATGGTGTCTCCCTGTTTCCTGTCCCCTGCAGCATATGCTGAGGGTCTGCTAGGCTTGCTGAGTGCAGGCTCCTGAAGGCCATGTGTACATTGTTCTGTCAATACAGAGTAAGTGTTTCCCAAACAGCGGGCAAACTGCACAACTTCACGCTGTCACAACATGGCACAGCCCAAGGTGCCTGAGCCCCATCCCTCCAGAGTCTCCACAGCTCCTCCAGCCTGCTCAGGTCCTGATAACCTCGGTGTCCATAGCTCACCACTTCTGATCACGGCCTCTGTGACCATGGACCAGGGAACCCCTGGAAGTCACCACTCCACTCACCCTGCCAGAGCCTTCTTTGCTATTCAACTGTGCTTTGAGAGTCATAATTATAATAAATTTTTTAAAAATTCAAATTTTGTCCATGCATATTTTCACTTGATGAAATTTAAATTCCAAGGTGAGAAACAGCATTCAAACTGAACCAGGTCATGCTGGTTGCTTACAAGGGTGCAGGGCTACATTTCTATTTCTGTCCTGAGAGGTGGTTATGCCATTTTCCTTAGGCATTGTCTTCAAAAGAAGACACAATCAACTGAAAATGAGCATGGAAATGCTCTTCTCAAGGTCAGCAGATTTAGCTTCATTTAGTCTGAGACATTCTATGGCAAAAGAAAGGTCCAATGTGCCTTGCAGCATCAGGTCTATCCAGCATTCACAGCATTGTGTGTCCTGAACCTCAAATGTTCACTGGAGAAAGGCACCAGCTCTGGAAAGGCAGTGTACTGGGGAATTGTGACCATCTGGACTCTGGACCCAGAGGGCCTGCATTTCAATCCTGGGCCCAAAATTTAGTATCTGGGTGACCTCTGATACTAGAGTTATTTGTGTTAAAATTTCCTCCTACAAAATAAAGTTAGCACTCTCTCCTGGGATTGTGAGGATCAAGTGAATTAATCATGCTCGCCACAAGCAATCCTCAACCGCATTGGCATGTTCTCAACTCCTCTGTAGAAAGAGTGAATCCCACAGTCACACAGAAAAATACAAAGGATGGTCTCTGTTCTTAGTTCTCTACAGAGAAGACGATTGGAATGGAATAGGGACTTAGCTTCCACCTTGCCCCAGACAACCCACGATTCTGTACGAGCTCCTCAAAGCATGTACAACTACTGACCATGGTTTATAGATTGGAGAAATTAAGCTACCTGCTGAGGACATTATATTTAAGTAGTAGTCATAGTTTAAGACCAGGTCTCTAAGAATGCAACACGTTTCTATCTCCCTATCTGTGTGCACATATATCATTCCCCTAATGCTGCATATCTTTCCTTTCTCCCCTAATGTCATGTATCTTTCCTTTCATTCAGGTCAGTTGTAAAAACAAAAACATGCATTGCTTCTTTACTGGAGGATGCCTCCAAGAAGTCAGTGAGAATTTCCTCAAAGGGTTATGAGTGCATTTGTGTTTGCTCTTCATATACATGCTAGGCCTCTGGTCATCACTAATTTCACCTCTGGTAAAATTGTGACCTACTCTGGAACTACTATAAACGCTCCCCTTACTACAGATACAGTGGAAACCCTGCCTTCCATTTGCCGTCCACTGCAAATGTCATTGATGTGCGACTGCTCATTTCTAGAGAGCAGCAGTGAAGTGAATGGTGAGCCTCAGACAGCCAGCTCTTCCCGGGGACATTCTGCTAGGATCAGGTGCATTTCCAGGGCAGGATCTAGATTATGCATCCCTCGTGGTTCAGGACTTCTTCACCACAGCACAGCTGCCCCATGAGGGAGGCAACCTGGTGATGGGGGAGGACTCAGGACCAGGAGTCACACCTCACAGCCACAGCCAGCCCTGGCTACTGAGTTGTTTCCTATCTATCTGTACCATTTGTTCTTTTCTTTTTAATGACATATAAAATTTGCACATATTCATGGAATCTCATGTTGAGTTGATGTTTGCATGCATTGTGTCATGCTTAAATCAGGATAAGCTTATCTTTCTCCTCGCTCATTTCCTTGTCAGGAAAGCATTCTAAATCCTTTCTCCTATTTTTTTTTAAATACAGCATATTTCTTTATCTATATTTACTCCCACCTGCCTAAGTTTGTCCATTTTTAGAAGAATGTACCCAAATTAAATACTTTCAGATTTCTATGTAAAGTAACACATTCAGTGATTGACATCTGATGAATAACAGCAATCACTTGTGTAATGTTTACTGTGCCACGTATGGGTGTAAGTGTGTTTTGAGTCATTTAATTCTCACAAGCACACTGAGAGTTGTATATAGTTGTCTCTGTTCTGTAGAAGGAAAATTTGAACTGCGGAATTTCCCCAAGCTACACAGCTAATAAGAAACAGGGCTGAGATTGAACCTAACCTGCTTGGATTAGGAGCTCTGCTCTTGTCCTATACATTATTTGCTCCCAGAGTGAAAACGTATTACTGCTCAGGAAATTTTCCTTCCTCATTAGATGCAGTTCTGGTGAATAGAGCAGCCTCCTGACCTATCTGATCTGCCCCATATTTCCTCTCCTGGCCCCTCAGCTGTTCTTACAATCACAGGGCTGTACGCCAACCTGACGCATGACTCTTGATCCTGGGGAGACTTCTACACACTGTTCTCCCATCTACCCACAGACTTCTATGACTCAAGTCTGTAGCATGTGTTTGGATGAAATAAATATGAGAACAGCCAGCTGCATTTACAGCCTGAGGCAAAGATTTATACCATTCCACATGAAGCCACTCACGTCTCAGGAGTCTTTACAACAGAGGTAGAGAACGCCATACACTTCTCAACTGAATGTATTTAAAACATTACCGGGGAGCCGGTGAGATGGCTCAGCGGCGTAAGCGCCTGCCTGGCAAGTGCGAGGGCCCGAGTTCAACTCCTGGAACCCACATACGAAAAACGGGCCGGTGATATCACTCAGTGGCACGGGCGCCTGCTGGCGCTTGAGGTCCTGAGGTCGACCCCCCGGTACCCACAAAAAAAAATAATAAATAAATAAATAAAACATTACCAAACAAAATGCATGCTTCTGAATTATTTAAAGAAAGGGCAAAGTTCTAGGCAACAATTTCCAACATATTCTAATTAATAAACTTTCTTTACTGCCTTGGAATTATTTTCCTCATCGACTTCATTTTCTTTATTTTGTGTGTGTCTGTGTGTGTGTGCCTGTGTGGTGTGTGTGTGTGTGTGTAAGAGGCTGCAATTAATAATAATTGATTTTCAATGTTATATTAATCAAAATCCTACGTACTTGTCAATTAGAACTTCTGAGTATTAGACATCACCAAAGATACTACACCAAGGTGATGTAATTCAGCCCAGGGGCTAGAAACCCAACATTTTTATGAGCCATGAGAACTTACATGAATGAATTCATGGTTTTCATCACATTCTGTTAGGCTATTTAATTGTTTGCTTTTGTGCTTTGTTTGATTAATACCAAAAAGCCTGCACTTAGAGCATCAAGAGTGCAAGGCAGTCTGTGTTGTTGCTAATGTTCTCTGTTGCACAGTACAGAGGCTGTGTTCGTGTCACTATGACAACAGGTCTCGGAGACCCCATGCTAATCACTGAATAAGCCCTCGTGTCAAATATGTTCAATGCTGAACATAGACTAAGTCCATATGATGACTGGTACAAGTCAGCTGCACTGTTAAATATGTCCGAAGTTAAAAGCCCCAGAGTCCACATAGTTCTGCTGAACTTAAGATCTAGTACTCTCTCCACTGCACTAATGGCTCTTGCTTTCCTTCTAGGAGCCCTTAGGAGTCACTGAGGCCCAGATCTTGTCACAGCTACCTGTAGAGACTTTAACAACTCTTTAATTCTAATGCGCATCAAAGTTAAGGCCAGCAAGTGACTGAAAGAGCTCCTGACCTCCTGCATGGCTGTGTCAGATGGCAAGTCACCAGGAGCCATCGGAGCCAGAGCACACTGCCCAGGCGTGGGACACACTCCACGTGGTCAGGGCTCTCGGCATCTGAGCCATCAGCTTACTCAGGAAACAGTGTGTGTTCTAAAATTAGGTCGAGAATATTCATCACTATAGTGCTATGTAGACCAGCTGCAACTGAACCCAAATGCCCAATCAGAAAGGTGAATGTCAAACATGACCCATATGTATCTTAAAATATACATAAATTACTTAAATAAATGGAAAATAACCAGAACATAGGCTTGAAATATAACATGCAGAGCATGAACTTCCTGAAATTGTTAAATGATATGCTGACATGAATTAAAAATTAAAACACTCTAACTTTAATTTCTGCAAATACGGATGTACGTACATAAATATACAAATCTATCTATCTATCTATCTATCTATCTATCTATCTATCTATATGCATCTCTATATATTCCCATTTCTCTTTCTTATACAAAGATAGCACTAAATACATATTATTTTGAAATTCTCTTTTCATTTATAAATCCTAGGGCTCTTTTAAAGTCATTGTTATGGACACATTTGAACACATACAAGTTATTTTCCTGGTGAACATGAAAAACAGTATTTCATCAGTTCCCTCTAATAGATATGTGGTATATTTCTAATAATTTGCTACTACAAAAAAACTGGAACAATAATGATTTTTACATCATTTTAAGTGATGTACTGGTGGTTTTGGTGGCAATGCCACCTTGACCCCCATAGACAGCCTCATTCAGCTCTTCTACAGCCCTGTGCAAATGCCCAAGGGTGAGCAGTCAAAAGCCAGGGTAATGCTCATCTGACAGGTGGAAAATAGCATCTCATTGTGGTTTAAATTTGCTTTTGTCATATAATGAGTGAAGAAAAACATATTTTCATTTCTTTAAGGTCTATTTATATTTCTTTGAAATATAGTTCCTTCCCTTTGCCATTTTTTTCTGTTGAGCAATAATACTAACAAGTGTTTCCTGAGTGTCTTTGCATTGCTACTAAAGACATAAAACAAAATGTTCAATGTATGGTTGGTAGGTGAAAAGTTAGTGTGCATTTTTCTATTTCTTTAATGAAATGATTGAAAGTAAAAAATGCTTTTATTCAGAGTCAAGCAATGTGTTATTTAACACTGCAAAGGTTTTCCTTGTTTTGTTGATTGGTTATAATCAGCTTCAGTTTCCATGGAATAAGTACTTTTGACCACCAAGCAGAGTTCCTATTTGGAAACAAAACAAGACCTCCCAGGCTGAAGAAACATCAGGTATAATTTAGATCCACTCCTTGATTCTCCCAAACTGATCAGACCTCCTTAGACCAAAACCGCCCTCTGTGCAGAGAGTGGAGCTATTCTGCACTGCAAATTCACAGGCACCAGACAGGAAATGGTCACATCACCCAGAGCTTTGTGGGGCTGATGTCACAGGAGGGGCCCTGGGCAGGGTCCCCTGGGGGTTCAGACCTCAGCACCTTCCTTCCCCACCCACCTGGGCTGCCCTGAACTTCAGCAGCACAGAGCAGAGGCCTGGGGAGGAGGGGACACTGTGGGTGACAGGCAGCGCTGCTGTGGCTGGTGGGGCTTCGCTTTCTCAGGCTTGTTCTGTTTCCGTGCTCTGTCAAATGTGGTTGATTCTTGGAAGAGGCTCAAAGTCAAACCGGCCCCTACAGCTTGGGGCAGTGCAATGGGGGCTGAAGGTGTTAGAAGGGAAACCGAGGGCAGTTAAACCACAGCCAACCTGGCTCACTTTCAAAAGGTCACAGCTAATGAGCGCAGAGAAAATATCCATCTCCACACATGTGCGACTGCCATCAACCTTCCTCCCCGCACTGTGGGTGGCTGGGCGCCCCGCATGGGACACAGGAAATGCGTTGGCTGCTGTGGGAGTTGGGAACCTGGTGGCCAGGACTGTGAAGATGCTGCTCCTTCTATCACTGTCCTGACCCTGTGCTGGAGGAAGGAGCAGTCTGCAGCCCAAGATTATCCAGAACATTCCACCAAGTGTCTGTGTCTTTCCGAGGTATTAGCCTTACAGATACTGGTACCTTTTAATTTCCTCAGTATAGGCAGAGTGGCACATGACCCGTGTCCATTAGGATAGGTGGACACACAGGTGGCCAGCAGTGATGTGCGCTAGAAGCCCAGAGATACAGAAGCCCTGAGTTGTAATGGGTAACTGCAAGTCGTACACTGAAGTCCCTCTACAGGGACAAAATGATCTGAGTCAAGTTGAGCAAAGCGTAACAGAGGACGGTAACGGCAGGTAAATGCATGACTGGGGTCTGCTAGATGAGGCTTGTTCACCAATGTGAGCATAAATAGCTAGTGCCCACACGTACGGTGCCCAGGCCTGGTAGTGTAAAAGACTAGTGTCCTGGGCTGAAGCTGTCCAGTCTTGGGGGATACATAACTAGTTAGTAGATCTCTTTTACCTCCCAGGTTCTAATAATAATCCCACAAGTGATAGGAATAAAGCAAGCCCGGCACAGGCAGACCTGCAGGTACGGTGGCTCTCGGAGGGCACTGAACTGGAACATTAATGCCTTCACCCAGACTTGCCTGGAACAGACGATACTGCACAGTCCCCTCTTCCTCACGTCAGCCAGTCGCTCCCTGAGGCAGGAGGTGAGGAAATGCCCTGTCCTCGCCTCACACTGCTTCCCGTCAGCTCTCTCACCACACACGCCAGTGTCACTCCAGGCATCTGAGAGGACTGTGCGTCCTCCTGCTGCCTATTTCCTACAAAGGTTTACAGGGCACCAGACGATCAATAAGCAGCCTACAAATAAATACCTTTATAGCCTTTACAACGCATACTGCACATCTACTAATATGTGCTCATTTCCTAATTTCTCAGAGGCAAACACTGAGGGGAAAATGCCATAATTTGTATTTATTATTTTATTTATTTTATTTTATCCATTCTTTCCCTCTTTTCATCTAACCCTTTAGTAGTTTTAAATCCACTGTGTGCAAGGTGTATGTGGCACTAGGGAAAGAAGCGGAGAAAGGCAGGCCAGGCCTGGCAGATGTCCTTGTGTCCACACGGTCAGGCAGGGCTGGATCTGGCCAACAGCAGCTCACAACTCCAGCCACCAAAGACTGACATTTAGCTGCTTCGCATAATGAGAAATGTATGCTCTACAGCAGAGTCCTCTGGTCTGGACGTGTGAATCCAGCAATAATTTTCAACTTTAATTCTTGTTGAAGCTGAACGTTCAGATATGCAAGCACAGTGTAACAGAGCAGCTCTCTGAGCAGTGCTCCTCTGCCCACCACTACTAACCAGCATTTGTCTTAGACAAAGCAGCCACCCAGTGGAACACCAGGAAACTGTTCTGTTTAGCTCACAACCAAATGAGATGGTGATGCCCCGGACGACCACTAGGTGGTGGCAAACGTCACAGACAGAAGCCAGGGGATCAGGGAGAAAGCTTGATGGGGAAGGACTGCTTTGGGTGGAATTCCTCATGTTACCATTATCCTGCTGACCTGAGCTTCTAATTAAGAATATTGATTTTTACGGAGAAACTGTATTATTCACAGAAAATAAAACAGGTAAAAAGTAGGATTAGTCTTAGAAAAAGTCAAAAAGTATGAGCTAAATTATGAACTTTCTTCTTTTTAAAGAATGAGCGCTATGACATTTCAATGAAGTAAGAGTTAGTGAAAAGCTTAGTGCATCACCTAATTTCTACTGTCTGTGAAACAGATTTTCTGGTAATCTGCACCTGTACTCCACGTGGCCTATGGTTTTACAGTTTAGGGCCCACACTAATGTCCAAGATATGAGCTTCCTCAAGCTCCTTAACACTGATATTTCAGAGTACTGTGCTTTCCGTCGTTCACATGGCTCTGTCTGCCTGGACTCTGTTTTATGATAGTGTGTGTTTAAAACACTCCCTAGGTCTAACCATCAGAATACAATGACATAGTCTAACCCAAGGTGACATCCCAGTGGTAGAAACAGGCCAGGTCACTGCTGAAGTCAGTGCAGGCAGCACAGGACACCAGTGCTGTGGAAGAGGTCCCCAAGACCATGCAAGGACAGCCCAATCAAGACAGCCAAGAGGGACCAGTGAGTAGGCAAGGTGTGGGGAAGAAGCCTTTGGAACATGGAACTGGAGAAGTGATGTTCAGAATAGAAACAGCCAAACACAAACCAGTGGAAGGCTTTGGGGCACAGCATTTTCAAAACACTTGGAACAAAACACAAGAGGGCAGCCACAAAGGAGGTGGGCAAGTGGGTAAGAGGGGTCACAGAGGCATGTTCCGCCAGGCTAAGGGTCTGTTTATTTCTGAGTCCTTTAAGCTGCAGGAGGCTTTTGGGTGGGGGAATGACATGATCAATTCTGCATTTTCATGAATACTGACAAAGGCTGTGAGACCCGGCAGCTGTGATCCGGGCTCTTGCACTGGAGCTGAGGCTCTAACCTAAGCTCCACCACTGATCGTGTGTGAGATGCTGGGTGACTGCTCCTGTTCTCTCTGCCTCTGTCTCATGCCCACACTGCAAATAACAAGAGTCTCACATCACAGAGGTGTCAGAAGAGCAAATGAGAGAATGCCCAAAACACCCTGAGAGCAGAGCCTGGCACTTACAAAATGTGAGCAACTTTGAGAATATTTTTATTGTGAAAAAAATATATTTACATCAAATGTAATCTTTTGACTATTTTAAGTGTGCCATTCAGTGGCATTAAGTATTTCCACATTGTTATGGAAAGGTTATCACCATCCAACTCCAGAGCCTCCTCATTCTCTGGCGGCTGCCATGTCAATCTGACTCTACCATTACCTCATCGAAGTAGAATCATAAAATAGCTGTCCTTTTTGCCTGCCTTGTTTTACTTAGTATGATGTTGTATAAGGTTCACGCATGTTACAGAATGTGTCAGAACTCCACTTCCTTTTCAGGAATGAGTAACATTCCACTGGATGCATTTATCACATTGTATTTATCCAGTCACTTGCTGATGGCCACTGGCCTTGCTCCACTGGTGGCTCTTTTTCTTTTTTTTTTTTTTTGTGGGTACCGGGGGGTCGACCTCAGGACCTCGCGCGCCAACAGGCACCCGTGCCGCTGAGCGATATCACCGGCCCCTTTTTCCGTATGTGGGATCCGGGAGTCGAACTCGGGCCCTCGCGCTTGCAAGGCAGGCGCTTACGCTGCTGAGCCATCTCACCGGCCCTGGTGGCTCTTTTTAATAATGCTGATTTCTATGAGCAAGGTGTATGCATATCTGCTTGTGTTCCTGCTTTCACTTCTGTTGGGTAAGTGCCCAGAGATGCAAATGTTAAGTGGTATGGTAATTCTACGCTTAATGAGGAAACACTGTACTCCTTTTTCCAGGTACCACACCCCGTTACATTCTCACCTGCAATGCACAATGGTTACAATTTCTCCACACCTTCACCCCCCAAAAAAGAAAGAAAATAACAAGGACAAGTTATTTAAAATACACACAAAAATAAAGTGACTAAGCTTTGTGAACTTGCCAGACTATCTTCATTACCGAGTGGAGACCACCCAGACTGGTACTGATGGTGGGGTCCCTGCCCAGATCCTAATGTAAAACTATCCAGGTCAGGTTTTATATTAATTTCTCAGGATCACAAACAGAACAATGCCAAAAAGGAATGGAGTTTTCCTCATGCTGTTATAAAAATGGTGGGCAATTAAACAAAAGGAAATGGGGTCGGAATTCAAGGGGGCACATTGGCATGAGAGTTGAGTCCTATTTGGAGGAAATTTGCCATTTGCTCTCAGTTTCGTCAATCTAAAGTGAGATATAAAACTTGAAATACTTATGGATGTATCAAAATAATAGTAGTCGTCATTCTACACCGCCTCCTTCTCCAAACGTGTTCTCAGCACTTCTGATCACCTAGGAAGGAAAGGAGGAAGCATGAAGTCATAGGAGACTGAGTAACCTGGGCCAACTTGCCCTTGAAATAAAGTAAATAACAATAATAAGACAAAATCTTCCTAGAGTTTTAAAAGCCAATAAGTTAATAAACTATGTTACTTTTACACTCTGGCAAATGGACTGGTTATCATGGTGTCATTTAGATGTGGGTAAATCTCCACGTGTTGCTGACCAATCTGCAACCTCAGGATGACTGATGTGGGCTCAGGGCCTGAGATGCCCATCTCTCTGCTGACATGTAGGAGGTCCCCAGCTCATCATAGCCTGGCACCTCCTGCTCCTCAGCCTTCTTCCTGGGCACACAGCCTGGGCTGATAGGACTTTATGGCTACAAATTTTCATCAGCTCTTTACTCAGGAATGTAAAGTTGTTCCTGCCACATCCTGTGCAGCTCTCAAAGTTCCCGGGGGAAAGGAGGGCGAGAGGATGGAGAAATAAAGATAAGAGATAAAAAGCTGAGGTCAGGTGGAGCACTCTGTCCTGATGCGAGGAAAGGAACTGCTCACCCAAAGCAGTGGGTTTATTTATACACTTAGCAAGTTGGTGTCACAGCACCCTTTTGCCTAGCAACCCATTGCTTGGATTGCCTTGGGGCTAGGTGTTCTCTGGGCTGGGGCAGCTCTTTTACATAGCCCACCGCTGCTCTCTTTGTTTTCCAGTTGGTCTTGCTTCACTCCAGCACGTGTGGTCAATTTCCAGCTTTAGCCGCTTCCCACATGTTGCCCCATTTCTCATATTGGTAGAGGGATGTTAAACAATGAAGGTTCTATTTCTTGATGATTTTGGCTTTGTTGAAAATGCTTCTCTTTTGTTTCTAGTGTAAATTGGATAAATATAGTTGAAATTAGTGAAAAAGCTTATTATTACAGTAAAAGAAAGGAAGTATACGTATTCACCAAAGGAAAAACAGATACAATTTTCATACACACTTAGGTACTGACACACTCCAATTCAGGCTTTCGATGATCTGTTAGTTAATTGGGAGTAAAATAACCTTTATTCATGGTCATTTATAGGGAAAGAACTGCAACCATGAAGTATATAAAAATCTGTCTCTTCCCCTTTTGTTCTTAATATAAAATTCAAAGGAAATGAAGACATAAAGACCTAACACTGGCCTGTGGGAATCCACTGTGTCACTAGAGCCAACATAATGAATATTTGAAAAATTTAGTGTAGCTGTGACCCTCTGCTTCCCAAAGTGAGGCTACCTTGTCCAGCCCTGCACCCTGCCAGGCCTCAGCCCCAATCTGTAGCACTTCCTGTCATGCGCAGGGTGACACCTCCATAAGAGAGGAAGTTGGGTGGCTATCAACAGCACTCCCACAGAAGTAGACATTGTACTTGCAGATGACTGATTTGATATCACTTCCTATCCACTTGGGTGGCTACTGAGACTGCACATGTTGAATCTGTCTGAATGTATGAAAGAGAAGACCAGGTCTGTGATTTCTTTTCCCAGACATTTCTAGTAATGGTGAAATACTCAGGGCAATAGTGCTGGGAAGGACAGGATGGAATCCACATCCATTCATCTCCCATTCACTGCCAGGTAGTTTGTTAGTTGTTCTACGTAGTCAGCATCTTGGTGGATCATCACAAAAACCCTACACGTGAACCTATTCAAAGATAAAATGAACAGCTGCTTAGAGGGGGTCCACGACTTGTTCAAACAAAAGGTTCATGACATTTCAATTATAACCATGGATCACTTTGAATACCCTGAGAGTTCATGAATTTAAAAGAATGTACTGCTTGTGCATTGGTATAAATAAATAGTGCAAATTTCTATCAACCGATTTATTTTATTGTGTTGTTGAAAAAAAATGTCTCTAAATATCTGAGTCTTGAGAAGATCAAAGCACAGAGATTAAGCAAAGGAAAAGAATACAACAGATAGGTTTTATGATTTCTATAGCAATATTTCTACAGTACAAAATCACAGAGGAAATTAGGGAGTGGGTAAGAAAAGCATCCCTGCCCAACTCAGATGGACCCATGCACACCATGGACCTCTCTCCAGACAGCTAACCCGCTTCTGGATCTGCCAGCTCCTATGGGCCAGGAAACCCAGAACCGCTCCTCACCCTCAGCAGATCATGAAGAACCTCAGGAAGTCACCTGGCCCTCCACTTCTTCATAAGACCCAGGACAGCCCCGCCCTCCTACCACTGACCTGAGCCTCCGGCTCTCAGGGTCCTCACTGTCTCACCTGCTCCCTGGGAAGCCAGCCTGGCAGACGGGATGCCGCTCCTGAAAGCTGTCCTCCTCTTCTCCCTCTGGGCTTGTGAGTCGTTTCCGATCATTTCCATCCACAGGAGAGAATGAAGCCATGCTTTATTACTTCTTCACATATCATTTGTTTATGAGGATTTCTCTTCTCTGCTTGCAGTTGGACTGGGGCAATTGGAGCAACCTGAAATAGCAATTTCCAGATCAACAGATGAGAGTGTCCACATACCTTGTAAAGCATCCATCGGCAACTTTAAAAATGTAGATATACACTGGTACCGGCAAAACTCAAAACAAGGTTTTGAGCACCTAATGTATGTTCGGACAGCCTATAATCAACGTCCTTTAGGTGGAGTGAACAAGAAACTCGAGGCAAGTAAAAATTTTGACATTTCCACATCAAACTTAAAAATAAATTTCTTAAAGAAAGAAGATGAGGCCACATACTATTGCACCTACTGGGACTCACACAGTGTTAGAGTTGTCAGAGTAACCTACACAAGAACACCTCCAGGTCTGTCCCCACCACATCCTCCCATATGGTCACCACATCAATGCTCAGCCTGGTGCCCTGGGCTCTCTCCCTGAAGCCCTTGTGCAGCTGCCCAGGGGACTCAGATTCTGTACTTCCAGAGAGTCCGCCATAGGGTCAGGAGTTATGGTTCAAATCAAGGACGATTCAGCACTATTTCCTACTAAATTAGGCTATGGAGGAACTCTAATACCAGGTGGAAGACACACAGCACAGTCTAGTTAACTAACAGTGAACTGTTTAGAGACTTCCAGAAACTAAGTGGTTCAGAATGAAGGCAGCAGAGGGGTGCATGCCAAGAGAGAGGGGTGTATGTTACAGAGATGTGACCTGTTCTTATTATTTTCTCATTTCATTCAAGAACATTAGTGGTTTGTAGAGGTAGAATTACTTGTAAAACATAGAAATTGCAAAACTTTCCTTACTATCTTGCGGTCGTCCTGAGGAAACTTAGTCACCATTCCATCTGTAAGTAAAGAGGCATCTCTTGGGAATGTATGGGAGACCCAAATACAAATTCCGGACTTAGAAACAGGATGCAGCTCTGTCCACATCAGCCTTGAAGACCTTTTCTTCAGAGTGCTGCAAAAAACAAAACAAAACAAAACCAAAAAACCCCACCCAGATCCTGAATATGAGGGTTAGACAGTTAAAAGGAGAGGTAATTCCTGTTCACCACATCTGTACAAAGCAAAGGTAATATCACTCACCAAAAAAAAAAAAAAAAAAAAGAAATATATAGATAGATAAAATGATTTTATGTTTATTCTATGATTAGTAGTTGAGCACTTTCAAGGAATATTAGGACAAAATGTTAAAAAATTAAAAATAACACTCTTCTTTCATGTCCATAAAGTCTATCTTCAAACAAGGTGGAAACTTTTTTTTTTTTGTGGGTACCGGGGGTTGAACTCAGGACCTCATGGGCCAGCAGGCACCCATGCCGCTGAGCAATATCACCGGCCCTTTTTTTCCTTTATGTGGGTACCAGGAGTCGAACTCAGGACCTTGTGCTTGCCAGGCAGGCGCTTATGCCGCTGAGCTATCTCACCGGCCCCAACAAGGTGGAAATTAATAAGGAAAAAATTCTGACTTCAGAACTATGTCTCACACCGACCTTTATCAGTGTGGACATCAGAGCACAGAGCAACCGCGTGTGCAGTTCCTGGTAGACCATGTGCTCACTGAGCACACGCACTCTCCTTTCCTCCTCTCTGAGGGCAGAACTGTGCCATGAAGTGCAGAGGTGCTGTTGGAGCCAGACAAAGGAACACTAGGCAGTTTCCCTGGGCCTAAGAGGACCTTGGCTCGCACATCCTGTCCTTGCCACCTCCTGACCCTGGTGGCCACAGAGGGGACAAACAGAGTGCCTGAATGCATCTCAACACACCTGGTAGGTAACGCTTGCAGGTCCAGGGCAGGGAGCTAGGAACACATTTCCTGAGAACCCTTCTACACCAAGAGCCATGAAGATGGACATGTAAAATAGAAATTTCCCCTGGGAGAGACTTGGCATTATGGTCCATTGAGTAGCCACTGTGACCCTCTGTCTCTGTCTTTAATTATGACCTGACATCACATAATTCACTACAAATGCTTCTCTTATTATAGATAGAATGGAAATCCTGCCTTCCGCTCGCCTTTCACTATGAGTGACCTTGATGTGCAACTGCTCATTGTTAGGAGCAGCAATAAAGTGGACAGGGTCTCAGGCAAAATGGGATCCATAATGATGTCCTCAGGGTATGGACAGTATTCTGGCTTTGTTCTATTTGTGATAATGGAAAATTAATATGAAACTCAACCAGGATAGCTTTACATTAGGATCTATGCAGGGATCCCAGGTGCTGGTCTAGAGGACAGAACACAGTATGTCTGTCACCAGAGTTCTAAAGCAAATCTACAGTACAAAATCACAGAGGAAATTGGTGAGTGGGTAAGAAAAGCATCCCTGCCCAACTCAGATGGACACATGCGCACCATGGACCTTTCTCCAGACAGCTAACCTGCTTCTGGATCTGCCAGCTCCTATGGGCCAGGAAACCAGAACTGCTCCTCACCCTCAGCAGATCATGAAGAACCTCAGGAAGTCACCTGGCCCTCCACTTCTTCATAAACCCCAGGACAGCACCACCCTCCTGCCACTGACCTGAGCCTCCAGCTCTCAGGGTCCTCACTGTCTCACCTGCCCCCTGGGAAGCCAGCCTGGCAGACGGGATGCCACTCCTGAAAGCAGTCCTCCTCTCCTCCCTCTGGCTTGTGAGTCATTTCCAATCCTTTCTATCTACAGGAGAGAATGAAGCCATGCGTTATTGTTACTTCTTCACATATTTGTTCATGGGGATTTCTCTTCTCTGCTTGTAGTTGGACTGGGGCAAGTGGAGCAAACTGAAAAGCCAATTTCCAGAGCAACAGATGGGAGTGCCCACATACCTTGTAAGGCGTCAACCAACAACTTTAAAAATGTAGATATACACCGCTACTGACAAAAACCAAAACAAGGGTTTGAGTGCCTAATATATGTCCGGACAGCCTATAATCAATGTCCCTTAGGAGGAGTGAACAAGAAACTTGAGGCAAGTAAAAATTTTTATACTTTCTCTTCCACCTTGAAAATAAATTTCTTCAAGACAGAGGATGAGGCCACATATTATTGCACCTAATAGGACTCACACAGTGTTAGAGTTGTCAGATTAACCTACATAAGAACACCTCCAGGTCTGTGCCCACCAGATCCTTCCATATGGTCACCACATCGATGCTCAGCTGGGTGCCAGCCTGGGCTCCTTCCCTGAAGCCCTTCTTCAGGGAGACTCTGGGATTCTGTTCTCCCAGGAAGATGTACAGAAGATCAGCAGTTATGACCCAAATTATGGATGATTCAGCACTATTTCCTACTAAATTAGGCCATGAAGAACTCTGAAAATACCAGGTGGATGGCTCACAGTGCAATCCAGTTATTTGTTAATTAACTGTACAAAGATTTCTGGTAATTGAATGGTTCAGAATGAAGTTAGGTGAGGGTTACATGCTAGGGAAGAGGGGTACATAGTGCAGAGATATGCCTTGCTACTGTTATATTCCCATTTCATCTATGAGCACTGGAAGTTTTCAGAGGTAGAATGATCTTTCACAGTAATTGCACAACTTTCATTAGTATCCTGAGCCATCCTGAAGAAAACTTGTGAGCAGTTACATCCATAAGTAAACCTGGGTACATGAGAGACCAAACAGAAATCCTGTGCCTTATGAACAAGATGCAGCTCAGTCCACACTCGGGGTTCATGGCTGGGACAGAACAAGCCCTGCTCCAGGGACAGGCCTTGAAGACCCTGTGCTTCAGAGTTCTGCCAAAAACAAACAAACAAACAAACAAAACAAGAATCCTGACTGTGAGGATCAGGCAGTTAATCGGGAGTTAATACCCGCTCACTGCATCTGCAGAAAAAGCAAAGGTAACATCACTCACAGATCAACAAAATAAAAAATAATTATAGACAATGATTTTATGTTTATTCTGTGATTAGTAGTTGGATGGTTGAGCACTTTCAGAGAATAGTAGGACAAGATGTTAAAAATATAAAAATTCCTCTTCCTCATCCTTAAATTCTACCTTCAAACATGGTGGAAATTAATAAGGAAAAAATTCTGACTTCAGAAATTTTTCTTTACTAACCCTTTGTTAATATGGACCTCACAGCATATAGCAACCACACGTGCAGTTTCTCTGCAGACCCTGAGGTCGCCGGAGCACACGCACTCTCCGCGTCTCCCCTCTCAAGGCCGGGCTGTGCCATGAAGTGCGGAGATGCTACGGAGCCAGACCAGGGAGCACTAGGGGGCCTCAGGGCAGCTTCCCAGAGGCAGAAGAGGACACTGGGTCCTACACCATGTCCAAGGTGACTCCCGATCCTAGTGACTACAGTGGCAATGACAGAGCCCCTGGCAGAGTCTCAAGAGAAGACATGGAGAGGGTAAAACCAGCCAGAGAATACAGTACTTGCCCTTTCCAGGAAGAAGGGAATGAAAAGATGGGACTCTGCTTTTCACTGTGTCTATGCCACGTCCTTTACCAGATTCCCTCACTGAAGCCTTAAAAAAGCAGTGCAGAGCTCCACTGTGGCGGCTGCCACAGGGTCACATGTCAGGAGGTGAAGGCACCTAGGCTGCTCCACAGAACCCTGAAGTGGAGACTAAAGTGAGAGACAGGAGGGAAAGGGACACCTTATCTACGTGGCTTTAACGTGACAAAACAATATGTGGTCATTAAACATATTGTTGCAAGAAGTGTAAGACTGAAAAATTTCACCACTACTAAATTGGTCAATACATAAATATGTATCTTGGCAAAAAAAAAAAAAAAAAAATCAAACAACAAATAGGAGTCATCCAAAATTTAAAGAGCGGGTGTGTATAAAGTAACAGGTGATTTTAACTTGTTCTTGGTATTTTAGTAGATTCCCTACATTTTAATGAAAAGCTTTCATTACATATAATGTGACATATGTCTAATAGACACAACATGTTATTATTTTATGCACTTAATAAATTATTTATAGGCAAACATCTTTATATAGGGCATACTTAAAATTGTTATATATTTATATTTTTCCACCTAATCATGTTACTACTTTATAGCTCTCAGAAAAAAAACTTACAGAAACATCCACATTAATCTTTCTTTCTTTTGGGGGTCGACCTCAGGACCTCGTGCGCCAGCAGGCGCCCGTGCCGCTGAGAGATATCACTGGCCCTTTTCTCATATGTGGGTACCGGGAGTCGAACTTGGGCCCTCGCGCTTGCCAGGCAGGCGCTTAAGCCGCTGAGCCATCTTAATAGAGGATCATCAAACTATCTTCATGGTCTACAGTCCCCATTTTTATAAATAAAATCTTATTGAAACATAATCTTGTTACTTTGTTTCCATATTGCCTATAGCTGCTATTGCAGAAAGGACTTTTCAAATAGCTAAAACAGATACCCACATAGGCTAAGCTATTTGCTATTTGGCTCTTTACGAAATATTTTTAATGTACTGCCCTGGGATGATATGCCGATGAGTGACTGTTATTTTTCTTTTATTTTCCCGCATTTCTCAATTTGTCCTCAATGACTCTCTGTTGTACATCCAGACCTCCTCATATTAATTCGATGACTAAAGAAACATTATTTCACAAATCTTTCATTCATTTTCCTCATTTAAAATGGAGAACATACTAATATGAACATGAATGAAATACTGAAATGAGTAACTCAAGTAATACAAACAAAATTCTTACAAGTGCTTGGACCATGCCTAATGTTCAATAATCAAGTCATGGGCCGGTGAGATGGCTCAGTGGCATAAGCGCCTGCCTTGCAAGCGCGAGGGCCCGAGTTCGACTCCCGGATCCCACATACGAAAAAGGGGCCGGTGATATCGCTCAGTGGCACGGGCGCCTGCTGGCGCGCGAGGTCCTGAGGTCGACCCCCCGGTACCCACAAAAAAAAAAAAATAATAATAATCAAGTCATTACATTGATCATACAGGATGCTACTGCATAGGAGAAAACGAAATTATTTAGAATAACGCTATAAATCCTCGAAACTCTAATTTTGGTTTGTGAACCAGAAGCATCTAGTTCACATGAAGTTGTTAAACATCCAGAAAATCACACCTCAGCCCAGGGGAGTCCACAGAGGCCAATCCTGATTTCGCAAGATGCCCAGTCTCTCAGATATTCTTTAGTCTGCACAGCAGGGCTGAAAGTGCTATACACTTTTCCAGAAGTTGTCCCGCAGCTCAGGATAATTAGAAGTTGATCTCATGTCCACTGAATTGTTTGCTTAGTATCATCACTAGTTTCTGGATAGAAATAGTGAGTGGACATTTGGTCTCTCTGAAGCCAAAATGCAAGGCAGCCTCCTAATTAATTTACAAGCATTGTCCACCCTATGTATACTTTTACAAGGTATGTGTATTTTTACAAGGTATGATCAAAATTCAATGAATCCTGCCATCAAATGTCATTCTACAGAAAGGCAGGCTCCTGAAAACATTACAGGTGTCTTCATCCACATTAATCACTGAGTCTGGTGCCATGTGACTCCTGGGTCTTCCCCAAAGTCAAAGTGACCATGAAAGGTAAATATTTTTAATTGATTCAGGACATCAGTGCAGCCACAACAGCATGACTAAAGACACTTACACAAGAGAACTTCTAGAACTACTTTAGAAAGCGACAAGAATGATGAGATAAATGTGTTCAAAGTGAGGGGGCAGTATTCTGAAGATTAGCAGCAATACGTCCTTTTCTGTAAGAAGTTTTTTATTTAAACACACAACTATTTCTAGGCATGTATATATAATCTACAGAAAGAAATGGTGAGCACTAGAAGTAAAATAGAGGCAAAATATAATCTTTTAAATCTTATTTTAATTGCTGTACAGTAGGAGTTCGTGTTTTTTTTCTGTGAGGGTCAGACAGTAACTAATTTTGGTTTTGGAGGTCCCATAGTCTCTGTTCCATCTGTTCAATGTGGCCGTAGTAGGAGCACAAAGTGCTGGCCACTTTGAGGTCAGAGGGTCATGGAGATGAGTGACAATTGGAGATATCTGTGTTGTGAGGCTGCCTAACAAGAGCCGTGGCCTTTTGTAAAGGGACAAGTCTTAGTTTGGTTCCCCAGCAGATGAGCCTCTGATGCTGGGCACAGCTGGTTCATGATGGAGGTGCAGGGAGACCAGCCGGGGAGGGAGGATGAAGCAGAAAAAGGAAGGCCGGCAGGGGTGAGTTTACCTATCAAGCTGAAAAGTGAGAGGCTGGGGCCTCATGGAGGTTCGAAGGTGAGTGATGGACTAGGCTCTTCTGCCCTTGTGTGCTGTGGGACTGACCACGTATAATGAGTATAACGAACAATCTGTGGACCCCTAAGTGATCAGACACATGGAAGGGGAACTCAGGAATCTTGCACAGAGCTGGAACTACAGAGTTGGAAAGTGTTCCTGAAGTCATCCTAAGCAATAAAGACAGAGCACAAAACGTCCATACACAATAATTTTAAAGGCTCAACAGGAGTTCATCTGTCAGGGAATACATTAAACTGTTATTAGTAATTGTTTCTGGGTGATCATACTAAAAGTGAGAATCTTTTCTGTAGCTTCTTTATGATTGTCTACTTATTTTAACCTTCACAAAAGCATATAAGTTGTACATATTATGGGCTACCAAGTAATGTGTGATACATATATACTGTGTGTAATGTTTAAATCAGGCTAAATATATATATATATATATATATATATATATATATATATATATTATTATTTTTTTTAATGTGGGTACCGGGAGTTGATCTCAGGACCTTGCGCTTGCCAGCAGGCACTTGTGCCGCTGAACGACATCAGCAGCCCCTTTTTTTTCCTTTATGTGGGTACCAGGAGTCGAACTCAGGACCTCGCGCTTGCCAGTCAGGCGCTTATGCTGCTGAGCTATCATCTCACCAGCCCAGGCTAAATATATTTATCTAAAAAATTTGTCAATTCTTTGTAATGAACTTTGAAGATCATCTTTTCAAGCTTTTTGAAATGTATAGGACATCATTATTATTTATGGTCACCTTCCTGTGTAAAGTTACCCCACATTCCTGTTGGGCCACTCACAGACATTGTGACCTAGAAAAGTTACTGGGGCTTTTCTTTCTGTTTTCGTAATTTTAAAGGGCACAGTGTTAACAACCTCAGAGGGCTGCTTCATGAGATCTTATCTGAAAGTTAAATGCATTATGTTCAACAAGTCCCAGTTTTTCCTTTTATGACTCAATCACTTCACTGGGCCATTTCAGATAAAATGGGGATACTTAGAAAAATCACCCCTTCATTGTACTCAAGCTTCAGTAAATTACAGCTCTTTTTCTGAAAAATTAAGACTCATGAATGAAACAAATGTAAAAGGTTAAAAAAAAAGATTCTCCCTTCAACATGTTGCTGCATTCCCTGGCGGAGTATAATAATATCAAAGATATATAACTACACTAATTGATAACAGTGATCAATCCATGAACTTTAAGCAAACTGCTGACCTATAAAATGTACCCACTATTGCATCAGACCATGGAATTATTATCTCATTCATTACTATATATCATCATGAAACTGTCTTCCATACTCATGAAAGCCATACATAGCTATCTACAGCTCTTACACAATATGGCAAAAGAAGATAAAACTCAGGGAATGAAAAGAGCTCAAGGATAGGTATCTTTGAAGCAATTCCTGAGAACAGGCAGGAAGGACTTCCTCCCAGGGGAAAGTCACATGATATTAGGGTAACAAAGTTGTTGATGAGGTCTTCTGGGATCTATTCATTGCTTACACCAAGCACATGATAAAAAAAAATCTGTGCCATATCTTATTGCGCAGGATGTTTCTTGGCACATGAATAAGCATTTCCTACCCTGGTTTTGTCCCCTCAGAGCCAGTGATGCCACTCTGTCCCAGGTCCTAATCCATGCTCCCTTACAGTGTCCATTCTGACTAGTTATGGAAACGCCAACCCTATGGATTTCTCCCATGCCTTTGACTTGTGTTTGTGTGCTGGCTTTACTATTTTCTTCCCTTTCCATTATTTTTGTTCTCAGCATCAGCTGTTTTAATACTTCTGGTTTCTCTTCCTTGCTTTTCCTACGGAGACATCAAAATGGTAGTATTTTACAACCAACCCTTCTTTACCCAAAGACCAGACAGGATGGTGCACCTGAGTTGCAAGCTCTGTGGGGTCCCCTCCAGAATGCCATGGTGCCCTTGTACCAGCTGAGAGAAGGGGAGCCCTGAAACAGATCCTTTATGGCTCACCAGGTGGGAGCGAGACCAACCTGACCCCCACGTGGGGGCAGATAAGAGAGACAAGGTGTCTTTTACCGGATCATCAAAACGTAGTCTCATCAGATGAACACACATACTGCTGTGCCTGCTGGGGTTCAGAATGTCACAGAGGCAGAGGGACCTGTAGGAAAATTTTCCTATTCCTGCCTGTCAGCTGCATGGACATTCGTGCACCCAGAGTGACTCTTCAATGTGCCCATTCATGGCTCACAGGGCTTGGAACTGGGAGGGTCCTCAGAACGTATTTAGCCCAATGCTCTCACTTCAGCTGATGAAGGTGGGGACCAGATTGGGCAAGGGCCTTCTCCCAAGCTAGTTACACACAGAAGTGGGGCTACACTCCCACATTTCAGTCTCAGTCCAGGGCCCCTCCTGCATCTGTTGTGGTCAGTGCTGTTTCCTTTAGCAACATCACATTTGTTCAAAAAGGAGGTGTGACACCTATGCCTTGTCTTCCCAAATGATGTCCCAGGCCCCAAGCAGGTCTGATGTAGGCCCAGTGCACGACAAACTCACTGTTGAGGAGAGAATGAAATTTGGCAGAACATGGAGTCTACAGTCCACCTACTCTGTGCTACTCTCCAAGGGCTGTGCACTGACCTTCATTTCTGTAGCTTCCTCTCTGTTCTGAACTCATAATATTGCATCATTTTCTTTGGCACATTCTCCAACTAGAAGGGCATGTGTGGGGCAGATACTGACCTCTTCATGAGCGTGTATGTAAATTCCTCACCAGTTCCTTAAGGATCTGTGGACCCAAGGTCCAAATTTTCTAGTCTTCACTGTGACACCAGAGACCTGCCATAGCTTTGTATTCACACACTTGGTGTACATTTGGTAGCACTGGCTGGTGCTCTGTCATGTTATAGTGATTCAGGATTTTTCATGTTCCCCATTTCATATGGTTCCACCAGCCACAATTTGAAGAGAAGCAACAAAATCTATGGCATTGCTTTATAACCAAATGCTTCTCTGTTTGAATTCTAACAAGTAGCCAAAACATAATTATTGAGTCTAATTCCAGCCCCTCAACCCAATCTCTACAACGTGTAGTATTTTTGTCTTCAAACTTTCTTATCTCAGGAAGTAGCAATAGTGTGCTATGTCATAAATTATGGTGGAAAGATATTTTGTTACATGGATGGTGCTTCCCAGAACTTGCCCATTTCTACCCACTCTGGTAATAAGAGATAAGAGAAGAGGAGATTCAAGTGTTCTTAAGTTCCCTGTGATCTGAGATGTAAAAGATGACAGGACACTAGGGACTGTGGTTTACCTGCTAGAAAGTCAAAGACCAAATCCTGTGTGGCACCACCCTAGACTACAGTTGTCTGTAAAGACAGAGCTCAGACTAAAACTCTAGGGATCCAGGGCAGAGAATCCCACTCCCTTCTCTAACTCTGAAGTCCTTTACACACTAACAGGTGTGGGATAATGGGCCACCCATGACAACAATAGCCATGTGATTATATTACTGAGGTGCAAGGCTCAAATATTCCTGTGGGTCTAGTTTATCCCAAATATTCAGCTAAAGCACATAAATTAGCAAAAACACTATAATCTACTAGTTTAAACTCAAAAAGAAAAGCTAATTTGAGGGATATAATTTGATATTCGGGTTAAACTAGACCAAGTACTGAGAGATTTAAGTGTTCCATGGTTGCATTGCCTGCCCATTGCTTTTGTAGTTAATTAATTAATTTTTAGCCTGGCCATTTGATTGTTTAAATTTCTAAGTACTGCAAGTCCATTTGATAAACCCAATATCCACCATGTAAACACTTTTTATAATGCTCAAATAAATTTTTTACTCTACAGATAACTAATAGAATTGGAAGTATGGTTTAAGGAAGTTCAAGAATAATCACTCCAAGGAAAGCTATAGCCTGACATGAGCATTGTCAAGTGTTTAAAATGTCAAGATTTTCTTTTTTTTTAAAATCATTTACTAAATTTAAATTTATTTTATGATACCAAAAACCACAAAAAATTATCCAAAGTAAACATATCTCTTCTCAAACATTGTTCATGTCTTTAAGGTGAAAATACTCATGATCCTTTCTTCTAGCTTTTTACAATATGTATAACATTATCATTATTTATAGTCACCCTGCTGTACACTGTGTTCACAGAACCATATACTGGTACATGGCTTTTAGAATATATACAAATCAATCATTTTATCTACTTTTTTATTCAATTTGATAATCTCTATGATAACTCAGAAAGCAATACCCAATATCTTATACAGCCAGTGGAAGTGCAGATCCTCTGTCTCTATATAGAAATGGTTCAGACATGGCAGTTGAATGTACAGGATCTGAGATCTTGCAAACTTGAACTCAAATCCCAGCTCAGTTTGAATTCTGTTTCCCATCTGATTTTAAATGGTCATAATGATTAACAGGTGAAACTAAAAGAGAGAAATTTGCTGATGATGCCTGACTCATAGTATACCCTACGTTATGAACTTTCTTCCCTTTCATGATGAGAGAACCTTGTTATCCTTGAAGAGGGAGAGAGGAAGTGGAAAGGAGATTTGGGAGCTGAGAGTAGAATATTAATTCCACAAGGAAGATTCTTCCATGCAGAAGTGCCTTTCATGCAGCATATTTAGAAGAGAAAAACAAACCTTTCCTGTTTCCAAAAAGGAACAGAGGCTCCACAGACATGTTTGCCTGTGGGCGCCGCACAGATTATGAAGTATTGGTAATAGATGTAGGGGCATGTGAAGTACCTGCAGTGTAACAGAAGCCCTAAGAGACTAGAAGATCATCAAACTCAGAAGGAACACAGATGGTAAAATAGATAAAGAGAAGATCTTGCTTGAAAGTGAAGTAACCTGGCTTCTTCCATGAATTGCTCCCTTGATTTTTTATAAATAAGTAAGCTCAGTACTTTCCAATGATCCACCATTTTGTGTAGACTATATCTGGTGATATTTAAGTGGTGGTATAACTAAAATCAAAATTATGTCAGAATGTGAACATGAGTGGTTTACAGAAATAGCATGTGAGTTTTATTTCTTGTACATGCTTATTTTGCTAAAGGCAATGGTCTTTTCATATGCCTTAATGGAAGTCTCTATAACTTATTATTATATCATATTTCATTAAAAGTCATCGATATTTTTAGAAGATGAACAAATCTGAAAACAATCTCATTGTTTCAAGATGGCAACTGAAACTTGAAATGAAAAATGGGATGGATCTTCATATCCTTTTTTACCAGTTAACCTTAATCATTAACCTGATTAGATTAAGAGGGCCCTGAAGATGTGACAGGATCACTAGGGTGTTATAGTCAATGGATTAATCCACTGAAGTTTACGGTTGGACATGCTTTAAGGAAGTAGGACTCAGTGGGAGGTGGGTCCCTGAGGGCATGCCTTTTGAGGGCATATCTCTCACTAACTCTAAAGTGCTCCACTTCCCAACTGACAAGAACTGAGCAGTTTTGCTCTTATTGTGCCCTTCCACCATGGTGTTACTCCCTTGGAGTCTACCAAGCATGACTGAAGTTTCTGAAACCATGAACCAAAATAAACCTTTTCTCCTTTAAGTAGTGTATGTCAGGTACTTTGTTTTAACAATGAAAAAGTGATCAGTATAGAAAACCGGTACCAGAGAAGTGGAGAGGCTGCTGTGACTACACATGACCAGGCATTTTGAAAAGCTTTTGGAAATGATTTGTGGGAGAAGTTTGTAAAGGTTTGGAGATGTGAGATAGAAAAACCCTAGAATGTTGTAAGTAGAGCTTGATGGGTAGTTTTGGTTAAAGCTCAGAAGACCAGAATGCAGATAGGAATGTAGACAGTAAAGGCGAGGTCCATGAGGTTTCAATTGAGAACAGAGATTCTGTTGGAAATTGGATTTGAGGCCATGTATATCACACTTTGGCTCAAAAATTTGTCTACATTTTTTTTTTTTCCATTTTCTAAGGCTTTGTGTGAGGTTGAATTTAAAGGGGGGAGACTAATTATCTGGCAAAAGAAATTTCAATTCAGTCCAAAGTTCAGGCTGTGGCATGACTACTGCTGGCTGCTTTTAGCTAAATTTATAGTGAGAAATGGGAGAAAGAGTGGAGCAGAAATATTTGAAAAACTTAAATTTTACATCAAAAAGATTTATGTGGAAAGTTGGACCCAAAGAAGGTGGAAGTTGCTGGAGACACTGGTGCCAATAAAAAAGCCAAGTACTTTCTGCAGAAACAGGATGAAAGACGACTTAAGGGCACCAGGAATCATAAAGACTCCCACCCATCACAGGCTTAGGGGTGTAAGAGTATAAAACTTGCATTTCAGAAGAGAGCCCCTGAACCCTTGGTCAAGAAGAGTTGTCTAGGGAATTAGTTCCCTGGAATTCAATTTCACTGTGTTCAGCCATCCAGGTACTCAGAGGTCCAAAGTGGTTTGGCTACTGTTCAAGCTGCTGGCAGATTTTGGCATCCTCCATATGAAGTTGTTTTTCAGGCATGCGGCATGCAAAAGTTTTGGGGTCATGAAGATTCCCGCCTGAATTTCAAAGGAAGGTCTGGGAGGCTGGGCAAATATGTGTGACAAGGTCAGAGTCTCTGCCCGAAGTCCATGAAAGGGTGATATGTGAAATTCTGAAAGTGAAGCTAAAGATGCAGAGAAGATCCCTGGAAGATGATGATGCCAGTTACATGGAACATCAGCCAAGGAAAGGCACAGGCATGAGTGCAGCCAGTGCAAGAAATAGGTCTTCTATATTGCAACAAACAAGGTCATAGTTGTGGGTCTTCCCAAGCCCTCTGCAACTCACATCACCCTATCATGTGCCCTGTATGCCAGACATGGAACTATAGGACTTAATATATTCCTTTCTGGGCTTTGGTCCCACTTTGGCCCAATTCTTTTCTATTTCCCTATTTTTCCCTTATAGAATGGGAATGTTTACCTTGTGTAATTGTCTCTTGGAATAAGGTAACTTGCCTTTTGGATTGTTGTATGGTTTACAGCTAAAAGTTTGCCTTGAGTCTCAGAGGAGACTTGCACCATGTCCATTCATAGTCCACTATGGCTCCCTTCCTCTCTACATACTTAGGGGCAGAGACCATGTCTATTCTTGAAACTCTGCCTGGGACAGAGTAGGCCTGGAGTGGATATGGGGGTCATCACGGCCTGTTCTCCTTGGTCCTTACAGTTGGACACCTCATCTGTACTCTGGGAGGACTTGGATGATTCTGGCAATTTCTTGTTCTTAACTCTGAGATGAGTGACATAAGAATGCAGAACTGATTCCAAGAGGCCTGGAATTTTTTTCACATTAGAATTTAAACAAGGAATCTGTAATTTCATAGGAGATATAATTCTAAATGTTATTCTGTTATTCCAGCAAAAAAAAAAAAAAAAAAAAAAGAAATCACAGAACTAATTTCCTCCTTTGGTTTTGTCCTGATAATGAATCTTCATGCTACCTGGTAAATGTGGCTTTATTGAAAGTGGAGATCTTGGTTCACATTTCTCAACTGTGTCAGCACATTTTCATTTTCAGTTACTAAAGAGCTTCCTCTTTTCAGAAATTTATTCCCAAATTGCTAACAGAGAGGCCCTGGTGTTTGTGAGAACATAACGCCCTTTCCTTTGATGTAATCTCTGAGCAGTTTCAACACAAATGAACACCTGAAAATTAAAAAACAAAACAAAACAATAAAAGCAAAACAAAAAATCCAACTTACTTCCCAGAATAATTTGGCTGGTAACTTAGAAAAGTAGGTTGACTAGTTGGACCAGCTCTTTTTTTTTTTTTTTTCTCCTGCTTTTACTATTTCCCTAGTGTTTTCCAACAATCATTGCCTCAATGGAAATGCACAGTTTATTAAGTCAGTTTATGAGGAAACTTACAAACTCCATTGTGCCACAAAACCTATATTCAAGGATTTTCAAAGGAACTCAGAAGATTGATACCAGGGCAAATTTGTTAAACTGCTCATCATGTTATGATGCTGAGGTGAAAGCTGAGATTTGCGAAGACTGTAAACAGTGTGGTAGTGCGGGCTGGATCAAGATATTTGCAGAAGGAAATAAGCTCACTGTAACCACTCCTGGTAAGTACGGTTTTGCATTTTTACCTCAATAGTGAAAAAATGACAGATGTTCTTGAGAAAAAATGATTTATCATCAACTTTATCTGAGTCTGACACATTCTTAGCTTCAGAGCATGAACTGCTTCTCAGATCACCACTGAGTACTGTCATTTTGGAACATCTTGGTAAGTCTTCTATCAAGAGCGATTGGATTCCAAAAAGAAACTGTTTTATAATCAATGCAGAGTCTATCTTTCCATGCAGATGAATCACAAAACACCTATAAATCATATTGAACATTATTTGTCAAGTATTCAAACATATGATTGTTATTATTGGTTCTTTTGGAAATTGAAGAAATAGTAAATAATTATAAATTATACTGTAGGCCAAGAATTGACTTTATACATGAAAATTTATTAAGGGAGGAGATTTAGAAGATTCTGGCAAATTCTGAGGAAGGAGACAGACTTTCAAACATATGTGATACAAGAGAACTGCCACACACAAGCTGCCTAGGCAAAGTGGAGCTTAAATTCCTTAAATTCCTGATCATACTTAGATAAAATTGATTATATTTGAGAGTTGTTTTCATTTAATTTCAGAAGAGCCAACTTTCAATATTAAAAAAATATTGGCAGAATTTTGAGACAAGTGCAAAAGAAAAATTTTATAAAGGCCTTTAAGGCAGTACCTAAATGAAGGGCAGAATCACCAATTTTTGGTCCTGGCACAAAGCTCCAGGTAAATTTCCTTTCCATTCTGCAAGGTGCAGTGGGGAGGAGTGGCAGGAATGCAGGTGTCCCAGACCCCAGAGCAGGGGCTGGCTCCAGTTCTTGGACTGGCACCTGGTTTGGTCCTTCATCAAAGTGGGATCTCTGCAGAGGCCAGGTGACTTAGTCCAGGTCCTAAGAGGCAGTGTCTCCCTGACCTGGCAGGGGAGATATCAGCAAGGAGTTCAGAGCCACTGAGGATCTGTAGGGAAAGGATCTCTGTTGTAAATAAATTAGTTTGGCTTCTATATTTTATTTGCTTGATTCTAAAAATAGTGGGGAAAAAAGCAAAACCAAAATCTGCTAAAGTTATCGTTTGGTCATAGAAAAAATTAAATATTTGGTTACTTTGACCCTAGGATGTTTATCGAGTGTCAAAACATTTCTCTTTGTGACCATACTCAAGAATGACAAGAAGTTCATTTTTGTTCTTTAAATTAAAATCATCAGTTCATTCAGTTTGTTCATTTTTTAATTAGCCTTAAAAGACGCAGTTTTGCTTGAATGGGGAAGAATATCTCATCCAAGGGATGATTATTTTGCTCTGGATCCACTGAAATGGAAATTTTCAGGGATGTTTTTCACTAGGTTGATAAAGCACTGAAAAATGGAAGGGATTATATTTTTTATTTCTTTAATGGTTAAGAGAATATGAGCAAATTAACTTGCAAACTGAAAACAAGTTTTGATCCTTTTCTAAAGTATTCAATGATAGCAATACAATTAATGATGACACAGACATAATTCATAAGTTCTCTGAGAAATAATTTTTAGGAGTACAGGGGTACATACAGCTTTGGTTCTGGAAAATGATTTCTGGGGCTGCCATTTTCTATTACCTATCCTTTAATAAGTAAATTTAGATTCAACAGTGATTACTAAAATCATGAAAATTCTTGCTAATCATTTAAAAACTGTAAAACACATGAAAAAAAATTTTAAAAACCTTAAATTCATATTGTCACTTATAACCATTATCAATTTGTTATATTTTCATTCAAAACATTTTATCTGTGTATATTTGATTTTTGTTTTAAAAAATTAAGGACACACTAAACACAATAATGAATCTGGCTGATTTGTATTTAACACTACTTCATGGACATTCTTCTCAGATGTTCTTAAAATTATTCAGTAACTGAGAAAGTTTTAAAATTTTTTATTTCTAGTTATCTGTGCAATAAAAATGTGATCTATTGCAAGGAGATATTATAAAGATTAATTGAAATTAAACATGGAAATTACCTATCCCAATGGCTGGCAGTTGGTAGGAGATGGGATGCTAATTCTTTTCCACAATTCAAATTACCACTTATACAGACCTATATAAACTCAGGAATATAGATAAATTTATTAAACACCATGTAATCTACAGTTCATATTAGAATAAATGGTCAGGGCCGGTGAGATGGCTCAGCGGCGTAAGCGCCTGTCTTGCAAGCGCGAGGGCCCGAGTTCGACTCCCGGATCCCACATATGAAAAAGGGGCCGGTGATATCGCTCAGCGGCACGGGTGCCTGTTGGCGTGCGAGGTCCTGAGGTCGACCCCCCGGTACCCACAAAAAAAAAAAAAAAAAAAAAGAATAAATGGTCAGTATGTGCAACTTGCTTTTTATTTGTAAGACTAATAGTACTTGCTTCTAAACATGATTAGAAAGTAATATTCATGATTTTACAATATTATCTGCCTGAATACAAGGTGATCCTTCATTTCCCAGGGGGTACCAATTTTTAAAAATTAAATATATTTTCTTTTACCTTGTGTATATAAACTTACAGAAATACTCAAATTTCTACTTATAACTTTTAAATCGGTATACGTTTAGAGAGTTAAAATTGTATTAAAACAAACATCAACTAAAATTATTGCTTTTTCCCCTTAAATTTTATTAGAAATTTTGCCCAGGCTTCCCCTGCATCTACACTTGATCTTAGCCAAAAGGCGAAGTGATTCACCGGTATCTAAAATATCTTCCTAAGAGCAACTTTCTAAGTCTCCTCATATCAGAGTATCCATTTGGAATCCCCGTATGGTGGCTGGTGTCAGTGGATATTTTAGACCCAAACCAATTATCTGTATATATAACAAAAGGAAAGCATTTTCCATTAATTATCTTTCTATATATGTATGAAGTATAAATTACTTGAGACTTTAGTTCCAAGTAATAATACCAAAGCCATGTTAAATTCCTTTGATTTTTTTCTTTTGTCAATGCTATCTCCAAATTCCAGTATTAACTGGGTTCATCTTAGGCTGATGTGTACCCAAGTTGTATTTTTAGATCAGAGTGCTGGAAGAGCATCTTTTCATGAGAGGCGACACACAGACTGTATCACAAAGGAATTCCTGCATCATAAAGGATAATTTAAGGAAAGAAACCCTCATAATATGTTCCTGCACTCTCAGTCTGTTTAAATTCATCATGTCTGTGATTTTATCATAAAGTTAGGATTTGTGAACATATCTTCCATCCCCTGTTCCTTATTTGAGCCACACCTTACAAAAAAATAAATACCTGAGACAAAAGACAAACATGGTAAAAGGCACATACTGTGGATCATTAATTCAAACTATTTTGAAAATCTATTTGAGAAGGTATAAAACAAAATACATAAGTACAGTCAGACCATGAAATAAGAAGGCAAAAGTTGTAAGGAAAGTAGAAGAAAACACACATGTGATTATCTAGCAAAAAAAATCACACAGTAAAATTTTATGCTCAAAGATCAAAGAAAAATGTAGTGGAATACATACTTTTTATCATCTGATAAATGGTAACAAACTTTCATATATGATATTTTTCACTCTAAAATTAGAAAAGAATGTCAAGGAGGAAAGCGAAGTGTGGAGTGGACATTATCTTCAACATCCATTTGGGAAATTGAGGAAACGGTCTTTAAAAAACCCATTTCACACCACCAGGGCATCAGTGCTGTGGGTCTCCTAACATCCAATGTCACGCCTGGATGGGGGCCTCAGCACACAGGGTCACACAGATAACATTTAATGATCTAAGATGTCTTTGAAGACCAGGTCTCCTGCAATTTATCTAATCATCCCACCTGGAAAGGCTGAGACAGGAATTGCAAGCTTGGCTTTGGCATGAGCTGATAAAACGCTGAACTTTCTGGTGAAAGGTTTGAATTCACATGGGTTGTGCTGCTGATTGGGAAAGAGCCATGGTTCTGGACAATACAAATAAAATGTTTCTACAGCCCTACTCACATGGTGGCTAGAGCAGGGCTCCCTTTGATTGTCTTAATGTGCAGAAAAGATAGGTGAGAGCCAATTAAAACTTGAGTATGTAAAAGGCAGATTTCCTGTGATGGTGGCTTTGAGAATTCAAGGAATATGAGAGCAAGGCTGACTGTAACTCAGGACAGAGGAATGTGTCTCCAACTTTTGATGCCATGGACCTAGTTGCAGTTCAGAATGCAGGGTTTCTAACTAAAGGTGAGGTTTTGTTCTACAAGATTAAAATGTCATGTTGGAACAAACAGTCAGAGTAAACTGTTAACAATGAAAATAATAATGTCCTATTGTGTTCCAACAGTATTATTCATCAAATTGCTCTTTACACCTTTTTTCTCTTTGGTGTCACTTCAGTGCTGGTAGTGATAATGAATTGATTTATTCTAACCTCCTTTTAAGACAAAGCACCAAAAACTTCAAAGTTATCTAAAGTGCTCAGCCAGCCACTGAACTATATGAGCAAAATGAACCAGGACTGGAATCCTGGTATCTACAAAACCCCAGGCCATCCTGTTTCCCCAGGATGGGAAGAACTCAGGGTCACTACACTACTTTTCAGTTTTTGGTATGGGTCCAATCACTGTGGAATTATGCTAAGAAAGTCTTCGGTGGAGGAACAAAACTTCTTGTCATAGGTGAGTATCTAAAGAAGATATTTCCAAGGTATTAGAGGGAAGAAAAAACTTGATTTTTTTGAATAACAGTAAGAATGTTTAGAAAAAAAGAGGGATTTGAAGGGAATTTGATGTACAAATCTTAGAGATTTTGATACAAATGCATATACTAAAGGAAACTGTAGACAATGCTGTAAGAGCAAATATTAGGGTTTGGTTGTGTGGACGCGTGAACTTCTATAAAGTGCTCACATATAACATATATAGTGATACCACTACAATGTTTGACCCTGGGACAAAGTTCAATATTATTTGATGTCTGTGACAGATTACTAAAGTGGACTCACTCCCTTTTCTCATGGCCAAGTGTGTTGTGAGAAAGCCTGAGTTTGCAGGGAGGCAGACCTGCAGCACTAGCTACACCACATACAGTTTAGTGGAGGTGGGTGATCATTCTTTGGCTTGAGTTTTTTAAACCAGTATGAACTGAGGGTATATAACAATTGAATGAAATACTGTGAATGAAGTTCTTAGAATGACGTCCAACTTATAATAGGTGTCTGATAAATATTCGTCCAATTCAAATGTAAAGAGGATGTTTTATCCAATCTGGAGAACAGTTTTCAGCGAATTAATTTAGAGAAGAAATTCTCTATAGGATTCAGCTGTACTTCTGGCTGCTCAAATGAAAGGTTAATTTTAACATCTACTTGTACAAAAAGAAATGGAATCTGGAGATACTTGTTTCTCCTTGGAAGTTTTTCATCAGTTGGCAAGAAAAATTAAACCACAAGATATTTTAAAAAAATTGTCTTGTTCTTAGTGCTATAAATCTCTATTCTTTATCTTAATATCTCTAAAACTAGTCTTAATTAGTCCCAAAATTTTTAGCCAATAAAATTAGGCTTCTCACTATATTGGTCAGAAAAAAACTTTAAATTCATACAGAAAATGTTCAAGTTACAAAATCAATTAAATACAGTTGGAAACTAGTCATAAATCTGAAACACATATTTAAATATAAAATAGCTATAACTATTTGGTGAAAGAAAAATCAAAAAATAGAGCACAAACTTCCATATGTAGATTTGGAATATCATACTCTCAAGAAAAAAATGCCACTGATATTTGGTAAATTTATATGTAATCCAAATCTCTGAATGTTAAAATACAAAGGGAATTTAACTCAGAATGTATTGTGTAAGTAGGTAAATGAACATACACAAATGAATCAGGTTTATTTTTCAAATAAATAAAATATATGATAGCTATTCTGTTCGTTATTCAAATAAGACAGAATAGATGTCACTGTACACATCACAAAACAAACTTCCCACAAAAAACATTCTTTTTTTTTTTTTGTGGGTACCAGGGGTCAAACTCAGGACCTCGCGCTTGCCAGGCAGGTGCTTATGCCGCTGAGCTATCTCACCACCCCCAAAAAACATTCTTAATACAATATTTAAAAGTCATGTTTAAAAAGACAATGTAATATAAAAATCCAGAATGTAAGTAATAACCGTATAAATCAAGTACACTAATGCTTAGCTAGCTATTGTAATGAGAAAGTATGGAAGATAAAGATTTACTTTTTCCTCAAAAGTATGATACTTAAAAGAGTATTTTTTTTTTTTTTGGTGGGTACTGGGGGTCGAACTCAGGACCTCATGCGCCAGCAGGTGCCTGTGCTGCTGAGCGATATCACCGGCCCTTTTCTTGTATGTGGGTACTGGGAGTCGAACTCAGGACCTCGCGCTTGCCAGGCAGGTGCTTATGCCGCTGAGCTATCTCACCAGCCCTTAAAAGAGTACTTCTAAGGAAAAGATCCAAGAGGCAATGAAGAGTGTGCTACTGTACAGAAATATTTTCCTGTTCATCAATTGATTTTCAGTTTCTTTTTTATAATGAATATAAAGCATTTCTGAAGAAACACGTGTTCCTATGATGAAAATTAGATTTAATATATTGACAGGCTAAAACTATACAAAGCACACTTGAAAATATGGTCTTTGTATAACATGCTTTTGAACTACAAATAATGTGTATAACTGGAGAAATACAGACTTACTGTTTGCACTAAAAGATGCAAATAAAAAAGCACATTATCATCCAATTATCTTTATTACATGCTCAGAAATATTCACATTGTATACTTACTTATTCTGTAAAAAAAATCAGGAGCTTCACTGAAATAGGCAGAGAGCCTCAAAAAATTTTGCTCTTTCTTCTCAAATGAGAAACTCAATTCTTTTCTTGAAAATGTACCCACTGAATTGTTACAATAACTTTAAATTAGTGTGCAGAAAATATTGGCAAAGCATTTGCATGTCAGTTGCAAATCAAATTAGAAAGCCTTCCAACATTTATAATAAGTCATTAGATTAAAAATGTGTAACCTGTTTTAATGCCAGATACACGGGATGTGTTTTTAAACAGAGATGAGGCTTTGTGTTATAGTTTGACATTGTGTCTGCAACAAACTCTGGAACCAAACTTTTAACATTGCACCAGTTCTATGTACATTTATTTAGCAGGTTAGGGTAAGAAAATAAAAGAAGTCCCAAAATACAGCATAGCCATGGGGTAGATACTAATTTTGGGACAGTCAAAATATGGATATGCAGCTGTGTATACATCCTCTCCCTAATGTGCTCAATTGATATTAAAACAAGTATGAAAAATGCACTTGTGGTGTATAGTTAGTAATGCCTGAACTTCAAATAAAATTCTAAAATAAAGTGCGGTTTTAGTGGACATTGTCCAAAGCAAAACAAAATTTGGATAAGTACATTAATTGGTAACACTAACCAAAGAGCATTATTGAAAATTAAAAATAATTTTTTTACTTCAAGTTGTGGAAATATCTCTACTTTGCTTCTTTTTTTTTTTTTTTTGTGGGTACCGGGGATCGACCTCAGGACCTCGCACGCCAGGAGGCGCCCGTGCCGCTGAGCGATATCACCGGCCCTTTTTTCGTACGTGGGTTCCGGGAGTCGAACTCGGGACCTCGCGCTTGCCAGGCAGGTGCTTATGCCACTGAGCCGTCTCACCGGCCCCTTCTACTTTGATTCCTTTTTTTTTTTTTTTTTTTTTGTGGGTACCGGGGGGTCAACCTCAGGACCTCGCGCGCCAACAGGCACCCGTGCCGCTGAGCGATATCACCGGCCCCTTTTTCGTACGTGGGATCCGGGAGTCGAACTCGGGCCCTCGCGCTTGCAAGGCAGGCACTTACGCCGCTGAGCCGTCTCACCGGCCCCCTCTACTTTGCTTCTTAAGGCAAGACATTATGAATAAGTTGAAGTGCAGTTTAAATACTGCCTGCTCCAAAAAACTTATAGTAGTTCAGATGTAAAAGTGAGATTTTGTATAACAATACAGATTAACTAGGAGAACTTGGAGAACTTCAGAACTGAGTATGGGATCTGCAGTTGGAGCTCAGAGATTGTTAGTATATGTAGAAGCAGGTTTTCATTAAAACAAATGACAGTGTATTATTATGGACAAAAATAAACACCTACCTTCTGACATTTATTCCTATGAAAATTAGATAAATAGTGTACATCCTAGAATCAGCTAAGCGAAGAGTGGATTGAATAGAATTGCAGAGTAGGAGGGTGTGAGTTACTTGGTCAAAGAGGGCACATGACGAAGGATGGGAAAGAGGAGTTTTTTACAAGGATCCTCCTCAGTAGAGAGATGATCCAGATGACCTGGTTTCTTCCTGGATCCTGACATCCACCATGAAAACAAGTGAGAAAATGAAGGAGATGTAAAAATTTAAATGGGTTCATGAATGTTGGAAGCCCTGGTTGTGAACAGTTAAATGTCACACATCCTAGTACGTGGAGAGAGGACAAAGGCCAGGTTTGCTTCAGGCTCTGTCACTTCATAGTGGTGACTTTTTGCAATGTGCTTAACCCCTGGAACCTCCTCACACATCTATGAAGTAAGGACAATAATCGCAACCTTGCAACCCACTGGGATGAAAGGTCACAGTAGTCATACAATCAATGATACCATGTCTCTCTATTGCTGTGCTTGAGGCTTTTCCAGATCATTCAATATTTAGATTTATCTAACAATTCTCTTTATTGTTCCATTTTCCCTACAGATAAAAGTTCTGATGAAGACATTTCCCCCCAGCTCACAAGTTTTCTTCCTTCAGTTGCTGAAATAAATCTCCATAAGGCTGGGACATATCTTTGTCTTCTGGAGAAATTTTTCCCTGATGTTATTAAGGTATATTGGAAAGAAAAAGATGGGAATATGATTCTTAAATCCCAGCAGGGAGACACCATGAAGATGAAAGACACTTACATGAAGCTTAGCTGGCTAACAGTGACTGGAGCTTCAATGGATAAGGAGCACAAATGTATTGTCAAACATGAGACAAATAAAGGAACTTTTGATCAAGAGATTCTCTTTCCTCCAGTAAATGAAGGTATGTGCATATAAATATAACAAGGTTTATTTGAAAGGGAATACTTCACTTTTTCTATCAAGAACTAATGAAAAACGAATGTCAATCTTCCTTAAATCTACCTTTACTGGTAGCATAAATATCCCACTATTTTACTCACAGAAAGAAAATGGCAGATGCTTTGGAGAAAACTGAAAATTTCACATAAACTTTCTCAGCTTCCGTTTCAACATCTAGAATATTAAGATCATTGACGTTTTTAGAACTGTTATGTGGATTATATGACACAACATATATGAAAGGACCTAGCAGTGTAGGACTTGGTAAACACTGAAAAGCAGTTTTTCATTTTGGATGATATTAGTTGACTTAGAAATAAATGCCTTTGTGCCTTGACAAAGCATATGCACTCAATCTTGCTATACACAAAGTTTAATCTGTAAATGCTGTTTTTTTTTTTTTTTTTTTTTTTACAAAATGGTGCTCAGTAGAGTGCAAACCCAGCTCAACAGAATACAGAATAATCATGGCTGCTGTAGTTTTATGGTGGTGTTCAATTTTTCTGATTTTTTTTTTATCACTGTTAGACAAAATTTCGTAAGTTAAGCTTGAGTGAGGCTAATGTGTATGAAACGATTTCCTTTCTCCATGATGAATATACTTCTTGCCCTTAGTAAATACAGAAGTGCAAACATTTACTACCAGTCTTTGCAAGGTCTGAGCGGGAATGTGGATGAGTCTAGGAGTTAGTGTCCCAGGGTAGATGTGCTACAGGGAAGAGAGCATGATCTTTTCCTACTCACTCAAGAATACATTTTTGACATACTCAGTCAACTTAGTTAACTTCTAAGATTTAGCTAATATGAGTGGTGCTGCTATAAACATGGACATGCATGTTATCAATATAATATGATGTCTTTAACTCTTTTAGGAAGTTACTTAGAAGGGGAATACCTAGGTCAAATGGAGTGTCTACTTTTAGTTTTTGAGGAATCTCCATACTGATTTCCATAATGGTTGTACTAGTTTACATCCCCACCAACAATGTAGGATTCCCTTTTCCCCACAGCCTCACCAGCATTTCTCATTATCTGATTTCTTGATGATAGCCATTCTTTTCTGGAATCTTAGTATTTTAATTTGCATTTCTCTAATGGCCAAAGATGTTGAACATTTTTTTCTTACATTATTGGCAAACGTACCAATGAAAAATTAAAATTAAAAACAAAGATTTCAGGCCTGTATCCAAAAGGAATCCCAAAGAAACAGAAAGGAAGCAATATGAAAGTACAAGTTTAACATAAAGAATGTGCTTAAGTGTCCTTTTTGGTAAACATTTTCCTAGCAACAGAGAAAACTCAAAAGAATACTAAGTTCCATGGTAATGAATATTATGTGAGAGAGAGGTTCTAGTTTAAGAAGGTTTTGACACTGTGTCTTTCATGGACTTCTCTTGACAACAAAGCTAAGGAAGGCACATCCGGTAATATAATCCCATACAAATTTCTAATGCTGCTTCCTGTATGTTTCTGTTTTGCTTTGATAAAAGCTAAAAAATAACACATGGGATGATAAATGAATCAAGTGATTTTGAAGGGAGTTACAACTATTCTGAGAACTTCAACATCTTCCTGTATAGCAACATAATATAAAGAATATCTATAGAATTACATCGAGTGAGACCAATTATTTCTGGAATAGCAGAGATTATATTTTTAATGACTGTTTCTCTGGTCCTTTTGTTGACAGATTTTATATATGTATATGTATGTATATGTGTCATTACACACAGTTCTGGAAGTTCTCTTGTGTCTTTGCCCGGTACACTTAAAAAAAATATCCTGCCGGTGAGATGGCTCAGCGGTGCATGCGCCTGCCCGGCAAGCGCGAGGGCCCGAGTTTGACTCCCGGAACCCACATACGAAAAAGGGGCCGGTGATATCGCTCAGTGGCACGGGCACCTGCTGGAGCGCCAGATCCTGAGGTCGACCCCCGGTACCCACCAAAAAAAAAAAAAAAAAAAAAAAAAAAAGAATGGTTCTCCTAAGTGCCATCCAAAGAAAAAGGCAAGTTCCTGAAAACATGAATCATCCACCTAATTCACCGGGATCTGGAACCTGTGACTTCTGGTTTTTCTCCAAAGTCAAAATGATCATGAAAGGGAAACATTTTGAATAGATTCAGGACATCAAGGCAGCTACGACAGTGCAACCAGAGACACTCATAAAACAGGACTTCCAGAAATGCTTCAGAAAGTGGAAAGAATGATGAGATAAGTGGGTTCAAAGAAAGAGGGAATAGTTTGGGAGGGATTAATGGCAATGTGTCTTTTAATGTAATAATTATTTTAATTTAAATATTCACCATATCTTTGGATCACACCTCATAAAAAACTGAATGACGACTTCCAGAACTGGTTCAGAAGGTGGCAAGAATTATGGGATAAGTGGGTTCAAAGCAAGGGGAGATATTTTGAGGGAGATTAATGGCAATGTGTCTTTTACTGTACTAAATTTTTAAAAATTTCAATGTTCCTCATATTTTTCAATCACACCTCTTATGTATATACACATACACATACTGTCAAGTGTGGCATGAATAACTGACCCTATTTGGTCTGATTTCTTTTAGTCACCATTGTTACTCCCGGAGAACCTGATTTGAAAGACAAAACTGGTAAGCTCAGTATATTTAGCTTTATCTCTTGCTACAGCTTTTTACATCTTCCTGGCCGTCTTAACTTTTGAACTTCCCTGAGTTAAGGTAGAGAAATCAGAATGACTGGATGTTCCATAGCAGACTGAGTGATATTTTAAATTAATGCATATTTTCCTTGGCATCATATTAACACAATAAACTACTAATCTTGGTATTAAAATAATGCAAAAGAGAGGATACAGTGATATGTTCTGAACTATTTCAACCAAGGGACTTCATTCATTCCTGTGTCTATTGTTTCTACTTCCTGAGGAAAAGAATATTATTGGTTATTCTAGCTTTGTCTTTAATTGTACATAAATACAACTCTCATCTCAAGTTTTATTCAGTGAGCTTAAAGTGTGACTTGGCTTTTCTATTTCCTGAAAAATGGCACTGGCACTGATATACTCAGCTGCCATAATAAAAACTGGTCATTGGCTACAAACAATAAAAATACTAGGAGATTTTCAGTCTACAGGGGTAGAATTATTTCTACTTTTGAATCACTCACATTATCCTTTGAACACTGGATTTGAAATTCCATGGGTATGAGTTACCTTACCCTACTTTTGTCTCCTCAATAACACAAAGCCATCTGTAACACAACTCTCAGTGTTGTTAAGGAATTAAACAAAATGATCTAAAAGATGTAACACAGTGCCTGGTCCAGCAATGTGCACTCAACTGGTATTAGTGTCTATTAAAATCAATTGAGTATCTCTCCTGTGTTTGTCGGAAGATTTTATACACATACACACACATATATGTACAGTGCCAAATAACAGGCAGGAATAATTGAAAAGTACTTGTTCTCCTATCTTCTAGTTATCAATACTACTGAACCTGAAGCTTGCATGAAAAATAAAAATGGTAAGTTTTATTGTCTATTCCCCTTTATGCCACGCTTCAGCAGTTTTTTCCTCTTAATCGTCTTAACTTGAACTGCCATAGCTTAAGTGAGAAAAATCACAATGGCTAGATGCTTCGAGATAGATTGAATGCCATTTTACATTCGTGTATCACTTCATAGGCATCATATTAACACTGTAAATTACTAATTTGGGCATGATATGACTTCAAGTAGAGGATACAATGATACACTGAACTATTTCAACAAAAGGACTTCATTCATGTGTCTCTTGCTTCTAATGACTGGGAAAAGCATAATATCAAGTTAACTCTAGGGTTTTAAAAGTTGCGAGTTGCTAGTAATGTGACTTGGCACTTACCAAGTATTTTTATACATAAGAACTTGAGCTGTCCTCTCTATGGATTTCCTAGGTTAATCCTCATAATGTTCCTATCTCATGGTACAATAGTTTCCACCCCATGTTACAGGTGAGGATAATGAGCTCAAACTAAGTCCCTTTCACATGCCACACAGCTAGACTTGAAGTTTCAACTCAGGCCCTCACGTGAAGAGTTCACATCCTTTCTAACTCATCCTGTGCTCTTGCTCTATGGTGGAGTCACAGAGCAAGAAACTCCAGGGCCAAGCCCCTGAGACAGGATGGACATGTGGCGGGGTGGGAAGGGCACGGCTCCTGAGCGCCACAGACTGGGTGCCGCCCAGGTCTCTCAATGGTCAGCTGCAGGAACACGGGGGAGGGACGTCATTTGTGAGAATTACACCGAATGCTCAGCTATTGAAGAAACAAGGGCCCGGGTAAGAAACATCTAGCACAGGATATCCATTAAGCAAACTCAGGATAAGTCCTAGTTTCTAGCCCTTCCTTCTCACATATGCCAAAGAATGTAACTTGAAGCACTAGCTTCTCCCTGCCAATCTTTCCTGATTCTAGTGTCCAAAGAGCTCCAGACTGCAGCTGCCACACAAGGCAATGGGGAAGGCAATAACTGTCACCTGACAAATGGGAGGGAGTTAGGAACACATTCATTGAGAACTCTTCCTCCAAAGACTAATGATTGGAGTTCTGACTCTAGGAAGATGGATGATGTAAAGTGAAAATTTCCTCAGGGAGAGACTTGGCCTTGTGACTCAAGTCGCCACTGTGGCCCCACTGTCATTGCCTTTGATTGCAGACATCACATCTTTCTTGTAAAACTTCAAAGGTTATCAGCTGCTATTGCCCAATAATATCAAAGCCCCAGTGAGAACCTTGCAGAAAAGACAAGGGAACATGCCACAAACACCGAACATCTTAGAGTTTGGATTAACTCCCTTCCTCACATTTTCTTTAATGCCCTCTTCTACAATCCCCCACCCATTCTGTCGGGAACACAACTGAATTCCCATAGACTGTACCTTGCTACAGATCTCAATGTGTAATGGTTCACATGTTTCTAAGTCACCTTCATTTAGGCTTAAACTTTTGCTGTCTTGTGCTTCTATGGTACTTAAAGAGTTCTAGAATCACAGAATAGGTAAGAATGAGATCTTCAATGTCACTTACTAAATGCCACTTACTAATGTCACTTCAGTGACATAAGGCAAATTACTTTCTACGGTGCCCTCAGTCCCTCTGTAATATAGTAATAAAAACAATTTGTCTCTCCCATGGGTGGTTATATAGATTAAATAAGATTTAAATATTTACATCAAAACTCTCAGCATACTATTTCCAAATGCCAAACAGTATAGTACTAGTAACAGTACTAGTATACTATTAGTATAAACTAATAGTTCATTAGTGGTTAACGAATGTATCTCTAATTACTGCTTAGAGATATATCGGGGCTGAAAAAAAAATCCTCCAGCTGAGTTTTCACAAAAACTCCTATTGAATTCCATTAAAACTAAAGCCTTAATTTTTTAATATTAAAAAAAGTTCTAAGTGAATTTAGCTTAGGTTGTTAATCCAGCTGAGTTGCAACTGAATTTGCCCTTGGTGGTCCTGGCAAAGTGGTGAAAGCTGACCCTTGGGTTTGGGTGTGAGGGGTTGTATCACTTCAGTACAGGTCATCAGAAATCAATACCTATGACACCTCCCCATGGTGTCCTGTGCTGTCACATGTGCAGCTGAAACTCATGACCTGACTTCTCTTAGGCTTGCTGGACCTGCAGCTCACCAGCACCTCTGCCTACTACACCTACCTCCTGCTGCTGCTCAAGAGCACCCTCCATGGGGCCCTCATCACCTACTGTCTGCGCAGAAGGTACCCTGTCTGCTGTGATGGGAAGACCACCTGACAGATGGAGGCATGCAGAGTCATGGTGTCTCTACCGTTTCCTGTCACCAGCAGCACCTGTTGAGGGTCTGCTTGGCTCTTAAAGGCCATGTGCACACTATTCTGTCATTATCACATAAGGGTTTCCCAACCAGTGGTCAAACTGTGTAGCTTCCTCTGACACAAGGCGCAGCCCATGGCACTCTGAGCCCCTTTCTATGGTCCCCACAACCACTCCAGCCAGCCAGGTTCTCAGCCTCGATGTGCATAGCTTGCTGCTTCTGGTCAGGACCTCGGTGCCTGCGGACCACGTCATCCCCTGGAAGCCTCCACTCCACCCACCCTGACACAGTCTCTGTGTTATTGAACTCTGCTTTGTTCATAGTAGACACAAAAAATAAAAAGTATCCAAGGTTTTCTTTGAGCCATGTGTAGTTTAATTTGATGAAATGGAATTGACAGTCCGAGGTGAGAAACAGCATGACAAACGAGCAACGCCACATTTCTAATTGTTACAGTGGCTCCAAAGAGCCACAGCCACTTGAAGATGCCCATGTTACTGCTCTTTCCAAGGTCAACACATTCAGGTACAATTGGTAAGAGACCCTCCACAGCAATAGGGAAATGTCTAATGGTATTGTGTGTGCTCGTCTGTATAGGAGCATTTGATAGCGTCATGTTTCCTGATCCTCACAATGTCTTCTTGAAATCTGCATTAATCCTCTACATTCAGTGTGATGGAAGAGTTGAGCAAGCCCAGAGGACTTGGGCTTCAGTATTGGGTCTGGAATTTAGTATCTGGGTGACATCAGGTACTTGAAATCTCTGTGCCCTAATTTCCTCCTGTGAGGTGAAGTCAGTATGCCCTGACTCCTGGAGTTGCGTGGATCAGATGAGTTAATCATGCTTGGTATAGACATGTCCTTAACAGCACTGGTATGGGCTCCATGCTACTGGAGAGATACAGTGAATACCACACTGACACATATGCAAAAGCACCAACAATGCTCTCGTCTTACTTCTGTGCAGAGATTGGGTGGGATGTAATAGAGACTTAGCTCTACTGTACCAGGCAATCCATGATCCTGCAAGACCCTTTGAGGTAGGTACAATTATGGTCCAGTTTACAAATGGTAAAGTTACCTACTAACATCACTATAAATTTAAATCCAAGTCTCTCTCAACTCAAACTTTTGTGCTTGTGCGGGTGTGCACACACAATTTACCTAATAGCGAGTCTTCCTTTCAGACATTTTTAACTGGGAAAAACAAACAAAAAGCATACACTGTACCCTTGCCTGTGGCATCCTCTAATGACTCAGGGTCTTTATAAATTTGTGAGTGCATCTCCTCAAAGGTACTCTAGGCCACTAGTTTGTCACTAATTTCCCAATTGTCTTTCCTCCTTGGTAATTGTTCTCCATGTTATAAGTCGAATAGAAATTCTGCCTTCCATTGTGAGTGTCCTTGTCATACAACGGCTCATTTATGGAGAGCAGCAATGAACGGTGACCTTTCACGATGCTCTCAGGTGTGGACAGTACTCTGACATCCAGCTCCTCCGTGGGATATTCTGCTAGGAGCAGGAGCATTTCTGAAGGAGAACTTGTTACGCATCCTTTCCAGTCCAGGACTTCTCTGCAGCACAGCAGCATCAAGTAGGGAAGCCACCTGGTGGGGGCAGGGGATGGGGCCAGGAACACTTCAAAGCCAATTAGAGCCAAATTGGTTTGACTCTAACTATACCATCTGTTCTTTCTTTTTTAAATTGACACTTGAAATTTGTACATATTCTTGGAATCATATCCAATATAATGCATACATACAACAGGTAATGTTTAAATCAGTGTGAGCATGACTGTCTCCTCAAATATTCCATTTCTCTGTGATAAAAAACACTTCAAATCCTTCTGTTTTTGAAATACATATACATTATCTATAGTTTATTCCCACATTGCCTAAGCTTATTAATCTTTAGACCAAAGAACTGAAATTAAAATTTCACATTTCTATGCAAAGTTACAAATTCAGTGATTGACACCCTGCTAAAGTGTCAATAGCAGTCATTTGTGTAGAACTCTCTCTCTGTTTCAGGTACTGGTTTGGTGCATCCTATGAGATATGTACAATTGTTTGTTCTGGGGAACTGAGGCAGAAAGGTCTAAGGAATTTCCTTATGTCTGCAAAGCTATTCAGCAACAGTGCTGGGATCTGAACCCAAGAAGCCCAGTTTCAGGAGCTCTGCTCTTGCTAAACACTATTTGATCGTAGAGTGGAAATATGCTACTCTTCTGGACAATGTCCTTCCTCATTATGCTCAGAGCTGGCAAAGAGAAAGAGAAAGCCCTCCTGAATTGCCTCTATTTCTTCTCTTGACTCCTGCGTTGTTCTTACAATGACAGGGTTGTAAGCCAATTTGCCACTGGGAAGACTCCTACACACTGACCTCCCACTCTCCGCTGGTCTCTATGACTCAAGTACATGACATGTTTGGATAAAATGAAAACCATAACAGCTGGCTACAGGCACAAGTGTTCAGTGGCAAAGCAAGGCAAAGATTCACACAATTCCACTTGAAGATACGAATGTCTCAGGGTCTTACAGAGTAGAGTGCCCCACATATACCTCAACTAGAAGCTCATTCATTAAGGACACTCCATATGTTCTCAACCATTAAGGAAAAAAAAAAAAAAAGAAAGAAACTTTCCAGGCAATAATTCTTATAAATTACCTCATTATAAATTCTCTTTGTACTCTTTATACCAAAATTCTTTTCCTTACAGGTTTCATCTGTTAAGTCTTTTTGTCTATTAAACTGGTCATATTGGTAATAGTGATTTTCCTCATTATAATCAACTGCCTAAGTAACTGCCAATTAGAAGCTCAGTAAATAACACATCACCAGAGATATTACACGGCATCCTATAATTCAACCGAAAGGCTAGAAACTCAACATTTTTAAATACCATGAAAGCTTATAGAACAGTGCAGTCCCCATCATGTTGTTAGGCTATTTCTTTGCTTTGTTTTGTGTGTCCAATAGCCAATACCTACCACACAGTGAGCATCACAATTCCACCAATCAGTCTGTGTTCTAGTACAGCACAGTACAGTTCTGTTTATTTTGCTAAGATAACTAGGTCTCGGAGGCCCAACATTAAACACAGAAAAATCTCCAGTGTTAAGAATGCCTCGTATCAAACACAGAGTAAGTCCCAGTAGTGAATACGACCAATAATATACAAGTGAGCCACATTACTGAACATGGGCAATGTTAAATAAGGAGCAAGTTCCACAGTCCACGTGATTCTGGGTTGGTCTAGCTTAAGACTTGCTGCTCAATCCATTCTATCTACCAGTGGCTCCTGGTCTCCTTCTGGGAGCCTACAGAGTCACAGAGGGGTGCACCTTATCATAGGCCAGCTCGTGACTGAAAGATCTCCTGACGTCCAGCAAGGCTGTTGCAGACAGGAGTCACCAGGAGTCATCACAGACAGAATACAATGCCCAGGCGTGAGATACGCTTCACATGGACGGGGCTCTCACGAGTCTAAGCCATCAGCTCACTCTGGAAACAGAGTGTTCTAAAATGTACATGCGAAGATGCTCATTCACTCTAGCACCACATACAACAGCCACAAATTCACCCAAATGTCCAAGGAGAGAACAGTAAAATAAAGGATGCCAGAAAATCAGTATGTACCTTCAAAAAAAAAAAAAAATCTTTAACATGGAAAATAATCAGGACATGGTATTGAAATATATGTACAACATGAACTTAAATTGTTAGATGACACATTCACATGGTTAAAAAAATCAAAGCATTTTAAATTCTGTAAATATGGATGTACATATTTATGTTTATATATCCCCTTTCACTTCCTTGCACAAAGGTAGTATGCACTATCCCTTATTTTGCATTCCTCTCTTCATTTATAAATCCTAGCGCTCCTATATGTACATTTAAACAGACACAAGGTATTACACTGAATAAAAAATATGGTATTTCATCAGTTCCCTATAAGAGATCCTTGACTTATTTCTAATATTTTCCTACTATATACAAAAAAAAAGCATGTAATTTTGAACACGGCATTGGTCACTTTGATGGGGATGTCAACTTGCTCCCCACAAACAGTCCCATTTTGTGCTTCTACCACCCAAGAATGGACTGTCAAACCTCAGGATTATGCTGATCTGACAGGTGAAAATAGTACCTCATTGTAATTTTAATTTCCTTTTCTCTTATTATGAGTGAAGTTCAATATATTGATCTACTTATCTTTGCGGCATTCGTTCATATCCTTTGACTATTTTGCCTAATTGAGTAATAATACAAGTGTGATATGTTTCCTGTGTGTCCCTGCATTTCTGATCAAGATATGAAACAAAGTATTCTATGCACTGTAGGCGGGTAAAGAAAATTTCAAGTGTATTTCTCCTCAAAGAATCCTTATAAAAGTTAAAAGGTTTTATATATTACAATTAATAACTTAAAATAGAAATGGTTTTGTTAACATTCAGTTTCAGTGAAACATTTTTTTGTTAGAAACCAAGCAGAAGTTTCCATTTAGAAACCAAGAGCTGGACTGAACAGATATCAAATGTAACTGAGATCCACTCCTTGGTTCTCCTGAACTGATCAGATCTCCTTAGACCAATTCCTGACCTCTGTACAGAGTGGAGCTATTTCTGCACTGCAAATTCACAGGCACCAGACAGGAAATGGTCACATCACCCAGAGGTTTGTGGGGCTGATGTTATAGGCAGGGTCCCATGGGGGTTCAGACCTCAGCACCTTCCTTCCCCATCCACCTGGGCTGTCCTAAACTTCAGGAGCATAGAGCAGAAGCCTGGGGAGGTGGAGCCAGTGGGTGACAGATGGCGCTGGTGAGGCTGGTGGGGCTTCGCTTTCTCAGGCTTGTTCTGTTTCCGTGCTCTGTCAAATGTGGTTGATTCTTGGAAGAGGCTCAAAGTCAAACCGGCCCCTACAGCTTGGGCAGCAGAATGGGGGTTGAAGGTGTTAGAAGGGAAACCGAGGGCAGTTAAACCACAGCCAACCTGGCTCACTTTCAAAAGGTCACGGCTAATGAGCGCAGAGAAAATATCCATCTCCACACATGTGCGACTGCCATAACCTTCCTCCCCGCACTGTGGGTGGCTGGGCGCCCCGCATGGGAGGCAGGAAGTGCGTTGGCTGCTGTGGGAGCTGGGAACCTGGTGGCCAGGACTGTGAAGACGCTGCTCCTTCTGTCACTGTCCTGACCCTGTGCTGGAGGAAGGAGCAGTCTGCAGCCCAAGATTATCCAGAACATTCCACCAAGTGTCTGTGTCTTTCCGAGGTATTAGCCTTACAGATACTGGTACCTTTTAATTTCCTCAGTATAGGCAGGGTGGCACATGACCCGTGTCCCTTAGGATAGGTGGACATACAGGTGGCCAGCAGTGATGTGCGCTAGAAGCCCAGAGATACAGAAGCCCTGAGTTGTAATGTGTAACTGCAAGTCGTACACTGAAGTCCCTCTACAGGGACAAAATGATCTGAGTCAACTTGAGCAAAGCGTAACAGAGGACGGTAACGGCAGGTAAATGCATGACTGGGGTCTGTTAGATGAGGCTTGTTCACCAGTGTGAGCATAAAAAGCTAGTGCCCCACACGTACGGTGCCCAGGCCTGGTGCGGAGTGGGAGACCAGGACCCTGGGCTCAAGCTGTCCAGTGTTGGGGGAGGCATAAGGAGCACAGAGGTAAGTGCTTCAGGTGTTCACAGTCTGATTTCACGGCACATTCCAACCATATGCTTCTTTCTCCTGTATGCTCAGAAAGCCAACTTCGAAGCCAGCCCTGGATTCTAAGAGGACTGGCCACATCCTAGTGCTTCAACCCACCATGTGTGGGGAGCGCCCTTTAGGAGTTAAACTGATGCCCTGACTTCAAGCTTAGGTCTCATCCGTGTGCTTGGTGTCTATCTACGCCACTCCTGAGGCAGGAAACTGTCTCTGAGATGAAGCCACTGAGGCCCCCAGGCCTCAGGCCCAATCCCAACCCTGAAGAGTTTCCTCACCCAGTATACTATAAGAAGCTCGCCCTGGTCAGACCCCAGCCTCCCTGATCTTCCCAGCTCTGGTGCGGAGGTCTGGCCACTCAGCACAAGCATAGCCAGGAACGGGATCTGTACAAATGCTCAGGTTCTGCCCACACTGGCAACATCAAGATTAACTGAAGTAAGTTTTACTTGAATAACATAATGACTGGAGATGGAAAACTAACAGATCTACTGCTCCTGTGAGAGCAATAAGGTGAATATTCATTTATGAAAAAACACCTCTTGGTATTATTCAACTTATTTTAATTCAAACTAGCTAAACAGGATGAAGAATAGATAGCAATGGTTTCATAGTCCTTTAGTGGGTTCTAAGTAAGAGTATATAGAATATTTTAAAACCCTATCTCAGAGAAAGAGAAGATTTCATGATACAAATACAAAAAGTACGAAGATATTCCATGTCTTAACCCCTCCTCGTCCACCCTCATAATTCCAACACTACAGACCAAACACCAATCAACAAAGAAAAATGTAGCCAGTCACTTTGATAGGTCGGATTTTATTTTTTTTTAATTGTACAAAGAGCACATGTGCATGAGTTAAAAAATACAAGGGAAATGTAGGGTGTTAAAAAAGAAATACAAAAGAAATCTGAGACATGAAACCAAAAAATTTCATTCTGTGAACTGAAATAAAAAGCTATTTCACTGACTACAAAAGTGTTATTTCAATATATTAAGAAGTCTTTTGATTCCAATACAGCACAAGACTTTCCTTCAATTATTCCTTAACAGGTGTGACTCAGTCTCACTGGACAGCGGAATGTTAAGACAGGCAGGTGACTGAGTGGTGTTCATATGGGACAATGTCCATGAGGTATCACCATAAATAAATCCTTTATTAGCTGTTCCACAAAGTCACCATTTCAACTTTCAAGGAGACCCATCTCCATCTTTTCTCTCAGATGGCTTTCAGTGAGGGCTCTTCCCACTTAGAAAAAGAGTGAAGACAAAATGTTGAGAGGCAAAGTCATGCTGCCTTACATTTTTATGTGTAACACAGCAGACGCACAAAGGACACTGGTGTGGCCACACATGATTTTATTTTTAAGCATTTTAGAAAATATTTAACTATCCAGGTGTCACATTTTTCTTCGTGTCTACACTGCTGCTGTGGAAAGAAGGGGGCGAGGCATGTTGGTGTCACCCACATGGACACAGCGCTCATCAGCCATGACCCTGGCTGTCTCTGCCACCCAGCTGACCTCCGTCCTGGCTTCCCCAGGACTCATATTCCACCCACTACCTTTTTTTATTTGTGGTGAAGTAACTGAGCAGAGTTGCTATTGCTCTGATGTCTTGGTGCTTATTTTCTTAGTACCTGTGAGACTAAAATGATTTTCTCCCATGGTCTGAGTGATTTAACACCACTCTACCTTAGAGCTTCTCATGGACAGCTCAGTAGCTCCACACTGATGGGGAGCATCCAGGGAAGGCCTACAGGGCCGCTGGTGCCGCACTGCGCCGAGCTGAGTCTGATTCCCCGTATCAACCTGCGTTACATACGCCCTCTCGCCTGCCTCCGCGGGACGTGGAGCTAACAGCAGTCCCTGCATCTCACAGGACGGCCGTCCCCACAGCAGTAACAGGTTAACGTTTCAAAATGAAACAGTCTCTGGCCACAGGCATTCTGACTAAGTTGACAAAATGTATTCTTCCTTATTCTTTGTAGATTTGGCACTCTGAGGTATTTTTCAAACCCTACTGATGCTATTTTTCTGTAGAAAAAAATTTTAAGAAATTTGACACTAATAAAATGTGACTACTGAATTTGTCAAGATGACACATCTGGCTATGTCCTTACACTCATTCTTTGAAGTTTACTGTCAATCTGCTCAGATAAAATGCTCCTTTTCTAACCTCATGGTTGACGGTTTCATTTTCACTTACTTTTACGAAGCAGAAGTCAGAGTTCCAAAAGTGCTTTCTCACTGTCCTGTTTTTCCTCAGCTTCTTCTTCAGATCCTGTGTGGTGGGAAGAAAAAGAGAAATAAAGAGTCCCATTCCATCGCCGTCACAAGCCACCGCATTATAATATACACGGGTAATTTTAAATGAAAGGGCGTCTGTTTAATCAACAGATGTAAGTTAAGCCAACCTCTTAATATGTTACTTATTTCTTGTAGGAGGAAAATTTTTAACATATTATCATTTGTAGTAATTTGGCAAAATGGATTTTTTTTTTTTTTTGTGGGTACCGAGGAGGTGAACTCAGGACCTTGCGCTTGCAAGCAGGCGCTTGTACCGCTGAGCGATATGGCCGGCCCTTTTTTCCTTTGTATGTGGGTACCGCGAGTCGAGCTCAGGGCTTCGCGCTTGCCAGGCAGGCGCTTATGCCACTGAGCCATCTCACCAGCCCCCAAAATGGATTTCACTTACTACTGAAAATATTCATTTAACATGAATTATTATTTTTTCTTCCTCTGCCTCTTTGCTGACACAAGCTTGTATTTTTAAGTCCAAATGATGAGCTTTGGTACAAGATTTAATCACTGCACTGAGAGCAGTGAGAGCTCCTAAAAGGGAAGGCAGAGCCAGATGTTTGCCCTCTGGCTGTGGCCAGTGACCACCCACCAGCCATTCTCCATCAGGAGAATAAGCCCTATATCATCCTTACACTTTCAGTCATCCCAGAATCATTCTGCTCTGGAAATCTTCCCTTACAAACCCATCCCTGAGAAAATACTACTTCTCATTTATTATGTACACTTTCCTCAGTAACAATTAACATAAGTGCCTGGGAAAGTAAGAAAGGGTAAACAAGTACAATTCCATGTACATATCTTACATCCCTGTAAAATTATGGTCATACGTATTATATAACAACATGGAAAATACATTTGCACTAAAGCAAAGTAAATATGTAATAAATAATCAATCAATAAATAAATCTTTGCAAATCATAAGATTACATTTGACAAAATTAAAGCAAACACGTGCAACAGAGAAAGCATAAAAGATAATCACATTTATGTATTTTTGTGGATGTTACAAAATGTTTGTGATAAACCTACAGTGACTTAGTAATTTTTAAATTCCAGTTTTAAAAGCAGGGTATAAGTAATATAGACAGTACAGAAAACATGACATCAAATTACACATACTAGAAGGAAACAAGCTAAGCTGTGAATGTCAATATTGATGAATACTTTGAAGGACAGGTGAGTTTTTAATTTTGCTCTTTCCATCTTTTTATAAAAACACATATGATTTTCTAAATCAGTGAAAGGCAAGAAGAGGGAGGAGGACGGAATCAGTTCACGCCTGAAGGAAAAGCCTCTGCTGCTGCTTCCACCTGCCTGACGCTGCTAAGAACATCCACCTGGGCCACAGCCACAAGCAACCGTGGACAGGAGAAAGACTGTCAGAGTTTAAGACTGCGCTTCACATATTAATCTCACAAATGTGACACAGCTGAAGTGAAACTGGGGGTAGAAGAAATATATAAAGAATAGAATGGTTGGACTGCTTTGTTTTCCAGCCACCGAACTGCCCCAAACAATGGAAACGCAGGGTGGTTTAGCTGTTCACAGTATTCGAAAGGGTGTAAGGAAGAAGATCAGGTCAACCCTTCCTTTTCTAGGCTCATTTAAAACCTGTGGGGCCAAAAGCATGAAAACACAACGAGAGGTGTGTCTTGGGATTACCTGGGAATGCTAAATAAAGCTATATCCTGAATTAAAACATAACTACATGTATTGTCTATGTGTTTTAAAAGGACCTCTCTCTGGCTGCGGTCTAGCAAGGTGGTCAATAAAACTCCTCCATGAGAAGCACCTCTACAAGTTGGCAAAGTGGACAAAACTAAGCATTCAATCCTCTGGAATGACCCAATGCATACAATAACTGGAGACATGTTTAAGTTTGAAAAAACTGCAAAATTTAGGAAATAATAGGGCTACTGGTGCCCAAGCTGCTCTTCTTCCTTTCCCACCACCCAATACCCAGCTCACAGTACAGGAGATCACCGTGAAGTCTAGCAACAAAAGTACTAGCTGAAGGAAGCTCACTCTGTTTGAAGCTGGAGCCACACTCTTGGGCAGCTGCTCTGCTGGCCTAAGGTATTCATGGCTACAGCAAGCAAATGCCTGGCTGGAGCCATTCGCCTACGCAGGGAGGGAGAGACCCAAGAGAGCCCCAGCCAGTGCAGCATCCTGAGCTGTAAGCAGACACAGAGATCATATGAAAGGTCTCAGCAGAAAGTAGAAGCTTCAGAAGACTCGAAAATAACCTAATCCTGAAATGTGTCACCCAACCAGGCACATGTCCTTTTGGCAGAGGACAGAAATCTTAACCCAGAGGTTTGAGTGTGGCCTCTGTTCACACCTGGGCTACCACTAAGCTCTGTAGCACATGGGACTCTTGGGATACTTGTCTTAAAAAGAAAAGCAAGACTTAAAAAGAAAAAAAACATAACCAACAACAAGAAGAAAAAAGTAGCCATATTAGCTGAGGAATATAATTTCATAGACAATTTATTAAACCAACGAATAGCAACCTCTTAAGAAAATATCAGAAATTAGAGTTGCTATAATATACTTTCCAACAAAATACTTCCTAACAGAAAATCTAAGACATATAGGGAATCAGAAAACTGTGATCATACTAAGGGTGAAAAAAAAAAAAAAATCAAACCATCTCTGAGTGCCTCCAAATACTGAATTTATCAAGGAAAAACATCAAAGCAACTGTTATAAATATATTCCCAAAACTACAGAGAATAAACTTAAAAAACTGAAGGAAAATATGACACAAATAAATACAAACATAGAGATTCAAAAGAAGGAAAAAATTACTGCAACAAACCAAAATTTTAGAAAAGAAATTCTGGAGTGAAAAAGCAAGTATACTAAAGTATTTGCCAAGAAAGAGCAAAGACAACACTGAAGAAGGCAGAAGAACCTGTGCAGTTGAAGACAGACTGATAGAAATAAGCAACCTGACACACACAGAGGAAAAAAAAAAAAAGATTGAATGTAACGTGAATAGAATTCAGAGAGTTGCGAGCCAACCCAAGCAGACCACCAGATGTGCACTGGGAGTCATGAAGGAAAAAAAAATACCAGTGAAATAGTTAAAGAACTAATAACCAAACTTTCCCAAATCTTTGAATTTTTGAGACATGTTACAATTCATGGTAAAAGAACAAGAAATTAAATACATACAGAAGGATCCACAAGTATATCATCATCAAGCTGCTGAAAACCAAGGAATACATGAAAATGAAACTACAGCATATCAAAATTGATGAGCTGTCATTAAAGCAATGTCTACAGGAAAAATAATGTCTTTTGATTGCTGTATCAGAAAAAGGACTTCAACTATGTAAAAACAATCTACTTTTAAAAAGTAAAGTCACCAAACCCAATCTACAGTAAATCAAGATAATAATAAAATTTAAAATAGGCCCATTTATGGCCAACTGATTTTTGACAAATGTGCCAGGTTGGCTCACTAGGGAGGCATTCAACTGCAGCTGCTGGGACAAGCAAGAATCCAAGAAGGAAGAGAATGAAGTTAGTTCCTATCTTGCTGGCACATGAAAATTAATTCGATATATACCATGAACTTAATTGAAAGAAGAAAAACTGTAAAACCTGTGTTTTGTAGACAAAAACACAGCAAATTGTAATAATACAGTTTAGATACGATTATATCTAAATCGTATATGATTTATAAAAGAATAAATTCATAAACTAGATTGAATCAACATTTAAAACCTGTGTTTCCAAAGACCATATAAAGAAATGCAAAGAAATTGTAGACTGGGGTCAACATCTGCAAATCGTGTATCTGATGATGTTTTACCTTCAATGCACACAGAGTTCATACAACTCAATAAGAATGCAACAAACGCACAAATGAGGAGTATCTTCAAACTGCTCTGTAAAGAAGATTTATGAATAACATATAAGAGGAATGTGGAAAAGATGCCCATTGTCAAGTTAAAACACAGTGAGATGCCCTGCTAGAGGGGCTATAATCAAAAAGACAATTGCAAGTGTTGGTGAGGCCATGAATAAACTGAAACCTACTGACATCGCTGGAGGAAATATGAGTACAGTCATTTTTTGAAGAACAGCTTAGCAATTCTTTTTTAAAGTTTAAGAGAAATTTATCATGTGACACAGCAAACCTGCTCTTAAAGTCTAACTCAGGAAAAGTAAAAATACATATTCACACAAATACATGATAATGCTCACAGGCAAGGTTACTTACAATAAACCAACACTACAAATAATTCAAAAGTCCAAAAACTGGTAAATAATCAATGTTGTGTGTTCATAAAAAAGTATCCAAATATAAAAAGGAACAAACTACTAATATGTGCTACACATCAAACTTTACACTAAGCAAAAGAAGCTAAATACAAAAAAAATACAAAACGCCCAGAAAATATAAATTTATAAAGACAGAAAGCAGATTAATTATGTAGAGTTATTTTAAAAATACTTGTTATTGACTTAACTCTGGTAATCAGCAACTAATTCTCAAAATTTTAAAGAAAAGGTGGAAAAGAAACCCGTGTTTTAAATCTATTTAGTTTTTAAAGGGTGATCACATAATTACTCATCTCATCAAACAAGAGTTCTAACAATAATCCCATAAGTGATAGGAATAAAGCAAGCCTGGCACAGGCAGACCCGCAGGTACGGTGGCTCTCGGAGGGCACTGAACTGGAACATTAATGCCTTCACCCAGACTTGCCTGGAACAGACGATACTGCACAGTCCCCTCTTCCTCACGTCAGCCAGTGGCTCCCTGAGTCAGGAGGTGAGGAAATGCCCTGTCCTCGCCTCACACTGCTTCCCGTCAGCTCTCTCACCACACACACCAGTGTCACTCCAGGCATCTGAGAGGACTGTGCGTCCTCCTGCTGCCCATTTCCTACACAGGTTTACAGGGCACCAGAAGATCAATAAGCAGCCTACAAATAAATACCTTTATAGCCTTTACAACGCATACTGCACATCTACTAATATGTGCTCATTTCCTAATTTCTTGGAGGCAAACACTGAGGGGAAATGCCATAATTTGTATTTATTATTTTATTTATTTTATTTTATCCATTCTTTCCCTCTTTTCATCTAACCCTTTAGTAGTTTTAAATCCACTGTGTGCAAGGTGTATGTGGCACTAGGGAAAGAAGCGGAGAAAGGCAGGCCAGGCCTGGCAGATGTCCTCGTGTCCACACGGTCAGGCAGGGCTGGATCTGGCCAATAGCAGCTCACAACTCCAGCCACCAAAGACTGACATTTACCTGCTTCGCATAATGAGAAATGTATGCTCTACAGCAGAGTCCTCTGGTCTGGACGTGTGAATCCAGCAATAATTTTCAACTTTAATTCTTGTTGAAGCTGAACGTTCAGATATGCAAACACAGTGTAACAGAGCAGCTCTTGAGCAGTGCTCCTCTGCCCACCACTACTAACCAGCATTTGTCTTAGACAAAGCAGCCACCCAGTGGAACACTGGGAAACTGTTCTGTTTAGCTCACAACCAAATGAGATGGTGATGCCCCGGACGTCCACTAGGTGGTGGCAAACGTCACAGACAGAAGCCAGGGGATCAGGGAGAAAGCTTGATGGGGAAGGACTGCTTTGGGTGGAATTCCTCATGTTACCATTATCCTGCTGACCTGAGCTTCTAATTAAGAATATTGATTTTTACTGAGAAACTGTATTATTCACAGAAAATAAGACAGGTAAAAAGGATTAGTCTTAGAAAAAGTCAAAAAGTATGAGCTAAATTATTAACTTTCTTTTTAAAGAATGAGCGCTATGACATTTGAATGAAACAAGAGTTAGTGAAAAGCTCAGTGCATCACCTAATTTCTACTGTCTGCGAAACAGACTTTCTGCTAATCCGCACCTGTACTCCACGTGGCCTGTGGTTTTGCATTTTAGGTCCCACACTAATGTCCAAGACATGAGCTTCCTCAAGCTCAACACTGATATTTCAGAGTGCTGTGCCTTCCGTCGTTCACACGGCTCTGTCTGCCTGGACTCTGTTTTATGACGGTGTGTGTTTAAAACACTCTCTAGGTCTAACCATCAGAATACAGGGCTGGTGATATAGTTCAGCGGCATAAGCGCCTGCCTGGCAAGCATGAGGTCCTGAGTTTGGGTCCTGGTACCCACATAAAGAAAAAAAAAAAAAAAGAATACAATGACATAGTCTAACCCAAGGTGACATCCCAGTGGTAGAAAGAGGCCAGGTCACTGCTGAAGGCAGTGCAGGTAGCACAGCACACCAGAGCTGTGGAAGAGGTCCCCAAGACCATTCAGGGACAGCCTAACCAAGATAGCCAAGAGGGACCAGTGAGTAGGCAAGGTGTAGGGAAGAAGCCTTTGGAACATGGAACTGGAGAAGTGATGTTCAGAATAGAAGCAGCCAAACGCAAACCAGCGGAAGGCTTTGGGGAACAGCATTTTCAAAACACTTGGAACAAAACACAAGAGGGCAGCCACAAGGAGGTGGGCAAATGGGTAAGAGGGGGCACAGAGGCATGTTCCGCCAGGCTAAGGGTCTGTTTATTTCTGAGTCCTTTAAGCCACAGGAGGCTTTTGGGTGGGGGAATGACATGATCATTTCTGCATTTTCATGAATACTGACAAAGGCTGTGAGACCCAGCAGCTGTGATTGGGGCTCTCGCACTGGAGCTGAGGCTCCAATCTGGGCTCCACCACTGATCGTGTGTGAGATGCTGGGTGACTGCTCCTGTTCTCTCTGCCTCTGTCTCTCATGCCCACACTGCAAATCTCACAAGGTTCATAAGGACATACTGCAATGTTTTTATGAGCCTGCCTTTACACTGGACGGCACTCAGAAGTGGCATTTGCCTTTATTTTAATCACACCTGTACAGACACTAAAGACACGAAAAAGGACTTCCAGAACTGCCTCAGAAAGTGGTAAGAATGATGGGACGGATAAATGCATTGGAAGTGAAGGAAAACATTTTGAGGGGAACTAATGGCAATGTGTCTTTTGCTTTAATAAATTTTAATTTAAACATTTAAGTGTGATATATTTTGATTGCCCCCTGTATCTTTATAACCCAGTACACAAAATTGTTGCTAAGTGTATTGAGAAACAGAGGGAAGAGGGAGAGGGAGAAAGTATAGAGGTTTTAAACGATGGACAAAATCACAAACGGTAATCACAATGTTTACCTGCTTCAGATTCAGGAGGGGAATAAAATTGACCATCTGAGAGACCTGCGGGAATGAGGGCGGCCCTCTCTGATGCATCCTGAACAATTAGGAGTCCTGGAGGAGAAGAAATGCAAATGCTGCGTGTGACTCTGTTCCTGCTATCTTCTCAGTAAGTTTAAGTATTACAAAATGGTATTATTATTAGCTTAAAGAAAGTCTTAGGAAGAAAAGCAGACTGAATATCTTTCAACCAAAAAACAAAAGGCTCCATTAATAATCTACGATGATAACTTAGTAGTTTAAACATTGCTACATGTTATTGCTAGGATTCCTAAACTCAGTATTTACAGTATCTTTCCCTTGGGAATTCCCCTCCCCTACAAATACCAACATCAAGCTCAAAATCAAAACACAGGGTGAAACAAAAAACTGTCCAGCTCATATGAAAATTAGTCAGTCTGCATTTGGTTAGAGAAATGCTGTATGTCATGGAATACCTGGTGGCCCTTATAAAGAACCGAAGAAGGTGATAAAGAAATGTTTATGTTAAAAAAAAAAAGTATTAAAAAGCCAAAAAAAAGAGGAAAGTCCCAGAACACTCACACCTTATGAGCAAGGCCATCAACACTTGAGTCCTTGGCCAAAGGCTGTTGAGTTAAGCTGCAATGCGAGGAAGCACAGGCCCGAGAGCAGAGGACAGGTCAGTGCATCAGCTACTGACAACGACAGTCAATGCTGTTTTTGAGATTTTCATGAATTGTGTTCTGCTGTTAGCCACTGCGAATTTTGTTTAATCAAATAACCACTCAAATCTTGGTCATACGAACAATTATTATGCTATGAATAAAGTTCAGCTTGCTGACCATGTACAACAAAAAGACTTTCATTAGCTTTACCTGTGCCTTTTCCACACTATGCTTTCATAAAAGAAAAGAGGGCACAGGATAGTGGAAACTTCTTGGACCGATAATATGTTTTTAAGATCTACTCTTGAATTTTGCTTCTTTTTTTTATAGATTTCTCTTCGGTTAGAGATTTTTCCAAAATAAAACTACATGCAAAGAAATTTCTGGTCTTGTTTTTTTTCTGAGGCTATAAACACGCTTAACTTTCCACAAGATACAAGATTTTGTCCTGTGAGGCAGGAAAATATGAGCCAGGCAATGGGAAAGGGTACCCAAATGGCACTCTTTTTTTTTTTTTTTTTTTTTTTTGTGGGTACCGGGGTTCGACCTCAGGACCTCGTGTGCCAGCAGGCGCCCGTGCCGCTGAGTGATATCACCGGCTGTTTTTTTGTATGTGGGTTCTGGGAGTTGAACTCAGGCCCTCACGCTTGCCAGGCAGGCACGTACGCTGCTGAGCCATCTCACCGGCCCCAAATGCCACTCTTGAGCACTGCACAGGCATCTGAGCTGAGCTGGTGTCATTCAACTCTGAAGGTTGGGGCTGGGCCTGCGGCATCTACTAAGGCACCACGTGGAGAAGAAACCCAGCCTAGGAATTAATTACACAGTTCAACCCATCATTTCGCTTTCCTGGCTATATCCTGGGATACCTAAAGCCAAGAGGGGAGGCGATGGCAGCCTTGGTAGAACTTGGTCCAGCTGTCACTCTATCACCCAGAAGAGGACAACGGAGGGCTGAGGAGGCTGAGTGCTGCTCTGGCTGCGGTCTTCCTCTTTTGAACTCCAACTCTGTCACTACTGTCCAGCCCTAGGCAGGTAACTGTTTAATTCCAGCCTATCCCAAGCCCCCACCTGCTGTGTGCACAGTTATAATGCTTTGTAAAACCACTACCTTGTATTTAAAACTGCTACTTTGCCTTACTGAAAAAGGTTGCATTTTCTCTGCCTCTACACCGTAGTGCTATGAAATGCACCAAAAGCTTAATGTCCTGTGAGGATTTACTATTACTATTCATCTCTGAGGGGAACTTTCTGTTGTTTCACGAGCAGCTTCCAGACTTCTGCCAGCAGGAGGAGGAGCTGCTTCTTGCCACTGTCCTCTCATCCTCTCACCTACTCAGCCCTCCTCTCACTCTGCCACTGTGAGTGCCTCACTCTGCTCACCTGCAGTTGGCTCACTTCCGGTCAATCCCTCCCTCCACTTGATACCCAGCCAGTCCTGGGAGGCCAGAAACTTACTGTTTTCCTCTTCTGCTTCTTGAGGTAACACTTTGAAATCCAGGAACCATGTTTCAATCCAGGCAAGGATGAATGAAATGATGGGCAGCACATAGCCAAACGCCCCTTGCGAGAAAAGCTGGAAGACAGACGTGACAGAGGGCAGGCGGTCACTACCAGCTCACACTGGATACTGTGGAGTATTCGTTGCCATGGGCAACGGTGCAGGGAAGGGGGGCATACCTTTGAGAGGATCACTTTTGCTAGTAGAAAGGCACTGGTCACTGCTGTCGTCAACTGCAAGACACATAATGTACTTTCACTCAAATTAGATGTTTCACATTGTCAAGAGCCCTCCTGCACCCTGGGACCCGATGGAGCCAGAGTAGATGATGTCTCGAGCACCTGTGCCCAGCTTGGCTTCTCCCCACTGTTCTGTCTCCGCCCTGCCTCAGAGTGGGAGTTGGTGATATTCCTTCACCACACTGGAGGCTAATGGGTTAGAACCTATGCTTGATGAATCATGAGGTACAGGATGCTAAGAGACTACGAGCACACAGAGGAAGGGTCCCACAGAAGTGTGCAGACAGGGCTCTCCCTGGGGGGTTAGAAAGCCCAACGAGAATCCTCCAGGACTCAAGCCCTGTCACTCTATTTCAGGTTGGTGAAACCGGAGCAAAGTGAATGCCAATGGCAGCCATGACTGACAGAGTGGAGAGCAGGGTGTGTAAGTATTAAGGAGAAACAGGTGGACACAGACGGACAGACGGACACACACACACATGCACACACATGCACGCACACCAGGCTGACTTATTCTTCTCATTTTGATATATCTGAAGTATCTTAAATTTACATCTGCTGGGGACAGGAGGCTTTTCAAACCCTGACACTAATTCACTTTCAAAGCTGACACTAAGTGCTCTCAGGTACCAGCTGATTTCTTCCTAGACTCTCTCTGCAAGTGGCTTTAAAACGAATCAACAACCACACAATGGCTTTACTACATCGGCTCTATCCTTCAGACAATCTGGAGGCAGACAATGAAGATATTTTCTTGTAACCTCACTGAGTGTTGACATGTCAACCTCTTTTCTAAAACAAACACTGAAACAAGGCCTGACAGACACCAGTCATTGACACTGGAATGGAATGTCCAAAATGCAGACTATTGTAGAAAACTAGGAAGATGTGATCTTCACAGCCAGTGTGACACTGGCAGAAGAGGACTCAAGAAAGGGAGTCAAGTCTGCCCAAACTGTCAGCCAAGCCTTCAGAACGACATCTTCCAGATTCGCGGAGGGACCCGCCTCCCCGGTGAGCTGAGGATGCTCAGAAGACAGCCCAGGCACACGCGGCCGCGGAGGACATGGTCATCAGAGGGCAGCTCAGCATCCATCCCAGAGGGACCCAGTGCTTAGGAGCTCAACGCTCCCCCTCCTGCCCTGCATCTGCTACACGAGGGCTTTAAAAGAGCCCAAATAATTCAGGAAGACCTGCCTGTAAGTCTTTCAATCTTTTAGTATTTAATGAGGACGAACACAATGTGCCCAGGCTCTGCGCTGTATGCAAGAAAAGAGATGAGTGAAAACATCGCTGCCCTCAAGGAGCCAGAAGGCAACAGTTAAAGGAGTGTTTCCCCGGAGATCACGGCAGGGGCGCTGATTATCAAAGTAATACACACTAAATCATGAAAAAGTCACTGCACAGTATCAAGCAAACGGAATTTGAGGCCATCTCTGTGACTGAGGTACAGCTCTCAGCTTGTCTGCGAAGGAGGTGGAGGCTGGGTGGCTGCTCGGCCAATACCTCCACAGGGTCTCTTGATTCCTCATGTGGCTCAGCATCGTGGAGACCAAGCTAGCCAGTGGTTCACTCTGAAAAGAAGCTGGATGCCAAGCCTGAAATGAGGGACGAAGGGGACCCAGGCCGGGCCAAGCAGCCTGGCCACCATTCCTGCCGAGACCTCACTCATCCCCACTTACCGCTATTGCCCACCAGTGGCGCAGTCTGCACACAGCGTACGCAAGGATCAGCACTTTAAACCGGAAAACTGCCAAGAGCTGAGGAAAGCAGTAAGAAAACAAAGACAAGTTATTTAAAATACATACAAAATAAAAGTGACTCAGCTTTCTGAACTTGCCAGACCATCTTCATCACTCTGATTTGAGCGGACACAGCCTCCGATGGGCACTGATGCCTAGACCAGTACAGGGGGGCCCCAGCCCAGATCCTAACGTAAAGCCACCCAAGTTGGAACAGCATTTTCCTCACAAAATCATAAATACAGGCAAATCTTCCTTTCTACGACTATGACATGTCAGTGAGTTCTATTCCAGCCACATGAGAGAACACAGCATGCCCACACACACACACACCCCTCCCAGGGAACAGCTCTTCCCTTGGCCCTCCCTTACGCCCTGTGCATCTTTCCTTTCCTCGGCGACATCACACAGTCCTATGGGGGCGGGGCCTGAGTAGGGGAACAAGTCAGAGAAAAAGAAATAAGGTGAGCATTCAAGGGAACAGCCTGGCACTGAATTTGAGCCCTTTTAAAGGAACTTTGCCTCCTGGTTTCAGTTTCCTCACATTTGAAGCAAGATGTAAAATTTAAAATACTTACAAATATATCAAAATAAGAAGAGTAGTAGTCATACTGCACCACCTCCTTCTCCAATGTGTTCTCAATGCCTCCATTCACCTGAGAAGGACAGGAAGAAGCCAAAGGAGGAGAGATTTACATGAGAAAATGAAACAAGATTAAGGTTTCCTACAGACTTCCCTGCCCACCTCCTCAGAACCCACGGATGTTCAAATCTGGGAGAAAAAGATCTCAATTTTAACGGAAAAGGGCTGAATGCTATGTCTCACTTCCTCGGTTCTTTCACTCACTCGTCCAATAGATAAATGTATAATGAAAAAGGATGTGATTCATATTTTGGCAAATTCACATGCTACAAAAAAATAAGATAGTTTTCAATCATACAAATTTGCGTTTCTGTTCACTCACCATTTTACGTTTTGCAAGGCCAGGGTTCCCTAATCCAAACCAAATATCTGTAAGGGCAGCTGGCCTGACACAAGGACAGAAATGGTTCGCCGTCTTTATTTGCTATTGGCATGCTTATCAATTTAAATATGTAACTTCGATAAGAGAAATCAGCAACAGACTAAACCTATGATTATACATGACAAAGTTACAGCTAATGATGAAGATCAAACTTAGTAAGGTAAATTTTCTGTTCTCTCCTAATTCTATTATCTAAGTGAATGTTAAATCATCAAGTTCAAAACTACATATAGCATCACTAGAACCTTTTCTTTTTTTGTGATACCGGGGATTAAACCCAGGACCCTTCCAATGAGCTACATCCTCAGCACTTTTTATTTTGAGACAAGGTCTCCCTAAGTTGCTAAGTGGCCTAGACTGGGCTCAAACTGGGGATCCTCCTGCCTCAGCCTCCCAGAGTGGTGGGATTATAGGTGAGCACCATGTGCCTAGCTGAGAACAATATTTCCTAAGAAATCAAGTTAGGAGACACATGGCAGCCACTGATGCAGCAGCAGGCAGGCTCTGTCATCGTGAGGGCCCAGGATCAGCCTGGCCACAGGGGATGAGATGTGTAACGTTAATTGCAAGCTTCCGATTCTAACAGAGTCTTGACAAACAAATACAGATGCTCTGTAAAAAGAAGGCAAAGTGCAATGAATCAACTGCGTAAGAGTGAAAGAAATCAAAATGGAATAGCTCTGTGAGGTACCCTAATCAGTCAAATGAGAATAAAAGTGGTCATGGCAGGATCTGGTTTATGATGAGAGTGAAAGTGGCCAACACTACTCCATGCCCTCAATCCCGGAAGGCTTCGATTTCTGCTTTCTGTGTCAGTAGCAGGGACAGGCTACAGATCCACCTGCCTGTACATCTTTACAAATGAATGGAACTGAAAAACTGAGAACAGAGAAAGGTCATTCATTACTAAAAGCCAGCCAACCCTCTCGTCTTAGCGCTGTGTCTCTCCAAACTAAGGACACTTCCTAGGAGCCAGAACACTGAAAGAATGATTACCGCACATGGCCCCAGCAAGGCAAGGTTATCACCCCCAAGAGCCTCTCCCCCTCCGCAGAGCACAACAGCCAGTACCACCAGTTCAGATCTACCAGTAGATAAAGTTTTTCTCCTGTATCTGAACATGCAAGACTAACTCTACATTGCCTTTAAGTGGAGATATTTAGAATATGTATCTGCAACCCTAACATCTTTGTCTAGTTCTAGGTATCTTAGACTGATTATAGTTCCACACAAATTCCCTCCCCAATCAAGTTTTTTCTGACACAAGTTGAGTGTCCCTCATCCAAACATCTGAAACCTGAAATGCTCCAAAATCCAAAACATTTGGAGCTCAAACACAGCACTACAGGTGGAAACTTCCACAACTGACATGTGATGAGTGTTGGTCCAACCACAAGGCCGTTAAAAATATAGTACAAAATTCCTTTCAGGCTATGCGTATAAAATACATATGAGTAAATGAATTTTGTGTTTAAAATTGGTTCTCATCTCCATTATGTATTCAGGTAAATTAAAAAAAATAATCCAAAATCTGCAACCTTCCTGGTCCCACACACACAGGGATGAGGGATATCCAGCCCCCACTGCTCCTCTAGATTCTATTATAATTCAGCACCTGGGAACCACTCTTTGATGCTGGGGTGGGTGAAGTCTCCTATTTATCAAGCTTCTGCTGCTCCTCCTCAGTGGGCCTCCTTCCTCTCACCCTTCCTCCAGAGCATCCTTTAATAGCTTCTGAGTCAGGACTCCCACTGCCCTCTACCCCTAATTTATTAATCCAGCTGCTCGCCACTGCCACCAACACCTCTGGCCATTCACTAAATATCTGCCGGGCACCTACTGAGCATCGGGCCTTATTCTAAGTACAGGAAATATTTCAGCAAACAAAACAACGTCTCTGTCTTCATGGGTCTGCATTCTAGCAAGGCAAGAGATGACAAATCAGGAAATAATGACAAAGAAAACAGAAGCAGGGCAGTGTGACAGAATAATGGTGACATTTAATCTGACACCAGCATGATAGGATATCAGAATAAAGAAAAGGATAAAGGAAATTCATCATTTAAGACAGAGGAAGCCACTAGTACAGAGGCCCCCGGCCAGACTGAGCCTGTTCCCATCTGAGAGTGGGAGGCGGCAGGTGTGACCCTGAGTGAGACGGGCTGCTGGTGAGGAAGGAGCAGACACCCTTCGCTGGGAAGGGAGCGTCCTGCAGCAATGAGAAGGTTAAAATTCTGTACTGTAAATTTTGCATTATAATTCTATTGGACACTACTGATCTACACAATTACTGGGCAACATTACTGTAAAATCCTCCATGCCTTTAGGAAAACTTCATAAAATATGAATGAATAATATCTTTGCAGAAAAAGTAAAGAATACACAAACTCTCAAGGGAATTAAAAAGAATGTAATACATAAAAAAAATTCCAGAAGCATTTCATATTTTTGTGTTTCTGAAAAGTCCTAGGGAATAATTATTTTTGCCTTTTGGATCAAGAGTTCTTTCTCAAGGACTCAACCAATTACTTAGCCTGAAGGCCAGCCACAGATAGGATGTAAACAGATAAGCATGGTCGTGTTCCAATCAAACATTATTAAGACAGCCCTGTTGAATTTGTCTCCCAGTCTATAGTCTTTCAGCTCTTCTTACAAAAAACACTAGGAACTCAAATTTCAATATCCAAGACAAAGTGAACTTTAGATTTACTGCGTTTGTTTCAAACAGTAACATTAAAGACCAACAAAGGTCTAAATCAGCTAGAGAAGGGCAATGTTGCTTCATTTGGAAAAAAATGTTATTCACTGAATGAGACAGAAGAAAAAATTTTAAAATCGTTTTTTGTCTCTGGAAACATTTTTTATAAAGTCATAAAAACTCAACTTACATTTAACTCTATTATCCACAGTAATGTTACAAATAAGAGGTCAAAGGTGACAAACAAACAGAAAGTCCTCCTGACGTCAGATATGCCTTTCTTCTCCCTTCCTTCATAGGACTCAATCCTGGCCATGAGCTGCGTGGGGTTGATGGAATGGACGTCGCGCAGAGAAGCGTGGGAGCTCTGGCTCCCCGTGAGAGCACTCTCCATGTCTTCTGGAAGGGGGTGCATCCCAGAGGAGGGTTAAAGGAGCCTCTTCCAAATCCACCATCCCTAGAGAGGAGACCTGTGAGCAATAAAAGAGAAACAGCAGGTTACCTCCGAGCTCTCCTACCACAAACACACCACCCTTGCCGCTGTGAGACCGTGTGCTGCTGAACAGCAGTGTTTTCACCATTCGCATCTTGATGAAGACAAAGAGAAAGTGAAATAAGAAACAGTGGTTGTTGTTCTCAATTTATATGACAAAGTAGTGTTTCAGAAAAGAACAGCAATAAGAAAAAGGCAAATTTAAGGTAGGAAAGGGTGAAGACAGGGTTAGGGTTAGGCACAACTGAAAGGCATTCCTGACAACCTGGAGCAAACCTCCTGGGAAAACTCCCACGGTCCCAAGTGTTCGTACTCATGGACTAGCAAACACGTATTGAACACGCTCCTGGAGCATGCAAACAGAATGTGCAAACGAGCTACAATAACTTGTTTCCTAATGAGGAGCCACTGTGCACTAAAATACTGAATAAGCTGAATTTACCATCTCTCCATAGCCTCTTAATAAATAACCATGTTTCTGAGCCTCTTCTTGGAAGTATTCACAACCTAATGGCTTTGCTAAGCCATTATAAATACTTCTTAAGCATTTATTTTAGTCAATCTATGCTATGCAACCACCCAGCTGATAATTAGAGAAGTTACAGTCCCATGTGAGATGCAGGTTCCTCCAAGGCCAGGAAGTGCTTCTATACTAAGAAAAAAGACCAGTAATCTTAAATGATCTGATTCTCTCAAAGATGGGGCAATATCACCAATAGAAATATAGCGGGCAGTATAATTATCTGCCAGATACTACAGTTCCCCTTCCTAAAGTAGCCCTCTGGCTCTATGGAACTCATGTGCTTTTCTGTAGCCATGAATGTGGGCACAAGTTATACGTTACCGCTGTCCAGAAGTCTTCAAGGCCAGAGCGTGGTTCAACATGATCAACTTTCTTACTGCCACGTAAGTGGGGATGGCCAGACAGAGAACAGCATTTTCAAGGTGGTTAAAACAGAATTCAGAAAGAGAAAGAGGTAGCTGAGATTTCTTGAAAGAAAATGGTCTCATTTGGTCTTTCTATCTAGGAATTTGTCTGTCTCTACCCTTGACTGATTTCTCTCCCTTTCCACATTTAGGAACAAAGTCCTTTCTACACTTTTATTACTATGGTGGTGAAATGATATATTTTTAGAAGCTATTATTATATGAACTAAGGTATTTTAAAATATTCATACCTCTTGGTCTGGTAACTCTACTTCTGGAAATTTAAAGGAAATTAACTAACCTACAGACATGCAAAGCAAAAACTGATTATAGCGTTAGAGGTCACGTTAGTGGTTACCTTGGAGGAAGTAGGAAGGAGAAGGGATTGGAAGCCACAAGTAGGGGTGAATTCAGGAGACTTGGGAAAGTTCTATCCCTAGACCTGAACAGAGGTAAATACCCTATTCACTTAATGATAATTTACTGATGTAGGTAGTTGGTAGTTTCGTAGGATGTTGACTGATAAAAAATTCAAAACACAGCCGGTACCCACATAAAGGAAAAAAAGGGCTGGTGATATCGCTCAGCGGCACAAGCGCTTGCTGGCAAGCACAAGGTCCTGAGGTCAACTCCCGGTACCCACATAAAAAAAAAAAAAAAAAAAAAAAACAAAATGCTTCACACTTCTTGAATTGTTGAATTCGTTCTTGAATTCACTTCTTGAATTCGTTGAGGTTTCTATACAATTTACTGGATTTACGATTTTAGACTTTTAAACAATTACTAACATTATCAGATTGACTTAAGAATTATCTGCATTGCTTTTTCTTAATAAAGAATGTATCATCTCCATTCATCCAGGTTCCATTCTAGAGAGGACATCTCACCTGTTTTAATTCTGCAATACTGAAGCTTGAACCCAGGCTCCTAAACATTCTAGCAAGCACTCTACCACTGACCTACGACCGCATTCTTTTTTATTTAAAATGCTTCACACTTCTGTACATGTACAAACATCAATTGTGTGTTACCTTTTGATGAAAATCTCTATTAAAAAGACTTTTGCATAATGTATCTATAACAGTTTCAATTGGAAAACAACCTAGATATCTAACAATAGGGGTTAGATAAATCATAGTATAGCCATAGTAGATTGACTAAAATGAATGCTTAAGAAGTATTTATAATGGCTTAGGAAAGTGCTTGGATTATAACTAGATTAAAAATCTAGTATTAGATGGAATACATACATGCAGTATGTTATAACTCTAACATAAACCAAATGCGTCGAAGAATGTACCTATGAAATTTATCAGATGTTAGCAATGACTATCCTCTGGCTCATGAAACTGTTTTTCTTCTCCTTTCCACATTTTTAAAATTTCTTATTTTGTACATACTATATATAGAACAGAAAGAACTAAATGCAAATGGCCTCTTGTTAGGGTCCTGAACAGATGTCCCCAGGATTCAATGTAGCCCTTCCATTTATTTTCTAACCACTTACAGTCGTGCTTACCATGCTGAACTTTATATACATTTACTTGGCTGCCTCTTCTGCCAGCCAGTGTACTCCTTGAAGGCCTTGCATCTGACCAGGGACTAGCACAGTACATGGCAGACAGCAGGAACAAAGCAAATTATCAACTGAATAAGCTCCATCTAGTATCCTGCCCACAGACTAGCATGGAGTAAGTAGGCTCTCAAAATCTCTGTTAAACTGAGGAGAGTACAAGTGTTCAGTTCTGAAGAAAAGCTTGGATATTCTCCCACATGTCATTTCAGAAGTATGAAATATTCAATCCTCGTATGAAATATTCAGATCCTCCCTGGGGTTGGCTTAAAGAAAGCTAAGCCTCTCTAAAGACAGTGCTATATATTGATTAGCTGTACCCACAGGAAGCTCAATCTACAATTCAGGAGTCACTCCAACTATAGGGGAAGAACAGGAAGTGAAAAATGAGGTGGAGAATTATAAAGAAAAACATTTGGGTAAGAAGATGAGAATTCTCTTCTGTTGCTTTGGTTTTTGAAAGAGACTGATGTCTTAATTGCTTAATGGCCAAGGGGAAGTATCCTCCTTTGCACTAAAATACCAGCCAGCTCCTTCTATAATGATGTAGGGTTAACAAACTACTTAAAACTCAGTGGCTTACAGCCTACATTTATTTTCAAGCTCACAGTCTGCAAGAGTGAGCTTGATGTAGGAAATTCACTAGATCTAGGTGGGGCTCAGTTGAGCAGCTCTGCTTCAGGCTGTGTACAGCAAAGGTTGGCTTCAGACTGTGTTGGTCCAGCTCTGCCCCGTGGGTCAGCCTCCTTGAGCCAGGGAGACCTAGAGCATATTCTTGTCACGGCAACTAGATCACATAGATGCATTCAAAACCTCTGCACACATTACGTCTGCTCACATTAACCTGGCCAAAGCATGTCCCAGAGTGTGTATGAGTATATATTCCATGAAAGAGGAGGTAATAGTGAGTATTTGCTGATTACCACTCCAATCTAGCAGAGCTACACCAAGGGTCAGCAGTCTATCACCTACATGTCAAATGTGGCTGCTGCTGTCTGTGAACATCAAGTTTTACTAAGACTCTGCTACAACCATTTATTTGTGCCCACAGGGATGCCATCTACAGAGAGATGCTTTTACAGGAAGACAGCAGGATGGAAGGAAAAGATGAAACAGAGGACATTTGGTCCACAAAGCCTAAAATACGTACTTTACCTTCTTCATTTTTCTAGAAAGGACTTCTGCTTTTATCAGCTTCTTCTTAAAGGGAACCTAGATGAGTTCTGAAGTTAAAAGCTAATGTCAACAACAACAAAAAAAAATAGGCTAATTAGCTGATGAATATTATTGTTTTTAATGAATACTCTGATTTTGTGATTAGCAAAAATTTGTATTTTTCCACAGGTTGCTCTCCTGACATGCCAACCTTAGGCACAGGTGGTCATGTCTAATATCAGCCTCTCTGGGGCCACTCCAGCAGCACTTGCGGAAGAACACCATTTTTTATTATTTATGGTACTGGGGATGGAACCCAAGGCCACTCTACCACTGAGATATATCGAGAGCTCCCCCCTACCCCACTTCTTTCTTTCTTTGAGACAGGGTCTCACTAAGTCAAGATCCTCCTATCTCAGCTTCCTGAGCAGCTGGGATTACAGGAGTGGACTGACAATGCCTAGCCACACCAGTCTTTGCTGTGTTCTCTTTCCTTAGTCTCATACAACTGGCACTGGAGAAAAATGATTTTGTCTATACTGATAGATTACCCAATGAGATCCTTACCATGTGAGAAGAAAATAAAATGAGACCTTTTCTTCTTCTAGAGAATGGCTTGGACCTTTGCTATCCCTTTACTGCATCTGTCCCTAGGCTGGGTGCAGAGCCAAACCTCAGCTCCATGTGCTTCCACACAAAAGTGGTAACACCACACATTAATACAACATTAGTATATGTAGCATTGTATACCATATATTAACATTATAACAAAATGAACAGCTTCCTTACACTGAGATTTATGGTGTCAGGCACAATGCTGAGGATGTAAGATGCATTTTATCATTAAACCTCAGAACAGCTCCCACAAGTAGGACCACGAGAGGGAAAAGAAAAGACAAGAATTGGCAACTGACGGCCAGCCTCAAGAAACAAGGAATAAGAGGCAAACAGCACTGTGTGGCCAATCTTCGGGGGCCACATGTATGGAAATACAGGCAAAAGTGCTTTTAATCAGTAGAAGCCAGAAATCTGAACTATAGCAGGATATTTTCCAAATATGAAATAGTAGCTCAATTAAAAAGAAAAAAACAATCAGCACTGAGCCAACACCAGTATATATTTTAAAGAAACAGATTAAATTTATGAGGTCACTTATTAAATGGTTTCCTGAGATTCTAAGTATAGCTCAAACCCCACCACCACCTTGCCTAACCTAACAAAAGGTCCCTTCCTGCCTATTTCTCCAGAACTACTTAAGCGTGCTAAAAATCACAAACAGTTCCCTGAGGTACCCATCACCTCACAGACCTCTCCCTGTACTTTCTACCTGGGGACAGGAGGAGGGGGAGAGAGGAAAGGGAGAAGACAAAGTAAAGGAGGAAGAAAAAGGAGGGAAAGAGGGAACAACATCAAAACCAAAACACTAGGAAAGAATTTTGTTTAAATATGCAAAATTTCAAACCTGAAACATTACTGGGAGAAATTAAAGAAGATGAGAATAGAGAGATACACTGTGATCATATATTGGAGGAATTCATCCCATTAAGATACAAGTTCTCCCCAAACTGATCTACAGAGTCACCTCGATCCCAATCATAATCTCACCGTTTCTTTTTACAGAAATTGAAAAGCTAATTCTAAAATATATGTAGAAACACAAAGAAATGAGAATATCCAAAGCCTTCTTGAAAAGAACAAATTGGAAGACTACACCTAAACTTAAAGACTTTCTAGAGTGTCTATAATCAAAACAGTGTAGTGCCAGCATAATGACCAACAATTACATCAATGGGACATAATGAAGCCCAGACATAGACACACATATACATGGTCATTTGACTTCTACAAGGACATCAAACCAATCCAATGGCAAGAATACATTTTGTTTTCAGAAGAGTACTAAAAGAACCATATCAAAATTGGGTAGGTGGGGAGGAGAACCTCAAACCCTAACTCACACCATAAAAAACATAAGATAGATCATAGGATTAAGCATAAAAATAAAAAATATAAAGCTTTTAGAAGAATGTTCAGAAAAATACTTACAGAATCATTTTTTAGGTATAGATTTTTTTAAAAAGACACAAAAAGCTGTATCTTTTTTTAAAAAGTTGTGTAGGATGTCTTAAGAACTCCCACTGACTAGTTTGGGACACAATTTGAATATAAAAATGGATACTGATAGAAATGTTCAAATTTGTTAGAAAACTTGAATATTCTAAGAGTGTGGTTATACTGTAAAAGTAGACAGAAGTAGGGGAAAAGTCAGATAAAAAACATAGAAGAGATAAAATTAGAAAAATCAACAGTTTGCAACTTCCAGTGTAGTGATTGTTTTAGGAAAAAAATCACTAATGGACAAGAATTGTTTAGAAGTTGTTAGGGAATATGATCTTCGTAGCCTCAAAGTATTATCTCAGATTATTTAATAATTTAATTTGCAACAGTATATCTTCATAGTGGAGAGATCTTGCATATTCTACCTGAATCACGTAATCCAACAACATCACCAATGCTGGAATAAGCTAACACTAGATGTCTTTTATTGTGTTGCAATAAATATATAACATCAATTGATGACAAATCCTTGCCAGCAATGTTTAGCCTGAATATAGTCATAAGGAAACAAACAAATATGGTACATACGAAATTCTAAAAAACTATCCCTGACTCTTTACAGAAATTAAAGTGGTGAAAAACAAAACAAGAAAAACAGAAAGTGTACTGGTGTGAATACTCTTCCAATTGAAAAGGACATAAAGAGAAAAACATTAAATTCAATGTAATGTACAAGCCTGGACAGAATCTTGAATTAAAAAACAAAAGAAAAGGGTACAGAAGACAATTGAGGAATTGATTCTAGTCTCGTACTCTGGTTATCTAAAAGAATGCCCTTATTCTTAGCAGACACATGCTGAAGTACTGAGCGATAAGTGTCATGATGCATGCAACTTACTTCTACTTAGTTCAGAAAACATAAGGATGAAAGGATGCTTGAGGATGGAGTTGCCGTATCTATTTTTACCTACCACCTATAGAAACATATACAAAATATAAATATATTTGAACACAAAATATATACAGTATACATATACATATGTAAAATGCATATACACCAAAGAAAGTAAGTACAAATTTTCACTGCAAAAGAAGTTCTTTAACTGCTATAAGTATGTGTTACCTTTAGAAGCACAAAGTGAGAAACTACTGTGTTACCTTTAGAAGCACAAAGTGAGAAACTACAATCAACCTCAAAAATCAAATCTATAAAACACAATGTTTGACACACGATTTTATGCACATACCTTTGTAAAAAAAATTCTTATGTAGATGACAGTTTCAGATGAACTGATAACTCAAAGGCAAATCAATATTAGAATTCTGGGCAGCCAAAAGATTTTGCCTTTAACACAGTATAACCACCAAATACCTAAACACATACAGAGACTGCTTAAGACTTTTAAAGTACTTGGGACTGCAGATTGGAAGTCAATCTGTTTGAAATTAAAGCCAATGTCTCATAAATACTGATAACAATCTTTTATTATTGTTCTTATTGGGTTTGAATGAGATAGTGGAGTCACATCATGCAATGATTTGGGGTCTACAGTCTGTTCATGTCTTTGGTGAAAATGTGCTCAAACTATCACTTTATCTAAAAGCCAAAGTGTTCCTTTATTTGTTCCTTATATCAGAACTCGAACTTTCTCCAGACCCCTGAGCAAAGACGTATTTCACAAAGCATTACCTACCAAAGTGCAGGCACACAACTGACTCTGTTGTCCTGAATTTCAACTGTACTTCCTTCAGTTCCTCCCCTTACTTTTCTTTAAGAATTTATGGTCTAACTCTATGATCATCACTATATACTATTTCCATGATTTACTTCTGAATCTTACTTTGTAGGTCTCATATCTTCCAGTGCTGTTTACATTGTTTTAAGATACAATTAATGCTTTTCTCCCATCCTACTACTGAGAGTGGGCTCACTCTCAGCTGCTTTGTTTTCTGCCTTCTTCCCCCTACACACTGATTCTGCCTATAAAGGCTCTGTCATTTCCTATCATCTCATCTCCTCCACAGCAGATGAAAATATCATGTGCACATAAACACAACTTACCCTTTAGACAACCTGTTTTAGGACTCAAGATTTATTTAGAAATTACCACAATGACTTAGGAGATTAAAAGATAGAAAGTAAATGTTAGGGTGTTCCTAAGTCAATCCTCTAAGAGACAACAATTTCTCAAACCTAAGTCTTCTGTAATAGTTACATGATTTCCAGGTAATCTATTTCCACAGCAATAGCAAAAGCTATTACTGAAATTTTATTTGACTCATAAGGCAGAGACATATTAAGATTTAAAGATAGTGGGGTAAATGCATATTAGTGTTTACATAATTTGTGATACAAACTTAAATACTGAGAAGCTGAATCTTGGTGTGTACTATAAGATTTAAGAACTGCACTTGATAATGTGTGAAAATTCAAAGGTTGCCAAGAACATACCATATCTACTTCACGTACTCTACAAATACTGAACACTGTAGCAAATCTCCTCTGAGAGGCAGTCTCCAATGCTCTGAGATATAATCAAATTCTTCTCTCAAATATTGTTACAAATACCAAGTGCACAGGTTTGAGGTCATGAGCAGTTATGCATTAGTATGCGACTCGTGTTAAGCCATAAGGTTTAAGGCATCCATTTGGTTACAACATGTGTTTTCTACAGCAAATATTTTTGTATTTCTTTGTTTAGTAATTTCTAGATTATACCTGCAAATAAATAAAAAATCATGTATTCCATTATATAAATATAAAAAATGCAAATTTGCAGTGTTTTAATTTTTTTTCACATTTCATACTAGTAATGAAGGCATCTCTTGGATACATGAGGCCTCTGCTGTGACTTTTTGGACTGTGGAGGGTTAACAAACCAAAGAATCTCCCACCCTCACTGAGTTCCTCTCCTACAGAGCAGAGACAGCCGTAAGCAAAGGAGGGCTGGGAACACTGCTATCTTACACTGAGTGGTCAGGATGATCTCACTGAGAAGGTGGCACTGAGCACAGCAGGGAAGAATGGGGTGTGGCTGGCCCTGGCCATGTGCAGCAGTGCAGCCAGCATCAGCACGGCTGGAGCCACGTGAGCACAGAAGGGCACCAGGAGATGATGACAGTGAAGTTAACAAGGGGCTGGGCATGTGGAGCGACCACACGTGCCACTCTCAAGACTCCTCGAATGAGATGGGACCTTGTGCTGTGAGAGGCTCTCTGGCTCCCCCACTGAGACAGGCACAGAAGCCAGAGACCAGCTAGCAGAACACAGCAATAATTCTGCAAAGAGACCATGCTGATGGCAGTGGGAATGGTGAGAACTGGTCGGCTCTAACAGAGCCCAGAGCATCTGGTGACAGACTGGACATGAGGCAGAGGAGAAAATGAGGACTAAAAAGAATGGGAAGGATGGAGCTGGTATGAACAGAAATGGGGATGATGGGGGAGGGAAAACTTGGAGAGAGAATATCTGCTTGGTTTGGACATATATGGTGTGAGGTACTTATTCATGTCCAAGGAAAGATAAATAAATCAGAAATTGAGGCAACAGGTTGTGGCTAGAGATACATATTTCTGAGCCAACAGCATGTACATGGAATTCAATGCTAGAAGATGTAACATGGTTCTTCCTTTATGCCATAAAAGATGACAAAAAAGCAAAATCTAATAAAGTATATTTACTTGTAGAACAGAAAATAATTACGGGATGGACCCTATGTAATTCCACTAAGTTCCCACATTAGTAAACCATAAGCATTTAACACTGACAAAATGTAACACCACATAGATTTTGAAGGATTCAAAAGGCAATACAAGTTGCCCTGCTTTCAGCAACACTTACAACAGGTTGAGAAGGAAAATATGTAAATGATAAGAGGGAATGACTTAAGAGAGAGAAAAAAATCAAGTGCACATTCTGGACAGTAAGTAATCATGCCACTAGGGATGTCAGTTGCCCAGGAAAGAACAAGCCAGATGAGGAAAGGTATCTGGGAATGTGTATCAGTTCTTCCTCTGGCTACAGGTTGGCAAAATGGCAGGACGCCAGCGCGGCCAGTCATGTTGGGTGGTACAGATGACCTCTTAGCTCGCCCATCCTGCTCCAGGAGTCAACAGCCTGGCAGCCAGTTATCCCTTCAGCACTAGTGAGTCAGGTGGGTGCCATGTTACAGCTGCATCTTATCACTAGTTCAATGGCAGCCTCTAACAAGATGGGCCCTGGGGAACAAGAATGTTATTGGGTCTGTTTCTCACTTTTTTCCCAAGCTGCTGGTATGTGGTCCAGAGAAACTGAAACAGCAAGGTCTCCAAAGCTACCTTCTTCCATTTCCTCTTTTTCTCTCCATCCTTTGATTCTTCTCCTAACAGATCTCTTCTCTTCACATTGATAATGCAGCTTTTTTGCCCTTTCTTGCTTAGCTTTAATTCCCACATTCAAATATTTTGTCCACAGCTCACCTAGAAACTCCATTGTCTTAGTCTTCCAAGTCACAGAAGTTATTCGTACCCCCATTTGCCACAGGGGGAAGGTCACTTGCACAAGTGTAAAAGACAGATTTTGGTTTGTTGATTGTCCATTGTTTCCAGAACTTTTTCTTGTTCTCACAGAACAAGGCTACTTTAATCTTTACCGAAAATCACAATAGTACTGTATAAAATACCTGATGGCTTGTACAGGGTCACCACTATTTTTGCCAATTCTGACTCATTAAGTCTGTCAACTACCAGTAGACAGGCACTCAGAGGAAGCTTGCTGCTCCTCAGGGCACATATAAATATTCCTGTGAAGATTAAAGCGTGCTCTTAGAGCTATGTTACCAGCCTCAGCAATGATGGAGCTGAGAATCATATTACTGATCTATACTGGTGGTGATGCCTCAATTAAGAAACTTAAAACTATCTCCCAGTGTATATGAGGATGTCTTTGTATCACGCAATGGCACTTCTTGAGTACTTATTACTGCAAGCAATTCTCAAGCAAATGCTGTCACCTCTCACTACAGAACTGGCGATCTCACTGGTCCAAATCTGAAAATCAAGTGATGAGCCTGCTGCTCTCTACATAGTCACAGAAAGGTGGCTGAAAGGGTACACTTCTTTTAGTAACTATCTTTCATCTCAAAGACTAGAATAAAGACCATGCTCATTACACATTCTTCATAGGCCTCCCCAGACTTATTTTCTGTTATCAAGAGAAAACAAAAGCTGAATTCAAAGAAGGTGGCTAGTGAGTAGTCAGCAAAGCCAAAAAGGCTATTCAGGAGCAAACTAGGTTTCTTTTCATTCAACAGGAGACTTCTCCTCTCCAAGGTGGAAGATAAGGGTTCTTGAAAATGTCACTCCTGTTGACAGACCCATCTTCTACTCTTTTTGGTGCCTCTGTAGCTAGTGGAAGTGGCATTCTGACAGCAGTGCCAGGGATCATAAAGCATTAGCTGGCCCTAGAGTCACATGAGGCTAAGCTTCTCTTTCACAAACTAAGGTGGATCAATAAAAGGAGCCATTCACTTCCATGCCCAACAGTATCTACTGACACAAGCTGCACAGTATATGTTAGCTCCTATAAAGTCACAGTGAAAGATGGCACATGGATCCAAAAGGGAATCCAAATCTCTACCGCAGAGGAAGGACTGCAGTCAAAAGCTTAGTGCATAAGACAGGTAGGGAGTGTCAACCTCAAAATCTTGAGGTCTTGATTTTAAAAAACACCAGTACTCTTTCCTCATTTCATTAGAATTCCTAGGTAGTCACACAGGAAACTAAACCCTCAAGAGATGTGCATTAGATGCAATTTCCATCATCTTCACAAGCCATACCCAGTGCTTCAAAACAAAGGCCAGGGACTTCCAGGAAGATGGCAGAGTGGTGAGCAGGAGAGAAAGAGCCTCTCAGAGATTTGGTGTCCAAACACTGGAATACAGCAACATGAGGAAAAGAAGAGGGAGGGAAGTGAGTCCCCAGGACCCAGAAAGGATCTGAAGTGAGAATTTTCACTCTCCACGGGGAGAGTGAAAAAGAAAAACTTCAAGGAAGAAGGAGGAGGATTCAGTACACACTTTTTCCCTGAGCCCAAACTCACTGCATGAGAGGGGCAGCTTGAAACTACAAGTTAATGGTGACTGCTGGCGATCCTAGAGGCCTTCACAAAGAAGCGCACCAGTGGAGCAGAGCAATGGATGCAGGACACATTGGACTGCAGTGGCTGGTGAGTTGTCCCGTTTGGACATCCTGCAAGAGAGGGCAATTGGCCAGCGCCTGTGTTGGAGAGAAGCCAACTAAGCTTGGGACTTGGAGTGGCTGCTGGCTCTACCTAGTGGCTTCCTGCCAAGTTCAAGACCGCAGTGGGCACAGGAACTGCACCGGGCTGAGTGGGTCTGGTTCTAGCCTTACAGCCCAAGATGAGCCTGAACTTCAGTGGAAATAGGGATGCAGGCTCACTGGGATCATCCTCTACCCCACCATGGAGTTGCTGCTGGCTTGCTGAGACTGATCGACATGGATCTGGACTCTGTCTGCCCATGCCAATGGCAGCAGAGACACACCATGAAATGGACATTTTATCTTTTCTTTTCTTTATTTTCTTTCTCTCGTTTTGTTTTTTCATTATTTGTTTTTGTTATTATATGAATGTGAACACTATTTCTAGTTTTTCTTATTGTTCTTCTGTTCTGTTCTTATTTCTTCCTTCTCTTTCCCTCCTGTCTTCTGCACCAGTCTCCCAAAGTTTGGGTGATTCTCCTTTGTCCTATAGCCTTGCTTCTAATCTCTTCTTTTTCTTCTATGTCTCTATTTCCCCCCCCAACCCCTTTTAAATCTTTTCCCTTGATGGTAAAATTGACATATTGAGGGCTTATTCACTACATACAATTTTCTGGTTCATTTTAGCTTTTGTTATATAATCACAAATCTAGTTTATATGGGTAAGGTGGCAAATTAATAGTCACCTCCATTTGTCATTTTCTAGGCTGTGTTTGATGCTATTGTTATTGCTGATTATAACATGTTAACCAAAGTGACATAATTGTTCTAATCAGTTGTTCTTCCTAGTACAACAAGACTGAGAATGCCTAAGGTTCATAAAAAATACTATAGGACAGTGCCAAAGAACCAAAGGCAGGGCCAAGAAGGCAGCAACTTCTCATCCTCAATAAATTGAAGAGGTAGGATCTTGCAACAGACTCAAAACCCAAAAGTCAGCTACATCTGGAAGACACCTCTGAGAAGTAGACATTTCCTAAGGGTTCTAAATACTAGCAATAAAGTGACTCGCCATAGGCAATTTATAAGCATTAACCCAGGAATTAAACTAAAAAAAAAAAAAATTACAAAATGAAAAGACATTTAAACAAGATGAAACCCCTCCAGACGTCCAGCTCACCAAAGGCAAACCCAGGGAGCAATGAGGTGGCACAGTTCGAAAGCCACCCATCTGGACTCTCTGAAGTGGTAACAGTGGAAGTAACTAATCAGATAAAAGAGGCTGTAGAAAAAAATCAAATCAGAAATAATTTCTCAAATAACTACAGAGATGGTGACCATACTGAAAGACTTGGTTAGTGAATCTAAAGCAGATACAGATAAAAACATAGAGGAGCTTAGGAAAATGATGGAAAGTGTGAATACTTAACATAGGAAAGAAATGGAATCCATGAAACAGATTCAAACAGATATCCAGAAGATTAAAAATTCCACTGAAAGTATACACCGCAGAATGAGCCAATGTGAGGACAGAATCTCAGATATAAAAGCCAGGCCTACCGTTAGCAATCATGAAAAGAAGATTTCTTAAAAATAGGAAGGAACCATAAACTAATCCAACAGCTGCCAGATGATGCAAAGAATAACCTAAGATTGATCAAAGTCAATGAAAACGTAGGAGACAGCACAAATGACAAAAAAACCTGTTCACAGAAGTCATGGCAGAAAACTTCCCTGCCAGGGAAAAAAGATTTTGAAATACAGATAAGTGAGGCATATAGAACTCTGATTAGCCATGACCAAAAAAAAATCTACACCAAGGCATATAATAGTCAAGATTCCAGAAATTCAATACAAGAACAGAAGATTAAAAAGCTTTTAGAGAAAAGAAACAAATCACCTATAAAGCAAAGTCCATTGGAATCACAGCACACTTCTCAACACAAATCCTCAAATCAAGGAGAGCTTGATACTTCAAGTGAAGTATTTCAAGCCCTAAAAAAAACAACTCCAACCCAGATTGATGTACCCTGCAAAACTACCTTTCAAAATTAATAGAGAAATAAGATACTTCCATGACAAAGAACACCCAAGGAAATTCATGAACAACAAACCAGTACTCCAAAATGTTCTAAAGGACATTCTAGAAATAGACAACAAGGATTATTACAACTCCATGAACCCCAACAGAATGAATCTACCAGACAAGGCAAACAATTAAACAAAGATGAAAACATGGGAGCCAACCACAGGAAAATGACATGACAAGGACAAGTCAATACATATCAGTTATAACCATCAAAGTTAATGGTCTCAATTCACCAATCAAAAGAAATAGACTGGCAGAATGGATCAAGAAGCAAGATCCAGGGCCGGTGAGATAGCTCAGCGGCATAAGTGCCTGCCTGGCAAGTGCAAGGTCCTGAGCTCAACTCCCTGAACCCACATAAAGGAAAAAAAAAGGGCCGGTGATATCGCTTAGTGGCACAAGTGCTTGCTGGCAAGCACAAGGTCCTGAGGTCAACTTCCAGTACCCACATTAAAAAAAAAAAGAAAACAAAAAAAGAAGCAAGATCTAACAATATGCCATATACAAGAAACACATTTAATTCAAAAAAATTCATAGGGGCTGGTGAGATGGCTCAGTGGCATAAGCGCCTGCCTAGCAAGCACGAGGTCCTGAGTTCGACTCCTGGTACCCACATACAAAAAAAGGGCCGGTGATATTGCTCAGCGGCATGGGCGCCTGCTGGCACGCAAGGTCCTGAGGTCGACCCCTGGTACCCACCAAAAAAAAAAGGAAATTCACAGACTGTAAGTCAAAGGATGGAAAACAATACTCTATGTCACAGGAACCTGGAAAATAGCAGGAGTAGCTATTCTATTTGCAGATAAAGTGGATTTCAAGCAAGACTGATTAAGAGAGACAAAGAAGGTCATTACATCCTTATAGAGGGAACAATCCAAGAGAGAGAGAACAATCTAAATATGTATGTACCAAATACCAGTGCACCCAACTATATAAAACAAATACTAACGGACATGAAAAATCAAATAAGCACTAATACAATTGTAATTGGGGACCTCAATACCCCACTGCCATAAATAGACAGATGGACTAATATAAAATCAACAATGAAATATTAGAATTGAACCAAACTTTGAACAAATGGATTTAGTAGATGTCTACAGAGTGTACCACTCCACAAAATCAAAATACACATTCTTCTCAGCTGCACGCAGGACATTCTCTGAAACAGAACACATACTAGCTCATAGAACATGCTTAAGTAAATGCAAAAGAACTGAAATTATCCCATGCATATTATCAGATCATAGTGCAATGAAATTGGAAATCAATGGCAAAAGAAACCACAAGAACTTCATAAACACATGGAAATTAAATAATACCTTCCTGAACAACCAATGGGTCACAGATGAAATTAAAGAAGAAATTAAACAGTTTCTATGATTAAAGGATAATGCCAATACAACATATTGAAACTCATGGGACACAATGAAAGCAGTCCTACAATGGAAATTTACAGCAGTGAATAACCGCATCAGGAAAACAGAGCATGCTCAAATAAACAACTTAATGCTGAACCTCAAGCTTCTAGTAAAAGAAGAGCAAGTCAAGCCCAAAGCTCATTAACAGGTAGGAAATTAATACCAGAGCAGAAAACAATACAAAGAATCAATGAATCAAAGAGTTGCTTCTTTGAAAGGTTAAATAAAATTGATAAACCTTTAGCCAACCTTATCCAAAAAAGGAAAGAAAAGACTAAAATCCATGCAATTAGGAATGAAAAGGGCAGAAATCCTGAAGATCAAATATACCTACTTCGAGAACTTGTATTCTAATGAGATGGAAAATGCAGAAAAAATGGACAGATTCCTAGATAGATATGAATTACCAAAGCTGAATCAAGAAGATATAAAAATTCTAAATAGGGCCGGTAAGATAGCTCAGCGGCATAAGCACCTGCCTGGCAAGCGTGAGTTCCTGAGTTCGACTCCCAGTACCCACATAAAAAAGGAAAAAAGGGTCGGTGATATCGCTCAGTGGCACAAGTGCCAGCTGGTGAGCACGAGGTCCTGAATTGGACCCCTGGTACCCACAAAAAAAAGGAAAAAAGGGCCGGTGATGTCACTCGGTGGTACAAGCGCCTGCTGGCAAGCACGAGGTCCTGAGTTGGAGCCCTGGTACCCACATTTAAAAAAAAAAAAAAAATTCTAGGGCCGGTGAGATGGCTCAGCGGCTTAAGCGCCTGCCCAGCAAGCGCGAGGGCCCGAGTTCGACTCCCGGAACCCACATACGAAAAAGAGGCCGGTGATATCGCTCAGCGGCACGGGCGCCTGCTGGCGCAAGAGGCCCTGAGGTCGACCCCCCGGTACCCACAAAAAAAAAAAAAAAAAAAAAAAAAAAAATCTAAATAAACCAATATCTGTCAATGAAATTGAAGATGTAATTAAAAATCTACCAACAAAGAAAAGCCCAGGCCCTGATGGATACACTATTGAATTATACAAGAAATTTAGAGAAGACCTAATACTGCTACTTCTCAAACTCTTTAATGAAGCTGAAAGGGAAATAATACTCCCAAATTCATTCCTGGAAGCAAGCAACACCCTGGTACCAAAACCAGAGAAAGACTCAACCAAGAAAGAGAACTACAGGCCAATCTCCCGAATGAACATAGATGCAAAAATCAATAAGATACTGGCAAACAAAATGCAGCAAATCATCAAGAAGATTATACACCATGACCAAGTAGTATTCATCCCAGAGATGCAGAGATGGTTCAACATACACTAATCAGTAAACATAACACACCATGTTAACTGAGCCAAGGAGAAAAACCATATGATCATCTCAATAGATACAGAAAAAGCATTTGACAAAGTCTAACATCTATTCATGATTTAAAAAAAAAAAACCTACAGAAATTGGAATACATGGTCTTTATCTCAATCTAATAAAAGCCATCTATGACAAACCAACAGCCAACAACATACTAAATGAACAAAAACTGAAAGCTTTCACTCTAAAAGCAGGAACAAGGATATTTACTGTCACCACTCTTATTCAATATAGTTCTGGAAACATCAGCCAGAGCAATTAGACAAGAGAAAGAAACAAAAGGAATAAAGATAGGAAAGCAAGAAGTTAAATTATCATTATTTGTGGATGACACGATACTTTACATAGAAGAACCCAAAAATTCCGCCAAAAGATTTCCAGATTTAATAACCAAATTTAGTAGCACAGCTGGATACAAAGTCAACACTCAAAAATCAATAGCCTTCCTGTACAAGAATAACAAAATCACTGGGAGAAAATTTAGGGATACAACACCTTTCACAATAGTATTCAAAAAAATGAAAGACCTAGGAATCAATCTAACAAAGGAAGCAAAAGACCTCTACATTGAAAACTATAGTACTCTGAAAAAGGATGGAAGAAGATATCAGAAAATGGAAAGATACTCCTTGTTCTTGGGTAGGAAGAACCAATGTAGTGAAAATGGCCATACTTCCAAAATCGATGTACAGATTTAATGCAATCCCGATCAAACTTCCAACAGCATATCTCACAAAATTAGAGAAAACAATCCTAAAATTCATTTGGAACCAGAAGAGACCTAGAATAGCAAAAGCAATCCTGGGTAACAAAGGCAAGCCAGAGGGCATCACAATCCCTTACTTGAAGTTATACTACAAAGCCACTGTGATAAAAACAGCATGGTACTAGCAAAATAGACCTGAGGTTCAATGGAACAGATTAGAAGATGTAAAAACAACTGCAGACATACTTAGCCACCTTATTTTTAACAAGTGCCAAACACCTTCACTAGAAGAAAAATAGCCTCTTTAATAAATGGTGCTGGAAAAACTGGCTTTCCACATGCTGAGGATTAAAACTAGACCATATCTTTCAGCATGCACTAAACTTAAATTGAAATGGATCAAAGATCTAAATATTAAAACAGAAACACTAAATCTGCTGGAAGATATAATAGGTAGAACGCTTGAAGACATTGGTGTAGGCAAAGACTTTATGAACAAAACCCAAACTGCCCAGGAACTATTACAAAGAATCAACAACTGGGAACTCATCTTATTAAAAAGCTTTTGCACATCAAGAGAAACCACCAACAGAGTGAAGTGACAACCCACAGTGTGGGAAAAAATTTTTGCCAGCTGTTCCCCAGACAAAGGACTACTATCTAGAATATATAAAGAACTCAAAAAACTCAGGGCCCCCCAAATTTAAAGACCCAATCCAAAAGTGGGCATCTGAAATGAACAGATACTTCTCAGAAGAAGTAGAAAGGGCACATAAATATATGAAAAAATGTTCAACATCATTGGTTATTTGAGAGATGCAAATTAAAACAATGCTGAGATTCTATATTGCTCCAGAAAGAATGGCTGTTATCAAGAAATCAACCAATGACAAATGCTGGTGGGGCTGTGGGGAAAAGGGAACTTTTCTCCACTGTTCCAGTGTAGACTAGTACAACCACTGTGAAAATCAGTGTGGAGATTCCTCAAAAAACTAGGAGTAAAGGTTCCATTCAACCCAGCTAGTCTTCTTCTTGGTATTTTCCTGAAAGAATTAAAAGCATCATACTATAGCAATATATGCACACCCATGTATTTAGCAGCACACTTTATAATAGCTAAATCTTGGAAACAGCCCAAATGCCCACCAACTTATGAATGGCTAAAGAAAATGTGGGGTTTTCTTAATATAACGCAGCACTACTCTGCCATAAAGAAGGATAAGCTTGAGACATTTTTATCTAAATGGATGCACCTTGAGGACATACTCTTAAGTGAAATAAACCTGACACACATGTATATTTACCACATTGTTTCTCTGGTATGAGAAACCAAAAGTGTAAATAAGGACTAAAATGTATAATAGATATTGTGAAACAGGAAGAAACTGTTCAAATGGGAAGGGGAACTAGGGAATGGGGAAGAGGAAAGGAAGGAAGGGAAGAGACAAAAATGATGAGAAAAGAAGGAAAAAATGGAAACAGAACTTTTGTAAATAAGGAGAATAAGGGAGGTATAGGGGAATGGGGAAAAAAAATCAATTTGTATCATGTACAGGTACAAATTCCCTATGATGAATGTGATTGTGATGTATACCTAAAATGTACCAATAAACTTAATTAAAAAACAAAACAAAAACAAAGGCTACTGGGGCCGGTGAGATAGCTCAATGACATAAATGCCTGCCTGGCAAGCGCGAGGTCCTGAGTTCGACTCCCAGTACTGACATAAAGGGGAAAAAAGGGCCGGTGATATCGCTCAGCGGCACAAGCACCTGCTGGCAAGCGCGAGGTCCTGAGTTGGACCCCCGGTACCCACATAAAAAAAAAAAAAGGCTACTATCTATTAAGACTCAATGAAACTACAGGCTAATAAAACCCTGAAAACAGACTGTGCTGCACAACCTAATAATGAGACAGCTCAGAGCACGTGTTCCAGAGGCAGAGAGTATCACAAAAGTAGCAGGATCTCCTTTTGCAGTACTGGGCCTTAGCACTGAGCTACCATCCCCAGCCCCTCCTCTTTCCTTCCTTCTCTTTCCTTTTTCTTTTTCTTCCTTTCTTTCTCTCTTCCTCCCCTCCTTTTTGTTTCAACACAAGGTCTAGTTAAATCTCATCGGCTGACCTGAACTTGTGATCCTCCTGCCTCAGCTCTGAAGGGTGCTGGGATTACAGGTACGGATTGCCACAAGTGGCTGCGTGATTGCTTTAAATTCAGGATCGCTTTAAATTCACAAGGTTCTCAATAAAGGACTGAAAGAAGCACCACTCTCTGAAAATTTGAACTCACATAATTTTGGGAAAGAGATAAGCAACTACAAAATTTTAAAAAATGTAAAAATAATTAAAAATACAACTACTGATATATATAGACTGCCTGTAAATACTAAAATCAGTTAAGATCTGGGTTTTATTATAAAGAAAATACACTAAATGTAACTCTGCTGCTGGCTCCAAATATTCGTAATTGCTGATAAATTCAGGCCCTGCATTAGTTCTCACCCGTCTCCTTCACTGTATCCTCAGTCATGTCTCATCACATTGCTCTAACAATCCAGTCTCACTCACCTTCAAAATATTTGTCTGCTCAAAATGTCACTTCTCTCTCCCAGTGCTCCAGTTGTGCTTACCACTTCTAGTTTCCTTAGCCAAGTTTCACCATCTATGCCTTTGCTGTAATTCTCCCCTTGCCGGGGATGCTTTTTCCTCTACCACCAAGAGAAACAACAAGCCTAGTCACTGCTCTGGGAAGCTTCAGGATCACTTCCTCAATGAAACTTTTGCTGACCCCCTGGTGCTGCGGTTTGGACAGCCCCTGTAACTCTCAGGCTGAGTGTGACCCTAAAAGGTTCGTGTGTTGGAAGCCTGATGTGATAACACAAGACTAGAAACTTTAAGAGGTGGGACCTGGTCACTGAGGTTACCAGAAGAAATTAATGTAGTTCTCATGGAACTGAGGTTAGTTTTCCCAACAGCAAACTGTTATAAAAGACCAAGTGTGGCCCTTGAACCTCGCGTGTCGCCGTATGATCTCTCGTTTCTGTGTGTCACTGTTTCTCCTTCTGCTATTCTGCTAGGTTGTACACAGCTGAGGCAGCCCTTATCAGAATCGACTCACAGGGTAGCTGGCCTTGGGTTTTCACCCTCCAAAACTATTAGCTAAATAAAGTTCCCTCCCTTCCTCCTTTGCCTTCATTTCTTTTTTTTCAGTACTGGTAACTGAAACCAGGGAGCATGGGACTCCATCTCCAACAGAGTTTTGTTACGTTGCTCAAGCTGATCTGGAACCTTCCATCCTCCTGCCTCAGCTTCCCAAGTAGCTGGGATGACAGGCATGCACTATCACGGCCAGCTCAATTCTTTTCTTAGAGAGTACCCAACTTCAGGTATTTTGCTACAGTAGAAGAAAGCAGACTAAGAAGCATTATGTAGATTCCAGATTTTTTTAAGAGCTCCTTTAATCTTTATATATATTTCATATACTGTTCAGTCTTTTTCTCAGTACTGTTTTATAAGCTCCTAGAGAACACTTCTATATCCTTAGCACCTAGAGAAACACCTGGCATGTGTCAGGCATTTGATTTGTTAAATTCCTGAATTACAAATATCATTGCATGAAAATACAGAGTTGGAGTGTTTGCTAACTAACCTCAAAATAACCTTATATACGTGACTGGAGTTTCAGCATATTATATTGAATAACCAAGAAAAACTTCAAGTTACTATACTTGACAATGGAATCAATAAAAATGCTCTAACCATCCTAATTAACTAGATTGATCATCTCTCTAATGTATTTTAAATGCTATTTAGTGTAGTCACTCTAATAGCACACTACAAAAACTGATACAAAAGTATGGAAAAATACAAATAAATCACTGTATGTGGGAACCTACATACCTGAAACAAATGGACATATTTATTCATTATCTACCATATAAAACACTATCCTAGTTGCTATAAGAGAAAAGATATATACCAAAGATATGGTCCCTGTCCTCAAGTATCCTCTCAAAAAGGAGTTAATAGAGTCGCATTAATAATTAGAAAAAAAATCTAACACAATCTTATGCAAAAAAGACTGAATTTCAGCTTTTTGGGACCAAATAGGCTTGATGGAAAAGATGGCCTTGGAGGAAATGCATGGCTTTGGGAGAAATGAAAAGCTGTTATGTTCTAAGAAAGACGTAGGGCCGGTGAGATAGCTCAGCAGCATAAGCGCCTGCCTGGCAAGTGCGAGGTCCTGAGTTCGACTCCCAGTACCCACATATGAAATAAGGGCCGGTTATATCGCTCAGCGGCACAGGTGTCTGCTGGCGTGCGAGGTCCTGAGTTCGACCCCCGGTACCCACAAAAAAAAAAAAGAAAGAAAGAAAGAAAGAAAGAAAGAAAGACATAGACTGGAGCAAACTAAAATCAGAGAAGGACAGCAAGTCTGCAAACAGTGAATGGCCCTAAGAGACCCCAGGTGAGGGAACCACAGAAGTATGTGGACAGACCACAGAGGACTGTGAAAAGCCAGCAGGGCACTGTGAGCTTGCCTTCACAACCCAGGGTACACAGGCTCAACTGAGGAAGCCACGTTCCTGAGGACCAGGAAAACACGAAAGGCCAGCAAGAGTTTACGGCTTCTGAAAAGCTGGCACACAGCCTCCATGTTCAAAGAGAGTTAAACACAGACTCCATAGTTACTGGCTGCCAATGCAATGACTTATGGTTGTGGTTTTCAGAACACAGGTGTTCAATTCTAGCCTGTTTTTTCAATAGCCTATGAGATATTTAACACTTGGATGAGTGGAAGTCATGAAAGAAAGAGTTATGAAGGATGCTTTTTTTTTTTTTTTTTTGGTACCAGGAATTGAACTCAGGACTTTGCGCTTGCCAAGGCAAGCGCTTGTGCCTCTGAGCTATATTCCTGGCAAAGGATGCTTTTCAAAGTTATGAAAAGTCATTCAACTCAGGTCCGCATTGAGCAACAGAGTGCTCAAATTCAGTTCTCATGCTCTTCTGGTTTAAAAGAACACAAGACAACCCTTCCTAGTATGGAAGGCCTACCTGCCCACTCCCATTTCCACTTTGTGACCTGCATTCAGAATCAAACAATAACCCCATCATATGACTGCACTTTCCCAGTCACAGTGCTGCACAGTCCACACACGAAAGACTACAAACCCACCACTGGGGCCAAATCCTGCCCATATAGAGAGGATGTGTCTGTTTGCTGGTTTGAATGTTCTTCTAAACATGAAATTAATTGTCAATATGAAAAGATTTTACATAAATGAAATCCAGACTACAGTACTCACTTCTCTTAAAAAATACCCAATTTTGGCAATGCTCTCCAGTTGACCAGTTTGCCACCCAGTTACTTAAATGTCTTCCAGTTTTCACTGGTCCTTTTACAGGGTCTCTGGACCCCCTGTAGCTTGAGGTCAGTCAGAGGGAACTATGTTGGCTGAGGACTCACCAAGAGCACCGTCTGGTTTCACATGCCAGTACTGCTGCTAAGTAGCTGTGTAACCTTGGACAAGTTACTTAACCTAAGTCTCTTTTACAGAGTGGGGACGATAATACTGCAACCTAACTTCAAGGGTTGTTATGGAGAACAGTTTATACAAAACACTGGTTCTCAATGGGATACAGGAGGAGGGGCAAGGAATTTGTGCCCTACTCTCAGCCCCAGTGCATTTGGTAACATCTGGGGGTATTAGAGAGGTACATCTAGATGGTAGAGGCCACAAACAGGCTTAAAGACCCTACGATGCACAGGACAGCCTCTATAACAAAGACTCTTCCAGGCCAAAATGTCAATGGTGCTGAGGAAGAGAAACCCTAATACATAGCCCATTGCTCCAGGAACAGACACAGCCTTCTGTTGGTGTCACTACTATCAGCAATGCCCAAAGCAAGTCCTGGCTAGTGCCACCACTTCAGACGGAGAAACTTCCAGCACTTCAAGAGCTCCTTCTTAACTTTGATGAATTTAACATACCCTGAGAACAGAAAAAGGTACTTGAAGTTTCCTGGTTCTGCATCATTAATTTAACAAGCAAGTGGTTAATTTAAAAAATAATTATGGAATATATTTTTCTGAAACAAATCAAGGGCAAATATGCTATAGCGTGGATTAATTCACAATAATTGAAAAGTATAGTGTCCTGGAAAATATAGGACATAGAAACTGCGAGTACTGCAACTTAGAAGGTATGACAACAGCGGCTAGGGGTGTGGCTCAGAGGTGGAGCATTTGCCTAGTATGCAGAATATCCTAGGTTCAAGGGTTCCATCCCTATCACTAAAGAAAAAAAAAAAAGGCTAAATTCCTCCAAATTTCAGATTTAATACAATAAGAATACTTACTACTCCCAAGATGTATTTTTGGAAAATTGTGACTAGAAGGCAAGTTTTAAACTAAAGAATACTAAACCCAGTATTATCTTAATCCCTGTCCAGGAAGATCCTCCAGGTTTAAATAGCTCAGTGTCAGAGATTCTTGGTGAGAGTTCAGCTTTGATCTTGATTCACAATAAGAAATACTATACCTTCTGGATCCAGGTCAACTCACAAACAAAGCAAGCAAAACAGTGAAAAAGCCCCAAGCCGTGCTCATACATCATTTAAGAGGTTGCCTGAGGTTCTAATATGAACTTTAGAACCACAAGCCTTTGCTACTGAGAGCAGGGAATACTAACCAGGCCTCTTAGCCCAGGACTACAAGGATCAAGGGGCCCTGGGCTCATCTCTCTGGGCCTTAGTGTTCTCAACTATCACATTAAAAACTGAAAGTTGTTGTTGCTATCGCTATTGTCCAGTACTATAAGTACAGGGAGCACTGACTTTATTTGTGGCACTATATCTATTAAGGCTTAAATGTGTAATGCCCCCCAAAGACTCATGTACTGAAGGCTTGAATCCCCAAAGAGGCAATGTTCAGAGGTGGCACCCAGAGAGGTGACTGGATCATGAGAGTGCTAATGGATTAGTCTATTGATGAGTCATAGCTTAATGGACTATTAGGTAATAGGGCCCAGCTGGAGGAAGTGGGTTAAGGAGGGTTTGAATTTAAAAGGTGTATCTTGTCCTTGGATCTTTCTTGACTTTCCTAACCTCTCTGCTGTCATCATGTGAGCAGCTTTGTTCCACCAGGCCCGTCAGCCACGATGTTTCTGCCTTGCCAAGGGCCCCCAAACTGAGAGCAGCCAACCATAGACTGAATCTCCGAAACCATGAGCTAAACTAAATCTTTATTCCTTTATGTTGATTTTTTCAGATATTTGGTCACAAGAAAGTAAAGTGACAAATACAGTGTCCTCAGCATTTACAGTCCAAAAATTCATGTTCCAGGAAAGAGGTTCTGTTGAGTCAAAGCCAAGAAAAGCCTAACAGTGCCTCTCTCAAGAATGAAGTAATAAATGTGTAAATAAAAGAGAGGGCTCTACAATCTGGAAAAAAAAAAAAAAAAAAAAAAAAACACTGTATGTATAGCACACATTGTTAAGTCTTTTAGGCTGAAGTAAATACAGATTGGAAAACTCAAGCATATAGTAGTGCATTGTCAAAGATCCCAAGACTGTTAAACTGTTTTTCAGAGAAAGACTCCAAAAAGTGCTATGAAAGGAGAAAGCTTCCATTAGAGACCCAGGAAATATTTTATTGAGAAAGTTCAGCATTTGAATGGATTTGGAGAGAGAGAACTTTGACCAGCTGGAGTTGTCCATTCAACTAGCATTCCAGACAGAACACAAGTTACGGCACGGAAGGGAGAAAGCTCAAAGTAAATGTCAGGAATCCAGTATGGTGCACCCGGTTCAGGGCAGAAGGACAGCACTATAACATGAGCTCAAATCATCTAAAACTGGAGTTTTAGAATATGAACATCAATTACATGAACAATTTTAACAGACAGAGCTACTCAATCACAATATCCAGTTCTGATATTTTGGCTTAAAGAGCAAAAGCTGTCTTTTGTCTAAGTCTAAATATCTTTCAACATTTAAGAAAGAAGCTGCTAATTCCATTCATATTATTCTAATTTGACTAATGAAAAAGACATTATCCATCAAGATGGCTGGTCAGAAAGTCATCCAGAAAGTAAATTAATCTATTTACTAGTCTGTTATTATTCATCTAATATATTCCAATCATAATTACTAAAAAAAGCAAAACTTAGAAATAATGACCACTTTTAAAATTTAGGACAATGTAAACTATTTCTCAAGCATAGAATTTATCAACTGATTGCTACTTATTTTATAAATATAACATACTGTTAAGAAAGAGAAACTATATCACTGAGCTGACATAAAGACTTCCTCTATTTTAGTAAGAAACTCCACTTGCCAGAAACTCTGAGCCAGCAAACTGTAAGCTATATTCCTATACTTCTAAGTGTAAGGTCAAAGCTGGGAAAAAAACAAATTTTAAGTCCATTCTAAACATTTTTGAAATTAAAATTATTAAAAAGTCAGTTTTAAACCACAGCCTCTTTCTAACAAAAACCAAGGATTCATCCAGAGAACTTACACCAACTCATTGTTCAGAAAAGTGTAGGAAAATAAAATACTATTTTAGCCCAAGAAGAAGCACTGTCTATCTTTTTTAAATTACCTTTTATGAGTTTATACATAATACATTCTAGATATTGAAATATTATATTTTTCTCTATATAGATAATCCTTGTTATGGGACTTTCAAGAAGAAACAGAGGACACACACACACACACACACACACACACTCGGCTGAAAATCAGCAGGGTAAAGAATTTAGCACCAGTCTGGTCATTGCCTGTGATATATTTTGGAAATCATTAAACTTCTCCGGGTCCCCATAGTCCCATCTCTAAACTGAGAGGGTCAAATCAAATGATCTCGAAAATGCCACATTATGAAATAAATGTTAAGTACTAGCAGGGAAGCAGGAGGTGGAGCAGAATGAAGTGGACTTTGGAGGAAGGCTAATGAACTCCATCGGTACTAGCTCATTAGTGGCCCTAAGTGCAAGTTTCTTTCACTGTTGAAAAGGTTTAATATTTACATCTGCAAAAAGCTGGAAGGAGTATCATATATGCAACATACTTGAAAGACCGCAAGGCATTCTAAACAAAGGCAGACAAGTGACCCTGGTCAGCAATACAAGCTCTAATGGAAAAGGATAATCTACTTAACCATGCAGCTTCATAGAACTTGGGTTGGATAGAGCAGGGACTGACTGCTAGGGTTTTCCAAATGAAAAGCAGGTAAAGATAATATTGGAGAAGAATTGAAGATAAGCAGAGACTTTGAGTCCTATACATAATAACAATGAAATGGAAAATCAGTGGATGGGATTCAGTGCTGGAGGAAAGAAGACAGTTTTTCATTAAGAGGACCGCTGGAGGAGATAAAAAAAAAATGTGTATATGTAGAGAGATACATATTTATAAATAAATATATATATATATGATGAATTAGCAATGATATCATAACCCATATAATGCAGAAAGTTGGTTAGAGTCTGAGTGCCTTTAAATGAAAACAAGGAGGGCTTTACAAAACACAAATCATCTTTTTTAACCTGTCCAGCAATTCCCACAAAGAATACAGATGATGCAGCACCTGCCCATCTTTCCACTGTCCCCTACTACCACTGTCCCCCCAACCTCACTCTCCCCTAGGCTTAATCTGCTCCTGCCATACCAGCTTCCCTTCATCCCTGGAACATGCCAAACTAATTCTTCCTTTATCTCCTGTGCAATGTTACTAGAAACTTCCAGCAGATCTCCCCATAGCTGACTCACTCCAAACATTCAGTCTCACCCAAACCATCACCTCCTCTGGAAAGTCTTCCCCGATGACACACAAGCCCCTTACCCCTGCAATATCTTTTCTAGTATTTATGACTACCTAAAATTACTTTTTAGTTTCCATGTCCACTGTATCTCTACCAAAATGTAAGGTGTTTGAGGGCAAGAAACTTATCTAAACTGTTCATTACTCAATCTCCAACACCTAAATCAATTAGGGTGGCATACAGATTCATCAGATAAATTGTCCAATGAATAAATTCAAATGATAATAATCAGCATCCTTCTAAGAAAAGGGAAAGTCCTCAGAAGTTGTTTTAATCATTCCTTTAATGCAGTTTTCTACAATACAATAATGCCCTCTTAAAAGGTCCATGTTTGAGGAAAGTGAGTGCTTCTTGACAATACAAAACATTATACATGTGTACATATCATTCTGCATATGGTACAGTAGACATTTTCACTTCAAAAGCACAAATCACCCACTATCTTACTACAGACTCCACAAATAAAGCAAGGATACCACAAGTTGTTTTCTTTCATTAAATCTCGCTTCTAAAAAGAGGTAGATGGGTAAAAGGAATAGAGAGAACTACTTCTCAGAACCCTTCCACTGGACTAATTGCAGTGTACTTAGAAACTAGATCTGACTTTGTTATCTTCCTAAATGTACCCAAACTATCACTGAGTCAAACGACGAATTCAATGATTCGTCCTTGAAGACAAATGATATAGTGAACAATTCCCACTTTAAAAGAATTTTAAGTTCCACGCTTTCAATCTATGTTTGAACTAAAAAAGAACAAAAAGTAAGCTTTTTAACTCCATAACAAAAGTAAGCAGGCTTAAAAAAAAAAAAAATGGCACGATGAGTGTGCAAAGCAAGTGAATGGAAACCATTGCCAGGGCATTCATGAATCATGCTTTGATTTTTATTTTCTTTGGTTGTGAATACGGCTTTTCTCGATGAATGTGCCGGGATAACCCACGCTTCGTCCCGAGTCATCATTCCTGATCACTCCTGAAGGGCCCTGGCCTCCTCGGGGTCCACAGGAAGGGGGAAGGAGACCCCACTTCCTGCATCCATCCCTGAACCCCCAGCCACGAAGCCACTGGGCTCAGTAGTCTCCGGCTTCTCCTCTGCATCCTTCCTGCACAAAGCTGGCCTCGCCCTCCCACTGCCCCTGCTCCCGGAATCCGCAGAGGAAACGCGCCGCCGCGCTGCGGCCTCCCTAAGGTGACCTCATCCCGGGACTCAGTTTTCCCACCTGTCAAAAAGGGCGACCAGAAACACAAGCGTACCTCATCGGGTGGCTCCGGGCCGGCCGCCCCAGCCTGGCCCGGAGATTGCGGCTCCACGGTCGCGCCCGCCCGGGCACTGGGGGCGGAGGGCGGAGCGCGACGGGGCGGACCCAGACCAGGATCCGGCCCTCGAGGCGACGCGCAGCCCGCCGCCCGCCGCCAGCCGCCGGCAGCCTGCCGCCCGGCCACGGCGACGACCCGCCCGTGACGTCAGCACGCTGACATCGCCGCACGGCGGCCGCCTCGCGCCCCGGGACCAAAGACCCGGCTGAGGCGGAGCGGACCCTAGAGGAGCCAGCCGATTGGTGAGAGGACTTGTCAATCATCTATTGACCATTAAGCGGTTCGGGGAGGCGGGAGAAGGCGGGCTGGACTACATGAAAGAATGGGAATTGTGGGAGTCTTGCGCCGATTTGGGGGTCCTAACTTGCTTGAACTTTGCTGCAATCAGTGTTACACAGTTTCAGTTAGCTTCCGCTTCCTCCTTGGCGGTTCTGCTTCTACTGCTGTCTTGCAGTTACTGGGGTTTTAGGCTCCAGCTCGTGGAAACTAACCATGGGGATGGACGTCGGGATATCTGGGCGCCTCCCATTGAACTCTCCGGTAATGAAAGCACAGGGCATTGCATTTCTCTGCCCAGATCTGCTCAGTGTCCCTTCCACTTGTGTATTCTCAGCTGCCGCAGGCCTATTTAGGAGACCGTTTCTCTGTGCTCCAACTGCATAACTAACATCTTTAATAGTACATCTAATTGTGTGTTTCGCACGAGATTGGGCATCACTTATTATTCTATATAAAATGTTTATTTTTCCTCAACCGGTACTACAGTTACATCGTTTTGTTTGTTGTTTGCTACTGGAGATTGACCCCAGGGCCTTCTCAGGGAGCTACATTCCTAGCGCTTTTTTATTTTGAGGCAGAGTCTGGCCTAAATTAAGTTGCCCAGGTTAGGTGCAAACTTGTGATACTGCTTCAGGCCCCCAGAGAATGTTTTAAAGATACAGAGGTGCAGTGAAAAGCCTCCACATCCTAGTTTCTCAGCCAGGCAGTTCACCTCTTAGAGGCAATCGGTGATGTTATTTGGATATTCTTCAGAGTCAGTCTAAGTGCTATTATAAATTTAAACTACACAAGTACAAAATATCCATGCAAAGTACTATTATAAATTTAAACTACACAAGTACAAAATATCCATGCAAAAAAAAAAAAAAACCGTTGCAAATGAACTTCTCAGGCACTAATTACAAACCCAGTCCTTAGATAATAGCTCATACTTCCTGTACATTTGTATGTGTAGAAGTTATATTTTACACTCAGTGTTGAGATCTTTCCATATCTATGTGATGTAAATCTACCTCATTCTTTTAAAATGCCGCAGTAGTCCTAACGACACGCACACACACACACACGCACACACATTAATTTACCACTTCCTTACCCTCTGACATGCAGTTTATTTCTATTATTATTATGAATACCCTAATGTTACCTTAAACATATGTGTTTTTTTTTTTAACTTATGTCCAAATCTTCTCCAAGGTGAAGATACCAACAAGTGAATGTAGTGGGTTATAGGATATGCACATATTAAATCCTACTAGATTTCCCTGATTGGCTAACCCTTGAGTTATTACAATTTACATTCCTACCACTAGTATTTAACCATTCCTTACCCTGCATCCTTGCCAAAATCGATGAAATAAAATTTGTTAAGTCTTTCCAAATTGATGGGTATTAAAATTATTTTAAGAATAACATATATACAAAGAAGTGCAATTATCTGTAGTGTATATCTTGGTGACAAAGTGAACCAACTTGTGTAACTACCTCCCACTGGAAGATGTAAAATGTTTACCTCCTGCTCAATCTCAGTGAACCTCTACACACAAACAGCCACTCTTCTGAATACTACCACCAAAATTAATTTTATCTTTTTTCGAGCATTTATAGAAACTCAAGAGTATCTACTCTTTTTTGGCTTTTTTTTTTGCTTAATATTATATTTTCAAGATTGATCTATATTAAAGAATGTAATAATATTTATTCAATGTTATTTTTGTATGTAATTACAAACATTCTTTATTCTACCGTTCCTTGACACCAAGCTAAAGTTTGGGGTAACTACCAGTGATACTGCTGTAAATATTCTTGTACCTAACCTTTAATGTCCATAGTCACACATTTAATTTTGGTATGTTCCCAGGAATTGTATTATTGTACCAGGGAATGAATATAGATAGATAGATAGATGTATTTAACATTAATAGAATAGAAACTGCTAGTTTTTTGGTTTCACCAGTTTACATGCCTACTAGGAGTAAATGAAAGTTTATTTAATCCTCATTTTTCAACGTATTTTTCAATTGTATTTTGTGTTCTTTTCTTCAAACTTCTTTTTTAATATTACATGTCTTGGTGACTATGTAGGAGTATCACATTGTGGATATGATTTGCATTTCCGGGATGACAAAATCAATTTATATGTCTTTATGTTATTTGGGTATCCTCTTTTGTGAAATGCTTGTTCAAGTCTTTCACCCATTCTTTTATTAGATTGCCTGTCTTTTTCTTACTAATTTCTAAGCCATTGTCTATATCCTCACTATGAGTCCTTTGTCAGATATACGGATTGCGGAAATTTTTATGCTGTGGCTCACCTTTATTTATTTATTTATTTATTTATTTATTTATTTGTGGGTACCGGGGGTCGACATCAGGACCTCGTGCACCAGCAGGCGCCCGTGCTGCTGAGCGATATCACTGGCCCTTTTTCGTATGTGGGTACCGGGAGTCGAACTCAGGACCTTGCACTTGCCAGGCAGGCGCTTATGCCGCTGAACCATCTCACTGGCCTTGGCTTACCTTTTCATACAAGATTTATCTTTGATTTACTAGCATCTGCTGTAAATCAATACCTTTTCTAATTCCTGGACAGTATAAAGAATATAAAACATTTCAATTTCATGGATTTAACTCCTGAGTTTTGTAAAGTGTTTTCAGGTATTTTATTTTTATTAAGCCCAGAAAAATATTATTTTACTATTTATAGACAATCTTTCTTTCTTTCTTTCTTTCTTTCTTTCTTTCTTTCTTTCTTTCTTTCTTTCTTTCTTTCTTTCTTTCTTTCTTTCTTTCTTTCTTTCTTTCTTTCTTTCTTTCTCTTTCTTTCTTTCTTTCTTTTAACTATTGTATTTACTATTTCCATTACTCTTTACATTTCTAGGGCTACATTTGCCATTATTTTGTTCTTTATTAAGTTTTAGAGCAATTCTTCTGGTGATCAAAATTTCTATTAGCTATCTAAGATAAGATCCTGTGGCTTTACTCCTTGCTCCTTTGGATGATCTCAGATTGAACTGTTTCCTTTTTACATTTAATACAGAGCTGGTGTAATACCAAATAGTCAATTATAGCTCAGAAAGGGTTGAGCATGTGGAGAGGTGTGAGTATTATTTTAGTGTATTCTACCCTAAAACAGTGCAATGAACCCAGTAAAAATACCTGAAGAAGTGGTGTTGGTAAAAATAGTCACATAGGCAGCTCTAGTGCCCTGTGCCTCCACAGAGGCACTGAAAAATTAAGCAGAAACTGTCAGTATTGCTTTTGCTAGAACTCTGGAAAATAGTCAAAGATTTTTTGTAACTAAACACATGCTGAATCCCAAAAATTTCTATTTTAAAATAGTAGGATAGTTTCAGGGCTTTTTTACTTGTCCTTGAACAACCCCTGACCAGGCTCTGTAGCAATCCTGAACACAGCATCCTATTTTTCCATATGGGACACTGATCCCTGAGTTGGGAAACAACAGAGCTGACCTCAAAAGAGTTGTATGTGTCTATTGTAGTCTATCTTGGGGCGGCCTGAGGACTGATAAAAGATGATAGTCTTTGTTTTGCCTAACTTGGAACTCAGAGCAGAAAAGCAGCAGGCATTTCTCACAAATATGTAGGACTAATAAATAATCCACAATCACTTAGGTCAAAGGATTATTGTTGACATATCCCACATAGCATAAAAAGCTTGGGAAGAAATGCTGGGGAGAGAGTTTCTTTTGGGAAATTAAGACATTCAAAAGCACCTATATATACTGTGAGGCTTCCAAAACTACAATGTTTAAGGCAAGATGCATGTTCAGAAAAGACCTGAGAAGTCTAGCATGGTGGCGCATGCCTGTAATACTAGCACTCATGAGGCTGAGGCAGGAAGATCGCTGTGAGTTCAAGGCCAGCCTGGGCTACATAGTGAGTTCAAGGCCAGCCTGCACTACAAAGCGAGACCCTGTCTCAATAAAGAAAGAGGGAAAGAAAAAAAGAAAGAAAGAACGAACAAACCTGAGAGAAGATCCTAAGCTTTCACCTGTGGCTCATCTCTTGGCTCAGTCAAAGCAGGAAATAAAGGCTAAGGCAGGCTTGTAAATTGCCAGGTTAAGTGAAGCAAGAGTGCCAAAGCTTGGAATCAATATACGCATTCTAGGAGAGGTTTGTGGTTTTTATTTCTCCTTTGTTTTAATTTTATTTTTGTTCCTGGGTTATCAAAAAAAATCTCTGCCAAACATTAGCATGATAAAAGCTAGTTGCACATAGACTTATGAAGCCACACATGGTAAATGACATAGCTCAGCATTAAAGGAGTACTCCAGATCAGAGTCAAGATGCAACATTTGAGAGAGTAATTTTCATTCTTATTTTCTTTTTCTTTCCTTCTTTCTTCCATCTTTTTTTTGGTGGGGTATCAGGGAGGACGTTTTGGAATTAAGAAAGGTCACTGACTGACTATAGAGATAACAGAATAGAGATTCAGAAACCACACACATCAAATCATTGCAAAAACAGCTTGTAAAAGTCACAAAACAAGTGGGCAACTATAATCCTCAAGAAGCAATAGAAGCAAACCTTGAAGACAGAAAAAAAAAATCTGATTTTCAGAATTTTCACATTATAAAATTCCAAATTCCCAATAAATATTCAACCAAAAAAAAACAAAAAGCAAATAAGAAACAGTAAAATATAACTCACTCATAGGAAAAAAGTTGCTATCATTTCAATCAAGAGCTTCTCAAAGGCTTGCGTGTTCACGCTCTGACAAATTACATAACCTAAATTAGAAGGATAAATTCCTAGAAACATACAAATTACCCAAAATAAAAAAGAATAGAAAATATGAACAAATTTACAACAATCAAAGAGATTGAATCAGTTACAATATATTTAAATAATCTAACAAAAGTTCAGGACCAACTGACTTCACTGGTGAAGTGAAAAAAAATACATCTCAGAGACTAAATAAGTAGCATCGATCCATCTGAAACTCTTCCACAAAAGTTGGAGAGAATACTTAACAAATGACATGAGATTGGTTTTACCCTGATACCAAAGCCAGGAAACGACACCGTAAGAAAACTGGAGGCGAGTACCTTTTTAAAATATAGATTCAAAATCCTCAACAAATACTAGGAATTTGAATCCAAGAGCATATTAAAGCATTATACACTATGATCAAGTATGATATATCCTCAAAATGCAATGACAGATTAACATAAAAAGCTTTTGATGTAATAGATTATAATAATAGAATGAAAGAAACAAATCGCATGATCATCTCAATTGATTGTTAGTTTTGAAAAAAACTAACAAATTCCAACACACTTTCTTGATAAAGTACTTAAGGACGGAAGGGAGATTCCTATATCCACAAATAACTTAATATTCAATATTGAAATATACAGTGCTTTACAATGAGGAAGAAGGCAAAAGATGTCTTCTTTCGCCACTGGTTTTCAGCATTGTGCAGGAAATTCTAGTCAGAGCAATTGAGCCAGAAAAAGAAATGAAATACGTAGAGATTAGAAAGAAGTAAAACTATCTTTGCTCACAAATGGCATGATCCTATAGAAAGAAAATCCCAAAGGATCTCACAAAAAATAAAGAGACTAGAGCTAATAAATAAGTTTATCAAAGTCACAGGTACAAGATCAACACACAAAATTCACTGTGTTTCTATACACCAATAACAAGTAATCTGAAAAGGAAATTAGGAAAACAATGTCATTTACAAAAGCATACATACAAAAATAATTAAAGGCTTAGGAATAAATTCAACTAATTAGGTTAAAAACTTATATACCAAAAGCTACAAATCATTAAAGAAACTTAAGTCCAAACTAAGTGGAGTGATATCCCAAGATTCTTGGTTTGGAGACTTATAAATGAGACAGCAATACTTCTGAAAGCCTTTGTTAAGAAGACCATTGTCCTCAGGCTGTCTTTGTGTTCTGATTCCTACACAATAAACTGCAACCTAACTCAGTACACTAACATACTGAAACCTAGCATGAGGTCTAGTTTTGATAAGCAGCCAAGACTCAGCCAATCACAAGGAGCTGAGCTTTAGGCAGTCATGGGAGCCAACTGACTGGATGAACTCCAAATAAGATAAACACTTAGCTCTAGCCCTTCAAGCTACTTCTCTGTTACTTCCATGTTCTGTCTGCATAAGTCCTTCCTGCCCACAGCTCTTGGCCTTCTGGTCGAAGTGTTTCACAATGTTTTAATTGTTCTTAATCAAGTAAACTCTGTTAATTTGTCAAAATTTTCTTTTAACACTATCTATAGATTCAGTGAAATCTCTACCAAAATGTCAATAGCCTTTTCACAAAAGAGTAAAACCCGGTCCTCAAATTCATATAGAAAGGCAAGGGGCCCCAAATACCAACATAATCTTGAGAAATAACAAGAAGAATTCATACATCCTGTTTTTAAAACTTAAAAAAAGCTACAGTAGCCAGGGAAGTATAGAAATTCCATAAAGAGACAAAAAGATTAATGGAATCAAATTAAGAGGACAGTAGTAAACACATACAATGATGTTTAATTGATTTTTAACAAGAATGCTTCTATGTTTTGGAATCTGAATGTCTCTTAAAGGCTCATGTTTCAAAGGCTTGGTCCCTCGCCCATGGTGCTATTGGGAGGTGGCAGGACCTTTAAGAGGTGGGACCTAGTGGGATGTCTGCAGGTTACTGAGGGGATTCCTAGTGGATCCCCTAACCCCTTATTCTTTCTCCTTTCCACTTTTTGACAATGAGGCAAGCAGTTTTGCACTGCCATGTTCTCTTCCCGTGGTGTGCTCAAGAGATCCAAACAAGAGGACCAACCAATCAGGGACTAAAGGTTCTAAAATCATGACTCAAGATAAATATTTCCTCTTGATAAGTTGACTTTCTCAGGCACTTATTACAGCAGTGAAAAGCTGACTAATACGCTTACCAATTAAGAAAAAAAAATCTCAACAAATGGCGCTAGGACAACTGTGAATACATACACAAAAAAAAATGAAATTGGATCTCTATCTCATGCCATACACAAAAATTAACTCAAAACAGGAATGCGCTCTAAGTAAAGAAAGATAAAACTCTTAAAGGGAAACACAGGAGTAAATCTTCACTCCTTAAATTTGGCAATACATTCTTAGCACAACAAAATCGCAAATCAAAAACAATAAAAATAGATAAATTGGATTCATCAAAATTAACAACTTTTATTCACAATAGAACATGATCAAAAAAGTGAAATAAAGAATCTACAGAATGGAAGGCAAAGTGCTTGCAAATTGTGTATCTTGTAAAGGTCTAGTACCCCGGAATACATAGAAAAATTCCACAACTCAACCACAAAAAGAGAACCCAATTAAAATGTAGACAAAGAATTTAATAATCATTTCTTGAAAGAAGATATACCAATGGTAACAAAACATGAGAAATGCTCAGAATCATTAGTAATTAGGGAAATGAAAATCAAAACAGGCCAGGCATGGTGGCACACCTGTAATCCCAGCACTTGGGAGGCTGAGGCAGGAGGATCGCCAGCCTGGGCAACATAGTGAGTTCAAGGCCAGTCTGAACTACATAGCGAGACCCTGTCTAAAAAATCAAAACCACAATAAAGTACAACTGCACACAGACAAGAATGACACAAAAAAGGAAATAACAAGTACAAGTGAGGATGTGGTGAAATTAGAACACTTGTCTATTGCTGATAAGAATGTGAAATGGGAGCAGCTACTATGGAAAAACACTTTGATGATTCCACAGAAATCTAATTGTAGATATACCACGTGGCCTATGTTTTCACTGCTAGGTGAACACTCAGAAGAACTGAGTGAAATCTTCAAGTAAGCATATCTACATGTTTATTCATAGCATCACTATTCTCAATAGCAAACTGTGGAAGCATTTGAATATCCATTGACAGATGAGTAGGCACACATACGATGGAATATTACTCAGCTATAAAAGAAATGAAACACACTGGAATGCAGATGAGCCTAAAACATTATTCTAAGTGAAAGAAGCCAAATGTAAAACTCATATATCATGACATTTATATGAAATATTGAGAATAGGTAAAACATACACATTTCTTCAAGAAAGATATACCAATGGCCAGCAAGACATGAAAAGATGCTAGAAATCATTAGTAATTAGGGAAATGAAAATCAAATAATAAAGTACGTAACGGGGAGCAAGAATTGTGGGGAGATGGAAGCAAGGACTTAAGGGATAATGAGATGTTCTCAGGGGTGATAAAAAATTTTGGAGCTATGTAAAGGTAGTGGTTGCACAGCATTTGCAATCCATTAAATAAGCATTCCTAAATTTTTCACTTTAAAATTGTTAATTTTATATTATGTCAATTTCAACTTAACTAAAATATTCATTCAGTGACCTAATCCCACCTAAACAAAAAATTTTCGGAAGATTCTTCTTTTCCCTATGCTTCTGTAGAGTTGATGTGGGGGGAGACCTATAGCTACTGCAAATATGAAAAAACTAGTTATAGTACATAAAACATATTTTGGATTGTTCCATTTAAGCTATGTCAGTATAAAAATTGAAATTAGTAGGGAAAGTTCTACCACTACATGCACAACTAACTTGCTGCTTCTACCATTTTTAATTTTAGACTAGCTACCTCTTTTTTGTGCCCCAAAGATGGAGCTTAGAAATATTTGCTCAATGGTGATACAATGTGAGTATTAATTTAAATACTCACATAATGCAACACTCCTACATTATCCATCCTTTATACTGCCACTAGTGAATCCAGATGCTCTATCATGAAAGCTGGTCTTGGAAACCCTGAACTCATAAAATCTTGATTGTCTTAAACCAAATGGGGGCAGAGAGAGAGAGAGAGAGGAGGAGGTAGAGAGAGAGAGAGAGAGAAAGAGAGAGATCAGTAATAATCATTAAAATGAGATGAAAAGGAAATGACTAATATTGTTATAATTTAGATCTAGTCCCAGGGATACAGCTCAGTGGCATAGCACCTGCCTGGCAAGCGCCAAGTCCTGAGTTCAATTCCCGGTACCAAAAAAAAGGCTTGTGGATCTAAAATGTCCTCCAAAGTCTCATGTGCTGAGACATGGGACATTTGGAAGGTGATTGGATCATGGAGGCACTTTATTCATTAGTGAATTAATCCATTGATGAGTTCATAGGTGAATGTGCCCTTAGAAGGAGGGGCCTAATTGGAGGACATGGGTCACACTGGGGATATAATCTGAAAGGGTGTATCCTGACGGGGAGGGATACACCTTCTCCAGCTTCATCTCCCTGTCTCCTCCTTCCTGCCTGGAGGTCGACTTTCCTCCACCATGCCCTTCTGCCAGAGAGGAGTTTACAGCCAGGGATGCTTAGATCCAGCTGACCCTAGAGTAAAACCTCTGAAACCATGAGTCAAAATGAATCTTTTTCCCTTTAAGTTGTGTATGTCAGGTACTTTGTCCAAGCAATAGAAAGGCTGAAGCATACAAATATACAAGTTATTAAAGAGGTAGAATTCCAAGAGTTGACAGCTGTCTTTATTTGGAAAAATTGAGTAGGGAAATGGGATTGATTGGATGGAGAATTTTGCCATTAACATAACACAAAAAATTAGGAGGGCAGCTGAATTAGGCAGAGGCTAAGATAGAAACTCATTTTTTAACATTTGGGGATTGAGATTGGTATGGATCTTCTGAGTATGTTCATCTAAGAAACATCTAGATTATGAACCTGGAGAGTTTCTGTGATGCTGTGCATGAGTACAGATGATTTCACGCAGGGAGAGTGTACAGATTGAGAAGGGAAGGAAACAGGGTAGAATCCAGGTAGACTATCATCATCTGAGGAGTAGACCGAAACAGGAGACCAAACTGAAGCTCAGGCACAGAGAAATCAGATCAGAGAAGCCCAAGAAGAGCCATTGATGACTAGAGAAAGTAGTGTCCTGAGAATAATGAAATGATACAGATTTTAAGTAATGAGCAGTAAGGAAGAGCACAAATTAAGAGAACAAAGAATAGAAATCCTAACAGTCTATGGGAATATTTACTTAGATTAATTCCCTGTTTCTCTGAAAATAAGACCTAACCAGAACGTAATCAGCCTTGAAAACTAAAGATCAAAAATGCCAGCCCCAATAAACCTATCCTTGCCTTTCCTGCCTTGCAGGGTAGTCACTGAGTAAGAGAATAGTGATGGCAACTTTACTCTGTACTTTTCAAGGATGTAATGATGTAAAGCGATAGGAAAGTAAGTGGAAAGGGAAGATGCATAAGCATTATAGGATAAGAAATGGGGGCAGCAGCTTTGAGGGTAGCTTGAACTGAATGGTACCTGAAACCATAGGTCTCTGAATATTCTAAACAAATAAATCACTTTATTTTTATTTTATTTTATTTTGTTTTTTGTGGGTACCAGGGGTCGACTTCAGGACCTCACGCCCCAGCAGGCGCCCGTGCCGCTGAGCGATATCACTGGCCCTTTTTTTTGTACGTGAGTTGCGGGAGTCGAACTCGGGCCCTCGTGCTTGCCAGGCAGGCGCTTACGCCGCTGAGCCATCTCACCGGCCCCCAATAAATCACTTTAGATTTTGAGATGAACTGCAGGTGCTCATATGAAAGAAGGAAGAACATACTGTGTTCTGACATTTCTCATGCATTCCTTTTGTTATTTATCAACTAAGACAGTTCTAGGAGTTTGCCAATAAAAACCTTTTTAGTAATTTAGTAATTAGCCAAATCACTAGTGCATATTACAGTTTAGTTCCCATTAAATGATGTTATTATATATGTGAAGCTCAAAACCTGGGATTACTACTAGTTTCAAAGAAAAATACACCAATTGTGAAGGAAACCGTGAAGGTGGATGTGTGTGGGGTAGGAGATGCTATTGAGTTGCCTATGTTCTGCAGCAGATTGAGACATTTGGTTCGATCCAAGTAGACTCTGAATGCTAATTCATTCTTTACAGTGAATGGAATGTAAATTCCTATAGAATTTACTGAAAATGTGCTTCAGATTCAGCAAACTATCTATCAGATATAGAAAAGATAAAGTAAAATATAATTTATGAGCCCAGAGCTAATGTTAGAACGCCATAGAACTTTGCCAACCCAAAGCGCTGGTGAATTTGGTCATATCCACCCTGTTCTCTCCTTACTTGAGGGATTTGGTTGCCTTTTGGTGAAGCTGTTTATCTCACTGTGGTCTCATGTACCTCAGGACCACAACTCCAATGAGAATCCTCTCCTGCTCACCGAGTGAGTCAATGCAACCAGGAAGGAGGCACCCTTCTGCCACAGTGACTCACCATGCATAAGACTGGGCTGGCGACCGGGGGAGGGAGCCACTGCGTCTCCTTACATGTGGACCCAGTATCAGCCAAGGCTGGTCAAACCACCAATTCCACATGTCAAATTAGGCCTTCGTCTTGCAAAGCTACCGAGAAGTCATTCAGAGGTCATTGCTCTATTCTTCCCTGTTCTGTTTGTAGAGTCTTCACACAATGTTTATGTTGGCGGGAAGAAGCTCCTAAAGATTCTAGTGGTAACATGTGAGGAAGGGCCAAAATAATGGCAGAATATCCAGGAAAGCAATGTTTATTCATTACTATGAATTATTTCAAAGAAAGTTATCCACAGTGCTTTTTTCTCTTACTGGGGATTTTCTTAGTCTTTTTGTAAGCATTTGCAACTTGATATTCTTGCTGTATTAGAAGAAGAATTCAAGCAAAACCGTTGTAAGTAAGTAATTCTTGACTTTTGGCAACACCATGTTGATGTAAAAGTTTCTCTATAAAATTCTGCCATCCATTTTTTTTAAAGATAAATAATACCAACAGACAACACTACAATGCTGAGCATTTGTTCTGGGTGACCTCCCTCACTGTAAGAAAGAATCGATAGAAATGGAACAGAATAGAGGATGTAGAAACAACTCCAGGCACATGCAGCTATTGATCTTTGACTAGGAGTCCAAAAACACACATGGGAGGAAAGACAGCCTCTTTAATAAATGGTGCTGGGAAAACTAGCTATCCACACACTGAAGATTGAATCTAGACCCATATGTCTCAACATGTGCTAAACTAAAATCAAATGAATCAAAAATCTAAATGTTACCACAGAAACAATCTGCTGGAAGATTAGGTAAAACTTTTGAAGACATAGGCATAAGCAAGAACTTTCTGACAGAGCCCAGTGGTGTAAGAAGTAGGACCAAGGATCAACAAATGGAAACATATCAAATTGTAAAGCTTCTGCACAGAAAAGGAAAGAACCAACAGAGTGAAAAAACAACCTATGGAATGAGAAAAAAATTTTGCCAGCTATTACTCAGAGAGAGATCTAGGATATATAAAGAACTCAAAAACCTAACCCCCCAAAATAAAAGACCCAATCAAAAAGTGCACAAGTGAAATGAATAGACACTTCTCAGAAGTACAAATGGCCAATAAATACATGAAAAATATTCAACATCACTGGCCATTAGAGAAATGCAGATTAAAACACTGAGATAACATCTGACTCTAGTCTAACTTGACTTCTTCCTCAACTTTCTGGCAGTGATTTCTGACCGATTGGACAAGAAGCCGAAGGGATAGGGAATGGAGAAGAAAGAGAGATGATGGAATGCAAGCCTGGTAGGAACCATGTTAACTTTAATGCAATTTTGGAGGATAACCTTGTGGTATCTGGGCCAGGACATTTTGCTTTGCTTTCATGTGCTTTAAAAAAACCCCAACATATAAAATTTATCATCTCAATGATTTTTAAGAGTATAGTCAAGTAATGTTAATTGTATTCACATGGTGGTGGAATTGATCTCCAGAACTTTTTCATCTTGCACACTGAAACTCCATCCATTGAATAACAACTCCTCGTTTCCCCTTTCCCCAACTCCTGGGAATTCTTTCTGTTTCTATGGTATCATATGGCATCTTTCTGTTTGTGACTGCATATTTCATTTAGTGCAATGTACTCAAGTTTTATCCATATTGTAGCACATAACAGAATTTCTTTTTTTTTTTTATGTGGGTATCGGGAGTTGAACTCAGGACCCTCGCACTTGCCAGGCAGGTGCTTATGCTGCTGAGCTATCTCACAGGCCCAGAATTTCTTTTTTTAATACCTGAATAATATTTGGTGATGTGTTTACACCACATTCTCTTACACCACATGAGCGTACAGATATCTCTTAAAGATCCTGCATTCACTTCTTTTGTATATATACCCAGAATGGGATTTCTGGATCACATCGTAATTCTTTTTCTAATTTTTAGAAAGAAATTTCTATGCTCTTTGCTATGAGTTTACACCAACAATCCACAAAAGCTCTAATTTTCCACAGCTCGATAATGATTATTTTCTGTTTATTTGGGGGTGATATATCCTTAGATTTTAAATTTTTATTTCTTTGATGACTAACACTGTAGAGAATCTTTTCATGTACTTATTCGCCATTTGTATATCTTCTTTGGAGAAATGTCTATTCAAACCCTTTGCCCATTTTAATCAGGTTGAATTTTCATTTTATTTATTTATTTGTTTGTTTGTTTATTGTTACTTGGTGAGTTGTATTTTTTATATATTTTCACATTAGAGCCTTATTGTGTATATGATTTGCAAACATTTTCTCCAACTTTGGAGGTTGCCTGTTCACTCTATTGATTGTTTCCTTTGATGAGCAGAAGTTTTTAAGTTTGATGTAGTCTCATTTGTTTACTTTTGCTATTGTTTCCTATGGTTTTGGTGCATCCAAAAAATCATCAGAAGATCTAGTATTATGAAGATTTGCACCTATGATTTAAAGCTTTAGGTCTTAATTTTAGGTCTTTCATCCATTTTTAGTTTGTGTTTATGTACAGTGAACAGTAACGGGGCAACTTTATTCTTTGCACGTTGACATCTAGTTTTTTCAACATTACTTGTTAAAATTCTATCTTTCCCCAGTGTGAGGTTTGTTGCCCTTGTCCAAGATTATTTTGTCATGTCAGGGCTCTCTGTTATGTGCAATTGCTCCAAATGTGTGTCTTTCTGCCAATATCACAGTTCTGATTATTGTACATTTGTCGTTTTTTTGAAGTCAAGGAGTATGAGGTCTCCAACTTTGTTCTTTTTAAAGATATTGTTAACTATTCTATATATACCTTAGAGTGGTTTTAATATTTCTGCAACATATTCCAATCTGTAGATTTCTTTAAGTAGTATAGGCATTTTGACAATATTAAGTCTTCTCATCCATGTAGATGGGATGTGTCTTCATTTATTTGTGTCTTTAATATCTTTTAGCAACACTTTATAGTTTCCAGTGTACAAGACTTTCTTTTTCTTCAAGTTTGTTCCTAAGTGTTTTATTGATTTTGATATATTATGAATTAGACTGTTTTTTAAAAATTTCTTTTTGAAATTGTTCATGGTCATATATAGAAATGCAACAGATTTTATGAGCTGATTTTATATTTTGCAACTTTACTGAATTTGAGAACTAGTTCTAATAGTTTTTGTGTGTGGAATCTTAAGGGTTTTCTACATATAATTTAACGTTATTTACAAACACAGACAAATTTACTTCCACCTTTTCAGTTTTAATGCCTTTTATATCATGCACGTGTGTGTGTGTGTGTGTGTGTGTGTGTGTGTGTGTGTGTGATATTCGGGCTAGAACTTCCAGTGCTACTCTGAGTAGAAGCAGTGAGAATGAGCTTTCTTGCCTTTTTACTGATACTAGAGGTTTTGACCGTTGACTATCATGTTAGCTGCAAGTTTTTCATATATGGCCTTAATTCTGTTAAGGTGTTTTCCTTCTATTCCTAGTTTATGTTTTTATCATGGAAACGTGTTAAATTTTACCAAATGCCTTTTCATTATTGAGATGATCATGTGTAGTTTGTCCTTCCTTCTGTTAATGTACTATGTTGCATTGATTGATTTTCATGTGTTGAATCATTCTTGCATTCCATGAATAAATCCCACTTGGTCATAGTGCAAAATCCTTTTCATGTACTGTTGAATTTGGTTGGCTAGTATTTTGTTTAAGATTTTGCATTAATAGTTATCAGGGATATTGCCTTGAAATTTTTTTGTAGTGTATTTATCTAAAATATAGGGTGATGTGGACCTCATGAAATGGAAGTGCTGGAAGTGTTTCCCTTTCTTCAACATTTTGGAAGAGTTTGAGTGGTATCAGTGCTAATTCTCTAACTGTACTGTAGAATCCTACAATGAAGCCATTTTGTTCTAGACTTTTTGGGAGAGATTTTTGAATACTGTAATTGATTTTTCAATTTTCTTTATTGATTATAGATCTGTTTAGATTTTTCATTTCTTTGTGATTCAATCTCCAGAGGTTATATATTTCTAGAAATTCATCCAATTCTTCTGGGTTACCCAATTTGTTGTTTCATAATTTTATACTATTCTCTTCCATTCACTTTTATTATTTCTGTGGCATCGGTTCTATTATCTCCTCTTTCATCTGATTTTATTTATTTAAATGCTGTCTTCCTTTTTTCCTGGTCTGGCTAAGGGTTTGACAATTTTGTTGCTCTCTTAAATAAATCAACTCTTTTTTATTTTTGTGGGTACAGGGGGTCGACCTCAAGACCTCGCGCGCCAGCAGGCGCCCGTACCACTGAGCGATATCACCAGCCCTTTTTTCGTATGTGGGTTCCGGGAGTCAAACTCGGGCTCTCGCACTTGCCAGGCAGGTGCTTACACCGCTGAGCCATCTCACCGGCCCCAATAAATCAACTCTTAATTTTGTTGTTTTTTTTTCCTATTGGTTGTCTATTACCTTTTCCATTTATTTCTCCTTTAATATTTGTTTTTTCCTTCCTCTACTAACTTTTATTTAGTTTATTCTTCTTTTCTAGTTTCTTAATTGCTGATTTGAGATTTTCTGCTTCTTTTTAAGGAATGCATTTGCACTACTGACTTCCCTCTTGGTACTGTTTTTACTGCATAAGTTTTGGTATGTTGTGTTTTCATTTTCATTTTTCCCAAGATATTTTCTAAATTCCTTCGTGATTTCTTTCTTGACCTTGAGTGTTGAAGAGTGTGTTGTTTAATTCTTACATATTGGTGAAGTTTCCAGTTTTCTAATTTCATTCCACTGTGGTTGTAATTGATACTCAGTATGATTCAGTCTTTTTCATTTGTTAGGACTTGTTTTGTGGCCTAACATATGGTCTGTCTTGGAGAATGTTCCATGTGCACTTGAGAAGAATATGTGTTCTGCTGTTGTTGGGTACAGTATTCTGTATCTGTCTATTAGGTCCAATTGGTCTGCAGTTTTATTAAGTCCTCTGTTTCTTTATTGATCTTCTCTCTGGTTGTTCCATCACTATGAAAATAAAATACTGACGCTCTCTGTGATTATTTTGTTGTTGTCTATTATTCCCTCAAACATTATGTGAATATTTGCTTCATACACTTTGGAGCCCTGATCTTAAACATATACTTATTTATTATCGTGACAACTTTCTGCTGAATTGACTTTTTACCATTATAAAACGTCCTTTGTCACTTAGAAAGCTTTTGACCTTAAGTCGATTTTATCTAATGTATGTATGACTATCCCTTCTCTTGACTACTATTTGCAAGCATGCATCTTTTTCCATACTTTCACTTTCAATCTATGGGTCCTCAGGTCTAAAACGAGTCTCTGATAGGTAACATATACATGAATTTTTGGTGGTTGTCATTCATTTAGGCAATCTATGCCATGTGTTTGGTATGGTGACTTATTTAAATTTAAAATAATTACTGATAGGGAAGACATATTCTTGGTATTTATTAGTAGCCTTTTGTATGTTTTGTAGCTACTTTGACCCTTTTTTTTTCTTGTTGACTTTTTTGTGTTCTATTGATTTTTTTTGTAGTGACATGCTTTGAATATTCTCACATTTCCTATATGTCTTCTAAAGAAATTTTCTTTGTGGGTACCATGGGATAACATAAAACATCTTAAAATTTGACAATTTATTATAAACTGCTAAGAACTTGACTTCAACTACACACAAAAACTTCACTTCTTTATATCTCTGTTCCCCTTTACTAATGCCACATCTTTTTTATATGGTATATCCATTAACAGGTTTATAGTTATTTTGTTTTTTGTTCCTTAAAGTCTATGCTAGAATTAAAAATGATTGCAATACTAGAGAATTCTGTATTTATCTATATATTTACCTTTGTCAAAGATCTTTATATTTCCATATGATTTTGTATTGTATTTAGCCCCCTTCATTTTGCTCTAGAAAGGACTTTATTAGCATTTCCTATATAGCACATCTGGGGTGATGAATTTCCTCTGCTTTTGTTTATCTGATAAAGAACCTAGAAAGAACCTCTAGAATTTAACAATGAAAAATCAAATAGATTTATTTTATTACTCCATATGTATCCACATACACTTACAAATATATAAATTGTATGTGTCATTCTCTTAACTCTTTCCTTTGTAACACTAATTTTATATATTTTGGAATTTTTCTTTCTCTCGTATGTGTCTAAACTGTTCTTTAATTTCTAAATATTATCAATTTCATATAGCATCAAGAGAATTCCTTAGGACCATCTTCCATTTTACTAATTATTTTTGTTACCATTACTTTCACTGCCATTGTATCACAATTCTAAAATTTTGGTTCAATTTAGAAATCAAAAAAAATGAGAACAGAAGGAATAAATGGAAACAAATCTTTTGTAAATGAGGTGGGGAAGAGGGTTTGAAGGGAGGGTAGGGGAATGGGGAAAAACAAGAACCAAGTTATATCATGTGCAGGTACAAATTCTCTATGATGAATGTGATCACTATATATATATATATATATATATATATATATGATCACTATATATATATAGGGTATATTTATATAATATATATAATGTACCAATTTAGTAATCACCTATTTCAGTTTCATATAACTTTTTTCACATTTTTGCTTTTTTTTCTGTAGAAGCTATGACTTTTTCATGTATGTTTGAAACCTATTTTAAAATTTTTGTCAAAAAATTATTATTGATTTTGTTGACTGTCTTTAGTTATTTCATATTGTTTTGGAAGTTATACCATTTTTTTGATTTTTTTTTTTTCGCAGTTCTGGATATTGAACCTAGGGCCTTATGTATGCTCCTCAAACTTACATAGTAAGCTCGTTTTTGGTAGAAATCCCCTCCCCTTCTCCCTTATCTCTCTGGTTCAAGGATGCCTCCATTAAGACCACATGGCCTGCCAATCCCATACTAGATTAACATATTGTAATGGGGGTTAGTGCTAAGATTTGTGACAGAGACACGCTGCAGTTTCAGGACTGAGAAAGCAGACAGCTGGTTTCCAGCCCTTTTTATGAGGCTGCTTCTATGGCCTCCCATTTCCTTCTGCCCTTAGCTTTCTAAAAGCTGTAGCCACGTACCGTTTTGGTCCTTCACAGTTTGTTGGGTATTTTCCCCACTTTATGTGCGCTTTCATGACCAGGGCAACGCCACCCAGTCCGTGGCATGAAGTCCTGGGTCTGGTTCTTTGATTCCTTGTCTTGAATGGATCTCTGCCTGGCCTCTTGACCTCACTTAATCGAAAACCACAGACCTGGCTTCCAGACCCTAAGCTCTGTAGGCCTGTGGGTTTAGCTCTGTGGGCCACTTTGCATTTTCTTTCAGTTTCTGGTTTAGAAAGAGATTCTTGTTTTCAAGCTATGTTTTATTGTAGTTTATCTTCCCCTGTATTGGATTGACAAAATTTCTATAAACTTCCCCCTTTATTAATTTCAAATCTATAAATTGGATATCATTAATTTTTTAAATATGGAGAAATATAGCATTCATACAATAAATTCATGAGAACATATTCTTGAGAACACTTTTAAAACATCCACACGTTTTCCAACACCAAGACCTAGAAAAATATTATTGCACCCCAGAATCATTTTATGGACTGCCCAGGTCAATCTCCTTCCTCTTTAATCAACTTACATTAAATTGGAATAATCCTTTCTTTCCTTACTTATACTATTTTATTTCTATTTACATTTGTGTCCACTAACAAAATTAAGTTTTATCTTTTCTTCAGTGTAGTAAAATGTAAATGAACTGCTTTTTCCATGATTTGCTTCATTTCATCAATATGACATTTAAGATTCACCCTTATTGATGAATGCAGCTATGTTTCACTGATGTTTCAATTTTCTATAGTGTTCTATTATATGAATACACTACAACTTTATTTTGTTGTTGGATGTCTTTATCCATTTTACTGTTGGACATTTAGGGTTTGCTGTTATGAACATGGCTGCTATATGGACAGATATATACATCACTTGGTGCACATTGGAGGAGTTTCTGAAAACTATTTAACACTGGATTAAACAGCACTATTTTAGGGAAGTTAAATTGATTTCCAAAGGGATTGTTGTAATATACACCCACAAGAGTTGTAGACAACAGTTCAAGTTGCTTCACACTCTATTGGAAAACAGATAATAAATACATTTATACAAATTCAAAGTTTTTACAATTCTGTGGATGATATATAGACTTTCGCTGTGTTCTTAATTTGCATTTCCCTGTTACCCAATCAGCCCCATGTATTACTTCCTCTTTTGTGAAATCTCTATTCATATTTGTTGACCATTTTTTTCTACTGGACACATTTTTCTGCCCAATAATTTTCTGTTGCTTATTTGTGGTTGTTACATATGTTGGACACTAATCTTTTGGCTACCTATTTTACACTTTTCTTACAGTTTTCTGCAGGTCTTTCATTTTGCTTAGGATAATTCTTCATCACTGTCATTCATTTTAGTGTGATTTAATTTATAGTTATTTCCTCTGTGATTTATACTTTTTGTTTCTTGTTTAGGAAAATTTTTCCTAGAATTATCATTTTGTGCTATTTTATTTATTTATTTCCTTCTTTTATTAAGTTTATTGGTATAATTTACATGTATTTATAATCACATTCATCACAGGGAATTTGCACCTGTACGTGATACATCTCAATTCCCCTTTTTTTTCCCCATTCCCCTCCCCTCCTTTCAACCCTCTTCCCCTTCTTATCTACACGCTTTGTTCCCACTTTATCCTTCTTTTCTCATTTTTTTTCTCTTTCTTCCTTTCTCCCTCCCCCCTCCCTAGTTCCCCTTTCCTTTTGAACAATTTCTTCCTATTTCACAGTATCTATTATGCATTTTGATCCTTATTTACACTTTCAGTTTCTCACACCAGAGAGACAATGCAGCAATGCAATATTCCCTGCTATTTTAAAATGTTTTTATAGTTCTGCCTTTTACATTTATATTTTCAGTTGACTTAGAACTGAATCAATTTATAATTAAGTCACAAGTCAGAGATTCAGTGTCACATAGAGAGCCAATCAGCCTAGCACCATTTACGGAAAACCCAATCCTTTCCCTACTGTCTGTAGTGATATCTCTGCCACACATGGCATTACCACTTATGTGTATTTTTGTTTTGAACTCTCTATTCTGTTCTGTAGGTCCATTTTCTATCTCCTAGAAATCACATACTTTCTCATTATCTGGAAAAGCAGGTATTTTCTTTACTTGTTTGTTTTTTCCCCTTCGTGGGCATTATGTTTCATGTTCATTTACATTTTAATAAATATTCTAAACTCAAATTGCATTTTTGAAAACCTGTTGGCATTTTCTGTAGAATTACAATGAATTTGCAGATCAGTTGAGGAGAGTTGAAATTATTGTGATATTACGTTATTCGTTCCACAAAATGGGACATAATCTTATTGAGTTGTAAGAGTTGTATACATATTTAGACATAAATTCTTTGTCAAATATAGGTTTCGAAAATAATTTGTCCTTTTTTGTGGCTTCCCTTTTCATTTCTTATGATTGACTTTTGAAAAGTTTTTAATCCCAAAAAGTCTACTATATCTATTTTATTGTTTGTGTATTTTATATGCCTATTTAAAAAATTTTTGCCTAACCTTAGATCATAAAGCTTTTCACCAGTGTTTCTCCCAAGAAATTTTATAAATTGAGATTCTATTATTTGTTTGTAGATATATAAAGATACAACAAACATTTATTGAAAATTTGAATTGAATTATTTTGGAAGCTTTATTGAAAATCAACTGTGTACGTGTTTGTGGACTTAGTTTGGAATCTTTGTCCTATTCCATTGATCCATATGTATATTTTTATATGAAAAAGTCTTTCGATTTCTATAACTTTATGATATACCATAAAATCAAAAGTTGTATTTAGAATAACACATTCTAAATTTGTTATTTTGTTTATTCTCTCTCCTTGGCATTTCTACATGAACTACATACTCAGTTGGTCAAAATGAAAATAAAAAGCCTACTAGGTTTATGATTGTGCATTTGAATCTACATCTTAATGGGGGAGAAATTATATCTTAACAATATCGACTCTCCTGTTTCATGAACACTCAGTGTGTCTGGAGATTCATCCCAATTACTGGGTGTTCCAATAGTTTTTTCCTTTATATTGCTGAATAGTACTCCTTGTTATGAATGTACTCTGGTTCATTTGGCCATTCACCCATAAGAGGGAACTGAGTTATTTCAAATTAAAAGCTATTACTAATAAAGCTGATGTAAAGATTAGCATATAGGGGGCTGGTGAGATAGCTCAGTGGCATACACTGCCTGGCAAGTACAAGCTCCTGAGTTTGACTCCCAGAACCCACATAAAGGAGAAAAAGGGCCAGTGATATCGCTCAGTGGCACAAGCGCTTGCTGGCAAACGCGAGGTCCTAAGGTCAACTCCTGGCACCCACATAAAAAAAAAAAGGAAAAAGAAAAAAGAAAAAAAGATTAGCATATAGATGTTTGTGTGAACATAAAGCATCACTCCATTGAGCAAAACACTCAGGAGTGTAATTGCTAGTTTGTAGGGTAGTGACATAGTTATTCATTTAAGAAACAGCCAAACTGCTGTCCAGATGGGCTGTACCATTTTGCATTGCCACATTACTATAAGTAATCTACATAGTTTCTTTGCAACCTCACCAGCATTGGGCACTGCTATTATTTTTATTTTGTTTATTAAGCAGGTATATAGCAATGTGTCAGATTTTAACTTTCAGTTTTGTAATGGCTAATGACATTTTCTTTTTCATGTTATTTCTCATCTGGATGTCCTCTTGTGTGAAATGTTTGTTCATGTCTTCTACCCATATTCTAATTGGATTGTTTGGGTATTTTTAAACTGTTGTAAATTCTCTATGTATTTTATTTATTGGTCATTTGTAAGAAAGGTAGTTTTAATATTACTTCCCACTCTATAGCTTGTGGTTTCAACCCTTTTCTTTTCTTTTTCTATTTTTTCAGTACTGCAGATTGAACTGGGTACCCAGGCCCTTTACACTGAACTACATCCCCAACACTTTTTAAAAATAATTTTTTTATTTTGAGACAGGGTCTTGCTAAGTCGCTAATTTGCTCAGACTGCACTTGAACTTAGGATTGTCCTTCCTTAGCCTCCTGGAATGCTAGGATTACAGGTATGGGCCACCATGCCTGTTATTTCATTTTCTTAATAGGACTTTACTCAGTGCAAAAACTTAATCTTCATGAGGTCCAATTCATAATTTTTTCCTCTTACAAAATGTGCTTGTTGTGGTCCAATTTAAGAACTCTTTGCTAGTGCTATAACCTGGAGATTTTCTCCTTTATTTTTCTCTAACTTTATGGTTTTCTACTTATTTTTAAGCCTATTATCTATTTTTTGTTCAAGATGTGATATAATTTTATGGTTTATGCCTATGGATGTCCAAATTACATCAGCATCTTTTGTGAAAAGGTTCAGACTAGTTCTAGAGGTCCTGAAGTTAAGGTCAGATCAGACAGAGGACTAATATCTAGAATATATAAAGAACTCAACGGTGAGATAGCTCAGTGGCATAAGCGCCTGCCTGGCAAGCATGAGGTCCTGAGTTTGACCCCCAGTACCCCCTCACACACAAAAACAACTCAAAAAAAAAATTAGACCCCCCGAAAAGACCTAATCAAAAAGTAGGCAAGCGAAAAGAATAGACTCTTCACAGAAGAAGAAATACAAATGGCCAATAAATACATGAAGATATGCTCAACATCACTGCCATTAAAGAAATGCAAATTAAAACAACACTGAGATTCCATCTTACCACAGAAGGAATGACCATCATCAAGAAATCAAGTAACAAATGCTGACGAGGCTGCAGGGAAAAAGGAACCCTTCTACATTGTTTGTGGGAATGTAAACTAGTACAGACAATATGGAAATCAGTATGGAGATTCCTCAAAAAACTAAAACTTGACATTCCATTTGACCCAGTGTTCCCCTTGTAGGTATCTTCCTGAAAGAGTTAAAAACATCATGTTACAGTGATACATGCATACTTATATTTATAGCTGCACAATTCATAGTAGCTAAATCTTGGAAATGGCTTGTATGTCCATCAACAAATGACTGGATAAAGAAAATATGGAATTTTCACACACTAGAATACTACTTTTTCAAGAAGAAAGAGAAGCTTGAGTCAATTTTAGGAAAATTGATGCATATTGAGACCAAAATGTTAAATGAAATAAAGCAGACACCTAAGCTTAAATATTGAGTGCTTTCTTATATATGAGAAACCCAAAGTATAACTAAAGAGCAAAATAAAAGATAAATAATAGGAGATAGATCTTTCTTAAATGGATTCAGGAGATGGAGATGGAGGGATTGAGGGAAGGGAAGAGAAAGAATGGAGATGAAAAAGGAATTAAGATGTGTTAGGTACATGCAGCAACTCCACACAAGGAATGTAAACATGTATTGAAAATGTAGTGATAAAAAGTAAATAAATATATTTTAAAATATAATTAGGGCAAAAGGTCAAAACCAATGTGATCTGGAGGATAACTTAATGCCAGAGCAGAGTATTAGCAAAGGGGAGAAGGAACTATGGTTAAGGTTGGGGTTTCTTCTACCACTTAAATACTGGGATAAAGTGGAGAGAAGGGATTGCAGAAATTGGAAGCTAGATAGGCATAGCTTGTTATTAATATCTTTATCCCACATTTATTGATATGAATAATTTTGTATAGCCCTTTCAAATATGAAAACTCAGGAAACATCTTTTATGTGTCAAGTTGTTTGCTCATTACCTGGGTAGATACAATGATAATAGATGTAGCGCCCTTTAGGAAATTCTAGTATTTTGACAAGACATACATAGGGCATTTATGTACCAATGATATTCATATAGGTTGATGAGACTGACAATTTTTGCGTAAAACATGTTATTAAGCAGAGGAGAGGCATGAATTGATTCTGACAGGTAGAATATAAAGAAGCTTCATGAAAAACAGCTAAATAGGCAGTGAGGGAAGGATTGGGCCAAACTCCTGGAGATTATAGTCAGAGCCTTTACCTCATTCATTGCTCTGTGAGACCCAGGACAGCTTCCCTTGTTTGAAAATTATAATCTAACCTTTTTGTTGCATAAATATGCTTGATATTAAGGTCGTGGTGCAGAATGGGCATGACTTTTTCTCTGTCAAAATGATTTTTACATAAAAAAAGAGAAATGACTTCAATTTTTAAAACATGTAACTGTTACAAGTGTGAGTTTATTACACTTTCTTTGCTTAAGATCACTTTGGAAAAGACCGGGCTAAAGTGTATTGCTGCTTTCAGGAGGCAGCCACAAGATAGAAAGGAGAGATCCGCCCTCTCATTCATGGGTCAGTTAATAAACTGTCGTCTCCAGCTTCAAGTCCACACTTTTCTACCCTCCTTCCTGACCAGGAAGCTGAAGCTCCACATACTGTATTTTTCTGGTTCTAGCAGGCTCCTGAAGGTCATCTACCCACCTACCCTGGGAGAGCTGCCTTACAAATAGAGGCTTACTTTCCTCTAAACCTCCTCCAAACACCCCTTATTGCCTATACACCCATAACTTCGATAATATCTCACCATGTGGAAGGCGCATTTACAAGAATAATTTAGGAAAAAAGATATTCTAAAACAATGGTAATGTTTTGATAATTTATATCAGAAGAAATCTTGGTTATATATCTGGGATCCTGGTGGTAAAGAATATAATATTTTGTCTGAATTTCTTGACATGAGCACATTTACTAAAGATTCTGGATTGAATACAGAAGCCTAGGTAGGCAAAGTGGCTCCAAAAGTCTACATGATGCTCAGGCTCAGCTTTGGCTCCTTTCAATGAGGCTATGATGTCAGAACTTACCTGGCAAAAGAAATAAGCCCAAAAGTTTAGGGATATGAAAATGTTGGGGCAAATTTAACATATGCAAAGTACATACCCTGCTAAATAAAATTTGTGGAAAGCCATAGATTTGGACTGGGCACCTGTACTGAGCATAACAGAATAAACCAGTATAGATTTTAGTCACAGAAACTGAGCTTTGATTGGATGCAGGAGCCCTATACTCAGCTGACTGGTTGATGGACAAAGCTGTGGATATTCAAGTTGTTTTCTGTGGTGCACTTCTGTTTTTCTGTAAATGTTGTTGGCTGGAATTCTCATAACCTGCTCAATTCATAAACCACGTAATGTTTTGCTTCTTTTTTCCTTCGTCTTTGCTCAAATAAACTCTGCTTGACATAATTGGCCTAAGGAATTTTCCCTTTTAACAACCCATGCCTTCCAATACCCTAAGAAGGCCTAGAACATGCTGTCTTTACTAAGTCCTTGAGAATGCCCCTGGTGAGAGGAATCCCTACCTTTTCCTTAAAACTCGTTTTGGCTGTACAGGATGGTAGGAAACAGTGCCACTGAAATCCGCTTCCTGATTTCGGTAGAGATAATGTGGAAGTGTTTAGCTAGCGAAGACGAAGGGAGAATATCAAAATGGGCAGCAGGAATGAAGTGGTAATGAGACGTTTTGAGATGGGCCATTTGGCAATGGCCTGTTGATCACAGGAACTGGGCACTTTATTAAAATGTTATTAGACCTATGCACAAGAAAATTCTAGGGCCGGTGAGATAGCTCAGTGGCATAAGCGCCTGCCTGTCAAGCACGAGGGCCTGAGTTTGACTCCTGGTACCCACACACGAGAAAAGGGCCGGTGATATCGCTCAGCGGCATGGTTGCCTGCTGGCGCGCGAGGTCCTGAGGTCGACCCCTGGTACCCACAAAAAAAAAAAAAAAAAAAAGAAGGAAAATTCTAGTAGCCAGAGCCTGACTAGCAGGAAGTAAACCTGTCCTGAGGAAAGCCACAGAGACACTTGTATTAGATGCTGGGATTTTGTCTATGTTCGCTAATGTCACTGGGTAATCAGAATATCAGCCATTATTTTTTCACTAGAAACAGAAATTGAGAAATTAAAAACATTTAGACTTACACATGATTTTAGAGCCTGGCTTTAGGAAGAAGCGAACATTCTGCTTGACTCAGTGACTATAAGGATATTATCAAAAGGTCTGGAAAAAATTTTTACTTATATTTCAAGTGTATATTTCTTTTTTTTTTTTTTTTTTGTGGGTACCAGGGGGTCGACCTCAGGACCTCGCGCGCCAACAGGCACCCGTGCCGCTGAGCGATATCACCGGCCCCTTTTTCGTATGTGGGATCCAGGAGTCGAACTCGGGCCCTCGCACTTGCAAGGCAGGCGCTTATGCCGCTGAGCCATCTCACCGGCCCTCAAGTGTATATTTTATTTCACATAATTAAAAAAATATTTTACAGGTCATACAAATCAAGGAGCGATGATGTTTCTTCCTTCAGAGCTTCACCTGTGCACAAGGTTGACGTCTCTTCTCCTAAGCATCAGGACAGTGGGACAGCAGGTCAGGGAGACAGACGACACTTCGGGTCACTGATGTTTGTCTCTGCTTCCTAGTCCTGAGATAGAAGACCCTTCCTGCCTCCCTATTTTGTGGTCTGCAGGCTGCCACTCCTTCCTCCCCTCTGCTGATGGTTTTTTGTCTTCTTTCCTCCTTCTATGCCAGTCTGATCTTGGCATCCTTACAGTCTGACCTTGAAGCCAAAGGCTTCTTCAGGTCATTGTTTCTGCTTTGGGTGAAAGAAGGAGGGTAGGAGGGAGGTAAGAGATCCACAGAGCACCAGTGAGAAACATCTAGGGAAAGAATTACTTGAAAAACACGCAGATTAACCCAGAAATATAACCTTCCCACAAGGGCTGTGTGGCCAAATTACCTTCACTGTAATTAACTTTTCAGCCCTGCAGGCTTCCACCCACTGCTAACGCTGCTGTGGGCTAAATTATTGAATTTAGCCATGCTGTGACTTAGAAAAAATGTAATTTTAGTGGTTGACTTGCATATATACACTTTTCCCCAATCAGCAAAATGGATAGATCAGCTAATGCACTCTTTCCAAGGCTTGCCTGGCTTTGAGAGCCACCTGGGAAAGTGGATGAAGTACAGATTTCCACCCCAGCATCCGTGTAGCAGCCTCTCTAGGGAGGGGCTGCAAACACCTATTTTTAAGAATTCCTCAGATGAATCTCATAATCACTAAGTTGGGAAACACTCAGCTCACAGGGAAAATATTTCTGAGAGGGGAAATAATAGAGCATTCAATTTATAAGTACTATAAAATGTATTAGGAAATAACTACCCCCTTACATGAGCATGTTTTAAAAGTGAGGAATGTCCAGCTGATATTGAGTCTTTTTCTGAGTTTGAGTGTGATTGGTTTTCAGATTCACAGTTCTGAACTTTCCCTCCCCTCGGTTTCTGTAATAATATCACAATGAATTGCTTATGCAGCTAATCAGCATCTTAAATTAAACTAGAGTGCTACATAGTTGATTACAAAATAGTGTTATTTGTATAAAGAAAAATTGGTGGGAATATAAAAAGAAAAGAGAAAATAACTTGCTTCTTACATGAAAGGAAGAATTTTTTTTTTTTTTTAGCAATTATCATGAATCTTACACCACTGGGCCATAAAATTGTCTTAAAAGCAGATCAGAGGTCTCTGTTTTACTGGTGGGGAGAGCTAGATTTGGCGTAACACTTGCTTTCTCCTGTCTATAGAATATATTGTGGCCAGAATCCAAGTGTGAATGATTTCCTGTGACAGTGAAATCATTAAGTTAAGACAAAAAGGCTGAGGATTCATGTTATGTTTTTAATAAACGCTGTCATAACCTACACAAGAAATAAAAATCTTATAAATGCTTATTTTGATTCCTAAGAAAGTACACTGTTTTCGTGCTGGTGACTGTGTTGAGTGTAGAAAGGCCAGTGAAGTTATAGACAGTGGGTTGAATTCTTCAAGCATGATGAGTAAATTTAATTAACTATAGCAAATAAATAATGAATATACAGTTTCCCACAAAAACAACAAAATAAATATCAATGTCTCCAGTTAGCCAAAGCAAACTATAAATTTCTTTAAAAACAAACTCAATTTTTGATGCCAGAATATAGTATAACTATAATGAATCTTTCTTCTCCAGCTTCTTTCAGTGGCTGGCTCACTGCTTTGAATTCTCCAATCTTCATATCAATTATATTCTTATTTTTTTCAAATTTTCCGCATCTCTAGCAGGTCTCCTTCAAGATGAGCAGTGTTACTGAGAATAGGAAATATTAAAATATATCTGTTTTTTGATTGGTATAGCAAGAAACCTGAAAGTAGCATGTGATTTAAGAAAAATCATACTTCAATGGGATACTGAGAAGAGATGAGATATTTATAAGATGTGATCAAAATATGCAGGGAATGTTCAAATAAAATTATTACAGTAATAGACACATTGTCATGAACCCCCATAAAATACTTCTCCTATTTTTGATCACACTTATACCATCATTCTTGCCACTTTCTGAAGCAGTTGTGGACATCTTCTTTCATGAGTTTTTAAAGGAGGTAATAAAAACTACAGTGAGTGTTGATGCCAAGTGCCACCTAACAGAAAGGCAAGCCCTTAAAAATATTACAGTGTATCTTTACCTTATTCAGTGGATGTGGCACTGTGCAACTTCTGGCTCTTCCTCATGAAAGGTGAATATTTTGAATCAATTCAGGATATCAAGGCAGCCATGACAGCACAACTAAAAGGACTTATAAAAGAGGACTTCCAGAATGCTTCAGAAAGTGGCAAAAATGATGCCATAAGTATGTTTGAAAAGAAAGAAAATATTTTGAGGGAGATTTATGGCAATGTGTATTTTACTGTAATAAAATTTTAAAAATGTAATCATTCACTGTAGTTTTTGATTACATCTTGTATATATAAGCATATCACATATGGAAATGTGGAAAACTAAAAATGTATGCAAAAGTAGAGACAATGGTTTAATGAACTCTTCATCAGCTCCAACTACCATCAACTCACAACTGGTCTCTTTTTCAGTGTGTTCCCTGAACCAACTCACTTTTGTCTTCCCTCTACCATGCACATTATTTTGAAACACATTAGGGTTAGATCACTAAATAATCTACTTTGATCCTATTAAATAAGACAGTGTCTAATACATAAAAATCTATCCTAAAGGTTATATTAGTCAGTCTTCTCTTTGCAGTGACAAAATACCTGACACCTGAAATTTAAAGGAGGAGAAGTTTATTTGGCTCACGTTTTCAGACAGTTCAGTCCATAGTAAGTTGGCAGCAAGGTAGAGATGTCATGATGAAGGGCCCTGGTGGAAGAAAGCTGCTTAACCCATGGTATCCAGGAAGTGGAGAGAGAGGAAAGAGCCAGAGACAGAGATATACTCTTCAAAGGCACACCCTAGTGATCTCCCTCCTCCAACCAGGCCCCACATTTGTTATGATCTCATCAATGGATTAATCTACTTATGAGTGTAGTGCCCCATGATCCAATCACCTTTTGAAAGCTCTGTTTCTGAACACATGAAAACTTTGGGGGGTATTTTAGGCCTAATTATAATGAGTATTAAATTGCACAAATATGATTTAAAGAAAAAAATATGAAGTCTTATAAAATTTTATTTTTTATTATTATTTTTATTAAAATTTTATTTTTTAACTTTTTTATTAAGTTTATTGGTACAATTTAGATATACACAATGTTCACATTCATCATTGGGAATTTTTACCTATACATGATATAACCTGTTTCTTCCTTTTTTTTTCCTCCAATACCCTCTCATCACTTCAACCCCTCTTCCCCTCCTCATTTACAAAGCTGTGTTTCCATTTTATCCTTCTTTTATCATTTTTTACCTTTCCTTTCCCCCTCACCACTCTCTAGTTTCCCTTTCTTTTGAATGATTTCTTCCTCTTTCACTATACCTATTATATACTTTGTTCCTTATTTACTTTTTTGGTTTCTCACACCAAAGAAACAATGTGATATTTACACACGTGTCTGATTTATTTCACTTAAGAGTGTGGTCTCAAGGTGCATTCATTTACCTAGGAATTCTCAAGTTTATCCTTCTTTACAGCTGAGTAGTACTTCATTGTATAAAAAAAACACATATTTTTAATCCATTCCTCTGTCGATGGGCATTTGGGTTGTTTCTAAGATTTAACTATTACAAACTGTGCTGCTATAAACATGGGTGTGTGTATATCACTGTGGTATGATGTTTTTAATTATTCTGGGAAGATGCCCTGCAGGGGAATTGCTGGGTCAAATGGGACCTCTAATCTTGTTTTTTTCAGGAATCTCCACACTGGTCGCACCAGTCTACACTCCCACCAACAGTGGAGAAGGGTTCCTTTTTCCCCACAGCCCTGCTAGCATTTGTTATTAGTTGATTTCTCGATAATTGCAATTCTTTCTGGAGGGAGATGGAATCTCAGCATTATTTTAATTTGCATCTCTCGAATGACCAATGGCGTTGAACATCTTTTCATATATTTATTTACTATTTGTATTTCTTCATCTGAGAAGTGTGTGTTCATCTCAGACACCCATTTTTGGATTGCATCTTTGAATTTGGGGGGTCTAATTTTTTTCAATTCTTTATATGTTCTAGATAGAAATCTTTTGTCTGAGGGACAGTTGGCTAAAATTTTTTTCCCACTCTGAGTTGGCCTTTCACTCTGTTGGTGATTTAAGCTTTTTAATAAGATGAGATCCCAGTTATTGATTCTTTGAAGTGTTTCCCATGAAGTTTGGGTTTTGTTCATGAAGTCTCTGCCTACCCCTATGTCTTCAAGATTTCTACCTACTTTGTCTTCCAGTAGATTCAGTGTTTCTGTTTTAATATTTAGATCTTTTATCTATTCTGACTTTAGTTTAGTGCATGGTGATAGAGATGGGTCTAGTTTTAATCTTTGGCATGTAGAGAGCCAGTTTTTCCAGCTCCATCATACCAAATTTTAGAGTTTTCAAACAGTACACATTTATTATCTCACAGTCTTTGTGGACCAGAAATCACTGCCCAGCTTTGCTATTTTGGAGTTTTTCACAGGACCACCATTGTGGTTGTGGATGTATCATTTCCAAGTTCATTTAGGGCAGTACCTGCTTCCAGGCATATTCAGTGGATGCTGGCAGGATTCATTTTCTCCCTGGCTGCTGTACTGATGTCATTAGTTCCCCTCTTGAGCATTAGTGGCCCCAGTTTCTTGCCTTATAGGCTTCTGAGCAAGCAAGAGGAATAGAGTCTGCTGGCAAGCCAGAACTCCTATAACTTTTGTGTAAATTAATAACTGGAGGTTTCCTACACATCAGAAGGAAGCCTCTAAATCCAGCCCATACCAAAGATGAGTTGTTACACAAGGCTGTGGACACCACAGCCTTGTGGAGCTGGGGGTTAATGGGGGGATCTGGGAAGCTGACATTATAAGCTTCAGCCCATAAGCACCCTTTCCTTTCACCTTAAAATCTTTTTTCTATTGTATATCATTAACTACCTTGGCTGCTAAATCAAGAAATCACAAATATGTGACATGATAGAGCAAATTGTTTCAGTATAAGCAAAATTGAGGTTCTTATGTGGAAAATGTTAAAAATCAAGTCACAGAAGCAGCAGAAATTCCAGAACATAACATTCATCAACACGGCAATGATTTTAGTATAAATCAACATAGTTATGTGAATGGGTCATGCTGATTGGTCAGACGGCAATTTTTTTCTTTTAAATTTGAGTGTGCCCTCTTGTTCCCTACTGGCCTCTCCTCGCTGCTTCTTGGCTTTGTGCAACCCTGGCAGAATTTGCAGGTTAATGCTGAATGACTGGCCTTGCCCCAAACCATTCAAACTGGGACTCTCTGCAGTATAATATCCACAGAGATAGCTCCATTTCCCAGTTTCTTCTGGATGGTTCTTTTTAGTCTCCCTTTAATGCTCTGTAAGAGGATGTTAGGGACAACATACAACTTTCATTGCTGTGCTTCATATGAGTGATCAGCAAACCTAGATGGTGAATATTTTAGGCTTTATGGGCCACATATGATTTCTCTCACATATTCTTTTGTGTTATTTTTTTTAAAAACAACAAAACAACAACAAAAACAACAAACCCTTCCTCCTTCCTAGACTTATGAAAACAGGCTATATAGACTGGATTTGGGCTGGAGTTGTAGTTTCTTTTCTTTTTTTTTTTTTTTTTTTGTGGGTACTGGGCGGTCGACCTCAGGACCTCGCGCGCCAGCAGGCGCCCGTGCCGCTGAGCGATATCACCGGCCCCTTTTTCGTATGTGGGTTCCGGGAGTCGAGCTTGGGCCCTCACGCTTGCTGGGCAGGTGCTTAAGCTGCTGAGCCATCTCACCGGCCCGAGTTGTAGTTTCTTGACTCTGTGAGAGATTGTTATTCTTTGACCTTTAAGAGCTGAAATACATAATCCTCAAATTCTGTGTACACATATATTTGTTACAAAGAATGATTCAAATTTGCTTATTGAATTAGCAATTGCTGTCCCTTTATATACCTAAAATACTTGATGAATTTAAGCTATTGGGTAAATGGTGGTTCACTGGTCATGCAAGACATTTTTAGGATCACTGTTACATGAGAAATTTCCCTGGAAAATTTGATTCTATTATATCTGATATCATGTCACCCCTTTCTTTTTTCTCTACTATTTTTATGAATTTGTTGTTAATAAGATATTGGACCCTTTGAATCGATTACTTTTCCCATCACATTTTCCTACTCATCTTTGTCCTTTGGCCATAATTTTTGTGAGATCTTTAATATTTTATGTCCTGATTCTTGTATTACCCTTTAAGAAGTTGTATTTCTGAAAGTTCTTCTGTTCTCCAATTTTTCATTTTCCATAGCACTTGGCTCATATTTTATAGATATAAAATCTCTGATTGTTCTGAAGATATTAATTCAAGATAATAGTTTTAGAGAAAACATCAAAAACTCTTCAGAGCTGTTTTTTCTTACTATTTTGCTATCTTTCTTTCCTATGCGGGATTTCCCTCAAATGTCTCATATTTCACTAACATTTCACAGTGAGGCTCTGAAAAGGATAAAGCAGGGTGTGACTTAGTTTGCAGGCTTTTCATTCATGGGCTGATCTCCTTTGAACAAAAGCGAAGAAATATCCCAAGGGCCACTAAGTTTTTCAGAGAAGGAACTGTCAGTATCTTGCCTGGGATGCCAAATGGGAGGAGCTTGGGTACCATCCTTCCATATATATGGCAGGGAAGAAGGGTGAATGAATTAACTTAGTAAATTTTTTTTGTACCAGAAATCGAACTCAGGACCTTGCACTAGCCAGGCAGGCGCTTGTGCCGCTGAGCTATATCCCTGGCCCAAAATTTTTATACTGTCTACAAAAATTCAATTTCCTTCTTTGTCTGCTCATCACTTTGCTCTGCTCTTTGTGTCTCCTAGTCCTGAACACCTCCCAATCCTGGCAAGGGAACTGTCACTTTTCATGAGCTACTACTTGCCTTAAGGAGTGTGTACTTCATTTGCTTTTACATTTAAATAACAGCTTAGCTAGGTGAGATAAGAGATATTTTCCTCATTACTTAGAAGATAACACTCCCATTTTCTTCTTGTATCAAATGTTACCAGGGATATTTGTTAAATCAATCTAGCTCTTTTTGGTTTATGGATAATTTCTGGTTGTTAGTTGACTGTCAACAACAGTATGAGAAGATTCCCCTAATTTTATAGTAGGAAAATGTTCAAATAAATAAATTTGAAAGAATGGCCCAGGGCACACTGATGTAGCTGCCAGTTAGATTAGCATTTAGCCATATTTTCTTGATAATCCTTTCTCTACATGTGTGAACTTTCTTTTGTATAACATTTGAAAATACAATGCACTCACCACAGGATCTGACCCCTAAACATTCAGCAAAAATTTTTCAGCTAAAATGATCTTATGTACCTCAACAGAGCAATTTCAATGATCTGCTGAAAGTGAAGACCAGAATCCAGCAGAAGTGCAAATGCCAATAAGGTTGTCTATGCTCTGATTTCTTCTCCCTTATTCTTCTGAATTTAAGAAATTAAAAAGTAGCTCTTGAAGAATGCATTTCAAGGGAAAATATTTGTGCTTATTTCTTTGGGAGGAAGAAAGGGTATGGGGCAGATAGAGAAAAGATTGTATGAGAGATACAATCATTAAGGGAGTGTGTGGGTCAAGAGCTGAGTGGTTTTCAGTTTTAGTTGAGAAGAAAGAAAATAAAAATAGATTTGTGGCAAATAAGTTTTTGGATAGGTGGATAGTTTAGAATGGAAAAAAATCTTCAAACAAGCAAACAAATCACTCTATACTATAAACATAACCTGTGTGGAAGGTAAGATTGAGAAGATATATAAGACCAAAACAGAAGCAGACTAGAAGTTGAGTTGTAAATTTAATAAAAGAGAAGTTCTGGTCAGATTTAAAAGAGTCATTGCATGGAATGGAAGGGGAAACACAGAGCAAATGAAAGTAGGAGGTACTGATGGTTTTGTGAGGCCAGAGATGCCTGAGTATGATGTTTAAATTTTGCAGGGTTTTGCGACTTTCTTTAATATGTCTCATTCCTTGGATAGAGGAGGAGAAGGGTGGATCACATCTTGTCTTTTATCCAAAGGTTAGGTAATATTCAGGATGAGTGTGGCCAGAGGGCAAGATATAGGTAGACTAAGGTGCTGAAGGGAGAGAGGTGAGAAGGGAGACAGACAGGTTCAATCGTAGGGTTCAGGGTAGGTAATGAAGCTACTAGTGAGAGGGTATGTGCATGATCTGGGAAGATGAGGAATCCAGGAGAGGATTATCTCTGGGGTAAAGACAGGGTCACAGGGAAGATGATCTTCTGAGAACTGGAAGGGCAGGAGGTTGTGGCGAGAGTGTGGGATATTGGAATCTATGATTTCTGGAGTCTAAACACATTTTTGAGGCCTAAATTGAACCAGACTGGTCTTTGAGCTTAAGAGAAGGTGAAGATCCAAAGATTTATTTCTGCAGCATTTAACTATATCTTCATCAATGCCCAAGATCAATACTGAGGTACAAAGCAGTGCAGTTGTCTCGACTCACAATTTCACAATTCTTGTCTCTTTCATCTTATCATGTATTAAAGGAAATCTTATTAAAAATGATTATGAACCAGAGCCTGGAAAGTGCTGACTCTACAGAAGGATGGGAAAGCTAATCCATTAGCCATGTCTCAATCACCACACAGATATAATATGATCATGAGCCATTGCTGGTGGGAATATTTGCAAGGTGCTTATACCACAGCAAATAGCGATTACATATTTATTTCAATATTTTAATAAAATACTATGTGATGGAATAATTTGATACTAGGTGTAATGTTAACAGATGCGTCAAACTGAGGATGACTTAGCCTGGAGGTTTTGAAACACTATGGAAAAAATGGAAATCTGGGTTGTTCTCATTAACTACTGTGGATAACCACTGTATTTCCCAACCTGCAAAGTATGAAAATTGTGGAAGATTCACAAAAAATGTTTTTGGAAAATGACAGTGATAAAGTAGATAAATGATTTTGTCTTCCAGAGCAGATAATTAGACATTGCTTTGATTTTCCTTTATATCCTTAAATATTATTACCTACACTCACACAGGAACTAGATACTCCATTTATGTTGTGGTTAAATGCCTGTCATCTTCGAAATCTTCATTAATATTTTTCCACCCCAGAAAGCTTATAACTTTAGGATACTGAAAGAGTAGAAAGTACTTCAGCATTCATGTGTTCTTGGGTCACTTTAAAGTCTTTTTCAAGTTTTATGGCCTCTTCTTATAGGATTGGTGCTTTGACTTTAAAAGGAGAAAGAAAGAAAAGAAAGAAAGAAAGAAAGAAAGAAAGAAAGAAAGAAAGAAAGAAAGAAAGAAAGAAAGAGAGAGACAGCTTAAAATTTGAAATACGATCCATTGCCCATCTAAGCAACTTTTTAATATATTTTAAACTGAGCTGGTTAAGTTCAGTAATAAGCATCATAAACACATAGTTTTCTTTGCTTTGCTGGTTTAGAGTGTTTATGTACTCTAAGGGTAAGTTTTTTAAAAGTCCACCCTGGTACTTAAATTTTCTATTCCATCAGCAAAGTTTAGTTGAATTGGGCCTAAAATGTGCCTTCTGATAGAATGAGGTATGCTCCAAATTACTGACTGCAAGCTCTACTGATCAACCAAAAGTGAAAAAGACACTCTTTGACCAGTCAAATGTAAATGTTTAATAACTCAGGAAGAGAAGAGAACAGCTTGGTTTGAATTACTCCACAACTTTCCAGTTGTAAAACTGCATCAAGGAACAATATAAAAGGAGATCTAGCCAACTTCAATATTTTTTAATGGGAAATAAAAATTAAAAATTAAAAGGCAAGTTGTAAGTTCTGCCAGGCACTTTAAATCACCTCAGGATCACATAAAGATGGAAATGCAAATTTGGCCTTGATGAATCAAAACCATTATGGGGATGACAGGATCTAATAAAACTGCGGACAGAATTGGAGAATCCTTGTCCACACATTTTAATTCAAACACAGTGAATTCTTTTATTGTAATTTTTCAAACTCAAAAAAATAGCTTGCTTCAATTATTTTTTCCAGTACTCCTAGAGTATCACCATTTACATATCCTGTTCTGTCCCTCAAACTCCTTGGGACTAAATCTGGACATCTCTGCCTCCACCTCCAAAGATAACTAGATGACAGAGTTTCCATTCCAAAGAAGGCAGAACTTTAAATTAAAGAGGTATGAAGTGTGTATTTCTCTGGTTCTGAACTCCGTTGGGTATTTTTGTAGAACTCTTGGGAAATACAACGAGTGACATAGAGATTTTAGGCACAGTGATACCTGAAGCAGACATGGTTTTTTTTTTTTTTTTTTTTTTGGAAAGAAAATTCTCTCTCAAACTAATTCAAAAAGGGAGGGAATGGTTAAATGCTTGTCTTGTGGTTCTGTTCCGCTTTACTGCATTTGGTAATAAACTCCGGCTAACAGACTGGCTTCTGATGAAGTGGCTCAGCACTCCATGTCATGGCACAGCTTCAGAGGAGGTCTTTCTGTTTGAATGTGAAGCATACCATAATATGAGGTCCCATCGCAATCCATGGGAATTAAAATGTAACAGCACACAATTCATGCCTGGATTGCCTATAAACAGCCACGGTGCCTACAACTTTCCTTCCTTAGCTCCAACCAAATGTTCTAGAGCCATGTCCTAGAATTCTAATGTACAGTAGCGTTGACTTCTGGGAAATATGGCTTTATTTTTATTTTTTTATGAAAAAAAATTTCATAGTCACATAATAAGAGAATAGCAAGTTATTACACTATACATAATCTTTAAAGTAGTTACTCAGAATAAAAGACATAAACCAAAGATTCTTACAAAAAAGAAACAATAATACTGCAAATCTTTCTCTTCAACAAACTAAGATAAACTAGTAGTATAAATAAAATCAATTAGCATATATATTGAAATATTTTTAAAACAATGGAATTTGTAGTTTGGGAAAATATTTGAACTTCTCCTTATTTCTTATTTCTCTGTCTTCTATTTTGTTCTTTATTTATGTTTCTCATATAACAAATATCATGTGATATTTGAGCTCGCATATCTGACTTATATTACTTAACATTATGTTTTCAGCTTGCCTCCACTTATCTACGAATACCTCAGGTTTATCTTTCTTTATGGAAGCATAGTACTACATTGTGTATAAATACCACATTTTCCTTATCCATTCATCTGTTGATGGATGTATATGCTGTTTCTAAGGTCTAGCTATTATAAATTGTGCTGCTATAAATATGGGTATGTATGTATCTCTCTAATATGATGACTTTAGCTCTTTTGGGAACATACTTAGAAGGGGGATAGCTGGGTCAGATGAAATTTCTATTTTTAGTTTTTTGAGGAATCTCCACATGGATTTCCATGGTGGTTGTACTAGTTTACATTCCCACCAACCATGTAGGAGAGTTCTATTTCCTCATATCCTCACCACTATTTGTTTTTATTAGATCTTCTGATGATGGCCATTCTTTATGGGCTAAGTTGGTATGTCAGTGTAGTCCTAATTTGCATTTCTCTGATGGCCAGCATTGATGAGCTTTTTTTCATATATGCATTGGCCATTTATACTTCTTCTGAGAAGTATCTATTCATTTCAGTTGCCCATTTTTTGATAGGGTCTTTTATTTTGGAGGGTATAATTTTTTGTTTTTTATATATCCTTGATGTTAGTACTCTGTGGAATAGCTTGCAAAAATGATTTTAGAAGACAATGAACGATTCATTCTAATGATGCCTGAGGTAATAGAAAGTGCCTATTTCTCTCTCATTCCAGTAACAAATTGAAGTCTAAATATTTGGAGCCCATCATTTAACAGATGAAAAATTAATATTGGCTGGGTGTGGTGTTGCATGCCTGTAATCCCAGCACTCAGGAGGCTGAGGCAGGAGGATTGCTATGAGTTCAAAGCCAGCCCAGGCTACATAGTAAGTTCAAGGTCAGCCTAAAACTATGTAGTGAGACTTTATCTCAAAACAAAGAAAGAAAGAGATTAATGTCAAAGGCACTGAGGTTGTTTATCTGTAAATGAAAAAGTCAAAAGCCTGAATGTGATGATCTATAAGACTTTTCTATAATTCTAAATGAAGGTGGGTGTGGGGAGGGATTTCAATACCCTCCTTTCAAAGATAAATGGCCTCCCATGGATCATTTTTATTAATTCATAAGAAAATTAACCAGTGTTGTTTACTAACAAAAAGTGATTTTCTTGGGTACCAATTACCTCTAGAACTGATTCACAACATCTTCTGGAAGATGTTGGAGACTAGATATAGGCATATCTCCACACCTATGGGAGAGAGCAAGGGTTCCTAGTTAGCAATGGTAATAATGCAACTGTGCTCAGAAATCAAGCAATAATTATTCATCACTTGTTTTCATTCATATTCATGAGTACAGCATCTCGCTTTCCTCTAGAGCAATGGTGGTAAACCTATAGCATGAGTATTTTTTTTAAACAAATGATGTTAGTGTATGAGTTGTTTTTTCTAAACTAAAACCTTAGTATTCTGGTTTAACTGCAGTGTTGGTACTTCACGATAAATAAGTGGATTTTGTGTGGGCAGGTCATTTCCAGCCCAATTATTTCATGATCCTCAAATTCATGCTCAGCACTTTCTTCTTATATATTCTTCTTCTCAAAGCTCTACTTAAAGATCCAGGAAATATTTTTATGAGAAAAGAACATTGGTATATAGTAGGATTATAAGAGAATTTTCTTTTGCTGAATTGGAGACTTTAAGTATCATTTGCTACTTATCACATGCATCTCTCACTCTTCAGGGCAAGCAATAATGATGCATATTATTTTTTAACAAAAAGCGATATGCGGATCATCCTCTTGGCTGTGAGCTGCTGAGAAAGTGTTACATAGTCTACATCCAAGACCCTGAACAAAAACATGCTGCTTTAATCCACACAAGGTGACTTAATCCATAGAGTAATTCTCCAAGTAGTAGAAGGACTTGTAAGTCTTAACTAAGGCTTGTTTTTGCAGCAAGGTCTGTGTTACCATAAAGGAATGTTATTTTCTCTTCGATGAAAACATGGGGTTGTCATTGGACTGCCAACTAGAGAAGTTCTTTCACTTTTGAGGTTAAGAAAGTGAGGGTTAGGAGGAGACAGGATCCTGGGCAATTACATGGCTGAGATTGAAAAGCCCTCCAAATTAAACTACTCTGGGGAGTATCTGCAGATCTTATACAAATGGCTTTTTTTTTTTTTTTTGTGGGTACCGGGGGGTCGACCTCAGGACCTCGCGCGCCAACAGGCACCCGAGCCGCTGAGCGATATCACCGGCCCCTTTTTCGTACGTGGGATCCAGGAGTCGAACTCGGGCCCTCGCGCTTGCAAGGCAGGCGCTTACACCGCTGAGCCATCTCACTGTCCCTACAAATGGCTTTTTATGTAAACTCAAGTAGTCTCATAATTGTAAGACTGAATTTGTCGAGGGACCAAGTCTACAATGGCATACAAGTATCAGAGTTGAAAGTGACATCAAGGAGAGATTTCTTCTCCCTTTTGAGAGAGATGACTTCCAGCCAGTAAGGGATGACAGTGGTTCTTGCAGGTCACTAACAAAGCCCTCATCACCAACTGCAGCATTGGCCTGGGGCTCACAAGCCTGCAGCAGACACCCACCCACCTGGGTGGCTATGTTCCCTGTGTCTCAACAGTGACACCATGTGGCAGTGATTATAAAAAGGAATGACCTCTACCAGTGTCAGGAGTGTGTTCTGGTTCTCTTTCAAGATGAGAAGCATCTCAGAGAGTGTTGAAGTTCTCACAGGAAAGAAAATCTTGTGGGAGAAGGGAAATGATGACTTTAGTACAAATGAATCATGCCACTGCCATTATCTGTAAGGAAGCCTTGAAATGAAGAACACATGGGAACATATATCTACCGCCTTACCTCAGAAATTATCACTTCACTCAAATGAGATAATCAGGATCATTTTGAAGGTTCAGAAAGATTCAAGATGACCCACAAAGCAAATGAAACTGTAACTGCAAACTCATCACCAAAAAATCTCTTTGCAATAAGTGTATTAGAGTAGAAACTAAAACATAGGGCTGTTTCTTAGATTTTCCTTAAAATGGTTAAACCCAGCTATGCCACTTACAATCCATGACTTTGGGAAAGTTACTCACCTTTGGCTTTACTTCTTACCTGTGGAATGGGAAGGAAGTAACAAATGCTGAGAATCTAAAACGTTAAACCACGTGAAGTGTTCATCCCAGTGCTGTAACCAGTAAACTGACATTTACTGGATGCTATTGTACTTTTACCTTTTTATAATATTTACCTTGCCTGTTACTTTGCTCTTGGGTATCCTTTATTTTGTTTAATTCAAGATTCATCGTATAGACCACTAGCCAGATCTTGATTCCTGTTTTTCTCCTGGTTTAACTTCATATTCTACATTTCTGAATTGCATTTCAGTATTAATTTATATTTTTCCAAGTGTTTTTAAATAAATAGTCATAGGTTAAAAAAAATTCTGGTGAAAAATCTCAAATGCAAGGATCAGAGAGACAAATAGCTCTAGGGACCAGACAAGAATTTAAGTGATAAAACACACCAGATGAGAAAAAGAAGAAGCATCACATATGCAGACAGTGTGATCATTCTAAGGGAGTGGCCTGGAAGTCTCAGCTGGTTGCTGATTGGTGGAAACCATGTTTTCAGATCTTACATTTTGCAAAAGAAGCAAGAAATACAGTTGCGACTCTGGTACAGTGTCTTTCTAGCCTACACAGGGGCCTAGGCTTATCATCAGCACAACAAAAATAACAATAATGCTAAATACATAAGCAATAATAATACAGCTTTATAGTATGAAATGCTGTAGTTTTAAACTTGTCTAGTAATCTAAACTTCTGAGAACATGATGAATCAATCAAAACACATTTGTGGGTGGGATCACCAGTTTTCAACCTCTGCATCTTTCCAAGGTGGAGAACACTCTGGACGTGTGCCACATTGTGATAAGAATTATCATTAAGCGATGATTAGTAACGTAAAATACTACGCTACCATGTATGACTATAATGCTAAATATTAAAAGATGACTGGTATCTTCTCATCATTTCTCAAATAATGAACCATAAATGCCAGTGAGGTCTGTGAGCTTTGGAAATTAGTTAGGCACCGCCATGGTACCATCCTTTATTTCATTCTCATGATAAATATGGCTGCAGAGGACTGCTGCAACCATATAGCTGTAAGATCTCTTATGTTCTACCCTACAGTTTCTTGGCATTCTATTTTTATAAACTCTGGACTCTCTGTTATTGAAGCACTCTCTTAAGGCTGTGTCCTAATTTTTACTTTATATAGAATTGTTTTAAATTAAGAGTGAAAGAAAAGGAAAAAAATGATGATGCTAATTATGGGTGAAGGCATAAACATTCTAACGTCTGTTTTTTGTTGTGCTTTTGAAGGTACTAGGAATTAAACCCATGGCCTTTGCCCTAAGCTGCATCCCTAGCCCTTTTACTTTATATTTTATTTTTAGACAGGGTCTCACTAAGTTGCCAAGTTGCCCAGGCTGGGCTAGAACTTGCAATTCTTTTTCCTCGGCCTCCTGTAGTGCTGAGATTACAAGAATGCACCGCCATGCCCAGCTCTTACACCTGTTGAATAAGTTGTCTTCAGAACACAGCCATGCTAATTTATTCACGTGGATGTTTCCTTACAACAATAGAAGACCTCAGTAGTTGTGACAAAGGTGCTACAAAGCTTAAAATAATTACTATCTGGGCTTTCAAAGCAAAAAAATTGTCATCTCTGTAACTGAACTTGTTCCTTATCACTGCATGCAAGGCATTTATGTTTCCATCCTTTTGCATTTAGTATTTTGGCCTATTCATGTTTTAAGTATGCCTCAGTGTTGCTGAATTTCATTTAATTGAAACATAATTTTTGTTTAACCAGTAAGTTCATTAACACTAACATATTCAGGTCTATTTTTTGCTATCCTATTTTGTGATTTTTGTCCTATTTTTCCCTTTTCATCCTTTCAAAAATTTAGCAGAATGCTTCTTGTAAAAATTCATATTGCGTGATAATATATTGGAAGTTTTATGTTCTATTTTTCTTCTTTGAATAAATGGTCTTAAACTTTTTTACATGCTCTTATTGCCAATCATTCTTGAGTTCTTTTGCTCAATTCAGGTGGAAATCATGAATTGGCAAAGTGCAGCTCTGCTAGCAGTCTGTCATCACCAGACGACACCAGGTACTACTGGATGCCAACAGTTGACATAACCAGCTGCTGGTCAGTGCTGCTGTTGGCCATCACCATTTGATGCCAGCTTGTGCTGGATTCCATAGATCAACTGTGTGGGGGCGGTGATCTCTGCCACTGGTCTTCATTGGCCGCTGGTCCCTGGAGCTCTTTGATGTTAACATCTGTGAATGTTTATTCATCTTTCTCTGGAAACCAACCATTCTGTCCACACTACCTGAGAAATAAATCATGACCAGGGTTACAGAAACACCAAAGACAGTCTTTATTTTAACAGAGCCTGTGTTGCAGCATGGGGTGACAGGGGTGGGTATCAATACACAGGAGCAAGCTCTCCTAGATTACAACCCCAAGAGTGCCTGGGAACTGCTACTTATATAGCAGTTTACAGGCCTGTTTCAGTTAGAGCGAGGGCTAAAGCCGGGTAATCTTCTGGAAAGCTTGCTGTAAATGTTGGGTGTGCAAATTAAGGGACCCAGATCCCTCCTTTCCTGATCTTAGCCACTCCAGGGTGCCCTCTGCATTCTCAAAAATTGCAATAGCATTGTCTAAAGTGGCAGGAGTGGGAAAGGGACATCACACCACCTGACTGACTGTACTCATGTTGGAATGGAGAATGGTAGTTTGATAGGCAGGGAGGACACCACAAGACAGCCAGGGAGGACAATGAAGCAAACTGCCCCAGTCCATTAGGATGCATGTTTGAGCAAAGGGAAGCAAGGGGGAGGAGCAGACAGCTGCTGGCTAAGACACACCCTCCTCTCCAGCCAGCAGGGGAAACGCAAGAGAGAGCCAGGCACTTCTCATCTGTCTGACACTCAGGACTCAGGAAAAATTCAGTAGTAAGCAATAGCTTCATCCTTCACCTGAAAAGTACAGATTCCTAGGAGACTTAAAGATGATATTGCCTTGAACCAAACCTGTTATAATTTACCTATTTTGGTTCTGACATATTTGTAGAGTCATGAGACAAGTAAATAGGAATTATAATATTTTATATAGTAAATTATTGTTTATATGTACCCTAATGTTTATCAGTTCTTTTGTTTATCACTATTTCTTGCTTCACCATTATTTCTTTAGGTTGCATTTCCTTTTTCTAGAAGCACATCTTCTAAAAGATGTATACATGAAAGGCTACCATGCATGAAATTGGGATTCCAGAAGGAGAGGACATAGAGGGTAGGGAAGCAGCAAGATTTCAAGAGATAATCTTTGAAAAAATTTTGAAACTTAAATAAAAATAGCAAGCAGATTATTTAAGAAAGATAGAAAGCCCTAGCAGGATAAGCACAATTCAAATATCATAGTCAAATTGCTGGGAGTCACAGAAAATTATAAATTATTAAAAATACATACAGTATATTTTCACTTGGTAGGGAATTTTAATTGGCATTTTTTATCATTAAAGATATCATTTCTTCCATCATTTCTTATGGGAAATCATCTGTCCATCCTGGTTTGAAGGTAATGTGCACTTTTAATATTTTTGGCAATGTGCTGGGTCATAAAGCAATTTCCCCTAAATTAGAAAGAATTTAACACGTTCACAGGATCTCTCCCTGCTACACTGCAAGCAATCTAGAAATCAGTAACAAAAGGTAAGTTGATAATCCCCAAATATTTAGGAAATAAAGTTTATAACATATTTCTAAATGATCTTTGGATAAATGAAGAAATAAAAATGGAAATTCAATAATATTTGAAAAAAATGGTGATCAAAATAAGACAGACATTTTTTTGATATAGATAAAGCTGAGTTTAGGAGAAACTACTTAGCTTATGTTATCAAAGAACAAAGGGTGAAACTGAGTATCAATTTTAAGTTTGTAGAAAATGAACACTTGTTTTTGCTTCATTATAAAAATTATTACAGCAATTTTAGGTTTACTGGAGGTGAAGAAACCGAGTGGCACACAGAGAAGTGGAGGGAACCAAGCTTTATTATGCCAGCAGGCTCAGAGGAGCTACATACTCCAAAGTCTGAGCCCCAAGCTAGTACAGGAAGTTACGTTTATACCATTTATCAGGTCTTTTGTGAGCAAGTGGAACTTTACAAATATGGGAACAAACTGGAAACAAAAACAGGCCTGGTACATCTTGTAGCTTTGGTTACATCTTGTGGTTAGAAAGCCTGTTTACAGAAATGGAAGGAACACTGCAGATTATTGACATATTTGGGTTTTGATACATCTTTTTTTTTTTTTTTGGGTACCAGGGGTCGACCTCAGGACCTCGCGCACCAGGAGGCACCCGTGCCACTGAGCGATATCACCGGCCCCTTTTTTCGTATGTGGGTTCCAGGAGTCGAACTCGGGCCTTTGCACTTGCCAGGCAGGTGCTTGCACCACTGATCCATCTCACCAGTCCTTGATACATCTTAAACAAAAATTCTTCTAGAAAATAAATGTACAATAGAGAAAAATCAACAAATCACAAGTTAGAGCTTTAAAAAGATGAATACAATTAATAACGTTTAAGAAAGAAAATAAGGAAGATAAGATAAATTTTTCTTATAGTTTAGATCTTAAATATCCGCCAAAGTTCCATATGCTAAAGGCTTGGTCATCAGCCCAGTATGGGAAAGTGGTGGAAATGTAAGTGGGAGCTAGTGGAAAGACTTTAGGTCATGGGGTCAGGGTGTATGCCCTGAGATAGATACTGGAACCCCAGTTCCTTCCCCCAAATTTCTCCTCTGCCATGTGCTCCTACCACAGTGTTGAGTGCTGCCACAGGCCCAAAGCAACAGGGCCAGCCACCACTGACTGAAACTTCTGAAACTGTGAGCAAAAATAAACCTTTTGTCCTTTAAATTATTTACTTTAGGTATTGTGTCACAGCAATGGAATGCTAACACAGTTATAAATATTAAGAATGAGAAAAATGAAAAATATTGTAGCTCTAAACAATCACTACATACCTTTCTGCCCTTCAATTAACTTTCCACTGACTTATTGTAGCTTTACAAGTCATGATTAAAAATAGAACAATTTATCTGTACATGTGCTTCAAGATTGTTTTGACTACTTTTCAATCTGCATTTTCCCAAAAATTTAGAAACAACTTATCATTTTCACAAAATAATTCTTGAGATATTGATTTGGAACATATGAATACATGAAATAATTTCGGGAGAAATGATAAGTATATACAGCATTGAGCCTTCCAATCCATTAATATGATATAAGCTCACTTTATTTAGGTCCTTATTTTTTGCACATAATAGTTCATAGTTTTTCTGTGTAGAGATAACACACATGAGTCTGAAGATTTATTTTTAGTTTGATATTTTAAATTGCATGTTTTAAAAAATTTTTATCATCTATTTATTGCTAGTATATAGAAACAGGATGTAAAAAATAAGGATGTGGCATATACCATTAAATATTTTAAAAACATTTTATTGACAATGTGGAAAAAAGATTAGTAGAGGAGCAAGCTTGGGGAGCAAGAAAATTTAGTAGGCTTCAATGTAACACATATGACAGCTAATAGTACTCTAAAGTAAAATTGTGGTAATGGAAAAGAGAAGTAGATAAAAGAGCTTTAAAAGATAAAAGTAGATTCAGAGCTTGCTGACTCTTGGACGTGGGATGGGGAGAAAGAAGGAATTCATGATCATTTTAACATCTGGAGGAACTGTAGTACAGTATTCACAAAAGTGGAAGAAAGAAAATTGGATCTTGAATGGGGAGAGATATGCCAAAAACTGAACTCACCGAGTTAACAATGTTTGTGGAACATCTAGGTAAATCTGCCCAGTCCATAGTTTGATTTATTATGAATATGAGCTTCAGGACAGAGATGTTGGCTTGAATTATTATGGAAATAGTAAGTAAAGACATCAAAGTTCAAAAGATTACTAAGTATGTAATGAAGTATGAAGGAAAAAGTATGAAGGAAGAGAAGGAAATTATCAGATGTAAAACTGTGGCTACACCAATATTTAAAAGATAGGCAGATAAACCTGAGCATGAGATAAATGATTAGGTTTCAAAAGTACATAGGAGAAAGAGAAACAGAAACTCAGAGAAGAGAAGGATGGGTGTCAAACACTGAAGAAATCAAGTTACAGAAGAGTTGAAACTACCGAAAATGTTTTGATTTTAACACAAAGAAGTCATGATGACCTGGCAGAAACATTTCTAGTGTCGCTGGAAAGTGGAAAGCAGATAGTGCTCCCAGGTCTACTGTGAAAATCACTCCCAACAGAATTTTCAAAGAACATCATTGTGCAAAGGAGAGGAAAGCTTGAACAGGTATCAGAGGAGGGAAACTTCAAGAATTATTTCTTTTTAATGGTTGAGAGGCAAGCATACAAAAAATATAAAGATATCATATTATTGGTTTTCAAAATTTAGTATGCTTTAATTTCATCCGGGACACTTAGACAAAAGAAAATCCTGAATTCTGGTGGATGGAGTTGCTGATTTGATAGATTTGAGATGAGACACTGAAATCTGTTTTGAATCAAGTACCCGGGTGTATTTGATGTCAGATTTAGAAAGACTACAATTTCAGAAATTCTACAGTAAAGGACAACAAAGATGAAACTGGTAGAATGCAGTCCTCAGAGGTATGGGGAGGAATGGGGTCCAGAGAACAGATGGCAGGACGAACACCTTAAAGGAGAACGCACTCTGCTATGAGAGTAGGGAAGGAGGGGGTGGCCTGTGGACACACCTGTATGTGTACTAAACATGTGAGGATGAGTGAGCAGCATGCTGAAGGTTTCTTCAATTCCTTATAAAATAAGCCATTAAGCAATTTACTAAGAATGATAGTCAAGATAGAAGAATGGGGACATGAAGAAATAATTTGAAAATGGATATTTTAGGAAATGGTGAAAAAAAACATGACCACATCCTGGGAAGCCTAGGCCCAGGTGAAATTAGATATTAATGTGCAGTGACAGTGATCTATAAAGCTGTACCTTTCACTTGACCCCCCCACCATCAGTCCTATGTACAAGGTGTTGGGAAGCTCTAAACTTAGAATTTTTATAGGAGGAAAAACGGGTCAGCTTATTTTATGCCAGCTGTTAAGTTATTGTCTCAGCTCCAAACCCACTATTCTTGACCTGTTTTGAGGTGCTGGATCCTGTGAACTTTGCTATTAGCTGGCTAGTACAGTGTTAAGTCTTAGCAGATACTGCTCCCAGGGCAATGCAAAAAGGGGCTTCTCCTTTTTATTCTGGTGCTTTCCCTCATGATCCTATGATGCAGCTGCCATAGGATGGTCTCCTTGCCAAGGGAGACATCAGAACCTGGCAGCTTCCAATGATGTGTACTTCCTATGTGTCCCACTGGTACCCCAGCAGGTAGGGAGCTTGAGGGCGGAGGAGGGTACTCTTCCTCTTCCAAGTTTGTTTCTTCTTGAGTTTGTACCCACAGCACTAGAGTTGGTGGCTGCTTCTTACATCCACTTATTCTTTAGAAATCTTTTTATTTTTCTTTGTAGGTTAATCTTCTAATGCTAATTAATAGTTCTTTATGCTGAAGTTTCCTTCTTCCCTTAATGATATTTCTGCCCCTTGCTGGTCCCTGACTGATTATGGGAATTGAGAATGCTTTCTTTGCAGAAATCAATTTTAGTAACTTAAAATTTACCTTCACAGGAGGTTGAATGAGGAAATAAGTTATTTCAGGATGGGATGGGCAGAGACTTTGACAACTGATTTGCTCATTACACTCAGTGACAAAGACTGGCTTATCAGAGCGTGAAGAAGAATGGATTACTAAGAAAGAAAATAAAGAGAACTATTGAAAGTTTATACAAGGGAGCCATCTCTGTGGCAAAGTTTTCCAAAAGAGGTCGATTGTTATATGTGGACTTTCCCCCCCTATTAATATTGAGAAAGTAGCCACAGAAATTGGCCCCTTTCCAGTATACTTCAAAGTTCAAAGGCCCTATAAGATGCTTTTCAAAAAAGTTCTATTTAACTAGATTGTTTTTGTATGTTAATGAAATGTAATTTTCTGCTAAGCCACAGCCTTAATTTTGAGGATATCATTTGTGGTGCATATAAATTTCTACACATAATTCAGGATTTCTATAGGAAAGCAACATTCCTATTTAAAGAAAAACATGATTTAGGATGAACACTTGGTATTTTCTGTTATCAGCAAAGCAAAGTGATGGTTTATGCTTATTGATATGCATTATTACATTTCACAACATTTTTGTGATCTTTGAATAATATCCAGGTCACCTTTATGTTCTAGGGATAAAAATGTGCCTATATCATTATCCCTCCCCTTAAGGAAATCTGAGATAAAACAAGTTTCTATCTTTCACATATTCTAATGTGCATACTTTTCTCATTTAATATCTAAACTTCAGCTGCCCTCAGTTCTTCTAACTACCCAGCCAATGGTGTCTTATGTCTTACAGTTACTAATAGTCTCGCTGATGTCACAATGTGGTTGTCACACATTGCCTGTACACGAGTGTACTTGTGCATAGCAACACAAATGGACAGAAGAATTCATGGGCAGAGCAGAGTCTCTCAAAGAACATGAAACAAGAAAGGCATTTCTCTCATGAGAAAGAAAGTCTTCTAGGCTGCATGGGGAGAGAGAAAATAAGGTGAACTGCATAAGGCCCTCAGAATTGATGGACAGGAACCCTACTCCACCTTTCAAGGATGTTCCTTTTATAGAATAGGTAAAACTCTTTAAGACATAGGTGTGGGCAAAGACTTCATGAACAAAACCCCAGTCACACAGGCAATATTATAAAAGATCCACAACTGGGATCTCATCATACAAAAAGCTTTTGTACAGCAAAAGCTACCACCAGCAGAGTGAAGAGACAACTCCACAATGAGAAAAAGTTTTTACCAGATATTCCTCAGATAAAGGACAAATATCTAGAATTTATAAAGAACTCAAAAAAATCAGAAACCCCAAATTTACAGAACTAATCTAAAAATGAGCATCTGAAATAGATAGACACTTCTCAGATGAAGAAGTACCAACAGGAAATAAATATATGAAAAAATGTTAAATATCACTGATCATTTGAAAAATGAAAATTAAAATAACACTGAGATTCCATCTCACTCCAGAAAGACTGGCTATTATCAAGGAATCAACCAATAACAAATGCTGGCAGGGCTGTGAGGAAGAAGGAACTCTTCTCCACTGTTGGTGGGAATGTAAATTGGTACAACCACTATGGAAATCATTATGGAGATTCCTCAAAAAACTAAAACTAGAGCTTCTATTTGACCAGCTATTCCCCTTCTTGGTATCTTACTGAAAAAGTTAAAGACATCATTCCACAGTGATATATGCACACCCATGTTTATAGCAGCACAATTTGTAATAACTAAATTTTGGAAATGGCCCATCAATGTATGAATAGATAAGGAAAAAAAATTTTTTAATACAGTGAAGTACTACTCACCATAAAGAAGATAAATGTGATAAATTTCTAGGTAAATGGATGCACCTTGAAACCATACTTTTAAGTGAAATAAATTGGACACACATGTTCAAATATCACATTGTTTCTCTGTTATGAGAAACCAAAAGAGTAAATAAGGACCAAAATGGATGATAGAAATTGGGAAGTAGGAAGAAAAAATGTTCAAATGGGAAGGGGAATAAGGGAGTGGGGAAGAGGAAGGGAAGGATAAGAAAAGGGAAAAAAAGAGTACAGAAGGAAAAAAATGGAAATGATACTTTTGTAAATAAGCAGAGGAAGAAGGTTTGAAGAAAGGGAAGTGGGATGGGGACAAAAGAAAAATCAAGATATATCATGTACAGGTACACATTCCCTATGATGAATGTGATCGTTATGTATATCAAAAGTGTACCAATAAAATTAATTAAAAATACATTTTTGTGACAATAAAAATTGAAAACAAACAACAACAAAAAAGGGTTATCCTTCTTGTTTTATTTTGCAGACATACTTTGGGAGGCTGGTAAGTCAGCATTAAGTCGGTGATTTTGTTATTATTTCTGATGGTGAACCTCTGAACATTATGTTCAACAGATAATTTAAGACTGATTTTAATTTCTGGAAAACATTCCATTGACCTCTTCTGATAGGTTTCTTAATGCCAGCAACAAAGTTTGAGAGAATATTATGTAACTTGGAAGAATATCCTGGGGATGAAAGTGGAGCACTCTTTTAAAAATATATGATATAGAACCAGACCTCTTGAGGTCCCCAAGGATGGTATTATGGGGAAAACACAGACATTAATAGCTGTTACTCATAGGTATAGAATTCTCCATGGGAAGTTTTAGAAATAGTAAGCAGATGTATTGGTCAAATGTATGGAAAATGCTTAAATTAAAATGTATTACAATAAAAGACACATTGCCATTAATTCTCCTCAAAATACTCTGCTTCACTTTGAACATACTTATCCCATCATCTTGTCACTTGCTGAAGCATTTCTGGAAGTCCTCTTTCATAAGTGTCTTTATGAGGTGTGATAAAAATACAGTGAATGGTGCTGTTGAGTGTCATCCAACAGAAAGACAGGCTCATAAAAACATGACAGGGTGTCCTCATGCATCTTATTCACCAGACCTGGCACAGTGAGACTTTTGGCTTTTCCCCAAAGTCAAAATGACCATGAAAGGTAAACATTTGGAATCAATTCAGGCAGCCAAAAAAGAACCATTAAAGACACTCACACAGGAGGACTTCTAGAACTGCTTGAGAAGGTGGCAAGAATGATAGGATCAGTATGTTCGAAGTGAGAGGGAGGATTTTGAGGGGGATCGATTTCAATGTGTCATTTGCTGTAATCATTTATTTTAAACTGTTGCTGTATTTTTTTGAAATCATATCTCATATAATGACAAACCTGGGGCTGGGTACTTACAAAAAATGAGGTTTATTTAGGCTGAAAGACCAAGATCAGGCAGTGCTTTTTGTGCAGGCTCTGATGAGGACCCAATAGCAAGAACAATCACTACAGGTGGATGTGCAAGGGGAAGAGACCACATTGCAAGACAGGAAGCCAAAGAATGGCCGTGGTCCTCCAGTCACACCCCAGCTGACCTAAGGACATCATACTACATCCCTCTTTCCAAGGTTCCACCACCTCCCAACACTGCCACCCTGAAAGGCAGCTTCTGACAACAGGACCCTTGGAAGGCAAATTCAAACTGTATCTAAAGTATAGCAGCATTTTTCTACACTCTTCTTTTACTATAAGCATCACAGTTACATATAATAAGGATCTAGGTCTAAATATATCTTAAAAAGCTCTTTCAGTAGATATGAAATATGATTTATTTGGTGGCTTTTTCTTTTTAATGGCATGTAACACAATGGTAACTTTTACAACTGATAACACCATGGGTTCCATAAAATAAGGGCCATAAAATTTGCTACATAAAGTGATGACATAAAAAATATGAAGTGCTTCCTCTTTACTGTGGACTTGGAACTTGCTATAATACATTACCAAATATTAGTTATATTTAAACCTTTGGAAGGAAATAGGCAAGCAATTTGTCAAGCACTAAGTGATGGATTTCTTTATTTCCAACCTCTCATTTCTTTAGATATATGATTCCTATACATGAGAGCAGCAGGACTGAGAATTGAGTGTGCATACAGTAAGAGAAATTTGTAAATCACATCTTTAATAGAATATTCTGTAACTTTGCTGTACAATTTATCACATTTCTATGCAACATGTTGATGTTCAGCTGTTCTATTCTGCTCCATTGGACAGACTGCATGGATTTGGAGGGAAAGAAAGTCTATTTTGTAAACCACATCCTAAAAATGGCATTGCATCTGTTGCTCTCCCTGTCCAAAGAGGCAAAAGGAAGATATGAATGATACTTCAAGGTATCAGTGACACAATAAAGATCCTATACAATATTTGCAAATAAAATCCTTTTTGACCAACTATATTGTTATCCTAGAAGAAAGCCTCAGGGTATAAACCTAATGGTTTTGGTTTTCTACAGTCCCAACCTAATATTTTATTCTTCTGTCCTTGATTATTTTATGCTTATAAGGTTCACACAAAGTTTAAATTTATTCCCCACCCAAAACCCCACAGGAATCAAGTGAATGTGTTTTGATGGATTTCTGTAGTTTCCTTTCAGAACCAGATGTTGGACAGCAGCCAGCTTCAGAAAAGTATTTGCTAGATGAAGCAAGCTAAAAAGGGAAGGAAATCTGAAAAACAAATCCTTTGGGGGAAATGGCTTAATATATCAGAATACAAATAAGAAATCTTAATGAGAGACTATATATTAATACCTCAAAGATCTGAAGTGCAGAATCACTGGAAGTGTCATGGTCATCTACTCAACAAAGGCCAACTTGGCTAAAGCTACTAACGAGTGCCCCATCTGCCACCAGCAGAAACCAACACTGAGTCCCTGTTCTGACACCATTTCCTGTGTGGGCTGTGCATTGGGGGAAAGAAAATAATCAGACCTATTCCAAATTACTAAAGACTGACTCTGAACAGACACTAATTCCAGGAATCTCCAAAGATGCCTTGGTCCCAGGCAGAGTAGGGGCTTCTGGAGGTCAGTGATTAGTGGAGGTTGAGTGCGGAGCTATTTCACAGTGGGGCTGGTAAATCTCTGCACCCATCCTGTGGTTATTTCCAAAGTTCCAGAATGCATAATTTGTACAGAGCTCTTCAGCAACCTGAGAGAGTCTTCAGCAGTTCTTTATTTTAGTAGCACCAGAATTGCCTGGAGGCCTTGCTCAAACAGATTTCTAACCAACTTTGCAAGTGATGCTAATGTTGCTAATATAGGCGCCATGCTAAGAACTACAGTTTTAAGCTAAGATACTGATTAAATATTTTACATTTTGATTGATTTCCTTCCCTAAGTATCCGAGAATACAGAGGCTATTGGGGGGAGGTGTTATAGGAATCTATATGCATTAATCATCTATTCAATATAAGTGATGAAATGATTTGAGTATGATATCTGTAGATACAGGAGTAATCAGAAAAGTATACACATTTCACTAACTAGGCTTTAAGTTTTCTTGTTAAGAAAATCTTATTAAATTTGAAATAAACCCAACTTCTTCCATTCTTTTCATTCTCTTCTGCAACATGAAGAGCTCTGGAATCAGATAAATTAGGAGAAGAGATTTTAAAAATTGTAAGTTGTAAAATATTTTATTTAGTGTTTAATAAGAAGCTGTGTATTACTTTCCTAGGGCTATCAGAACAAATTACCACAAATTACATCACTCAAAACAACAGAAACTTTTTCTCACACAGTTATGAATGTCAGAAGATGAAATTAGTGTGTCAATAGAACCATACTCCCTCTCAAGTCTCCCAGGGAGAATCCTTGATTCTTTTAGCTTCTGGTAGCTTGAGGCATCCTTGGCTTGTGGCAGCATAATTCTAAAATATGCCTTTACCTTCACTGTCTTTCTTCCCTCAGTGTGTCTAAGACTTCTCTACTTTTTATACAGATATATTTCACTGGTGTTAAAGCCCACCAAGTGAATCCATCATAATCTTGCCATTGACTTAATTATATCTGCAAAGATGCTTTTTTGCAAGTAAATTTACATTCATGGGTGTTAGGGCATAGATATAAAATTTTAGGGTTAATTATTCAGTTCCCTGCAAACCATAGCTCATTCAGCATGTGAAAATAAAAAATTTTCTCTACTTGACTTAGTATTCACTAAAGATTTGTATTTATATAATTTTGAGAAATAGAGAATGAGATACAATTTTGAAAACCAACTATTATGTGGTTGTCAAACAAAATGACAATGATAATGACTTTCAGATTTTTCTGGAAAATACCTTTAATATGTCTTACTGAGGCAAGATAAGCAAGGTGATTCCTAATTGTGGTTTTTATTTGCATTTCCCTGATTACTGATAGGGAGCACCTTTTTGTAAACCTGCTGGCCATTTATATGTCTCCCATAGAATTTGTCTATTTAATTTTTGTCTATTTCTTAATTGGTTATTTATTTTCTTGCTATGGAATCATATGAATTCTTTACATATGTTGGATATTACCCTCTATGGCATATACAGTTTACCAATTTGTTTTCCCACTCTGGCATTTGCCTTCTCATTTTGTTGACCTTTTCCATTGCTGTGCAGAAACTATTTAGTTTGACATAGCCCACTTGTCTTTACTTTTGTTTTTCTTACTTTGTTGTCATATTAAAAAATTCATTACCAAGACCAATGTCATGTGAACACCCCATACTTTAAAATGTTTTATAATTTCATGTCTTACATTTAAATATTTAATCTATTTTGAGGAAAACAGCCTTTGAAATATAGTTTGGAAAAATTGCTAAACAAACGGATGACTGCAGTATCCACCAAGCAACATTTATAGCAAGTACTCTGGGGGGAAGAGAACATTATTTCCGCAGTTATCATTCGCAGCATCTTAAAAGTCTAGCTTTTCACAGAGAAAGATGGGTATATAAAGAAAAAACTGGGGGTCGGTGAGATAGCTCAGTGGCACAAGTGCCTGCCTGGCAAGCGCGAGGTCCTGAGGTCGACTCCCGGTACCCACATAAAAACAATAAAATAAAATAAAAAAAAAGAAAAAACTAAACTATGGCTCAGTCAAAGGAAAAAATAAATAAGAGATTAAATTCATCAATTAAAAATAGTGACTGACAGAATGATACTTTAAAAAAAACTCTTGTAATTGAAGGTCTATGTGGTATTGACAAGAGACCAATTTTGCATCTAAGTCACAAGTACGTTGAAAGTGAAAAAGATGTAAAAATACATTTCATACAGTGAGTACTCAGGAGAAAGCTGGAGTAGCCATGCCACCATTAGCTAAAGTAGACTTTAAGGAAAATATTGTTACGAGAGGCAAATAAGGATGTTATATACTGAGAAAAGGCCAACTTATCAAGACAACATAATAATTATAAACATTTATGCACCAAACAGTACAGAACCCAAATTATATAAAGGGAGAAGTAGATAGTTCTACAATATTAAATGGATACTCCAATACCTCAGTTTCAATAATGGACAGAAATAATGAACAGAAAGGCAGAAAACTATCAAAAGTTAATCAAAAAGGAAGAACTAGAAAATCTGAGGACCAACAACAGATAAAGAGATTGAATAAAAAATTTCCCAACAAAGAAAAGGCTAGAGCAAGATGATTTCATTATGGAATTAAATGAATCTAATGAAGTGAATTTAATGAATTAACATCAATATTTCTTTGATAATAAAAAATAGAAGAGAAACAAATGCATCCTAATTCATAATATGATACAACATTATCCTAATTCAAAATTCATGCAATATATTGCAGATCAACAAATTAAAAAACCCTACAGTTCTACAGCCTGAACCCACCGATCTTGTCAGATCTCTGAAGCTAACCAGTGTTGGGCCTGGTTAGTACCTGGATGGGAAAAAAAAAAAAAAAAAAAACTACAGACAGATGATCCTTAGGAAAATGGATGCCCAATTCAGACGTAGACACCAAACTACATTTGTAGACAGCATACTGAATGTCCAAGTATGATCATTCCAGGAATACAAGAGTTTTTCAACATAACAAAATCAATCATGGCAAAATATATATCACATTGAAAGAACAAAAACAAAATCACCACCTTAAATGATGCAGAGAAACATTTCACACAATTTAACACACTTTCTTGATAAAAATGTTGAGACAGATACAAATAGAAGGAAACTTCCTTCATGGTAAAGAGCATTTATGGAAAACACATAGCTAACATAATCAATCATAAAAGACTGAAAATTTCCCCCTAACATCAAGAAATAGTAAGGATACCTGCTTTTACTAGTGTTCTTGAACATCATATTTAAAGTTCCAGCAAGAGAAATAAGAGAAGAAGAAGAAATAAAAGGCATTGAAAACACACTGCCATCAATCCCCCTCGAAATACTTCCCCTTTCTTCCAACATAGTCATCCCATTGTTCTTACAACTTTCTGAAGCAGTTCTGGAAGTCTTCTTTCCTGAGCATCTTTAGTTAGTGTGTGTCATGGCTGCCTTAATGTCCTGAATAGATTCAAAACATTTTCCTTTCATGGTCATTTTGACATTAGAGGAAGAGCCAGAAGTCACATGGTGTCAGATCAGTGGATAAGGACACACTGTAATGTTTTTACAAACTTGCCTTTCACATGGCAGCAGCATTCACCATATTTTTGATCACATCTTGTAAAGACACTCATGAAAGAGGACTTCTAGAACTGCTTCAGAAAGTGGTGAGAATGACGGGACGTGTGGGAATGAGGAGTAGTATATTGAGGATGATTAATGGCAATGTGTCTTTTACTGTAATACATTTTAAAAATTTAAACATTCACCATGATTTTTGATTACACCTTATATGTATACATCTGATTTAAGCTGAGACATTTCACATTCACACATATATCACATATTTAGTATTATAAATATTTTTAATCACCTTGAATGATATGAAACATCACAGTTGAAGAATTCAAGATTCTAGAGAATTAAAGAAACATGTTCAAGTGTTGCAGTCCCTTACTCAAGGCCTCTTTGATCTTTACAATACTGAAGGTGTGCTTATCCTCTCAAGGGGAAAAGTATAAGAAGTGTTACTACTATCATATAGCTTCTTATTGTTTCTACAACCTCATGATTTTACTCCAAGTGTTGGGCCTTGTACCTATATATGATTGTTGCTTTCCACTCTGTCAGGCTGATGTACAGTTGTGCTTAAATTGGTGGATAAAAGCTGGATACAAACTAGTGTTGGCACTATGGATTCCCTTCCATATAGTCTATAAGCTTGGGCTACAAAAAGGAAATTATTACAATAACCTATAAATATCGCATTTTCAATTCTTTAGTCCAGATTTGATTGCAGTTACTGTTGGAGATTTTGTAACCAAAGACTGTGTCTTGGAGTAATAGAAATCTTAGAATTAGTGAAAGGAACTCTAAATAGCAGCTTCATAAAGACTGATTCACTTTGGTCTGGCAATTTGGAGACTGAAAAATTGTCTATTTCCTTTAAGGAAATTTTTGGACCAACAGGCAACATTTAAGCAGATCTCTGGAGCTCAAAGTCAATGGCATATTTCAGACCGATCAAATTTAATATGGTTTGAGGTTTTGCAGTAAAATCTCATCTGATCCTAGCAAAAAATGAAAGTCCCTTCCCAGAGTCTAGGAAAGAACTTGAACTGACAATACAAAAAATAAGTTAAACCAAACCAAAGGAAACTGACTGTAGGATGGAGGCTGTGCCAACACAGGATGGACTGGAACAGATAGTCACATACATTATCATTTTCCAAAACATCCTCTCTCCTGGAAGCCAGTGTTACCACTTGGCCTGCCAAAAGCCATGTGACCAACCATTAATAACAAACTCAGATCAGCAATATCCTGTGAATCTCTTAACCCTTTAATCCCACAACAATACTGTCTTGAAGATCAGTTGGCAAATATGGTGAATGTCTAAATTTAAAAAATCATTACAGTAAAAGATATATTCCTGGCTGGGTGTGGTTGTGCATGTCTTTAATCCTAGCACTCAAGAGGCTGAGGCAAGAGGATCACTGCAAGTTCAAGGGCAGTGTGGACTACAAAGTGAGTTCAAGGCCAGCCTGAACTGCATAGTGAAACCCTGTCTCAAAAAGACAAAAAAAAAAAAAAAAAAAAATATATATATATATATATATTTTTTTTTTAATCCTTCTCAAAACACTCCCCCCCACACACACACTTCGAACACACTTACCCTATTATTCTTGCTGTTTTCTGAAGCAGTTCTGGAAGCCCTCTTTCATGGGTGTCTTTAGTTGCACTGTCATAGCTGCTTCAATGTCCTGCATCAAGTCAAAACCTATCGTGATCATTTTTTTTTTTTTTTTTTTTTTGTGGGTACCGGGGGGACGACCTCAGGACCTCGCGCGCCAGCAGGCGCCCGTGCCGCTGAGCGATATCACCGGCCCCTTTTTCGTATGTGGGTTCCGGGAGTCGAACTCGGGCCTTCGCGCTTGCAAGGCAGGCGCTTAAGCCGCTGAGCCGTCTCACCGGCCCTCGTGATCATTTTTAACTTGGGGAAAAATCAGAAGTCATGCAGAGCCAAATCTGGTGAATGAGATGAAGGAAGACACTCCATAATCTTTTTATTACACAGAAACTGCCATAAATGTCTGACCAACGAGGTGTAATAACACAGATAAGGTAAATGTTTAAATTAAAATATGTATAACAATAAAAGACGTCACCATTAATTCCTCTCAAAATAGTCTGCCCTCAAACACATGTATCCCATCATCCTTGGCAATGCCTTTTAGTCTAATAAGATTTAAAAAAAAATTTAAGCATGCACACTGTAATTTTTGATCAATGCTTGGATTTCTTTGTTAAAGAAATTTGAAGTTTTGCAGTAGCCCAGAAGAAAAGGTTATCACAAGGGACATCTTTCTTTCAGATGCTGTATAATCTGCTTTTAGGTCTTTTTTTTCTTACTATTTTCTTTTTTTGGTATAGGAATCGAACTCAGGGACTTGCACTTGCCAGGCAGGCACTGCGCCTCTGAGCTACATCCCCAGCCTATAATCTGCTTTTAGAAGGGTCTGACCCTTTCATGTTTTATGTTCAACAACTCAGGGAGGAATTTACCATTTTAATTTGTCTGTGGAATCTCTAAAATAGTCTCATGAAAATAAATGAGGCTGAACATTAACACACTCAGATTAGAAAATGGCAGTTCAAATTGTGCCTAGATTTTAAACCAATCGCAACAATTTATAGGAAATTATCTTCTGTGTTTGGATTGGGCACTGAAATGTTCATTTCCCCTCTGTAGCCAGGCACTGTATTTGAAATTTTCATTCATGTCCTAGTTTTATAAATAATCGTGCTTCACAGAACTTAAATTGTAGAAACCAAGCTTCAGAGGGACAAAGCGATGATTCTACTTGGTGTGAAAGCTGGCTTTGTGATAGTAAGATCCCCTTTTACCTCAGTACTCATATTATTCCTAGTGGAGATATAACCAAACTTTCAAACTGGAATATATATTCCTTAAAATTTTTTTTAAATTATCCTGGTAAAATACATATCACATGAACTTTAGTGTCATAACCATTTTTAAATCCAGTAACATTAAATAGACTCACATGGTTGTGTAAACATCACTATCCCTCATTTCTAGAAATGACCCTCTTTCCCTGAAAATAAGACCTAGCAGGAAAATAATCAGCCCTGAAAACTAGCGATCAAAAATACCAGCCCCAGTCAGCCTATCCTTGCCTTACCTGCCTTACAGAGTAGACACCAAGCAAGAGAGTAATAATGGCAGGTAAGGGAATGATAGGCTGATTGGGGCTGGTATTTTTGATCGCTAGTTTTCAGGGCTGATTTTTTTCTGGTGCGGTGGATTGACAACTGGTGGTCAACTTGTAACACCCAGCTAAACGGAATCAGCGTGGAGCTGGGTGTGGAGGGCCTGCCTGAGGACTGTTGCCAACAACATAAAAAGGAGAACTGGAGAGGAAGAGGTGGTGCTGTTGGTTCTCCTGGAGGAGCTTGTCACTCTGGCTTTCCTGATATGAATTTGGCTGTTCTCATTGTTGGAGGAGCTCAGGACCTCGTTGTTGCTGAGGATGGCTGTGGTACTTTTTGGGGGAGCTCTGTTCCTTACTTTGAGCATTGCTTCCTGGCTCTGGTGGAGATCCCTCAGCCTGCTGGCACAGATCCTTCATCCTGCTGGCGCAGACTTTCTAGCTTCCACCACTGACCTTTGGGCCTTCCCAGTGCAGATCTGTTAAACAGACTTGCATGAGACATTTCTGTGGGCTCTGGGCCTCAAGTTGGACTCATGGGGGGCATTGCCATGGGCTCTAGGTCTTCAGCTGGACTCATGCAGGACATTGCTGTGGAGTCCAGGCCCTCAGCTGGATTCTTTGGGTCTTTAGTGTGTGGACAGATTTCCTGCACTCTTTTGTATTTGACTCTTTGGGTGACTAGTATAAAATAATTCTATAAATTATGCATCCTGTATTATATCTTTTCCCTTGCAAACCCTGACTACAACATCTGGCTAGGTCTTATTTTGGGGGAAACACGGGATTACATCTTGCAAAACTGCAACTCCATACCCTTAGACAATATCACTCCATTCTCTCCTTCCTCCCCCCACTTACACCCATCTTTATATTTTCTATCTCTTTCTGTTTGAGTACTCTGGGTATCTCAGATAAGTGGAATCATACAGTGTTTGTGTCTATGTGACTGAGAATTTCATTAAGCAAAATGTCCTCAAGGTTCATCCATACTATATATGTCAGAATTTCCTTCCTTTTTAAAGACAAATAATATTTCATTGTATGCATACATGACATTTTGCCTTTTCATTCATCTGTTGATGTACAGTTGGGTTGCTTTCACATTTTTTCCTGTACTAGGGAATAAAGCCAAGATCTCCACACTGAGCTGTATCTCCATCCCTGTTTTTTGCTTTTCATTCTGAGATAAGGTCTTACTAAGTAGTTTAGGCTGGGCTCAAACTTAAAATTCTCCTGCCTCAGCCTCCTATAGTGCTAGGACTACAGGTATGTGCCACCGTGCCCAGCTATGCTGTCATATTTTAACTATTGATAACATTGTTATGATCATGGGTGTACAAATATCTCTTCAAGATCTTGCTTGCAGTTCTTTTGGGTATATACCAAGAATTGGAACTGCTGAATCGTGTGGTAATTCTGTTTTTAAATTTTTTGAAGAACTGACATGCTGTTTTCCATAGTGGATATAACATTTTACATTCCTGCTGACAGGAAATAGGGTTCCATTTACTCCATGTCCTTGCCAAGTTCTGTTTTTGTTATGTTGTGCTTTTTGTTTCTATTTTTAATATTTGCCATCCGAAGGAGTGTGAGGTGGTATCTCATTATAGATCGAACTTTCATTTCCCTGGTGATTAATGACATTAAGCATGTTTTCATATGCCTATTTGCCATTTGTACATCTTTGGGAGAAATATTTTTAAAACCCTTTGCCCATTTTGAATCGCGTTGCTTGTGTTTTCGTGGTTGAATTGTAGGAGTTCTCCATATATTCTAGATATTAATCTCTTAGCAGATATAGGATGTGCGAATATTTTTCCATTGCATAGAATGCTTTTTCACTTTGTTGACAGAATCCTTTGATGTATAAGAACTTTTAATTGTTATGGAGTACAATCTATTTATTCTTTTATTGCCTTTATCTTTGGTATCATATTCAAATTTTTCCCCTATGTTTTCTCTTAAGAGTTTTATAATTTAAGGTCTTACGTTTAGATCTTTGATCCATTTTTTGTTAATTTTTGCATTGTATTAGGTAAGGATTCAATTCATTTTTTTGCATAAAGAAGTCCAGTTTTCCCAGCATAATTTTTTGAAGACTGTTCTTCCCATATGAAATGATCTTGGAACCCTCTTCAAAAATCATTTCCCATATATTTAAAGGATGTATTTTTCTATTCCATTGTTCTATATCTGTCTTTGTTCCACTAACAAACTTTTTTGATTACTACAGCTTTAAGTGTGACTCTTTCAGCTTTGTTTTTCTTTTTCAAGATTGTTTAATCTATTTGGGTCCCTGGAGATTTCATATGAATTTTAGAAGCAATTCTTCTATTTCTGTAAAAAGTCATTGAATCTCTACATTGTATTGTGTAGTATCAATATCTTAATGTTATTAAGACTTCTAATTCATGAACATATGATATCTTTCCATTTATTATCATCTTTTAGCAACATTTTATAGTTTCTATTATAGAAATCTCACCTCCTTGATTAACTAAATTCATAAGTATTTTATTCTTTTGGTGCTATTGTAAATGGAGTTGTTTTCTTGATTTTCTTTCTTAAAATTGCTCATTGTAGTGTATAGAAACACAACTAATTTTGTATGGGATTTTATATAATGCAACTTTGCTGAATTTATTTGTTCCAAAATTTTTTGTATAATCTTTAGTTCTATCTATAAGATTATGTCTTCTACAGATAGAGGTAATTTGGCTTCTATATTTCCAATTTGGATGGTCTCTTTATTAACTTTTTCTTATGTAATTGCTTTGGCTAAGGCTTCCAGTGCTTTGTTGAATCAGAATGGTAAGCATTAGCATCATTCTTATTTTCTGGATCTTGGAGGAAAAGCTTTTGGCTTTTCACTGTGGACTATAGTGTTAGTTGTCAGCTTCTCATTCATGGCATTAATTGTGTTGATCTACTTACTTTGTATTCCTACATTTTTGTGTGTTTGCATCATGCAAGTGTTTTGAGTTTTGTCAAATGCCTTTTCTTGATTAATTGAGATGATCACATGGTTTTTGTTCTCCATTAATGTGATGTATTTCATTGATGTATTTTTATATATTGAACCATACTTGCATTTTAGAATAAATACCACTTGGGCATGGTGTACAATTCTTTTAATATGCCACTGAATTCAGTTGCTGATATTTTGTTGTGGATTTTTGCATCAGTGTTCATAAAAGACACTGATAGGCAATTTTCTTATATCACCTTTGTCTGGCTTTGGGTCAGGGTAATGCTAACCTCATAAAGTGACTAATGAAGTGCTTCTTCTCTTCAATTTTTGGAAAAATTTGAGAGGCTGGGTGTTAGTTCTTCTTTAAATGTTTAGTACATTCACCAGTGAAGCCATCAGGTCCAGAGCTTTCTGTTGAGAGACTTTTTAAATTATGGATTTAATCTTCTTACTAGTTATAAATGCTTCAGATTTTCTATTTCTTCAAGATTCATTCTTTGTAGGTTTGGTGTTTTTAAGAATTCGTTTATTGCTCTTAGGTTATTTAATTTGTTCATATAAAAATGTTGATAATATTCTCTTTAAAATACTTATAATTTCTGTAGAATTGGTAATAATGTCCAGATTTTCATTTCTAATTTTTGTAGTTTAAATCTTCTTTTTAAATTTAATCTAGCTAGTGTGCCAGTTTTATTGTTAATTTTTTCAAAGAACCATAATTTGATTTTGTTGATTTTATCAATTTTCTATATACTATTTTACTTATCCCTTCTCTAATATTTGTTATTTCCTCTCCTAATACTTTTGGATTTAGAGTGTTCTTTTTCTAGTTCTTTAATTTGTAAAGTTGTTGATTTAAAATCTTTCTTATATTAATTTTTTAATTGATATATAAAATTGTACATATTTATGGGGTACTACGTGCTGTTTTAATACATGTATACATAGTGTGATGCTCTAACTAGAGTAAACATATATTTTATTTTTTAATGTAAGCATTTATAGCTATACATTCCCCTTAGTGCTGCTTTGCATGTCCCTTAAGTTTTGATGTGTTTTCATTTGTTATCTCTTCTTGGATCATTTGGTTGTTTAGAAATGTGTTAAGTTCTAAAACTTTGTGAATTTTCCAAGTTTTGCTTCTGTTAGTTATTTCTAACTCTTTGTAATTACAGCAATTGAATATGATTAGTAGAATATTTTTTGAATCTACTGTGATTTTATTTGTGGTCTAACCTATGGTCCATCCTGGAGAAATTTCCATGTGTCACTGAGAAGAATGTGTATTCTGGTTTTTTTGATCATTCAATACTTTGTGACTTTTCCGTCTTGGTTAAGATTCCCCTGCCTTGGATTGTACACATGATCGCTGAAATTGTATTGCATTTACCATTATTACAAGAATTACATTATGTGTGTAATATATCTAGAAAATTTCTTTTAATGGCTTAGTGGGGTCTAATTTTACTTTTAAAAATTTGGATACCTTGTTATGACAGCACCATGTATTACTCACCTTTTTTCATTTTGTAAAACCAGTTTACTCAAATATTAAAGTTATATATGTTAGTATCTATTTATTGATTCTATGTCCTATTTAATTGTTTTCCATAGCAATATCAATGACATATTTGTTTATCCCAATACATTTGTATTAAGTTCTATAGTTTGAGAAATATCTCCTCCTCTCTGTTATTCTGGTTTTACTCTATGACTATTAGCCCCTTTCTCCATGTAAAACTGAAGAGCGCTTTACCCAATTGCAACAATAAACTTTATTACAATTTAAATGAAATTTTGTGCATTTTATATTAATTTTAATACAATGGACATTTTTATTATGTCATTTCTTCCAATCCAGGAATATACATGCTCAAATGTTGACATGTCTTTCATTAAGTTACTGTAGGTTTCTGCAAACATATCTTATGACTCTTGTATAATAATTATTTTGAACATTTTATAGTTCATGTATTTTTACTATTAATGGGATTTTCTGCCTGGATTCATTTTTAGAAGTTCATTTATAAAAGAGAGTGAAATTCTTCATAGTCACATACTTATCTTTTATCCAGCTACCATGTAAGATGCTCTTACACATCTTTTTTTCCCTATTATAACTATGGTCTCCTGTAATTTTCTAGCTGTGTAATCATATTATTTTCAAAATTGATTTTTTTTTTTTTTTTTGTGGGTACCGGGGGGTCGACCTCAGGACCTCGAGCACCAACAGGCCCCCGTGCCGCTGAGCGATATCACCGGCCCCTTTTCCGTATGTGGGATCCGGGAGTCGAACTCGGGCCCTCGCGCTTGCAAGGCAGGCGCTTATGCCGCTGAGCCATCTCACCGGCCCAAAATTGATTATTTTGTTACTTTAGTTCAAATAAATTATTCATTAAATTTCATGTTATATTCACCAGAACCATCAAAACAATTCTAAATAATAATAGCGTGGATACCTCTGATTTTACATAAAATGATATTGTTTTATTCTTAGAATAATAGTAGCTACTATTTTTTTGCTAAAGAGCCAATTATATTTTAGAGTTTGCATGCTAAGTGTGCTTGGAGTTTCTATAAGGAACAGCTTCAGAAACTTAATCACATTTTCATTATCACTGGCTCTACTCATAATTTTTCCCTTGTAATCTGTTCATGATGAAATTTAGCAAAATATCACATAACAGTAAACTTAAGTAGGAAATATTTCAGAACTTCAGGAGTGATTTTACATAATTCATTTTTCTAATATTTTGCATTATTTATGAATTTATGCATATACTAATAATTGAGATCACTCTGGATTTATCTCATTGTTTTGGGATACTGTATCAGGTTTTAGTATCAAAGTTATTCTAGTTTTAAAAAATCATTTGAGGAGTTTTCCATTTTCCATTGTTCTAGTGTACTATATATTTAACAATACATAACCAAGTTCCATAGCAAGAAAGAAAAACTCTTATGTGCCTGAATCAAAATGGAAAGATGATGCTAAAGTGATGACTTGGAGCATAAACTAGAATTAGATTTCCTACAAAAAAGTGGTTTTCAACTTTGGTCATCTATTTCAAAGGGTAAGAATTAGAAGATGTCACTTTTCTATCTTGAGTAACTAGAAGATCCTTATCTGCATAAGGTCTTCAAAGGATGAAGAATTAACATTGAGAAATTACAGCCATCTATTTCAAAGGGTAAGAACTGGAAGATTTTACTTTCCTATCTTGAGTCACTGGAAGATTATCATCTGTCTAAAGTCTTCAAAGGACGAAGAATTAACATTAAGAACTTATAGAGTTAAAACTGTGCCATGCCTGGGATTGGGGTAGAAAAACTTTACCCATAAATGTTGAAGCCCACTTAGGTGAAGAGTCGGCTACTGCGAAGGGACACAGTAGTCCCTAGCTCAAGGCAGACTGACACTTTTGTATTTCACACTCTTGAGGATTTGGGAGTAGTGTACATGCCGGGCTTGGGGGACTGCTGTGCACACATGTCCTGGGATTTTGTAATTAACAGGTCTACCTAGTTCCCCAGCCAGGCTTCACCATGCCCTAATCTCCTGCCTCTACAGGAGAAGGGTTTGTTAGAGATTTTAGGATGCACTCAAGATTGGAGTGCAGGTGCTCAGATACATGATATGCATTATGAGCCTGAGTTAGATTTATTTAAGGGATGTGGTCAAGATGGGTGATCTGGCATTTGTATTCTTACTGTCAGGTTAGAATACAAGCCATGTACATGTGTTTGAAGTTGAGCTGAACAGCCCCCCAGTATTGCTACTTCCTTGGGAATGGAGGAAGAGTACAGGGGAAAAGGACAGGTCCACAACCTGGATTTATAGATTTATTGTCCTTAAGACTTTTAGGAAATTTATTTGAAAGAGTTTCCTGGAAGGGAAAAATGCTTGAGTAACTTTTGTGTCTTGAAGCTGCACTTAAGCACAATTTTAAAATCCAGATTTCCTTGTCTCCTTTCTACCTAGTTTTTATTTCTTCTACCTCAAATGGCTCTACCCAACATTGAATAGGAAGGGATTTGTTTCCAAGTATGTAGAGAAATTGCTATTATCTATAACAGGTAGGAATGAAAATTATTGGTTATACCAATTTAGATAATATTACCAGAATTTAACATTTTAATTCCACTTTTAGGAATCCATAAAAAATTTGGAACTGATTTTTAGTCCTAATGTTACAGGAGAAAGTAGAGATAGAATGTCAAGCTGAAGATTGAAGTTCGAGTAAATCTTTCCAGGCTTAGAGATACGTATAATGAAACAATCAAGAGCGAACAAAATATGTACAGTGAGATAGATGGGAAAAGAGAAAGCACAGTGGTCAGGAAATCACAGAGGAAAATAAAATTCCAACAGGAAGGCAACAGTATCAACTTCTATAAAGAATCAATTAACATGATGAAAATGGATGAAATTGACACATGGGAAGCTGATATTGGAATACTGTTGAAAGCTCATATCATTTTCAGCAATTGTATGATGCATCTGATACTTGTCAACTGGCTAGACTTTTCTGTGAGGAATAAAAACACACCCATATTCACTTTTAAAATTTCTTGTATTCAAATCAAAACCAAAGGAGAGATGGATCCAAAGTTCGAACCTCAGGCTTTTAGAGAAGACAATGCTACATTTCACTGTGCTCAGATTGGCCATAAACTCTGAGCTATTCAAGACCTCAGGGACTGCTATCCAGGTCATCTGGGGAGTCCAGGGAAGGGCCATGTGCTGCTGCTGGGAAAGGGAAATTGTCCTCTGGACTCGTGAGCTGGCGTGCTTGTCTGCTGAGTGGCTTCAGCGGTTTTATCTGTTGCAAAAAGAGCCAGAGAAAGGGATAAAACTTTCTATACCACAATGAACCAGACTAGAACAGGAGCCAAGTGAAGGTCTTGCCTGTGTGTTGTCCTCTTGGCACACTGAATGACTGCACAGATTGCATAGGTTTTTAATCATTTACATATGTGACACCTGACCTTGGCATTCATTGGGTTTTCATACAATTTGCTGAGGACCCACAGGTGCTTAACAAAATGTAGCAACACAAGATCAACAGGTTCCATAGTCTTACATCCATACACATTCATGGGTGTTCACAGTGGATGTAGTAGCCCAGCTGGAAGCTAATTTTGGCTTTCAGTCAGATGACCTCCCATGAAGCACTGACTCCATGTCACATCTTGAAAATAGGCTGGATATATCTCGTGACTTGGATCTCTGAGGTGCTGCTGGATGCTGAGGTTCAACTCCGGGCATTAAAAATTCTCTTCTCTCTTCTCAGTGTACTTGTGCTTGCTCCTGAAGAGCTTAGGGAGAAAACAAAAAGTAAATTATGAGAATGTGCAATGAGAGATATCAAACTGATTAGCAAAGATGAAAGAACAAAACGCAATCTTTATGGAAATGTGAGGGAAGTAGATTCCTTCTCTTTAATAAAAGAAAAATTTCCTAAATTGTCTAGAAGAAAACAGTGCAACAAAAACCAAATCCTTAATTTCTTATTGACTCAACATTTATACTTGTAGGAATTTATCTCAGGCTTTGAATAAGTATCTAAATAGCCAGCTATAAAATGCACTGTAAAATTTAAACAACCTAAATGTTTAACCACGATTGAACTGTGTATCATTTTATAGGTATTACTGATTTAATCAGTTCTTTAAAACATTGTGAAAACATTTGATATGCAGACACATTGTTCTTTTTTTCTCCAATATTTGCAAAGAAAAACTTTTCAAACCCATAGAAAAGTCAAACTAATTGTACAATTAGTACAAAGAAGTACAATTAGTACTAACTGTACAAAGAACACCCATACACCTAGGTTCTGTGGTTAACATTTTATTACATCTGCATTATCACCTATCAACCTATCTAGCTCTGTGTCCATCCATCAGCACATCTTTAAGAAATGCATTTGAAAGTAAAGTGTCAGTTCACATTCTCCTAAATATCTGAATATGCATATCATTAACTGGTGTTCAACATTCATTGTTCTATGTAAGGTAAAATTTACATAAACAAAGTGCATACATCTTAAGTGGACCATTAGATAAACTTTGACCAACACATACACCTGTGCAGCCTGAGCCCTATTATCTTAGTCACTTTCTTGTCCCTGAGGCACAATACTGACACTCACAAGAGGTTTATTTGGGGTTACATTTTCAGTGCATGGTTGTCTGTCTCCAAGTCAGAAATATCACGGTGGAAGGGTCTGGATGGAGGCAAGTGATTCATGTCGTGGTAGCCAGGAAGCAGAGAGAGATGGGAGGAGCTGGAGAGGGAGATATACCCTTCCAAATCACACCCTAGTAACCCACTTCTCCTGACCAAGTCCCACCTCCTAACAGCTCATTCAGCTGTATATTCATCTATGGACTAATCTACTGATGATCATAGCACCCCCATGATCCAGTCACCTTCCAAACACATGAGGCTTAAGGGGAAAACCCCAGATCCAAACCATAACACCTATCAAGTTATAGAGCATTATAATAATCCCACAAAGTTCCCTTGCTCCTTTCTCATGCTCTGCTCCATTCCATCCCATAACTATGGTTCTGATTTTTTTCCATCATAGGTGACTTTCAACTGGTCTAGAATTTCATATGAATGGATTCATATAATACAGTATGTACTTTTCTGGGTAAATAATACAGTATGTACTTTCTTGGGTAAATCTTTTTTAACTAAGCATCATCCTTTTAGAATTTTTTTCATATTGTTGTGTGTATAGATGGCTTATTTCTTTTTCATTGCTGAGTATTACTCCATAGTTTGTTTATCAATTCTCTTGAGTTAGGAAATGTGTAATAAGCAACATATAATGTGTAAAAAGAGAAAGGTGAAAAGAGCAAGACTGGAAAATAGGATAGGTAATATGGGTTCCTATTTATTAAACACACAGACACTCAATACTTTAGAGCACCACTTGTATAGAAATCTGTCTGAGAGGACAGTCACCCATAGTACAACAGGGAATCCCCTTGGTGATCAATTTTTGGCTTACATGCTTTCTAGCTCTTCTACAATTATCTTTAAGTAACTAACAATTTATCCTTTTTAATTATGAGACTGTGTGTGATGGTACTGAATGGAGCTGGGATTGAAAAGTCAACACTGAGCTATAACCCAAGATTCCTTCCTTGAAATCAACGGGAAGAGCAAAAATGTAACTGCTTGGCTGGCAAAGCCACCACAGACCGTCTCCCCACAGAGCCCTGTCAAGTCACCAAAGGGCTGTCTGTGGAAAAATATCTTGCAAAAAAAACTTCTCCAAACAAAAACTCAGACTGGAGTCCTGTGCCTGGATTAAAAAACCACCTCATAAAATCTCCCACAGTTATTTTTGCTCTTCTTTACAAAAATTATGAATTAACTTTTTGTTATTTCCTGAAGAGAACAAGGTGAAAAAAAAAACCCAAAGTTTTATACTAAAGGTGATGGAGAACAAAGCCTATGTTCATGTGAAAGGATAAGAAGTAATACCCAGCCCATGCATTGCCGCTTCTCTCCACTAAAGCCGCATGAGGTACACAGAGCAGGTTTCAGTTTCACTGGCAAAGTGAGAATAGTCAAATGATGTGACTTGGCAAAAATCACGGAAAGTGGTAGCTGATTATTCATAAACCAAAACTCTTGCGCCTTTATTTGTAAATCAAAACTCTACCCACTATATGTGTTGAAGGTCCTCAACTGTGTCCTTATATTTAAAACTGTTTTGTAGTTTGCATCTCAATTCAAGGACTGTGAGATTTGTCAAAGGGCTCAAGGGGTCATTTGCAATGGGTCATTTCCTTGGTGGACTTCAGGAGGATGCTGAGAAGCTCAGCTCTTTCAAAGGAACCACGTAGCTTGGGGCCCTGTTGTTGGATCATGGGGTTAGATACTGAGGAGCTGGCCCTGAATTTTCTCCTACTCCTACTCCGAAGGGAAATGATTCAAAAGCACAGGGTTCGTAGTGGGGCAGGAACACAACCTGGACTTACCCAATTTTGACTTGAGATTCAAGCCTTTGAAGGAGGCTTACAGAGGGCTACAGAAGGGCTGGTGAACACCACTATGGGTACCACAAGGCTCTCTCTGCACTGATTCCTTGTAAAGCAAAATGAATTAGAACAGGCTCTTAGCCAATCCAGTGTGAGACAGCCTCAGAGGGAAGCCCCTGCAGGCATGAGAAAATCAAGAGATCCTGAGGCTCCAGGGGTCCTCTTCCAGCAAGGCCTGGTAGGAAGGTCACTTTGCAGAGCCCTGGATGTGAGTCAGGCGATAGTTTCAGCCCCAAAGGGTGATGGCCCTCTATCACTCAGCATCTTGATACACATTGAAAATGTATAAAATAAGATCCCTGAGTTGGTTAAAGCACTTGCTATAATCCAAGTTTTAACACCCCCCCACTTTAAAAAAATGGGCTCAGAGTTTTATTAAGAACTTAATTTTGAGCACTTTGTGCTAATTTGATGACAGTAGAATGATAAAAATATTTAATGATTGCAAACTTTATCTGTAGAGTTCAACTATCGCAGTCTGAATCCCAGAGCCATGGCTAATTAGCGGAGAGAAATTGGGAGGTGATTGAACCTCTTTCTGTGTTCTCACCTGTCACATGGGGATGACAAATGTACCTTCCTTGGAGCTATTATGAGTAGAAAGCAAACTAAAATTTGTAAAGACTATGCAACAGCTCTTGGCCGACAGTAAGTGCTATCTAATTTGCTACTAGTGTTATTAGACATGGTACCTGTTTTAGGGCAAGAATGATTAAAGAGATGAGAATAACAATGTCTTCTACTGTTATCTTGATGGAGGTGTTGGTAGAAAGAAAGCAATGGCCATTTTGTTTATAGGCTAGAAAGTTCATGCTAATTTATTTGTATCAGAATTAATCAGCCAATCAAGAATAGCTATGTAGCAGCCAGGCATGGTGGTGCACACCTGTGATCCTAGCACTTGGAAGACTGAAGCAGAAGGATGTTGAGTTTGAAGTCAGCCAGAGGTAGATAATGAGACTTTCAATAAAGCAAAATAAATAAATAAATAAGAAAAAGGACAAAAAGAAACTTCTAAAACAGGGGGCCAAAAACTAGCTATGTGTTGCTACCTCACACCCCAGGAAATGAAAAGAAGCTGTTAATTTGTGCAGGTATTCCAACTCTGGGCTTGGAATGTCCAGAGTTCTTAATGAGTCCCTTCAACTCTATCAGCCACCAAAGAAGCAGGGCTGGGATGGGCAGGAGTCACAAGGAAAGACCTTTGATCCTTCCCGGTGAATGCAGGGGCCGACTTCACTGGCCTAGGCCAGCTAGAGAAACAGCCTTTCTTCTCAGAAGCACAGCAATCCCTGCTGGCCTTTCCCATAGCACCTCCTTATTCTTTCCCCAAATTTATTTGTCCTAGGGGAGAGATTAAGAACAAGAAAAGAATTGCACAACTTTTCCCTTTTCTGCCTTCACTAAAATTATACTAATTTACTGCCCACAAAACACCAGCAACTCAAAAAGAGGAGTCTGCCAGAAGTCAGTTTTGGGATCAAGTACAAATACTTTGGAGACGGCAGAGTGAAACTGAGAAGAGGGCAGAATCAGAATCAGAGACCAGCTGTCAGTACTGTTATTTCTAGGAGCTGGCTGGGTGAATAACTGAAAGAAATGCCAGAAAAAGGAATGAGAGCAGGTAAAAAGGCAGAAGCAGAGAAATTATTTTTAGGGGAATCTTTGAAGAAGTAGAATCATCTTTTTAAAAAACAGAATCATACTGTAGTCACAGTTATCATGTGGGGCTTCTCAAAGATACCAGTTAGCCAGGTTTGACAGAAATACATATATATGGATCACTGCCAACTTTTGAAAAGAAAGTTATAAACTCTGAAGAAATAATTAAAGCATACTAATATTTCAAGGAAAAGAGAAATTCTCAGTTGCTATTATTGAACTTCTCTCCCTACATGCAGCTACCTAGCCAAGCATGGTGGCACAGGCCTGTAATTCCAGCAGTCTGAGAGGTTGAGGCAAGAGGATCACAAGTTCAAGCCCAGCCTGGCAAATTAACAATTTAGGGAGACCCTGTCTCAAAATTAAAAAAAAAAATAGTAATGAAGGGATGGGATGTAGCTTAGTATGAAGGCTCCTGGGTTCAATCCCCAGTATGGCAAATCAATTAATCATCAATCAATCAATCAATCATCTTCCCATTATAGACAGCCCAAAGCAGTGAGGTCCAGGTTAGTACTGTAGTTGAGTCAAATAGCATGGTGAGAGTGGGGTTTGGAGGCAGGGTGTTGGACTCCACGTGGCATCTGGATCCATTTCCATCCCTGTCTTGGCTCAGTGGCATACCAGAGCTCATTCTCCTCAGTGCTACCCATTATTAGGTAGAGAGGCTTTCCCCTCCAAATGCCACTGTACTCCTCCACGTCAAGGTTCCAACCTCTTTTTATAGAATTCTATGGCCTTCTTGGGCCATTTTAAAAAAAAAAAAGGAAATTCCAACTGGAGACAGATCAGTAAGAACTGAGAAGGTTCTGGGGTAGTGCCTCCTGCTCAGTGACTACCAGGGAGGGGTGGACATCCATCTCTGAATAGTAATGAGGAGGTACTGCTCAAGGGTCAGATGGGCACAGAGCTGTTTCAAATGTAGTGATCACTGTAATGATTGGCTCAGCTCAAGATGGACAGCAAACTCCCTGGTAGAGGCTGAGCCACCTCCCAACTCCTTTGCCTCTGGGCCCCTGAGGTGTGGCCTCCTTGTCTGGGGCTCTACTGCTCTCCTCTGGGTGACGCCCACATCCCATTCTAGCCCCAGATGCCTTGTGGGGAGATGATGATCTTGTTGTCATGAATTCTCTTCATAACAGTGATTAAGGTCATAAACTCTATCTTCGATTTCTTCAGAGGTGAGTTCTGTCTACTCTCAAAGTCTGTGGAGACACTATTCTTTTAAGAACTTATTAAAGTTTTGACCATTTATCAGGCTGGCTGGCTGACACTTGTGCTAGATATTCATTTCTCTCCAGCTTTCCCCTCCCTCTAGGGAGCCCAGAGGCATCACAATACCTGCTGCCTTTGGTCATTGTCATGCAGCTCACCCTGCAGCGCACTGAGATCTAGGGACCCTGAGAAAAGTCACTTCCCATTAGCCTCCCTCTTCGGTAAATGGCTCTTGGGGACAGATAACCATATTAAGATCCATCACATCCCACAGTTTAAAATTGAGTTACTGGAGGATTGGCAGATGACACTTTCAAACACCGGGTTTCTTTCTCATTAGATTAATACAATGTATTTTATGCACTGGATCAGAGGTTCACTGTAACAAACACAAGCATTTGGCCTTAAGGGAGGTGATTTCTTCATGGCTCTAACTGTAGGGGTAGGTTGGAAGGCTCAGACTGGAAGAGTCCTGAAGCCCATATTTCTTTCCCTTTTATTTTTTTGTCCTTTCCATGGGCTATTTGGAAATGTAGTGGTCATGATTTGCTAAATCATTTTGGAAACGTCTAGAAATTTTTGCTTGAGATAAAATTCACTGCATATGGGAAACCTCTACTGCAAGTTGAACGAAAATATACATGTCCATGAGAAGAGGGAGTAGTTTTATTTATTTATTTTTTATTTCTGGGGATTGAGCCAGGGCCCTTGCACTAAGCTACATTCCTACCCCTTCTTTTTTTATTTTTGAGACGGTGTCTCACTAAGTCACTAAGGTGCCCAGAAAGGGCTTGAAGTTTTGATCCTCCTGTGTCAACTTCCCAGAATTCTGGGATTACAGGTGTGAACCACCCTACTGGGTGTGAAGTGGGAATAATTCTTTAGCACATCCCTTACTTTGTTGATCACCCAATCTAGGATGGTATAACACTTTTATCCTTAGACCAAAGCTGCTAACTCCAGACATTGATCAAGAGTTCTTTTACTGGGCTAACAGAAGATTCCAAACCCAAGTGAGGGTAGCATTTTACTGCAGTAGACATTGCTGTAGCCATATGTTTACACTCAGATTATAAAATAAGGAATTTGTGTGTATTGCTTAAGTGACCCTAGTAAAATTACATATACTGAAAATTGAGATACACCAATGAAAGTAGTGTAACACATCATACAAAAGTTTTCCTAGAACTTTAGAATGGAAAAGGGTCTTCTAAAGAAATAAAATCCTAAAGTGATTTACATGCATCATACGTGTCAAAATACTAGAACCCGTTCTGACTCTTTTTTTTCTTTTTAAATTATGAAGCATTTTAAACACATAGAAAAGAACATACTCTACACTCAAAATTTGTTTGCTGCACTTTTGTCAAAAAATATTTCAACCTGGATTTTAGACTCCTTGCGTTCCTCACTGATCCTATTTTTCTTTCTTCCTCTATTCTTCTTGGCTTACTGTTCATTTCCTGACATTTCAATCCTTTGAAATCCTATTTAATTATATGTAGATATTGTATAATATTATTTTTCATGCTTTTCAACATTTTTCTTTTTATAATGTTCATCTCTATTTTCTGCAATGTTAGCATTCTACATGATGAATAATATAAAAGTAATACTTGTAATTGATTTTGTATGTATGCTTATGATGAAATATTAATGTTAACTTCTCACTTTCATTTTCTGGCTTGAGTGTCTAGATAGTAGATGCAGTGTGATATCCTACAATAAGAGTTTTTCACGAAGTGAAGCGAGCATCAACAATGGGAGACAGGCAGTGTAGCCCTGGAAGTGGACAGAAGCCACAGCGGTCAGAAGGAACGTGAGGTTGGGAAGTATCCTTGAAGTGCCGGAGTAGTTAACAGTCAGCAGGGAATAGCACTCTTGTAGGAAATGCTACAGTAACCTTCAGACTTCACACGTGGGAAGGAATGAGGGAGAATGGAAGGATTTATTTTACATACGACAGAAAAGCATTCAATGGCTCAAAAGCACACAATTAAGTTCTTTAAAAATATGTATTCAGAATACAAGATTTTCAAACTTTATAATTCTACACATGAATCATCGCTATGGAATAGTTCAGGGTGCAATTTCTTCCTTTTATTCCCATCTATAAGAATATAACCTTTTTAAAAAGTTGTTTATCATAATGAAACCCCGTACAATGTCATACAAAATAGCTGCCTCTTCCAAAGAAAACATAAGAGGTTGGGTTTGAAGCAGCTGGAATTACTAGCTGTGTGACACTGGGCATGTTATTTAGCCACAAGGAACTTCTACTTCCTCTCTCTTAAGTGGAAATAACAGGGTTGTTTTGAGGATAAGTCAGATCATGCATAGACTAAGTGCTTAATGAATTACAGTAATTCCAAGGCTTTCATAAAATACTGTATTTTAGAGTGGCAATGCTTCTGCTTTTTGTACCTCTTCCTCCCAGGATCTGCATTCAGCTCTTCTGTGTTTACAAATATGTTGTAACCTATGGCTTTCATTTAAATGCACTTATTTGTAATTGTTACGAGCACAAACAGTGCAATATCTCCTTGACAAACTTGAGATTTTGGCCTTCACAAACTTTTTCATTACCCTTAGCACCTGGATCCTATATTAATGGAATGAAAGACAAAGTCATGATCTTCTCTCCAAATGCAGAAAGCATACATGATGAAATTCAACATTCATGATTAAAACTCCAAATACCCATAGCAAACTAGGGTGGAATAGAACTTTGATTATCTAGAACTTTGATTATCTAATCAAGATAACATGAGAATGAACAACACTTCAGCAAATGTCATATTTAATGATGAAAGTGAAATTATTTCCTTCAAAATTCAGAACAAGGCAAGGAAGTTATGCTTTCTATTCAATATTTTGTTCAAGTTCAAGTTCATAGTCAAGTAGTTAATCCTGTAAGTTAACAGAAAAGACATGAAAGGTATAGCATTTGGAAATGAAGAAATGAAGGTTAACTTCTAATATATGCAGTTAATATGATTACATATTTAAAAGTAATTCACAGATAAATCATGAGAATTAAAGAGTGTTTTGAAAGATTTCTGTGTAAAAAGTTGTCTTAGTTACTTTTCTCTTATTGCTAAGACAATATAACTGACACCCAAAAAGCAGATAGGTTTCTTTAGCTCACAGTTTGTACAGGTTTCAGTCCATAATTGGCTGGCTCCAAGGCCGGGTAGCACATGGCAGAAGGGCAACAGTTCATGGTGGCAGAAGACAGCAAAAGCAACAAGCAATAGAAAAGTAAGTAAGACAGAATTTGGTACCAGAGAAGTGGAGTCATTGCTGTAACCGTACCTGATCATGTGGTTCAGGAGCCTTTGGAAATGGCTTGTGGGAAGAGTTTGGAAAGGTTTGGAGATACTGGCTGAAAAAGTAGAGCTGAAATGCCTTAGGTAGTTCCAAGTGGGAGATTCTGGTCAGAGCTTAGAAGACCAGAAAGCTGATAGAAATCCTGCCAGTAAAGACCAGGCTTGGGAGGTTTCTGCTGGGAAAGACTGCATTAGCCATTGGACTCCAGGTAATATATGTTATGGCTTGGCAGAAAGTTTGTCTGCCTTTTGCTTATGTCCAGAGACTTTGCCTGAGACTAAGAGTAGCAGACTAATTATTTGAAGAAATTTCAAGGCAGTCAAATGTTGAGGCGTGGCTACTATTGGGGGCTTTTAGCCAGATATATGTTGAGAATCAAGAGCAAAGAGCCCCGCAGAATGACTTAAAATGTGAGTTTGGCCATAAAGGAAGCTCCAGTAAAGCTGCAGACTGTAAAGATAGAGCAGAGGAGATGAATGCTGGGAAGGAGCAGCAGAATAGAAAAGATGGCCTGAGGGCATCATAAGAAGCAGCAGAATTCCACCCTTTGCAGCCTCAAAATTTCAAAAGTGGAAGACTTTACTTTGAGAAGAAAGCCCCAGCGCACCATGTTCCAGAATGGTGGCAGCATAGAGAATTTGTTCCTCAGAATCAGATTCAGAGTGCTCAGTAATCCAGGCACTTGAGCCCTACAGCCAAGAAAGAGGGAAGCCTGGCTACTGCTCCTGCTGGCAGCAGACCTTGGCATCATCCATGTGGCACTGGTTTTAATTGCATGCAGAATGGAAGAGTTGTGGGGTCAGAAAGGCTTCCACCCAGATTTCATAAGGCCTGGAAGGCCAGTCGGTGTGCCCCTGAGATGGCAGTGTGTGAAGCTGTGAGGGTAAAGCCAAAAGTTCAGTGGAGATCACAGAAGTTTGGAGAAGCCAGGAACATGGATCATCTGAAGAAAACTGCAAGAAGGGAGCAGAGCCAGCCCAAGAAAGAAGCCATGGGAGCTACAACCACTGGAAGTGCTGTAGAGGCCGAGTCGCCCAAGCCCTTTGGAATTTACATCTTGCCACAGAGTGTCTTGGATGCTGCACATGGAACTAAGGGACTTAATGTTTGCCCTGTTGGATTTCAGACTTGCTTTGGTCCCATTCCTTTGTATCTACCTGTTTGTAACTTCTGGAATGGAAATGTCTGTTTTGTGCCATTGAATGCTGGAAGTGTTTAACTTTCTTTTCATTTGTGCAGGGGCTCACAGCTAAGAGTTTGCTGTGATCTGAGAGGAGACTTGGGACTTGGATTTTTCAGCAATGCTGAAACTGTTAGGACTTTGGGAACTCTTAGAGATGGACTAAATGAGTTTTTAATAAAGGGATGTGCATGAGTCTTTGGGGGGCCAGGGGTAGAATGTTATGGTTTTTTGCCTGGATGTCTCCCCATGAGGTTATAGGGGGGCATTTTGGAGTCAGCTGAATCTAGACTATGTGATTTGTAGTGCAATGCTAGTATTCAGGGTGCTGGGATTAAGGGTGAGTGATTGCTGGATCAGTCCACTGATTGGATTGGCACTACCCTAATCCCAGGAGTCTGGATAAGATAAAAGGGGCCAAAAGAGGCTCATTACCCACTCTTTTGCTCTTGCTGCTTTTGCTGTCTTCTGCCACCCCAGCCACCATGACCACATGAAGCTTTGGGAGGACATCCAGATACAAACCATAACAAAAATCACTACTAAAAATTAGTTTATTCCTATATATCAGAAACTGTCACATGTTTTTATAATATCATCATAGTATCTTACACCTACAAATAAATCTTACTGGAGTTGTGCTACATTTTTATACATACCTGGGTATAATGGCTCATGTCTATAATCCCAGCACTTGGGAAGCTGAGGCAGGAGGATCACAAATTCAAGGTCAGGCTGGGCTATGTAGTGAGACCCTGGCTCAAAAAAAAGTAGAGCTCCATACAGAAAACTCTAACCATTAAGAGAGATTCAATAAATTTTAAACCTAAATTGTATGTCATTAAATAGGAATAGACTGGAACTCTTACTCTGTGAAATACTAAAGTCTAAACTCCTATAGGCTTAAAAAAAAACCTTGACAACTTTATTATAATCCATTTATAAGGAAATGCAAAGGACTAAAGATAGCTAAGACCTTCTTAAGGAAGAAATAGAAGGTGAGAAAATTCATTCCATCAGATGCCAGAGCTTATTATAAAGCTACTGCAAACAAGACAGTGTGGTATGGAACACGAATAAGGAAACAGATCAGTGCACATTGGGAACAGGACAAAGAAACCAGAAGTTACATACTCTAGATGGAAACAGCTGGTACTGCAAAATAAATCTAAATTTGGCTGAACTCAGCCTTGAATAGATAGTATCCTCACTAGGGTTTCAAGAGCCTGGAAAATCTGTCCTGGGATAAGGGACATCTACTTCTGCACTGTGTGGCCACCTTGTTCCATTACATTTCAGTGCCTTTGTCCAGAATCGAAAATCTGTAGCCCTTCCCAAGTTTGTTTTAGGCGTGATATTGGTATGAAGGACTCATCACTCTGTCTAGAGTTGAAGACAAATGCTGAGATTCTCAAGGAGAGGAGACCAGAGGATGATGGGTTTGCTTTAGATAAAATTATCCATGTCAGGAAGCTGCTGGGTCTTTGGGGTCAAGTTTTATAGGCAAGTTTGTATCAGTTGACTTTGTCTACCACATCTCTAACTTCAGCTTGGAGGGCTTTGGGAGTAAGTAAATAAGGACACTGTGCTACAGGAATCAAGAGGTCCTCAGTAGTTCCCAGTCATGGTGGCTATCAGTACAAACCAGCCAATGTTGTAAGGGTGGTTAAAGGAAAGGAATTTGGAAAAGCAAAGAGACAAAAGGGTGTGATTCAAAGGTCATATGTAGAAGTCCCAAAACAGCTATACATTTAAACGGAGCTGCAGTAAATATCTATTGCTTTGAAATTATTTGCCATGCTTCTGACCTCCACCAGTCCTGCTAATTTACCTGCCTTGCTCTTGGAATATGCTTGGGTTATGGTCACTACTGATGTCTGGTTTTGGTTGTTCACAATTTTGGGTAGGTAGAGGACACAGGAAACTTTGGTCTACCGTGTTTTTCCAGATAACTTCTATCCTTTTAAGCCAACACTATTTCTCAAGTTGCTGTTTACTATTTAACAAAATAGTTGTTTTAAGTGAATTTTATTTTATGTAAATAATTATGTGGCTCAGATTTTTGCCTGCCTCTACCCTCAAAAGTATTCTAAATGAGATCCCTTAGTTCCAAAAGTATACTTGCCCACTATTAAGTTATTCAACCATGTTTTACTGAGTGCTCACTACTCACACTGTAACTAGTAAGGCAAAAGTTATATTGATTAAAAATTAAATTAACCCATGTGCCCACAAGATCCTAGACTACTGATTTTAATTTCCCCAACTTCAGATCTATATCTTCTCTCTGTAATCTAAGCTTAAATGTAATGTCATTGAAAATATTTCAGATAACCAAAGATACCTTTGAAGGCACATTTCAATAAGTGAGGTCCAATAAAAAATGACACTGGTCACAGCAAATGGAAATGGGACATCTGCCAGCTTTGAGCCATATGTTAATAAATTGAATGTACATCTGAGCTCTGATCCCTGAACTAGAATTCTTCAACTTAATAACTAAAATGGTGAATGTTATAAACTCCTTCAAAGTAGCTTGTGTCAGAAACCCTAGTCAAAGTGCTGCTTCCACTTCCTCTATCCATTCTATATTCTTTTTTCAAAACCAGGGCCTTCACACTCGGCAACATTCTGAGGTCTGCCCACTTTTAACACTTTTATTTTGAGATAGTGTCTTGCTAAGTGGGTAAATTGCCCAAACTGAGCTCCAACTTGCGATCTTCCTGCCTCCACCACCCAGAGTGCTGGGATTACAGGTGTGTACCACCGCACCCAGCTCCATTCTATATTCTTGAAGCAACTTCTAATAAGAGAAAAAAATTTTTTCTTTTGTTGTCCTTGTTTTTAAGGATGAAGCAGAAGGCAACTTAATAAACTGGAGGCAATTACTAGTAGTTGATAAAGATTGGATCCAAAGTGAGTTAGAGTTTGTGGAAAATAGCACTTTAACTTCCTCCATTTGTCACTGCCTGGACTCTGGGGCTGCCAGGGCTCTCAGCCATCTTTAGGATAGGAAAGCTTGAAGACACAAATTATATCATCTGAACATAGGGTAGTTAGAGTGGACACAGACACAGTGAAGGACACCCCCAAATGCTGACATTTCTGGAAGTAAATACATCCAGGTGCTAGCTTGGCATTGGAGAATGTGGGTGACAGTCCACTGAGTGGGTGCCAGCTCTCTCAGTATTTTTTCTGGGGCCAGATTTCCTTTGAAGCCTCTGGATGAGCTCTTGGTTGTGCTTATCAGGCTGGCATGGAAACCTGCACGATAAGGCAAAAAAATCAGAGGGGACTCTTTGGCTGTTGGCATATGATCTCCACTTCATTCCAGAAAACAGGCAAAGATCTCATACTCTTTGCAAAGTTCCAAGAAAGTTTTCCAAGGAAAAACAAAAGCCAATGTCAATTGACATCCAGAAAAATCAATGCACCAAAGATTCCATGAACTTCTTTCTGCAGAAAGGAGGAAAGAAGTTCTGGGCCAAGCTAGTACTTAATACATGTGCTAAGTGGACCGTACAAGAGATGGCTCTTTCTGACAAAATGGACTGATTTCTTCCTGCTTTCCTGTGTTTGTAACTCTGGGCCTGGAACTAGCGATGATGCTGGTCTAGGGGCATAGAGCAGCTGTCCCCAAACTTTTGAGCACTAGAGCCTGGTTTCATGGAAGACAATTTTTTCATGGACAAGTTGGCTGTGCGAGATTGTTTCAGGATGATTCAGGCACGTTACACATTTTGTTCACTTTATTTCTACTATTATTACATTGCACACTTCATTTCTATTATTATTATATTAGATTCTCATGAGGAGCATGCAACCTAGATCCCTCTGTGCACTATGTGGTAGGGTTCAGGCTCATATGAGGATCTACCACTGCTGCTCATCTGACAGGAGGCACAGCTCAGGCATTGCTATCAGCAATGGGAACAGCTGGAAATTCAGAGGAAGCTTCGCTCACCTGCGCCATTCTCACCTCCTGCTGTGCGGCCTGGTTCCTAACTGGCTGCTGACCTGTACTAGTCCCTGGCCCAGGGGTTTGGGCATCCCTGGCATAGAGGACAATTCTTATTCATTGTGGGTGTCTAAAACAGCAGACATCAGAAGGAAAACTGTAAAACTCAGAGGCATCACCAGCGGCTGATACAGGCAGAGCTCTTCCAATGATAAAACAGAGGAGAGGATCTGACAAATGAAACCAACCACTTCAATAGTACATCTTTTTGTCACTCTTTTGTTTTTACACTCACACAGTCTAACAAATTTGAGCACAGGTGCCTTGAGATTTCTTGGATTAACTCATAAGCAAGGGGTTTGGTTATGATATCACTAGCGTCAATGGCCCACAATCTAAACTTCCCTTTTCATATTACATCCCTGTATTATTATTTGTTCTTTCTGATTACTATATAAGTTGTCTTTTCAGCTTTCCCTTCCAAATAGAATAACGTTTAGTTTACAGTTTGACATCTCTAAAAGCACAAGTTGTCCTTTGGATAGCAATAGATTTCCTATTTTCCTTTAAAATGTGAAATTTAGTAGCCTATCAGCTGGTTATATGAAAGAATCTTCAAAGGCTGGGCCCAAAATAACCCCAACCACGTTCACCAGTTTTCAGACTGCAAACTAAATCTGGCCTGCAAATATTTTGTTTGGCTAGCCTAGTGATACTTGTTTTATTTTGTCTTGGTTTTGTTTGGTTTTGCTTTGCAATTGAATTTGAATGACTTTTGGCAGAAGATACATTTTCAAGTTCCAGGGTCGTACTATTCCCTGTGGACCCATAGGCCCCTTGTGATGCAAATATTTATGTCACCTGCATGAACCTTGTGGACACTGGGTTTGTGATGCCTGCCCTATGTGGTAAGAGGCGACAGCAGACTTCCATGGTTCGTTCCCCTTCTCAACAAATGCTATACCTCAAATTTGATGCAATTATTTTTTTCCATTTGCAATTTTTCGAGATACTTCTTATCAAATAGAGAGACTGTTCCATTCCTTGAAGTTATCATCATCAAGTGCTGAATTTTACCACTTGTAAAATATCTTGTACAGTATCTCTTCTACATCTACTGTGAAGACCATGTGGTTGTTCTTTCATTTCTCATTTAATTGCTGAATCACAGTTTTTGATTATCAAATGTTAAACCAATGCTGTATTTTCACAGTAAATCCCTCTTGATGGTGATACAGTATCCCTTTAATATACATCTGGTTTATGTTTACAATTATTTTGCTTAGAATTACGGCCTAATTTGAAGAAAAGGGCATAGTGTTTTATTTTCCTGTTTAGCAAAGGAAATGTCCTTGATGGCTCATGGGATCAAGGACATGTTGGCTCATCAAATAAGTTGCAAGGTCCTCCTTCTTCTCTATTTTCTAAAAGACCTTGAGTGAAATTGGTGATATATTGTAGAAAGGGTTTTATGTTTCAATTCAACTTCCTTTATATGGAACTATTTATATTTTTTTTCTTCATATGACACTGTGGTAATTTGAGTTTTTCTAGAAATTTGACCTGTTTTAAAAGTAAATTTTTCAAATTAATTAGTACAGGATTCTAAATAATAACCTCACCACTGCCTTGGTGCCTGGGTTATTTATAATAATAATGTTTTGTTTCCAATATTAGTCATTTGGATCTTTTTATTTTCACCATTCTATCTAGGAGTTTTTCAGCCTTATTTTTTTCCCAGCTCCAACTTTTTATTTTCTCTATTGTGTGTTAATATTTAATTTATATAATTTTAATTTGAAGTTACTCAGACATGACTCCAAGGCATGATTAAGCATCCAGGTGTTTGCAACCATGTGTAAATCATTATGAATGTGATAGATGATAGATCCCAATTTTGACAATGAAGGTGTGTCTTGTAGGTGACCCTAATGTCATGAGCAGTTTTGGTGTTAGAAAGGTAATTTTCTGAGGTGGTGAACATCTCACAGAATCATCCCAATCAAACCAAATACAATCTTCTTTCAATTTACAGTTATTGTTAGAAGATTTAATGTACATTACAACAAACAAAACGTTTTGTATTGATAAAGGAAGTTAGCTTCTAGGCTCAGGAAATGTAAGTGCTTTATCGTTCATCTCTGTAAAAATCCAGGGAGTTTGAAATTTGTGTGGAGGCAGGACAGTTATGATGGAAGTTACACTGTGTCCTGACCAATGTGTCCTGACTCACGAAAAGTCAGTAGGATTCCTTGGTCATGGGGACCAATGATAAGGGGGGGAGGGAGGGAGGAGAGAGAGAAAGAAAGAAGGAGGGGGAGGAGGAGGAAGGAGGAAGGAGAAGGAAGAAGAGGAAAGAAGGAGGAGGAAGGAGGAAGGAGAAGGAAGAAGAGGAAAGAAGGAGGAGGAAGAGCAAGAGGAGGAGGAAGAGGAGAAGGAAGGAAGGAATGCAGGAAGGAAGGATGGAAAGAAGGAAGGAAGGAAAGGAAAGATTCCTAAAATTTCCAAGTTGCCCCTGTTGTGGGTCTGCCATCCCCAATGAAGTCTACCTATGAAGAATTCAAATGGTAAGTTAACCTTATTCTATCAGTGTCAGAAACTGATCTGTCTTTGACTCCTTCATATCCAGTGTCATTTAGCATTAGCCCCTGGGCTCCATTTGGCTTCATGCTGGGAGAGGCTGTGGTTCCCCAGTGCTTTGTCCTGACAGCAGCTTCCTCCAGGCTGCATTTGGTCCACTCTGACAGGGCAATAACTGCTGCTACAGGGATGTTAGTACAGGTCTGGCCCCAGTCTGTGCCATGGCCTTGATTTTGGTCCTCCTGTGTACCCTATGCTTATGTTTCCCCCTCACATCCCTGTGAGCCTTCCTAGATTGACTTCCAGCAAACCCCAAGCCCTTCCATTCCGGTAAATGGTCTCCTCTGCATAAATTTCTCTCTCTGGAGGCCTCAGGAGATTTAGTTCCAAAATTGGCCTCAGGGCTGAGTGAAGACACAGTAGGGTCCTAATTTGGGATTCAGTAATTTAGTTCATTGTACATTTTATGAGGCTTGCAATGAGCCATTTGTTAATTTTTAAGTTCCTTCACCCTTGCTTTAACCTGATTACCACTTCTGCCTTTTCGGGCCCATAAGCGCTTCCCTTGTTGGGCCAAAGTGCTGTTCTGTACCAATGACAAAACTGGCATTTTTTACGCTAGTAGCAAATTCTAGGATGATGTTAAGCCACCAAATTACAGGGGCTGCAGTTTGCAGTACCATGGCTACCTGGATTCCCCCCACTAGGTGTCCCTGCCACTAATGAGTTCAGTATGGGTTTGGTACTGGTTGATCCCTGGGAGCAGTCAATAGTTGTCTGCATTGGAATAGTGCCCTCTTCCGAGCTCATCCACCCAGAGTAGATATCGCCTACATTCCCACCTTGACCTGAATTGCTGCTCCCCCCCACGCTCCAAGCTAGATGTGAAGCCATTGCTATCAGGGATAGGACCAGCGGCTCTCTGCTGTGCGCTACTCAGGCACTCACCTGACCTCGGGGAACTCCTCCCTAGTTAGTGTAAATACCCCGGAGACTCCCATACCCACTAAGCCCATTTACCCCGCTGTTCACCAGTGCATTGCCAAAGCCAGGACTGGAGAGGAGCCGGATTTTATGAGTACTGATTTGTTTTTGTTTTTTAGATTCAGTTGCTTTCCTCTTTCTACTCTCCTCTCTGCTATGACCCAGAAGTAACTGGAAGAGGGAAAAACACAAACCAACTTCAACATAGATAACAAATGGCCAACAAATGGTATGGCCAGACTTTCCCTAAACATAGACATGATCTAATGAGACAGGGCAACGTGAGGAAGGCACCTTTCTGTAAAGGATGCTGTTGATTTAGGTGGTTCTCCCTGATTGCACTGACATTGACATCAGTGTTGTTCATGGGTATTTCTGCATCTGGGTTAACTGTCCTGATCTTCCTGGGTCTTAATATGTTTTTTTCTACTTTGGGATCTAACTAAGCTACCTCCTCACTTGCCAGGATTGGCATTATTCATCTCCTATAAAATGCGGACTAATCCATGCCTTGTGTGAAAATGCCATGTGAGTGACCTATTGGAAAATTGACCTCATTCCAATTTTAGCCACAGGCTGACTCCTCTTGTGTGTAGATTGCTTGCTCCTAAGTTGGGTGTTTGAAGTGCGTAGTACCAGCAAAGCATTACAAAGGAGAACATGTGTCGAAGGGACCCTGGGAAGCTGTCACTGTGTATAAGCTACATAGGTACTGACTAACACTTTTCTCTGTAAATGTTTTCCTTACAGTTAGTCACAAAAGATTACAGAACACCAGTCACCAAAAGTTTATTTCTTATGCATAATCATTCAAACCATAAATGTAACTTCATTCTGAATTTGAAACAAGGCATTTAATTCTGATTTTCTTCATGGGAAGTGGCTCACTTTGATGGAGTAGAGATCAAAAGTTAGACACTTATGAAGAACTAGAAAGGTGCATAATATACAAAGTGACCATTACAGTGTCTGATAAATCGAATCTCATGTTTAAAATATAAAATAGCGGGGCCGGTGAGATGGCTTAGTGGCATAAGCGCCTGCCTGGCAAGTGCGAGGTCCTGAGTTCGACCCCTGGTACCCACACACACACACACACTCACAAATATATATAATAGCTACAGAGTACTGTAACATGGCCTTGTGAGGGACTGAGCCATATCTGAGATAAACTTTTGACTGCTAAAAGTGTTCTGAAATATCTAATCATATGAATTCACTTACTGGAACACAGAGAAAATTCCAGATACACCTGGAGGGGCACAATTTCAGGTCACACGCATCTCCTTTCTATGCCCTGTATATTCCGTGGCTCAGTGACTAAAGGACAGGTAAAATATCTGATGAACTCTTGTTATTTGACAGGAAATACTGTTCAAAGAGTTCATGGGCAAAGATTCTTATTTCCACCCAACTTCTCTGGCCTTTTCCCATTAATGTGCTGTGCTGTCAACATAGTTCTGCCTTGGATCTAAGAAAGTCTACTATGGAAAATGAATAGAGTATTTCTTTCAAGGAGCATAAACTGTGAAGTAAAGAAGGGAAATTTAAAACATACTAAGATTCTACTTCTGGGAATTTTCACACATCATATTTCATTAGTATAAAGATAGGTATTCAAGAAACCAACAAAAACAAATATATAACAGAAAATTGTTTAAGAAAAATAACCCTGTATTTTCATAGTGCTTGATGTAGATCCATACTAAATTCCATCGAAAATAGTCACAAGAGTACCAAGTGAAAAATGTAAGTTATGGAACATACATGGGTGGTCAAATGTTGTAAAAATATAGTTATTCATATTTTCACACAAAATCTGAATAGAGACACATCAATATATAATGGTGATTATCTCTGAATGATTTTTGCCTTACTACTTCTAATTTTTATGTAATGAACTTGGTTTGCACACATAATAAAGATGTTGATTATAATAAAAAGTATACTTCCCAGCCTTTAGATACAATAGAATGATAATAGGTCCATAAAGTTGTATAATGGCCTCCTGGCCTTTCTAACTGATGCCTAAACTATCATGTCTCTTGCTTTGGAAACTCCTTTTCTACATTAAATACAAAATGTATTGACGGAAACCCCTTGCAGTCTTCCTGTTAGTGTAAGTGAAATGTGCTCACTTAATCATGGAGTTGGAATGAAGTTTGCAATCCAGATATGGAATGATTACCTCCTTTCCTTATACAACCTCACTCACTATATTTATCTGTGAAGTTTTACCTTTTCCCCTTTCTCTCTTTTTCTTTCACCATTTTTTCTTCAACATAATCAACAATACGTATCGCCACTGCTTTCTGCCTTTATGGGGTAACAGAAAAAGTCTTATTTTCTTACAAATGTGTGTCTTCCAATATAATCAGGATGGGAACATAAGTTGTTTCAGAAACAAGAAGTCCTCTACAGATGTGTGCTTGTCTTCAAGAGAGATCATTCATTTATTTAATGTGCTATGGTGCCCTTGGAACAATCCTAGGAGGGAGGTGGTAAGAAAATAAAGCTTAGGAACATTTTCATCTAAATCACCCATTTGTTGGGTGGCAAAAGATTAAGCAATCCCTCCCCTCCCCTCCCCTTGATCTTCTGATTTCGAAACAATTTCTTTTTAGCACACAGAGATGATCAACCAAACATATACTTCACAGCAAGTAGGCCAACATGACTGGTAACAAACATAGCTTGGGGTTGTGTGCGCTAACGTTGCTGCACCAATGTGTTTAGTATTTTGATAATTCACTGCTGGTTTTAATTATAAAAGACAAGAGATCAGGAGGAGAGGCCATCTTCTACAACTTTTGGTCAAACTAACTACAAATGACTGAAGTGTGGCATATTCAGTATTCTGTGTCCTTTAGGACCAAAGCAGAACTATGTTTTCCAATAGCATAATCCATGGTACTTCCTTTTGCCTCCCTATTAGGATTAGTTATCAGAATATTATAAGATTAAAACTAATAAGTACTTCTGTCTTTGCAATACACTGTTATTCAAACAGCCCTTAATAATTAGTAAAATTGTTTTGCCATAAAAGAAAAAATACTCTGTAATCGTTGCCTTATTTCAGGTTCTCCTTTCCCATTCCTTCCCCTCCCCCTCGCTTCCCTCCCTTCCTCATCCTCTTCTCTAACCCTCCCCACTCCTTTTCCTACCTTTTCTTCTTCTCAAGAGATTAAGTTGCTGGCTAGAAAGAAAGCTAGTAGTGATGTTTATGCAAGCAGAGGAAGAGCTTTAATACTCAAAGATATCTTTACTTAAAGGCAAATGGCCAACGCTGCTGACCATAAGGAATCAAATGTGAAAATAACAATTACTGTGCATATTGAACGTATGCTGTGAGCTGGGGGCTTTAGGCAAGATCTTGAGGCCTCATTACCACTGTGTTTTACAGAGTAGAAGACCAAAGTAGAGAGAACCCCAAGCCAACCTGTTGAGAAATGGCAGAGTTAAGATTTTAGACAATTTTTTATTTCAAAGTTCCACATTCTGTGAAGCCACGCAATAGCCCTGTATGTCTGCCAGCCTCGACATCAATTCTTATGCTTTTTTACAGTGCCACCATATAGTAAATAGCTTAGGCATCTGTTGGATAATATGCCACCTAAATATTTATCAGTATATTTACATAGATGGCCAATGGCAATTTCTGTAATACACAAAAATGCAAAAGACATTACATTTTTGCTGCCATAAATATAAATCCTATCTTTCTTTCCTGAAAGGTGTGATGAAAACATTTTAAATTGCTTATGGAATATAAAGAAATCCTCCAATTGGTTTTGATCCAATTCCAAACCAGAGGAATTCTTATACTGGGGTTTGAAACAAAGCGCTGAAATGTTATATGTCACTTGGTAGACTGTAAACCACAGTCCCTCTTTTCCAGTGACCTCAAGGCTTGACCAGAGAGTCCTTAGCTGCTTCTTCCGGTTACCTTTTCAAGCTGGCTGTCCTTAATATAGCTAATGCTCCCCAGATGTAGGAGCTGCTGGCCTCTTTAACCCTTGCTTGTCTCCCACATAGCACTGGTGCTTCTCACAGACACAAGGAGAAAAGAAGTGCCTCCTACTAGAGAGAAAAGCACATTTTTCAATCACTCTCAGGACATGGCAATGTCATGCTAAAAATATGCATCTTGTTATTTTAAATACTTTATTTCTGAAAATGTAAAATATATATGAAAAAGAAATAATAGTATAATAAACCCCACATATGCCGTTATCTAGCTTCAACAAACTTATTTCATATATATTCTTACCCATGTACCCCTTCCCAAATTCCAAACATTTTACATTTGTCCTTGGGCATCCTTCAGGCACCCCTGCAAATACAAATATCCACAGATGCTCAAGTGCCTTATATAAAATGAACAATATTTCCATATAACTTACGTAATTCTTCCCATATACTTTAATCATCTCTAGATTACTTATAGTATCTAATACAATGTAAATGCTATGTGAATAGTTGCCAATAGGGAATAATGCCAAGAAAAAGCTCTATACATGTACAATATGGATGTAGTTTTTTCCAAGTATTTTTTTTATCTGGACTTGAATGAATCCATGGATACAGAAACTTCTCATACAAAGGGTCAACTATATTTGATGAATAAATATTTCAGTATATAATTCTACAAAGATAAGTCTTTTGTTTTTCACAAAGCCATAATACTATGATCGTGTCTTTAAAAATGAGTGATTCCTGAATATTATCAAATATTCAGTTGAAATTCAAGTTTCCTATTATCTTTTCATTTTTATTTATTTATTTATTTTTTTTGTGGGTACCGGGGGGTCGATCTCAGGACCTCGCGTGCCAACAGGCACCTGTGCCGCTGAGCAATATCACCAGCCCCTTTTTCATATGTGGGATCTGGGAGTCAAACTCAGGCCCTCGCACTTGCAAGGCAGGTGCTTACGCCACTGAGCCATCTCACCGGCCCATCCCATTATCTTTTTAATGTCAGAATTTTTTAAAAATCAGTATCCAAATAAGATGTACATGTAATACTTAGTATGTGTCTTTTATGTTTCTTTTCATTTATTCATTTCCCCTTTCCATCTATCATTTCCCCATGGCAGCAACTCAACTACTTATCCTGCAGGATTTTGCTGTTGCCTCCCCATGGCATGGCTTAACATGTTTCTCTATTTTAGTTACTGTAAATTAAGAGAATAATTGACTCTAGGAGATTAATCAGATTCAGGTTTCTGAAAAGACCCTTTTATAGAGGCATTTTTTTCCTTCCTCAGTAGTGTTAGATTGTCTGGTTTTCATCCTCATATTTGAGATTAGCAGTAAAATCTCAGTACCTATATCCATACTTCATTTTGGGCTACAGAAGGGTGACATTCCAATTCTATCATTTTTTCAGTAATTTGCTGAAATGCCGTAATAAGGAAAGTCTTACTCTTATCTACTATTTGGTTACCTAGTAGTTCTATTGTCCCTGAATTTTCAAAATTCACCAGTATTTTCCATTGTCTGACTAGTCTTTTTAAAGATCATGAAACCATGGATTTAATATTTGATGTATCTCAGTCTTTTGCAGTTTTTTTCTCCTCATTGATCCTTCTATTTTTTCATTTTTGAGAATCTCTGAAAGTTGGCTCTTGAGTCTTAAACATAAAGCTAATCAGTAATATTTGGCGGCTTCCTTGTTATCCAGTGTGACAAGAATTTCTAAGATGATGTTGTATATTTCCTATTCTACACCCGAAGTTAGCCATTTTCTGGGGAATTCTGGTTCCTTTCAGAAGGAAGTTGAGCTTCAACACTAGATTCTGAGAACTGAGATACCTATTGCCGTTGAATATGTCAGTATTTCTAGGCCTTTTCAGTTGAAAAATTAGACAAAAATTTTAAGCAGAAAGCACCATGAAATTACAGTGATATTTCAAACACAGGATGAAAAGGTCTTTACTTAATTTCTTCTTTCTCACATCTATTTTTCCTTTTTGACTTGCCAAAACTCTTGCTTGTGAAATCACACAGGATTGTAGAGTTGTAACACAGAAGTACATCATGTATACAGCTTTTGTATAGCAAAATTCCCACTACCAAGTGTAATATTATAACTGAAAACATATGAGATTTCTTTATAGCATTTTTAGCTTTAGAAAATATATCCTTCAGGATGTACAATTTAAAAATATACTTATAGCTGCTTGGATCAGTTATTTTCTCTGTGATTACACCATCCACTAGTTTCCCATTTTAGAATCATTTATTTTAATGAAAAATTTAAAAGCTTTTTTAAAATTCACTTTTTATCATTTAAAATGTGTACATGTTTCAAAATCAATCCTATGAAACAAGATATATTCAGTGAGTCTGCCTGTTATCTATGGCCCTCACACCTCTCTCTCTGTATACTTACAGGGACTAGGGGGTGTATATGTCTATCATGTACTGTATTTTCCCTTTATCACCATCACTTATTCATAGTGCCACAATTAACTACATGCTAATACTCCAAGACCTTAAGCTGATATACTTACAGTCATTTTTATCATTGAAATGCTGTTTTCTGGGAGATACTTCAGGAAGAATTCATTAGCTGTTCATAAGACTGTGGCTTTATACTGAAAAACAGTTTTTCCGGATGTAACATACTTTGATCAGATTTTATGCTCCACTCAAGAAGGTGTAAGAGGATGTGAAATGTTAGCTTGCGCTCTGACGGTGTCCTCGGCCTTGAGATTGAACAGAACGGAACAAAAGCACAAATTCTGTTGGTCCTGTAGCGACGGTGAGACCTAAAAGAAAATGTCACAGTCAACTGGATCAGACAAAATGAGTGAGGATGGGGCCAACTTAGAAGAAATCGGGATTCGGCTTCCCCTTCAACCTCGTCCTTCTGCCTGGGGGTTCCCGTGGCTGCTTCCAGCCACGTACCAATACAGAAGAAGCTGCGTTTTGAAGACACCCTGGAGTTTGTAGGGTTTGATGCGAAGATGGCTGAGGAATCCTCCTCCTCCTCCTCATCATCACCAACTGCTGCAACATCTCAGCAGCAGCAACTTAAAAATAAGAGTATATTAATCTCTTCTGTGGCTTCGGCACATCATGCAAATGGCCTAGCCAAATCTACCACCGCCTCTAGCTTTGCTAACAGCAAGCCTGGCTCCGCTAAGAAGTTAGTGATCAAGAACTTTAAAGATAAGCCTAAGTTACCAGAAAACTACACAGATGAAACATGGCAGAAACTGAAAGAAGCAGTGGAAGCTATTCAGAATAGTACTTCAATTAAGTACAATTTAGAAGAGCTCTACCAGGCTGTAGAAAATCTCTGTTCTTACAAGATTTCTGCAAACTTATACAAACAACTGAGACGGATTTGCGAAGATCACATCAAAGCACAAATTCACCAATTCAGAGAGGATTCATTGGATAGTGTTCTTTTTCTAAAGAAGATCGATAGATGCTGGCAAAACCATTGTAGGCAAATGATCATGATCAGGAGCATTTTTTTGTTTCTGGATAGAACTTACATTCTTCAGAATTCAATGCTACCCTCCATTTGGGACATGGGACTGGAATTATTTAGGGCTCATATTATAAGTGATCAGAAAGTCCAGAATAAGACAATTGATGGCATTTTTCTCTTGATTGAGAGGGAAAGGAATGGTGAAGCAATTGATAGAAGTTTACTCCGAAGTCTTTTAAGCATGCTTTCTGATTTGCAAATTTATCAAGATTCTTTTGAACAGCGGTTTTTGGAAGAAACTAACCGGCTCTATGCAGCTGAAGGCCAAAAGTTAATGCAAGAAAGAGAGGTTCCTGAATATCTTCATCATGTTAACAAACGTCTAGAAGAAGAAGCAGACAGACTTATTACTTACTTAGATCAGACTACCCAGAAATCATTAATTGCTACTGTAGAAAAACAACTTCTAGGTGAACATTTAACAGCAATTCTTCAAAAAGGTTTAAATAACCTCCTTGATGAGAACCAAATTCAAGATTTATCTCTCCTGTATCAGCTCTTCAGCAGAGTTTGAGGTGGAGTTCAGGTTCTCTTGCAGCAGTGGATTGAATACATAAAGGCATTTGGGAGCACTATTGTTATTAATCCTGAAAAAGATAAAACTATGGTTCAAGAATTGCTGGATTTTAAAGATAAAGTTGACCATATAATTGATATCTGCTTTCTGAAGAATGAAAAATTTATCAATGCTATGAAAGAAGCATTTGAAACATTCATTAACAAAAGACCAAATAAACCTGCTGAACTTATAGCTAAGTATGTAGATTCAAAACTTCGTGCAGGCAACAAAGAAGCTACAGATGAAGAATTTGAGAAAATGTTGGATAAAATTATGATCATATTTAGATTTATCTATGGCAAGGATGTTTTTGAGGCCTTCTATAAGAAAGATTTAGCCAAGCGCCTATTAGTTGGGAAGAGTGCATCTGTAGATGCTGAAAAATCAATGCTGTCCAAACTTAAACATGAATGTGGAGCTGCTCTCACCAGCAAACTTGAAGGAATGTTTAAGGACATGGAACTTTCTAAAGACATCATGATTCAGTTCAAACAGTATATGCAGAATCAGAATGTACCTGGGAATATTGAATTAACTGAGAATATCCTGACAATGGGTTATTGGCCAACATACGTGCCTATGGAAGTTCATTTGCCACCAGAGATGGTAAAACTTCAGGAAATTTTCAAGACATTTTATCTAGGCAAACATAGTGGCAGGAAACTTCAGTGGCAGTCGACCCTAGGACACTGTGTGCTCAAAGCAGAATTTAAAGAGGGTAAAAAAGAACTCCAGGTCTCTCTTTTTCAAACACTGGTGCTGCTAATGTTTAATGAGGGAGAGGAGTTCAGTTTAGAAGAGATCAAGCAAGCTACTGGAATAGAGGATGGAGAGTTAAGGAGGACATTGCAGTCATTAGCCTGTGGCAAAGCTAGAGTTCTGGCAAAAAATCCAAAGGGCAAAGATATTGAAGATGGTGACAAGTTCATTTGTAATGATGATTTCAAACACAAACTTTTCAGGGTAAAGATCAATCAAATCCAAATGAAAGAAACGGTTGAAGAACAAGCAAGCACTACAGAGAGAGTATTTCAAGATAGACAATATCAAATTGATGCTGCAATTGTTCGAATTATGAAGATGAGAAAGACACTTAGCCACAATCTCCTTGTTTCAGAAGTATATAATCAGTTAAAATTTCCAGTAAAGCCTGCTGATCCTAAGAAGAGAATAGAATCCTTAATTGACTGGGACTACATGGAAAGAGATAAAGAAAATCCCAACCAGTACAACTACATTGCATAGAATGTTGTCCTTGGAGCATTTAGTACCATATGGCATAGCCAGTGCATAAACTAACCTGTTGATCTATATTATTTGACTTCTTTTTTTTTTACTACCGATGACCAAATGAAGCAGTATAATGGAAATAGTTGAGTGGACTTTTTCTCAGTGGTTAACATGCCCATTTTAAAGAGTAATACCCGTAAGGAGAATGTTGTCAAACTCTTTGCATGTTATTTAGTATGATGTGCAGAAATTTAAGAAAGTACCGGTCTTCATGATTCCACTTTGAAACTGGGGAAGAGGTCCCTATGACTATTAAAGGGGGGGGTTCTTATACACCATTACTTATGAAGCAGAAAGTTTATTTGCTTAAAGTGTCATTTGAAGATACTTAAAACTGCATGCAAACTTTATTTACTGTACAGAGTCCTGGATGTATTTATCAAATAGAAAAACCACCCTGGACTTGGTTGTTCACCTGTTTTGTGATTTCCCTTTGGAAGAAAAAAAGAGTTGTCATAGCTATTGATATTTTACTAGGCAGTGTTCTATTACACTGAAAAGGATGTTTTTTTAAAAAAAATATTTGCAAACAAATTTTAAATTAGGGTAACAGTTGCTATATAATATCTTGTATATTCACATCCTAAAATTTTCTGTTTATGGGATGTGTGTATATGGCTTAGCCCCAGGTTTACTGTGCAGATTAACAGGTACTTAAAAAACTAGCTAAAATAGAAAAATTGCTGATCATTTGTGCTAGAGCATTGTACACAGTAAGAGAAAATCCAACTCTTCATATTTAAAATTAATATAATGTGATAATTGCGAAAGACCAAAATCAACATGTCTTTTAAATTATTACAGGAGCAAAAATTCATCAACTAGTTTTCAACGTGCTTTAGATTTTAAATGTTGTTTGGACAGTTCTGGCTTTAATTTAGACCAATAGTAGATTATTAGCATTCCAGTTTTCTCTACCAAAGCTTTCTTTTGGAAGCATCCCTAATCTTCTTTGTTGATAAGTGAGCCTTTACTATCGTTCTTGTTCTAATTCTCTAAAACCCTAGGTATAAAGGTCTTCCCTCATTTTCTCCACATACCCCCTTTTGGGGAATTTCAAGTTTTATATTTCCTTCAAAATTGCTTGAAGTTAGGAGTTCTCATAGCCACTGGACATCTACTTTTCAGGGGAATGTTCTAAGATTGTTCATACATAGAAAATTTCAAAAGTATTATTCTTCAAATTGGTATGTGAGCAGAAGGCTTCTGCAGGAGTGGGTTTTTCTTTCTCCTCCTTCGTTTTTCCTTGAAAGGATTTGATCCTGTAGGAGATGTAGACATTTTTGGTTTGTTTTTTAAAAATTAGAACTTCTTTAATGCTTCTCGTAACCTCATATTTCCTTGCCTATTTGGAGCCATTAAGAAGAATGCCTTGGTCCTGATCTTCCACTGAGGAGACTTGGGACTCTCCTGTCCCCTATTGATTGTTTTCTTGAGTTCTGAAAGGCCTGTGGCCAGCCCACCTTTCCTTCCTTCCTTCCTTCCTTCCTTCCTTCCTTCCTTCCTTCCTTCCTTCCTTCCTTCCTTCCTTCCTTCCGTTTCCTAATTGCATCAACTTGCACACTGATGTCTAACTATATATCTAGTATTTAAAACTCCTTTCTAATTTTTTTGAGCATTCATTGCCTATAATTTCTCAGCTTTTCCTTGGTTTCCTTACAGGGGCTCATCTGGCAAGGAAATTCAGCTAGGTTGCCCTCTCTCCATACTGGACCATCTATATCAGTGTTCTAACTCTTCCCTGATGCTCTCTGAGATATGCAGACTGTTTAACCAGACTCAGTAGTTACTCTTAAGCAGTTTTTAGATGGAGTTGGTCCTTGTAGGAAGAAACTCTTGATGTCACCTTCCTTATCTTCAAAGCAGGTCCTTTCCCTTGAGGTTTTTAATTCTTTGAAAACTTGATACTGTTTCAGCTGAAAAATTAGCAAGATTATTAAATAAGAAACTGAAGAGTAGTTGCAGACTACATTGGATAATTGTGACTTTCAGTTCTGTATCAGTTGAATTTTTGTTCTTTCCCCTGTGTATGTGGTGGTTCTATTTTTCAATAAAACTTTTGTTTAAAAAAAAAAAAAGGTGTAAAATGTTGTTACTGAAAACTCTAGAAAATCTCATTTTCCTTCAGTTAGAAGTGACTTAGACTTTTTGTCCAAATGCCAAAATAATGTATTTAGTCTTTTCAAAGACCAATCATTTCCTTAGATTTTTCTGTTTGCAGTTTCTTTTCCTGGCTACATGATGTGTCAATATGTATTTTCAGATATATACACACACACATGTGCACACACATATATTCTGAATTTTAGGAAAGTTTATTTTTAATTGTGTTAATCTACTTGTGTTGATTTGATTTTCTTCTTTGTGAACTCTTAATATACACATGTTGTTTCTCTTTTTCTATCTTCCATAATATAGAATTAGGGATTTCCAGAGGACTGATAGCTGAATCAAACCTATCAAAAGCCCAAATTTAAGTGAGAAGTAAAATTTTAGTGAATGTAGTCCAAGCATAGAAGTAATTGACAAGAGACTAGGTAGAATATTTTCTATAACTCAACCAACAACCTCTCTGCTTCCTAGTAATCTTTTTTCTTTTTTTTTGTGGGTACCGGGGTGTCGATCTCAGGACCTTGTGCGCCAGTAGGCGCCCGTGCCGCTGAGCGATATCACCGGCCCCTTTTTCGTATGTGGGTTCCAGGAGTCGAACTCGGGCCCTCGTGCTTGCCGGGCAGGCGCTTAAGCCGCTGAGCCATCTCGCCAGCCCTGCTTCCTAGTAATCTTATGTTTTCTTATTTCCTTAAGTGGTAAAAATAAGAAACTATAAAATGTTTATCACTACATTTGAGATTATGCAAAGTTTCTACATTATAGCTTACTAAACATTCCCAGGGGAATTATTTATAAATCATTTCTAGGCAATGCTATATTTTTTTCTCAAATGCTACATTTATTTTTCTTTATGTGTGGCATCATAACTAGGCTTTCTATTTTCTCCCTGGCTGCTAGGAATCTGAGCCAAATTGCAGCTCTGCCTTAAAATAATAGACAAAATTATGCAGAGATTCTTATTGCATGCATATATTGTTTAACTTAGAGCCAGCTACTACTCCAAAGGTTTTTAAAATTTGTTGGAAAGGAAATACCTGCAGGGAAGTTGTATACAAACTTTAATTCAAATATGCATTATGAGACTATCTGGAAATTTAATCAGATTCTAGTTTTAAAAAGGTATCTGTAATACAGAAAGAATGTTAAAATCATGGTTATTATATTTATTATTGTATTTTATTTATAAAATAAAAGCTTGTGCCCTGGTTTAATTTTAAACTTCAATAACTTATATCAAAGTAAATGGCTTACTTTCTATACTGTGCTACTGCTTTACATCTTGACAAAGTATAATTTAAAATGAACTAATGAATTTACAGTAGTGACCTCAATCACTCAAAGTTATGGTATGTACAAGCGTAGACCATGTCATACAAAAAAGGAAAGCTAATCTCTTTTACTATAGATATGAAAAACTTGATGAAAATTCATTAACAAGATTCACTAATTTTGGAGAGGATGCTATTATGATTATCATTCTTAATAGTGCCCTTAAAATAGGTTGAGACAAACCATTTCAGTATGGTCACTTATTATTTTGACATAAGCTAGTTTCATTTTCTTTCTCCTCTACATTTCTTTTCCTCCTATCATCACATTATGTTTTATTGGGCATGGGTAATGTCTTGTGGTCTTTTGCTGAACATTCATCAAGTTGGTAAAGGGCTTATTACCATGCATCAGATGCCTTGGGAGAAATGCGCCATCACTTAACCAAGAATTTGAATCTGTAAATAGTTCTTTGCCTGACAGATAAAGACAAAAGACATTGCAACATTGAGCATTTTATAAAAAGAGCTTTAGACTGAATATCTATCTAGCTCTTTATAGTGAATATATTTAAAGCTTGTTAATTGTATGCTCAGCTATATTTTCATAAGGTTGTATATTGAATGGATATAATAACCTTAAGACAAACTGAAATAAAATAACGGAATGTTATCTGGAACTTGGATTGGTAGTGCCTCAAGAGAAAAACCCAAGAGCCCACTAATTAAACCTTGATTTATAAATGGCTATTAAAATGTACAGGCAATGACACTAAAAATCTTACAATGATGTATAACAAATACACAAATCTATCTATCTATCATCTATCTATCTATCTATCTAATCTATCTATCTATCTCATTTATCTGTCTACACCAGGAAATGAAGAGGTGGACCCAAGCATGCAATACTTGTTAAATTAAGGCTGACCAAACTTGGGAGGTAAAAACTATACTTATGTTTGGGTACCCAAAATACCTCGCCTAAACATGTAACTGAATGAACTCACTTGCCTGGAATGCATTCATGTTGCATTGCACCAGTGATTTATTTTTAACTATTTGGTGCCTTGACATGAGAGTACCTTATGTAATGATTCCCATAATCAAGCTCATTAACATATGTATCAACTGACATTTATCTTTATGGATATTTGATAAGAATATTTAAGATCTCTTAGCAAATTTCAGCTATGCAATACATTATTATTTGTTATAATTTCCAAGTTGTACATTAGTTTTCTGGTTCTTATAACTGAAAGTTTATATCTTGACCAAGCGTGCCCATTGTCCCTCGTCTCTAGCCTTTGATAATAACAATTCTCTAATCTGTTTCTTTAAATTCAACTATGTTAGGTTTCACACAGGAATGATATCATGCAATACTTGTCTTTCTGTATCTATTTCACTTAGAATAATGCCCTGAATATCATCTGTGTTGTGATAAATTGCAGGATTTTCTTCGTTTTAAAAAAGGAATATTATGTTACATGTATGTATATATACACACACGTACACATGCACACACATAGGTACATACAAAAATATTTTTCAGGTCCTTGAGATGGCGGTGCCTGTGAGAGGAGTATAAGGACACACACCTTTGGCAGGTGGACTGACCGGAACCCTGAGGCCCAGGACAACAGCTGGGCCGGGCGCAGGGGTGCACACACGCTTCTGGCAGGCAGAGATGGAGAGACCAGCAACCTGGAAGTGTCTGAAGCAGCAGTGAGGAGCCAGCATCTGGACTTTGGAGAACTCCACCAACAGAAGACCAGTCCCAGTACCCACATCCAGAGGCCAAGATCATCTCCATACCCAGAACATTTCTGAGATTAAACATGGACACTATCACTGAACTGTAAACACCAGAGGTATTTTACTACTTTCATTCTCCCTTGTTTGTCTGATTGGCTATCCCTTTCCTGTCTGGCTGGATGTCATCTTGTTTTGTTTTTTATTCTGTGGTTATTTTTGTATTTGGGTTTTTTTTTTCCACTCTTTCTCTGGTCTACATTTTCTTTCTTTCTTTTCTTCTTTTCTTTTTCAATCTCTTTCTCTTTCTTTCTTCTTTTTTTCACTATTTAGGTTTCTTACCTTTCTTTTTCTTTTTCTTCTATTGATCGTCTTTCTCTTTCCTCAACTACATCTTGACTTTAAACTTTCAAGTGAGTAAACATTGTCTCTACCTTTTCTGATTTCTCCTCATTCTAGTTCATTCTTTCCCTCCTGTGTCCTCCAGTTTCCCAAAACTCAGGTGATCATCTACTAACTCTACTATATTTGACTTCATTCATCACTTTATCCTGTCCCCTACCCATCTTAACACCCCCCCCCACTCCCTGCAGAAGGGTAATACCACTCCATTAAGGGGGAAATCACCACATACAAGAGCCCGGTATACGTTTGATTTTGTTATATAATTTTAGAGTTTGCTCCTGTGGTCAGAGGTAGCAGGTTAATGGTTACCATAGTTTGTCAGTAGTTAAGTTGCATTTGAAACTATTGTTATTACTAACTGTACTACTTTAGCCAGGATGTCATATATGCTATAAACAGTTTTTCTCCCCTGTATGATAACACTGTGATTGTATGGAGTCATAATCATCACCACAGCACAGTACCAAAGGATTGGGAACTAAGCCAAATAATAATTTCGTATCCTTTACAAATTGGGAATGTAGGTTCTTGGGATAGCTATAAAGAACCACCTACATCTAGAGGACATCCCCGAAGAACAGATATTTCTTAGGGACACCTCAATACTAGTGATAAAGTTATATATCATAAGAAATCAGCAAGCATCAACACAGAAAATGAAATAAAATTTAAAAGACAAAATAGACAGGGGCCGGTGAGATGGCTCAGCGGCTTAAACGCCTGCCCGGCAAGTGCGAGGGCCCGAGTTCGACTCCCGGAACCCACATACGAAAAAGGGGCCGGTGATATTGCTCAGTGGCATGGGCGCCTGCTGGCACACGAGGTCCTGAGGTCGACCCCCTGGTACCCACACACAAAAAAAGACAAAATAGACAATGACAAGTCACAGATGCAAAATGCAACCCCAGACCCCCAGCCCACCCAGGACAAGCCTGGAACTGAATATGATAGATGAAATTGGAAGTCAAACACTGGAACTTTCTGAAATGATAGCAACAGAAGTGACAAATCAAGTGGGAAAGGCTATAGAGAAAATAATCTCTCAGGTACAAAAAGAAATGATGCTTAAAATCAAAGATATTAGAGAAGACACAGATAAAAGAATAGATGAGCTTAGAAAAATGATGTAAATAAAAAATGCCAAACATAGGAAAGAAGTGGAATCCATGAAACAGATCCAAACAGAAATCAAGAGATTAAAACCTCCACTGAAAGTATATGCAACAGATTGAATGTAGAGGACAGAATTTCAGATCTTGAAGACAGAAGTGCAGCCAGTGATCATGAAAAGAAAGATATCTTAAAAATAGCAAGAGACCATGAAAAATCAATTCAATGGCTACAAAATGAAGCAAAGAAGAATAACATAAGATTGATTGGGGTCAATGAGAAAGCTGGAGATGCCAGCTGCAAATGCCATAAAAACTATTCACAGAAATAATGGCAGAAAACACCCCAAGTGTAGATAAAGAATTTGACATACAAATAAGTGAAGCATATAGAACTCCAAACAGCCATGACCAACATAAAACTACACCAAAACATATAATAATCAAGATTCCAGAAATTCAGCACAAGAACAGAATATGAAAAGCTGTCAGAGAAAAGAAACAGATCACCTATAAAGGAAAGTCCATCAGAATCGTGGCAGATTCTCAACACAAACCCTCAAGTCAAAAAGAGCTTGGAGTGAAGTATTTCAAGTTCTGAAAGAAAACAACCTCCAACCCAGATTGATGTACCCTGCAAAACTATCATTCAGAATTAATGGAGAAATAATATCCTTCCATGACAAAGAACAACTGAAGAAATTCATGACCAACAAACCAACCCTACAAAGAGTACTGAAAGATATTCTAGACAGAGTTAAGGAAACCACCAGGCAGGGCAAGCATTTAAATACAGGGGAAAAGCAGGGAATGGACAGCAGAAAAATGCCATGACAAAGACAAGCCAATACATATCAGTTATAACCATCAATGTAAATGGCCTCAATTCACCAATCAAAAGAAACAGACTGGCAGAATGGATCAAGAAACAAGATCCAACAATATGCTGTATACAAGAAACACATTTAACTCAAAAAGAAATTCATAGACTGAAAGTCAAAGGATGGAAAACAATCTTCCATGCAACAGGAACCCAGAATGAAGCAGGGTTAGCTATTCTCTTTGCTGATAATGTGAACTTCAAACCAACAATGATCAAAAGAGATAAAGAATGTCACTACATACTTGTTAGGGGAAAACTTCAAGAGGAAGAGACAACAATCATAAATATGTATACACCAAATATGGGAGCACCCAACTAAATAAGACAATTATTAATAGACATGAAAAATAAAATAAGCAATAACATAATTGTAATGGGAGACCTTAATACCCCATTGTCAGAAAGAGATAGATCAACTAGACAACAAATCAGCAAAGAAATATCGGAACGGAAAAAACCTGTGAACAAATGGACTTAGTAGATGTTTTCAAAGTGTTCCACCCAATATCATCAGAATACACATTCTTCTCAGCTGCACATGGGATGTTCTCTAAAATAGACCATATACTAGCCCACAGAACATGCTTAAATAAATGCAAAGGAATTGAAATTATTCCATGCGTATTATCTTACCATAGTACAATGAAATTGGAAATTAATAGCAAAGGAAACTACAAAAACTCCATAAACACATGGAAATTAAATAACACCATCCTAAACAACCACTGGGTCACCAATGAAATAAAGGAAGAATTAAACAGTATCTACAACTAAATGAGAATGCATTTACAACATACTGGAACTTATGGGATGCAATGAAAGCAGTCCTAAGAGGGAAATTTCTAGCAGTGAATTCTCACATCAGGAAAACAGAATGAGCATAAAAAAACAACCTAATGTTGCACTTCAAACTTCTGGAAAGAGCAGAGCAAGACAAACCAAAAGCCCATACAAGGGAGGAAATTATAAAGATCAGAGCACAAATTAATGCAATGGAGACCAAGAAAACAATACAAAGAATTAATGAATCAAAGACTTTGTTCTTTGAAAGAATAAATAAAATTGATAAACCCTTAGCCAAGCTTATCAAAGAAAGGAAAGACTCAAATTCATGCACTGAGGAATGAAAAGGGTGATATCACTACAGATCCTGTGGAAATTCAGAAGATCATCAATATCTACTTTGAATATATTTACTCTCATAGGATGGAAAACACAGAAGAAATGGACAGATTCTTAGAGACTTATGAATTACCAAAGCTGAATCAAGAATATATAAAAATTCTGAATAACCCAATATCAGTAAATGAGATTGAAAATGTATTAAAAACTTACCAACAAAGAAAAGCCCATGTCCTGATGGATTGACTGCTGAACTCTATGAGAAATTTAGAGAAGATTTAATGCCAATACTCCTCAAACTCTTTAATAAATTTGAAAGGGAAGCAATCCTCCCTAACTCATTCTTGGAGGCAAGTATTACCCTGATACAAAAACCAAACAAAGACCCAACCAAAAATAGAGAACTACAGGCCAGTCTCCTTGATGAACATAGATGCAAAAATCCCCAATAAGATACTAGCAAACAGAATGCAGAAAATCATCAAGAAAATTATACACCATCACCAAGTGAGATTCATCCCAGGAATGTAGGGATGGTTCAACATACGCAAATCAATAAATGTAATACATCATATCAACAGAGGCAAAGACAAAAATCACATGATCATCTCAATAGATATGGAAAAAGCTTTTGATAAAGTAGAGCACTCATTCATGATAAAAACCCTACAGAAAATCAGAATAAATGTTTTTTACCTCAGTCTGATAAAAGACATCTATGACAAACCAACAGCCAACATCATACTAAATGGACAAAAACTGAAGGCTTTCAATCTAAAATCAGGAACAAGACAAGGATGTCCACTATCACCATTCCTATTCAATATAGTTCTGGGAACATTAGCCAGAGCAATTAGACAAGAAAGAGTAATAAAAGGAATAAGGAAGTGAAAAAAAAAGTTAAATTATCATTATTCACAAATGACATGATACTCTACATAGAAGTCCCCAAACACTCCACCAAAAGACTCCTAGAATTAATAAGCAAATTCAGTAGTATAGCTGGATATAAAGTCAACACTCAAAAATCAATAGCATTTCTATACACAAACAACAAACTCACTGAGAGAGAAATTAGGGAAACCACACCCTTCACAATACCATCCAAAAAAATGAAATATTTAGGAATCAATTTAACAAAGGAGGTAAAGGATCTATATATTGAAATTTACAGTACTCTGAAAAAGAAGATTGAAGAGGATATCAGAAAATGGAAAAATATCCCTTGCTCATGGATAAGAAGACCCAACAGTGAAAACAGCCATACTCCCAAAATTGTTATACAGATTTGATGCAATCCAGATCAAAATACCATTAACATACCTCACAGAACTAGAGAAAATATTCCTAAAATACATCTGGAAGCAGAAGAGACCTAGAATAGCAAAGGCAATCCTGGGCAACAAAGGCAAGGCAGGAGGCATCACAATCCCTGATTTGAAATTATACTACAAAGCTACTGTGATAAAATCAGCACAGTACTGGCAAAAAAAAAAAAAAAAAAAAAAAAAAAAAAAAAAAAAACCAAAAAAACAAAAAAGCAGACCCAAGGATCAATTTAACAGATTAAAAGATGTAGAGAACTACAAACACACTCAGCCACCTTATCTTTGACAAAGGGGCCAAACATGTTCACTGGAAGAAAGATAGCCTCTTTAACAAACAGTGCTGGAAAAACTGCTCTCTACATGCTGAAGACTAAAATTAGACCCATCTGTATCTCCAAACACTAAACTAAAGTCAAAATGGATCAAAGATCTAAACATTAAAACAGAAACACTAAATCTACTGGAAGACAAAGTAGGTGGAAATGTTGAAGACATACGGGTAGGCAGAGACTTCATGAAGAAGACCCGAACTGCATGGGAAACACTTCAAAGAATCAACAACTGGGATCTCATCTTATTAAAAACCTTTTTCACATCAAAAAAATCACCAACAGAGTGAAAAGAAAACCCACAGAGTGGGAAAAAATTTTAGCCAAATGTCCCTCAGAGAAAGGACTTATATCAGGATCATATAAAGAATTGAAAAAAATTAGACCCCCCAAATTCAAAGACACAACCCAATAATAGGTGTCTGAGATGAACACACACTTCTCAGATGAAGCAATACAAATGACAAATAAATATATTAAAAATGTTCAACATCATTGGTTATTTGAGAGATGCAAATTAAAACAACAGTGAGATTCCATCTCACCCCAGTAAGAATGGCTACTATCAAGAAATCAACCAATAACAAATGCTGGAGGGGCTGTGGGGAAAAAGGAACCCTTCTCCACTGTTGGTGGGAATGTAGACTGATGCAACCCCTAGGGAAATCAGTGTTGAGATTACTCAAAAAACTAGAATTGGAGTTCCCATTTGACCCAGCTATTCCCCTTCTGGGTATTTTCCCAGAAGAATTAAAAACATCATACCACAGCAATATATGTGCACCCATGTTTATGGCAGCACGATTTTGAAATAGCTAAATCTTGAAAACAACCCAAATGCCCATCGTCCGAGAATGGATAAAAAAGATTTGGTATTTTTATACAATGGAGTACTACTCAGCTATAAAGAAGGATAAACTTGAGAAATTTATAGGGAATTGGATGCAATTTGAGGCCATACTCATAAGAGAAATAAATCAGACTCACATGTGTAAACATCATATTGTCTCTCTAGTGTAAGAAGCTGAAAGAGTAAATAAGATCCAAAATGTACAATAGGTATTGTGAAATGGGAAGAAACTGTTCAAAAAGAAAGAGAAAGTGGGATGGAGAAAGGAAAAATAAATATATTTGCTATTATTTCATTGAAAAGAAAGTTTTGTGCCTATATTGTTTGATCAATTGTTCATGCCTGTATCTTATAATATGAGCAATTACTTTGAAGATAACAATACACAATGTACTAACTATTGTTACTCTCTTACAATCTTGTTTTGAAATTTTGTGACATTGGTTTTTATTTTCTTTAAAATAAAAAAAATTTTCATTGAAATTCTACTCATAACTCCTTTCTTTCTATTAGTATATGTTAGTGATACATAATAATTATATCCATCTTGGATAATTCGTACATATACATATCAGATCTTAATCACTTTTCTTTCCACTTCCCTTCCCATCTGCCCCCATCTCCAGATCCCTTTCCCATTTCCACAAGTCTATCTCCCTATTTCCTATCATCTCTTTTTTATTTTGCTCTTAATTTTAAGTTTCTCATATAAGAGAAACTATACAATATTTAACCTTCTGTGTCTGACTTATTTCTCTTATGTTCACAAGATTCATCTGATTTCCTACAAATGACTCAAATTTGTCCCCCTTTACAGTTGAGTAGTATTGTATATATAGTGTATGACATATATAGCACATATTACTAGTTATATATTACTAATTATAGTCTTGATTTTTAAAGTAATTAGAAATATAGCTGGAATTTATACTCTTGCAATAAACTAGGAAGGTAACTCTGAATAATTCCTTTCTTGCTTGCTATTCTTACTGTAATTAAACTTTAAAGTTTACAGTGTTTAGATTTGACTAGACATTTCAAAGTATTTAGCAAGTGGCTAGTGATAACATGTTGAATGGTATTAGTGTACTTAGTTTCCCATGACATGAATAAAAACATCCAGGTGGAATTTCCTAAGTCATTTGTACTTTAAGCAAATGATTATATGTTTAGGTATTCACTTGACTAGAATTAGCAGTTAATTTACAATTTGATGAAATGGAGTAAAAAATATTTGAGGTTGGAATTTGTTTATGTGAATTGTTTTTATGACTTGTAAAGTCATTTTAAATTCCTAAATTGGTTTCTAACAATAACACTCTTTTCTTTCTTCATGCTGATTAGATTCACAGAGCCAGTGGTACTTAAGAGACCCAGTGAGTTAGGTTATAAGCAAAGGCTCACCACTGCTTGCGATCTGACATCTGATTTTAATTATAGAGAGGTAGGTAAACATTGATGCTATGGTCAGATAGAAGCTGGTATGCCTTTTCTAGGCTCATTAGAGATTGTAACTTGCCAGTTTACACACACACACATACACACAAGAAGTCTGAACTGTAGACTACTTTCTGAATTCTTTGTTTTTGTATCCTACTGATAATCTTCTAGAGGGAAAAATACAGCTTCAAATCTAACAGTAGATTAAATAAGCAAAAAAAGAAAAAAAAAAGAATGCATTAACTTTCAGTTCACGCTCTCTCGCACCTACCCTCCAACTCCCACCCCAGAGTCTCTCTGGAGCTATTTACTCAGTTATTTATCCCTAAATCAAACGGTCCCATTCTCTGAAGCTTCATATTTTCCCTAACAGCTCTCTAACCCCAGCTAAAAAACAAAGACCAAAAACAACATTAAAGAAAGCTCCACAAAGGTTTTGTTTAACTTCCCTCCCAGCCTACCTCTCATCAAATGAATTCCTTAGAAGTCAGGTCGTGATTAGTAATGCTAGTTTGCTGTGGACTCATTCTACTAATTTGACAAAAATCAGAATAACAAAGATAGAAGATTCAACACCTCTCATACCTTTTTCTTCTGTGTCTTATGCTACAGTACTCTAAAAAGACTTTTCTTTATTGCCTATGAAATACAACAATGAAAGTTGACTTTAATAAATTTAATTCATTTTGTAGTAGCCTCACTCAGGTATATTGAGGTTATTTTTTGGTAACTTTTCTCTTTGACCTCCATCAACTACAATTTAAGCTTACACGTTTTAAAAGTTTAGAGACTGCTTAGCTCTGTTTTCTATTCCTTCATAGTTTTTGTAGTTTCACTACCCAAAGATAAGCACTGCAGAAAGTTTCTGAAGGTGGTGTGATATTAATCACCTTCTCGAACTGAGGGAATAACTAGGAAATATTCCCCATGCCTCATTGCCTCTGAATAACCATATGCCCAACTGAGCATCACTGAAGATACTCAGGATTCTGGAAACAGGACCATGTGTGTGATTCCAGGCACCCCTTAAAGATCCAGATTGGTTCTGATTTGCCTTGGGAGAGCTTCTTAAAATAAACCTGCCCTATGGGATTGTTAACACAGTTCTGTCTAAACAGCAAAAAAGAACCAGTGGAAAACAAACTCTTATTACAATGGCTAGAACTAAAAGGACACAAGGTAAAATACTTGCAAATATAATACTATATATGTTTATCTTCATACTTTCATCTGCTTCTTGGAGAATCTGTAAAAACATAGTATGCTCAAAATGATGAATTTTGCTATACATAAATTATAGTTAAAAAGAAGAACTATAAACCTGGCATGTAGTAACAGTTTGATAAAATACTATTTTTGATAGCCGTCTTGAAGCAAATTTGAAAAGCCAGAAATATTACTCTTATACTATCATATTCTCATATCTAAGTGTGTAACTGGAATGCAAAAATTGCAATGTACATAGCAATGATTTTAATTTGATAGATTTAGTCAAATAATTGCTCAACAATTTCAATTCCATATTTGAAATAATTTTAAGCACTCTGGATAAAAGAAAAAACTGAGTTAAAGATTTGCCATAAAGGTTCAGTGAGTTTGTGAATTCAGTAAAGGTTTTAATAGTTTTAAAATAAATCACTTAAATAAAATTAATTCAAACATATTTAAGAAGTCTTTTTATTTCAATGGTTAATTAGAAAATTGTTCAACTCTTAGAGTCTGTAGTTTACATGTTTTGCTTCTTTTCAAATTTCAAAAGTAATAAATTTGTCCTGTAATAAATGAAGTCATAAAATGTTACTGAAAAATGTGCAAGGCTAATACTCCAGCAGTCCAAATCCTATGGCTCTACCCAACCTCAAGGGCAGATCCTAGAAATCTCATTGTGGATCTTTCCATACCTGTATTTATTATTTATTTATTGTTATTTTTCTTAAATTGTCAGATAACATTATACGTTTTTATTGCTTACAGCATGATGTTTTGAAGTGCATGTACATTGTGGAATGGTTAATTCTAGCCAATTGAAACATACATTGTCTCACAGACTTTTTTTGGTGAGAGTACATTAATATATCCTCCACATTTTTCAAAACTGCAGTTTATTCTGATTAACTATACTCACCTTGTTACACAATAGATCTCTTGATCAATTTTTTTAGATACTACATGTAAGTGAAGTAATGCAGTTGTCTTTCTATGTCTGGCTTTTTTCACATAAATGATGTCTGCTGGAGTCATCCATGTTATTATGAATATCAGGATTTCATTTTTTAAGACTGAATAACATTCCATTGTGTGTATATTCACTGCATTGTGTTCATCCAGTCATATGTCAATGGACACTTAGCTGTATTCTTTATCTTGGCTATTGTGAATATTGCTGCTATAAACATGAAGTGTAAATATCTTTTCAACATACTGATTTCATTTTTTTCTGGCTTTATACCTACTAGTAAGACTTCTAGATCATATAGTATCTCTGTTTTTAATTTTTTGAGGAATCGCCATACTGTCTTCAATAATAGCTGTATTTTCAATAATAGCTGTTTACATTCCCACCACGAGTGTGCAAGGGTTCCCTTTCTCCACATCTTATGATCATTTGTTATATTTTGTCTTTTTAATGGTAACCATTCTATCTGGGGGTGAAGTGATATCTCTTGTTGTTTTTATTTACATTTCCCTGGTGATTAGGTTATTGAACATCTTTTATAAACCTGTTGGTCATTTACATAATTTATTTTGGAAAATGTCTGATCTTTTCTATACAGTTACTAGAGTTCCTTATGTACTTTTGCTATCAATCCTTCTCGACAGATGTATAGTTTAGAAATATTTTCTCTACATGAAGAAAAATAAAATTTGAATCTTATTGCTCACCATATACAAAAGCAACTCAAAACAGATTAAACATTTACACGGAAGACCAGAAATTATGAAATAGCTAAGAGAAAAAATAGGGGAAATGCTTCATCACATGGGATTGGGGAAAGATTTTTATAAGACCTTGAAACCATAGACAACAAAGGTAATGATGAATAAATGTGATTATATAAAACTAAAAAAAAAAAAAAACAGAGTGATGAGAACATTTACAGAATGGCAGGAAAATATTTGCAAAAATTCATTTCTCAATGTTCATTCATAAAAACATATGCAAGAACAGGTACGCCTGTATACAGATGTGGTTTCTTTCTTTTACCCTGAAATAGAAACCTAAGATATCCATAGTAATACTTACTTTTTTCTATGTAATATACCATGTACATTGCATTATATAATTTTCACTACTATAATAAAATACACGAGGCAGACTTCTTATTAAGGAAGGAAGCTAAGTTCACTCACCATTCTGAAGGTTCAAGGGCATGGAATCTATATCCACTGACTTCTGCTCATGACTATCTTGGCTGCTTTACCTCATGGCAGATGGCAATGGCAGGAAGGCTTGTAGGAGAAAGAGACTGCATTTCAAAACAAGGAGTAGGAGAAAGGGAGCCAGTCTTGCCAGTTGTATAACTACCCTCACCTGATAACTTACTTAATTCTTTTCAAGGACACCTCCTCAAGGGTCTTCCACTAAGCCCCACCTCTTTAAGTTTCCATTATCTCCCAGTACAGCACCCTGGGGACCAAAGCATGGATGCCACAGACACTCAGATCATATAAAAGCCATAGCAGATACACCTTTAAGTCAGTAGGTAGAGATCTACCTTGTTCTTATAATTTTTACAAGCATATACGTGCAGATATAATTTCGTAAAAATTGTGCCATACTATAGCTCCTTTAATAAAAGTCATCTCCTAGCTTTTATTTTTGCTTGCTTCTCTTCCCTAGTCCACTCTAAACTTTCATTATTCCTCCCACTCCCCACGTTATCTAGCTTTTTGTAATATTACATACATACACCCATACACATCACATATATATACTTTTTCATCATTGCTTTCTTTAAAAATAGAATATTAAATTTTCTCCCTTACAGGTCATTTTCCTTCTTCAACACATTTTGGAATCTACCTAAGTCCCAAGTCAGTTCACATAGTTGATTTTTCAATAGTCATAGCAACATTGCATAATATTGTATACATTATCTACCTGCTTTTCATTTGGTCAGCATGTTTTGCTCAAACCTTATTTTTTTGCCATGTGAAACAGTGCTGAAATAATTTTATTTTGTATTTTACATAGTCTGGTGCTTTTATACCCATAGGATAGAGACCCAGATATTAAACTGTGGGCAGAAGCATATGCGAATTTCTAATTTTAATAGATATTGCCAGTTGCTTTCCAAAAAGACTGTAACCATTTACATTTTTACATTTCCCCTCCCTTTTTAACCACGTCTGTGTCATCAGTGGGTATTATCGCTCAGTTCATATTTTTCGAGTCAGATAGTGGTTGTTGAGAACTATTAAAAGACAATTGTTGGTAGCTTTCGACAACGAGATGAGGGAGGGAATTATGACTCCTTCCTCCAACTCACAGGGGTCTGTTACCATGAGCATGAGACTCCAACTGAGGTTTTTTGGGTTTTTTCTGGTGGGTACTGGGAGCCAAACTCAGGACCTTGCGCTTGCCAGGCAGGCGCTTATGCCGCTGAGCTATCTCACCGGCCCCCAACTGAGGTTTTTACATGTGCATTTATTATCAACAAGCACCCAAACAATCTAGCTCTTCCTCTAAACTGTTGGAAGTCCTACACTGACTTTAAAGATTTGTCACAAGAGAAATACAAAGACAGTGGCAGAAAGATCACTTGTCTTTCAATCAGAAAAGATGACAAAATCACTAGTTTTGTCAACTAATGAAAACTTATTTCTAATCAACAAATGCAGTGGTGGAGATTTAGACCTTGAAATTTCAAGTAATTCTGTGTATTTGCTTCTGGAGAGCGAGCACCTGCTGCCTCTCAAGGTCTAATCAAACTAGTGTAGAATGTGAATTCAGGGTTTGTAAAACTCAAACTTAATGAACTCCTCTAGATAGTAGGTTAAAGATAATTTGCATACCATGTTGTCCATACTAAATATATTCAATTAAATGCTAACAGTGTTGTAGGTATAAAGCAGCAACTTAACTTTGCTACTTTTCTAAAAGACAGTGGCAACAAAAGAGAAAGCAAATTTCTTTATTATTATTAAATTTTGTTCAATAATTTAAAGCCATTGGGAGTGGTACCTCTGATAACCAAAGACATAAGAGAAAAGAAAGAAAAAGACAGTGCCAGGACATGGCAATTGAGTGGGTATATTTTTATGCTCCTGGGTACCAACTAAAATACTTAGGAAAAGAGGCCTTGTGGCTACTACATTTGCAGGTGAGGAGCATCTTTAATGTTTGATGGACTTATCACAAGGTTTCCCAATGGTCAAAGACATTCATTTAGGATGTAAAATGCCCAATGCTTTATTGTAATTGGTAATAAACAGACAGAAACAAGTTATTTTTCCACAGCCCACAAATTACATTTCTTCAGGGAAGATTCTGGAATCATAGTTACAAACTTGGAAATAGTTCCATTGTTTTCCAAAATGAAAAATAAATATTTAAAAGATAAACACATTTTTCAATTTAAATTGTAAGACTAATAGGATAAACATTCAAAGGAATGCATGAATGAAATGCTTTCTGAAAGATAATGGAATCACTTTGAGGAATGGCCATTTGGTTGGCTTTGTTTCTGACACCATGATAGGAGCGTGTTATGGTCACTGGTGGTTTGATAAATGACTTTCCCATCATATTCTCATTTTGTGGGTTTAGGTCAGACACCATATTGTGACTTGGTTGGTGTAGAGGCTGGTATTTTACTGTATTTTTAGAATATTTAGTCTATTTAGAAAGTTTACATAATTCTGGTTACAGTGACTATAGTGACTAGGATTAAAATAAGAGTGACTTTTACAAAAACAAACTCTTTCAGCATTAGGGGGATGGTAGCACCTCCCATGTATCAAAGTGCTGCCAATGCCAGGTTTTGGTGCTTAAGATTACAAATAAAGGTGCCCATGAAGTAAGAAAAACATTTCGTCTGCTATTTGTAGGCACAGAATGTTCTTGAAAGGACAAGTGAAAGAAAATGTCTATTTTACCACTGTATGTGGTCTAGTGTAGAGTTTTGCTTTGCCCACTCTGAAAAATCGATAGTGGCCTCCTGCAGCACTCTGTGGGAAAGTATTAGGGTAGTGACAGGATGGACTGAGTGGAAGAGGAGAGGCATTTTGATATATCTGTATTAAAGACAACTGAGTGGGTTACAGTGAAATACCCCATTTCTACCTGATATGTGGCTTATATCATACTTCAAGTCTATTGAATCAGACGTTCCTTGTAGTCCTAATGACAAAACTACAACTTCATATTTATAATGCATAAACACAAAATGCACTTTCACAGCTATTACACATATATGTATCTATACATGCTTGTGTATAGGTACACATATTTCTTGCATTTTAAGCAGAGCAGAAAATTTAATTTAATGTTCACAAAATTATACTGGAAAATCTAGCTCAGATGAAATCAACTTTTGTTTAATTATTAAGTAACACATTAAAAGTATTTTAAGGTGCATATTTTAGTGAGGACTGAAATCACTGGAAAATATAAAAAAGGATATATAGATGAGCAAATAAATATGAGTGGTCTATAGTAAGAGTCTGAAAACCAATAAGCATTTTCCTTGCCTAAATATTTATATATCTAGTTAGTGGAAATTTTTAGACATTTCCCATTTTATGACAAACCTTTTAAAATTTTTGTGTTCCTGTCACAAAAGATCACTGCACACATCTTTTCTTTCAAAAATGGAAATTTTAACATTTCTAATTTATCTGTAGGAATTTTTTAATGTATTCTGGATACTAATGCTTGGTAGTTATGTGAATTTCAAATATATTTTTCTAGTTCATAGATTACTTATTCATTTTGTTTACAGTAAACTTTGATGACAAAATTTTAATATCATCACACATCATACTTCCACAATTACTAAATAATTCCTGTTTATTACAATGATATCTGAAATACAGTATTGTGGACCACGTTTCTATGTATGTTTAGATCTATGTCTCATTTTCTACTCTTCTCTATGTGTTTATCTGTTTTGGTAGCAAAATTATGCTTATTTCTATAGCTTTATAAAAAGTATTGATAGCTGGTAGTTCAGGCTCTCCAAACATCGTCACCCATTTCCCAACTTGGCTCTTCCTTTTTAGGAATTTCTTGGCTATTCCTGAATTTCACATTTTTGTGTATATTTTAGGCTGAGCTTCTCAACACCCACAAACACTTGGCTTAGGGTTCCTGGGAAATGGACTCTGAAATGGAGCTCTCAATGATGAGTGTTTGATTTGCCACCAAAATCAGATGACAATTGAGTCAAGAGTGAGCAGAGGAAGAAAGTGAATTGTGGTACAAATGAATGAGTGGCGGCAGATTCCACGTGGAGCTCAGGCTCTGTGATGTCTCTTCAGAGATGTTCCAAATTGAGCCACAAGGACACCCATCATTGAATGTGCCAGTCACTTTGGGCTGCTATAACAAAAATAACCACAGACTGGGTAGGAGCTGGCACAGCTGGTGTCCGTTGAGCACCTGCTTCCTGGTTTGCAGTTGGTTGCATCTTCATTGCATCTTCACATTGTGAAGAACAAAGACAGAAAGAAGCTCTTCTCTATCTTTTCGTAAGGGCACTAATCCCATTCTCGAAGGCTCCCGCAGTGGCCTAATTACTTCTCAAGGACCCACCTCCTAATACTGTCCTATTAGAAGTTAGGACTCAGCATGTGAATTTTGGAGAAGGCACACACTTCCAGCTCATAGTAGTGGATTTGGGTGGTCGGTGCATTAGAACATTTACTACAGCAGAACTCTTTCAGAATTTTGGTTGTGCTTTTCTCTGGGGAGATTTACAAGAGGAAGACTAGTAGAATTATCTACAGATACTATCTAATTACTCAAATAACTAACTACTCCAGTTACTCAAGGGTATAACTCGTAATTCTTCTCTACTACCATATGTAGACTCCCTCCCCACCATTCTGTGTGGCTTACAGAAGGGTCTGAGACTCTGATTATCTCAGCTGCTCTACTAAGCTGTAGATTTTGGGTGGTATATTTTGTGGTAGAACTCATGCATCCCATGGATCCCTGGGATATGCATTTAGTGGATACCATCTATGTGATGTAGTAGAGCCCTCGTTCAACTATTGAGTGGTATTCTATGTCAGTGAATCATTGTGCAGGCCTTACATTGTCCTGGCTAAGCTTGCAGGCAGATAAGGAAAAACATACTCATAGTTTGTGTCAATTCTAGATGAGATAAACTGTTGTCCTTAGCACAGGTAAAGGCTGTCATATATTAGGTTCCTTGGGATTTGGTAACAAACTGGGAACCTTAAAGCAAGAGAAAATTATTTACTCACAATTCTGTAGGGAAGAACTCTAGAATCAAGGTGTTGGTAGGGCTGTTCTCTCTCAGCTTGCTTATGGTGGTGGTTGGCAATCCTTTGTGTTTCTTAGCTTATAGATGCGTAACTCCAGTCTCTGCATCTTTTGTCACACAACCATCTTTCTCATGTGTCTGTGTCTTCTCCCCTGTGTCTGCACACGTCTGTCTGTATCTCTTCTCCCTGTCTGATAAGAATACCAGTGAGGGCCGGTGAGATGGCTCAGTGGCTTAAGTGCCTGCCCGGCAAGCGCGAGGGCCCGAGTTCGACTCCCGGAATCCACATACAAAAAAGGGGCTGGTGATATCGCTCAGCGGCACGGGCTCCTGCTGGCGCACGAGGTCCTGAGGTCGATCCCCCGGTACCCACAAAAAAAAAAAAAAAAAAAAAAAAAAGAATACCAGTGAGATTAAGGGCCTCTATCACTTTGGTATGGCCTCATCTTAGATCAGTACTTAATTAATTTCTACAAAGAAACAAGGTCACATTCACAGATACCACATGTTAGAACATCTACATCTTTTACCAGAGGACACCAATGAACCCACAAAAAGTCCAACATAATCAGTTTGCCACCAAGTGGCTAATTTTTCTTCTTGAAGGATACACAACATTGTGGGAGAGTGTTCAAGATTGGTTTCTTTTGCTGGAAGTTTGGCCATCTGGTGGCAGCAGGCACAACATCACCCCTGGTCAGGAGGAACAGTTGCTGTCAGACCCCTACCTAGCCTCCATCTTTGTTCCCATGATTACTACTTTTCCGTGGGTGTTGCATTAGCACTGGGGTAGACCATGGTAGGGGATGACTGAGGTCAAGTGGGTACACCATGCTGTTTGTTTGGCTATTTAGAATTTCTCATATTTTTCCCTCTTGGGATACTTGTTACTCTTTAGGTCAAGAAATGAATATGAAGGTTATGCCAACTAGCCAGTATATTGTTCCAATTTTAAATTCAAGGCTGAGAGAAGTGACACTAACTGGATCCATGGACTCAGTGGACCTACTGTGAGATGGATTTATGTCAGGACTTCTTTTATTACTTAATTTCTACATGGTTTTATTCCATTTGTCACTTTGGATCTCCACGTATCAGTGTCAACTCAGTCCTTGTCTCCAACAATCCTCAAGATGGTTGGGGTTTTCTCTTTCCCACTGGTAAATGGTTTAACAACCTGTGTGGAAGGACTAGGAAAATTACTACTGTTATGATTGTAGGGTCCTTACTCCTAGTCACTTAACCCCAGTAGGTTTGAGTCAGGAAGTATTCATTCCTTGGGCCCCTAGAGAGTGTGTGCTATTAAATCTCCACATAGCTGGCCTTGCTGCCACTCTAACCTGCCATTTGTTGAGGTATCTATACCCACCTTGAGTCCAACGGTCAAGCCATGCTTCTTGGTCTCTATTATTTCAGGACCATTCCCACTGTTGTCAGTGAACCTATTTCTGAAAAGGCAGCTCCGAGCTTGAGAACAGAGAGTCTCAGTGATACAGGTTGATGTCTCATGGAAATTCCTCATCGTTCTAATAAATGGAGTGTCCTTGAGACCTTTCTGTATAATATAGATTATAGCTGATTACATCTTTATTTGCCCTCTTATTTCTGGCATCTATTTTTCAATCCCCATTTCTCTGAAATTTTCAATCCCTTCCTTCACTGCTTGGTATGGAAATTCTAGCATTTTTATTTTACTTAGTAAGTGCTATTGATTTTTCCAAGTGTCCAAGAACTATCCCAGGAATATGTTAACATTGTCAGCTGGGATTCTTGCTCAGAGATTAAATCATGTGATGTAAAAGTGTGTTATCAAAATAAAAACAAAAGCCCTCTCCCCTACCTAAATAATGATCTAACCCACTTGGCCCAATGTCTTCATACTCTAGTTCCATGTGTCTTTAATCACCTTCTGCCCGTACAAGTTGACAAGGCTCAGCAGCTCCACACAGCTCTCCAATCATTTCGGTAATTTTATTGGAAGCTCATTAAATCTGTAGGTTAATGTGGGAAAAACTGAGTCCTTTTAGGAATAGGTTATTTCTTTTCATTCGTTCAGGTCTCCTCGATGAATTATTTGATCAAAACACAGACGTAAAAATCCCTAATGGAGGGCTGGTGAGATGGCTCAGCGGCATAAGCACCTGCCTGGCAAGCGCGAGGTCCTGAGTTCGACTCCCAGTACCCACATACGAAAAAAGGGCCGGTGATATCGCTCAGCGGCACGGGCGCCTGCCGGGGCGCGTGGTCCTGAGGTTGACCCCCAGTACCCACACACACAAAAATAATCCCTAATGGATCAAATTATAAAATTTTGATAAAAATTATCAATAATCATTGGTAATTTCTGATAAGCTCTCACTTGTCCAATTATCCCTACATATTTTTATATTTTTTTGGTATCATTGAAATATATGCTTTATAACTGTTCATTCCTGATGTGACTTATATATATTTATTTTTGTATTAAAAACCTGTTACTGTTTCATATTTAATTTCTTAAGTGTTCTATAATTTCTATTAAGATTTTCTTCACAAAAAATTATGATTTCTGAAAAAAAGAGAATTTTGAATTTTTTCCTTCTCGTTGCTTTTATTTTTTATTTTTTTTCTACTTCATTACACAGCTAGATCCTACCATCAAAGGCTTAGTAGAAATGGTGGTAACAGATGTCCTTAATTTTTTTTCTGAACTTAAAGAAAACACTTTCAATGTTTTACATTTAGTTTTGATATTCGTCCTACTTTTTTGTTTTTAATTCATCTTTTATAAAATGAAAGAAGTTATTTTTATCCCTATTTGGCTAAAACGCCTTAAAATATCAAACATGAATTTTGAATTTTTAAAAATACTTTTTGTGCAACTATTAAGATAATTATCTGCCTTTCTCTCTTTATTTATGCAACAAACTAACTGATTTCCTATTTAGCCAATATTGCATTCTTGGGATAATCTTATCTTTTTCATTATGTATTAACTTTTATATATTATTGTGTATAGATTTGTATTTTCTTTAACTATTAAGATTTTTAGTTTTGCTTGAGAGTGTCGTTGTTATATAATTTTTATTAATTTGACTGTTGTAGTTAGGTTTGGGCCTCAAAACGCTGGGCTCACAAAATGAGGTGGATATGTCGCCTCTATCTGCGTTCTTTGCAAGAATTTTGTAAAGTCACTGAAATTATCTTTTTTTAAATATGTGGTAGAACTAGTTTGTAAAGTTGTCTGGATCTAATGTTTTCTTTGTGGGGAATTTTCTATTGACTTTGAATCATCTTTACTCAAGGAAAATACATACTTGGTATTTTTTGAGACACTGAAATACTGGTAGGTGAATCATAGTACTATTATTTCACCAAATTATACCAGTATCACTATCTAGGAGAAATAATGTACTCATCAAATTTCTACAAACAGTGGCTGGAGAGTACTGAAAATTTCTCTTTCTATGGCAAACTTCCTGGCATCTCATTGGAAATCACAACCTACAGGCAAGAAACAAAGAATAAATTGTTAGCATGATCTATTTTAGGTTGTAGATCTAGGTTTGCAGAGTAGTGGCATTAAGACAAAAAATAAATTTCCTCATTAATGGTGTGTCATTAATGCTGATTTGAACCAATGTTCAGATTTGTCAGTCATTCTTATTTGCTCATGATTTTATTTTCCTTATACCGTTCTCTGAGTGTATTCTTCCAAGTGAGGTAACTACAACTGAATTCTATTTCCAGAGGCATCAGACTATATACTGTCACCTCTCTGTATTTAGATATAAATCTTTCATTTTTACTTCAATTTCTAGACTAACATGTAAAGTACTTCGAGTTTTCACCCTTGTTCTCACAGCACAATAAGAACCGAAAAAACTGAAAATCAACAACTCTGCTTAGACCTGTCAGAGAACTGAGGTTACAAAGCAAATAGCTGCTGCAGAAACTGGTGCAAGCAGATGCTAGGATTCATAGCTCTGGGAACTGAAGCCCAGGAGCAGAAGCCGATGGTCAGAGCCAGTGCTGGTAAGAACTTCTGAACTATAATTGATGACTCGTTGGAGCCTCAGTGTAGATAAACTTGAGAGTTAAAATCCCTATGGACCCAGTCTTAAGCAGGCCCTCCTATATTTATGAATTTTATCTCCTGGAGCACAAATGAGTTCTCATGCTGAAGCTTGGTGAAAAATTATCTAGTGCTCCTGGCAGGAGAAAGGAAAAAATAGTCCTTTTGAAAAACACCAGAGCTCTCTACTCTTCTTAACAAAGCGCTGGTTATAAGGGAAATTATTTTACCTAAGGCTAACCAACCGGGGGACGAGACATACCCAACTCCAGCCCCCTGTAGCTTTTCTGTCTAAGGAAGTGGAGAAAAGTTTACAAGAACTTGTGAAATTCACAGTGAAAGGCACAGACTCATTATAAAACTAAAACCTAATTTTTAAGATTAGAGGATGGTGCCCTTCTGTCCACTCCTTACCTTCATATCATTCAAGCTTCTGCCTAGTAGTGGTGGATTACAGCTAAAAAGAACTGCAGAGCTCAGATCCTATCCATGAAAGGTTCTCTAGGGAAACTCAGAGACAACAAGGGAAACCAAAACAATGACACTGTAACTACAGCGAACATTAAATACAGCCTAACTCTTAGATGAACCTGTATTTCTAACACTTCATGAAATGGCCTGGTCACTATACTGTTGATGCAGAGGAGCAGTTTCTGACATTATGTTTTGTTTGTTTGTTTGTTTGTTTACACTTCCCATGTGGTGTGCTTGCTTTGGCAGCACATATATATTTGCCATGTGGCGCTATTAAGCTACATCCTACATTTTAGACTGTCCTTTTCAACTTGGATGCAGACTCTTAACATTTAGTTCAGCTGAGTGGACATTTATGTTTGCTAATGATCAGTCACATTTAATGGCTGATCCATGTCATTCCATGGACATCTGTCATTGTCCTTTCCAGTTTTACATTTCCAACTTGAGTGAGCATGTCCTTACCAACTTTGGAGGTTTTATAATTTATTAAGCAACTCTAAAACCTTCCCTTTAAACTTCATTAAACCATCAATAGTTATCTCATCTACTCATCTCTAGTTACCCTTGGCCACAGTAAGAACTTTCTATAAAAAAGATTTTCTCAAAATATCTTGCAAAAAGTCTTGCTAAGTTCAGGTATATCAGGACAGTGCAAGTAGAATGTACAACTAGAAAATCACAATATAGAAAATTACAGGTGTTTTGTGTGACAAGTGTGCTGATTTTTACATTTGGCATTTTCAACTTTTTTCTAATCGGATCGTTTTTCATTCTTAATGAGTAAGAATAAAGATGCCCTGGGTCTTTGTGAGACAGGAGACAATTACAAAGAATTTTAGAAAACAGGATTCTGACAACAAATATAAACATAAAAACATACATTAAAATATAAGCTTTCGAGGACATGCATCTATTTTAATCAGAAGAGAATGAAGGTATGCCTAGCATACAGATGCTTTAATTCCTGGGTTCTTGAGAGGGACCACCACAGCTGATAGATGGCCCCCTCTGCTGCTCCCAACAGCAATTTACTATTCATTTGATTTACTTAACAGCTCTTAGTTTGTGAGACATGGATAATAATAGTTCCTACTTCAAGTATTGGTGATAGGTTAGTTACCAGAATTCAACAAGTGCACAATATATGTTATCCTTATCGATTTTCACAGAAGAAACAGGAAAGTCATGATGTGGACCATACGTCTTAAACACAAATAAAAATCACAGTGATGATAAGCATATAGGATGATTAAGAAGGACTAAGACCAGAGGAGAGCAACAGTTACAAAACAACAACAAAACAAAACAAAACAAAAACATACTCAGGACCTAGCTGCACATCTAGTTTAATACCTTGGGCTAAATTGTCTTGAGTATGAATTTTCCAGGAGCCCAATGGAGCTGAGAATTAGAACAGTGGGGTGGGTAGAAATGAGAGTCTGTATTAGAAAACTCCCAGCAGAAAATGGGAAATTGTTTCATTCTTCTTATTTTATACCCATTATTGATGATCAGATTTGCTCAAAATTCTCTTGTGAAAAGAAAGGACAATTTACACTACAGACAATGCAAAGTAGAATACAACCCATAATGGCAACTCTCTAGGAAAAAAAGTTAAACATTAACTACCTAGTAAGAAAAGTTATTCAGACAGTGGTCTTAAGTGTTCAAATTTTTAAGTGTCTCACCGGAGTTCCACGTGTCCTTGAGATAATCACTAAGTTATGGATCTATCTGTCTTATTTTAGGGCCAGTGGTTCAATAATGCTGCCATTCATTGCTAAATTGCCTCAATCCCTGTGGTATAACCCCCCTGCTATCTTTTAGTAAATGTCTTCACTAAACATATATGTTGACACAGAGGTTATGAGAATGCAGACATTTTTTAATTCATGGTGCTAACATGCTGTTACTCAAACTCCTTCAAATGCATTAGAAAAAATTCTTGTCTAAAGATCCTCTATAGTCTTAAATGTAATACCTTTTGTTGAAAAGTATTAAAGTGGCTTTCTTTTCCCCTTGCTTTTTATCATTCATGAGTCTCTCCCAATATATCCATTACCTAGGAAAATACTGAGATAATTCTGATTAAGCATGCAGAGTGCTCAGCTTTGACTTCAAAGCCATGCTCTGAAAGCTGCCTAACACAGGATTTAATTGGGTGGGAGACAGAGGATGTAGGTAGGTAGGATAGAGATGTGTAAGAAAGCTCTGGACTTGTAAGAGATGATCAGAATCAGTCCTGTCTGTCTTTGGTCAGCCAGCATCATGCAGCAGTAGTAGGCTTTTAAAGTCAGTGATGCCCAGGATCACCCCCTGCCCTGCCTGTGAGCACCCACTCAGGTGCCTGTATTACCCACTTCACACACAGTCCAGCTGTGTCCTAAGGCTGCTGGAGTCACCCTCAAGGGCAACTGGCCCATAGGCCTAAAGTACTCCTAAGCACCCAAACAGAGCATGGGGCCCAGAGCAACCAAAACAGCAGTGGCCAATGGGCCATTTGGTGCCTCCAATAGGAAGGTTTGGGTGATTTTTTCAGATTCACCTCATGGAACTGTATTATCTCTTCACCTGCCCCTCCCATTCCCAGAAAGGCAGAAGTCTAGCCACTGCCGTGACGAAGGAATCATAAGGCTGCTATCAAAGAACACAGACTTCCTTTCATATCTCTTGTGTCATTTTCTTACGGTTCTGCTGTGAATTCACTCTCAAAAAAATAGATAATGGAATTAAAGTGGAAAGAAGCACACGAATATCTAATGCCAGGGAGGAAATATAACTGCATAGAAACAGCTCAGTTTTAGCTTTAAGAGAACAAGTCCTGCAGCCACATCCAACAATTTCCTTAGTTTCTTTGAGCTAACTAATAATCTGAGCCTGTGTTTTCTCATTTGGGAAATGGAAATAATACCGTCTGAACCATTATGAAACCTAAATGGAATCATATATATCTTCCACATACATCCACACACATATAACTACACACCAGACAATTTGTGGTTGTATTAGCTTTCCTCTATTGTCACTACTTTTATCTGAATTTGTGGAGCAAATATTAACTTTGCCTGCTATGAATTGCCTTTAATGAAGACAAAACCCTAAGGACCAATAAGCGAAGAGATGCCTTAGTGTCCCTGGACTCCTAGTATTCAAATACCTGAGAGCAACTTTCCTTACAAGAGGCATACAGGAAAGGAGAGAGGTGGATAATCAATTATCCATTTCTAGTTGTTTTAATCCACATGATTCCTATATTAAAAATATACATAAAGTATCCTTACACCCAAGATAACTTTGGAATCCATACCAGTAACTACTGTCACCTTGGCTTTATATTTTGAGTGAGACATGAAATGAGAGATTTTGTACAAAATACTTGTTTTTGTATGGTTTTTCTGAGACTTGCTCTTTTATTTATGATGAAGAGGTTTACATTTCAACATTACCCAATGAATATTAGATGCACTATGTACTAGAAGGTAGAAGCTGAAAACACTTCCTCTGTCCTTGGGAATCTTAGAATATGATGGAAAGTTCTTGTCCAGTGTTTTCAAAACATACAAATAGACATGCGATGAGAAGGTTTAAATTGTCATTCAGTGATTAATTCTTCCTGACATACATCTTTAATCTGGATTGCCATTTTCAAAATGGTATACTCTATAAGTGGTTTCCTAAGTATATTTTCAATGCGGTTGCAACAAAAGGGAAAAAGAAAACGTAAAAAGCAGAGTAGCCCAGGCAGAGGAAAGAGAGCCGCGCCTGTACCTATAACTCATTCACCACGTGGTCGGTCAAAACCACAGCTTTGAGGGAAGAGGCAAAGAGGAGGAGTGCTCTAATTTTATTGGCGCTAACATGAAAGTGTCTCCTTCTGAGAAAAGGAGAGAGAAAAAGGAAGGAAGGAAAAGGGAAAGGGTAGCATTATTTTACTTGCTAATTTGTAAGTGTGATTAAGGCTAAGGTCATACTTCCCTTCACATGAAAACATGACCCAAAGCAGCATGAGCAAAAAGCTTTGTTTGTAAAGAACTTTTTCAAGATGCTGTTTTTCTCCTGGAAAATGTGGTTTATCTAATTGATGGCTGAGGAAAACCATCTTTTGAAACTTCCCACTCAGTGAGTCACTCTGGGGTGTGTCTCCTCGTAGCATCCTGTGAGATCCAGTAATCTGGAGCGGCAAGACCAGCACAGCCCCAATCTCCTACGTCAAGCGGAGCTATGGGCACTGGGAAACCAGAGCGAGCCTGGTCTTCTAAACACAGTGGTTAACAAAATTGCATGTTATGAAACAGGGTTGTGTCCTTTAAAAGATCATTGCCTATTTTTAAAAAGAACCTGTCCAATTTGTCCTATCAACATGCAGATGTGTACAGTTGCTAAAGGCCAGGTGACTACTCCAAAAGAAGGGTGAGTCCAGGTATTATCTCCTCCAGGATTCTTATTTGCCTTGAGGATCACTTTTATGCCATCACCTGTTGCAGTAAATGGAAGTTAAATGGACAATCTGCACCTTCCCAACTACATCTTGAGACACTGACAAAGCATCAGAAATACACAGCCAGACAGCCAATGGGATAACAACCCTGGGGAGAGAAATGAAAGAGTAAATGTGAAAACGTTAGCATCATTGCAGAGCCTTGCCCTGCACAACAGGTCCATTCTGACAGCTAAGCATTTGGAGGTGCCAGAAACGTACAGCTGAAGTGTGTAAGAGGGTAACCTGTGTGATGGACAGTAGGAAAAAAGAAAACGAGGGCATTATTTCCAAAAGAAGAGGGGTATGTAAATAAGTGCTTTAGAGGTGTTTTGAAGAAGAATGTAGGCGATGAAGTGTTGGAAATAACGGCGAGCTAACCTTACTAAAACATACTTTACGTTCTTTATTTAAGGAAAGGTCAGAATAGACATTTGTCTAGATAATATCTAAGAATGTGGCAGGATAGTATTCAGGGTTAATTGAAATTTATCTTATCAAATTTCCAAAGTTAGTCCTTTGGAATAAGATGTAGAAGCTGCAAAAAAGAGCCAGCAAAATGCAGGTGTCTGGAAAACTTTTACTCAAATCCTCAGGGATTATTAAGTGATGTAAATTAGGGTCTTGGGGAGGTGAATGGTACATTGGATAGGTTACTTGGTATATAACACCAGGTATATTAAATTTAAATGGAATCTCCTAGGTCTGTATGGGAATTTTATTTGGGGGAAATGGCAATGTATGAAGACTTACTTTATCCTCTTTTACTTTCTTAACATGAATATCTTCACCTGTAATCCCAGCACTCTGGAGGCTGAGGCAGGAAGATTGCAAGATCAAGTCCTACTTAGCAAGACCTCTCATAGTAAAAAAAAAATTTAAAAAGGCTGGGGATGTATTTCAGTGTGAAGGCCCTGGGTTCAATCCCCAGTACTATAAAACAAAACAGGAATACCTTAATAATAAGATAAAAATGTAACAGGCTCTGGGTTACATAAAGTTAGAAAAATATAGTAATTATATTTTAGATAAGAGAGAGATAACAGAATGAGATCTCAATCTTTAAATGAATTAAATAAGATCATTACAACTTGAATTCTGTAGGAAGCTTATTAGATTTTGTACACGATGTGCCTCTGACCACAAGAGGCTGAGTTTTTAGCATATTAGAGCATTTACAGTGATTACCACATTATAGACTCCGGAGGATTCTCCAGGGGTTTAGGCCTGAGAAAACATATGTTTCTTGGTTTTTCGTGTTTTCCTGACTTCTCATTAGCAACAGTGTAATTTTCACTGTTTTTCAATCCAAGAAACATCACAGTTGTATTCCCAGATCTCTATGGCCAGCTCTGTGACTGATGTGGAAATTCACAGTCACCCATGAGACACTGGGAAATCTCTCTTCACCCATAGTTGGCTTCCGGAAGTGAAGACAGACAACTAGCTGATCACTCAAGTATGCCCACGGACACAATTCCTTCAGAAATGGCATAGCTAAGGAATCCGTTACACTGGACCTATTTATTAATATTTCTGAAAAACATCACTCTAGATTCTCTGGTTTTTCTGAAATCATGTCATGCATACCACATTAGGAGATGAGATAATTCTAGTGTATTAAAAAGAAATGGTTACAATAATAATAGGTTCAGTCAGAGAACTTATACATAAGGAAATGATGTATAAGTAATAACAACAATGTGCATAGTTACAAGAAAAATCACACAATTATTATATGAATGGCCAAAATCTGTCCTGAGTTATCCTTTCTGTTAGGTGTATCTCACAGAAAGCAATTGTTAGAATCAAAATAATTAATTCCAAAGACATTGGTAAGATGAGCAAAGCTGGAAACTTGAATTTAATCACACATGTCTGTCTTGTTATGGAGAACAAAAATCCTTACCATTAATCTACTCTTTAATTATTAGCAGAAAGGAAGGGTAGGATAGTAGGAGCTTCTCTCTCTGTCTCTTTCAGTCTTTCTGTCTCTGTCTCTGTCTCTCTGTCTCTCTGTCTCTCTCTTCCTGTCTCTCTCTCTCCCTCCCTCATTACTGGGGATTGAACCCAGGGCTTTTGCACTGAGCTATATTTGTACCTTTTTAGTTTTTAAATTTGAGACAAGGTTTCACTAAGTTGCTAGGTTACCCAGGCTGGCCTTGAACTTGCTAACCTCCTGCCTCAGCCTTCCAGAGTCCTGAGACTACAGGTATGTGCCACCATTCCTGGCAAGTGTTTACTTTTATCCACTGAGCTGGACAATTTTCAGAAGTCAGTGATGGTAGATTTTCTTCAGTTCCAAGTTGTATGGTATTATCCTGTGTCTTTACTATGGACTTTAGTTAAAGGTGTATTGTACTAGCAGAACTATGTCTGTATGTGTCTCCTAGGTCAGTGTCCAAAGCCTCTGAATATGACCACATGTATCTTAATGGAAGTAAATGGACGCAAAAGTTGGTCATTTCCCAAACATGAGAAATGTCATCAATTTTAAGCCTGATGGAATGAGCTTGATTTGGGTGACGGGGCAATGGTGGAATGTTTTATTCTTCCTAGATATGCCATGAGAGAAAAGAAAGAAGATGATTTCTAGCAAATAGCTAGGAAGCTACCAAGTTGCCCACTGCCTGAGACTCATGCCTTTCCTACCTCACCAGAACTGCTCCACATTCTCTCTCCTCTGGGTTCGATTGGCTTTAGCTAGTGTGTTTCTCCTAGAAAGCACCAACATCTTACACGACAGTGGGTGGCTGGTGTCAGTATGTGGGCCTGAGACAGTTCCTCCAAGTCTTTGTTAAATGTGGTCAAGATAGGAAGTCGAAGTATAAGTAGTTAAAGCATTAAATAATAGATCACAGTTTTCCCTATCTTGGACATCACAGCTGATGACCACAATCCGGGGCAGTTATTATGATATTTTGAGGGCTATAGAGTAGAGAAAATTACAGTTGCTAATGAGCAGCCAGGAAAAAACAGAAGAACCAAGGAACATCAGTTTTCTCTGGCTTGAACCTCTGGAGAGTCCTCCAGGGTCTGTAACGTGGTTGTCATTCTAAGCAAACAGAAAGAGTAACACAGAGAGTGAGCCACACAGAGAGAGTCAGAGGAAGGAAGTGGAAATAGGAAAACATATGAACTCTTAGAAGGGCCTGAAAGACAGCCAGAGAGTAGGGATTGAGCTACAGGTTTTGAAAAAATTTGATGCCCAGTTGTTGACATAAAGAGGAGATTCAAGTTGACTTCCAGTTTCAATTATTGACATATAAAGGGTTTGGAAGTCACTCCTTCCATCCTCAAAAAAAAAAAAAAAAAAAAAAAAAAGAATCTGAACAAACTAAAAAAATAAAATCAGTAACTTTTATTAGACTCATCTGAAGTCACAGGACAAACTATAACCCTGAAATCTGGAAAGATGAATAAACGCAAAGAATGACAGCTGAGACTCCCTCACCAGGAGCAGAAGTCACTGAAGGTGGATACTGATGGGAACAATAATTTTAACGAATTTCTGGAGGCTGAATGTGGATTAGCTTGAGAGTTAAAAATCCTGGGAGTCCAGTCTTAGTTGTTGTCTTCATACTTTCAGAGGTTTTTACTTCAGAACCCCCAGTAGTTTCTCATGAAAAAGATGAGAAAAGAAGAACAAAATAATATGAAACAAAAGTTTTTGACAAAAATCCAACAAATATTCATAATTAATATTTTTTAGAAAGTTCTCAGCAAGATGGGAATAGAAGGGAACGTTCTTACCTTGGTAAAGATATCCATAATAAACCTATAGCTAACATCATGCATAATGGTGAGGAAATACATGCTTTCTTCCAATCGGGAAGAAGGCAGAGATATTCTCTCTCATCACTTCAGTCTAATATTACACTGAAATGCCAACAGGTAGTGTAATAAGATTTTAAAAGGGAAACAAAGGTATACATATAGAGAAAGAAGAAACAAACTGTCTTTTTTCACAGATGACATAGTTGTCTGAGTAGAACATTTTAAAAAAAAGGAGGTCATAAAGTTAATACCTGATTATATCAAGGTTGCAGGACACCAGTTCATATAAAAAGGTCAATTGTTTTCCTATATGCCAGTGGTGAGAAAGTAGAACTTGAAATTTAAAAAATTACAAATTGCCATTTATCATATCACAAACAATGGATACATATCTAAGGAAATATGTATAGAATTTCTATGTAGAAATATATAAAAGTCTAGTGAAAGAAACCAAATAAGATGTCATAGATTGGAAAATTCAATATTTTAAAAAATGTCCATTCTTCCAATTTAGTCTATCTGTATATTTAATACAATCATAAGCAGCAGTATTCCAACAAGCTATTTGTGAATATTGAAAACTGATTCTATGTTTTTTATTAAAAGACAAAATGTTCCAAATAGCCAACACAATGCTAAGAGAAGACAAAGGTCAGGAGGCCAATACTATTCATTTTTTAAAAAGCCACAGCAACCAAAAAAAAGCTTTATAATGATTGGAAATAGATTTCTAGATCAGTGGTACACTATAAAAGGCCTGGAATTTGACCCACACAGATAGATTTATCTAATCTTCAAGAAAAAAGCAAAGTCAATTCAATGAGAAAGGATAATCTTTTCAAGAAAATGTGTCAAATTAATTAAATATATGCAAAATAGATAAATCTATACATACTTTATGTCGCTCACAAGAATGAACTAAAATGATACACAACATAAAGTTATATAGAAGAAAAATCTAGTATACTATGGGTTTAGTGAGGAGTTTGTACATACAACACAAAACCATAATCTATAAAAGAAAAAGTTGTCTTTATTAAGTTTTAAACACCTGTTCACTTAAAGACACTGTTAAGAGAATCAAAAGCAACAGACTGGGAATACCTAATTTTGTTTTTGAAGAATCTCCATACTGGGGCCGGTGGGATAGCTCAGCGGCATAAGCGCCTGCCTGGGAAGCGCAAGGTTCTGAGTTCAACCCCTGGTACCCACACACACAAAAAAGAATCTCCATACTGATTTCCACAGTGGTTGTACTGGTTTACATTCCCACCAACAGTGCAGAAGGGCTCCTTTCTCCTCACATCCTCACCAGCACTCATCGTGAATATACTTTGGAAGCCAGTTTGGCAGATCCTTACAATGCTATGTGCAGTCTTACAATCCAGGGCCATAGTCATGGTCCTAGGTAATTACCCAATGGAGCTGACAACTTATATCCACACAAAACCTGTTTTTCAGTGGGTGAATGGATAACAATTATGGTATACCCATACAATTGAATACTATTCAGCACTAAACTGTTAATAACAAGGCACAAAAACACATGAAGAAACCTAAATGCATCTTGCTAACTCAAAGAAGTCAGACTGAAAAGGCTGCATGCTACAGGATCCAATTATGTGACATTCTGGAAGAGGCAATATTATACAGGCTGTACAATGATCAGTAGTGGCCAGGGATTCTGGGGTAGAGTGAAGCACAGGTCATATTTAGGGCAGGAAAACCATTCCATATGGTACTATAATGGCAGATATGGAACTTTATGCATTTCTCAAAAGCCATGGAACTAAACAGCACCAAGAGTGAACACTGATATATTTAATATTTGTGTTTTAAATTAGGAAGAGCTGGGTGTGGTGGTGCACAACTGTAAACCCAGCACTCCGGCAGGCTGAAACAAGAGGATAGCAAATTCGAGCCCAGCCTAGTCAACTTAGCAACTTATCAAGATGCTGTATCAAAATAAAAAATAAAAATCATTGAGAATGTAGCTCAGTGTGAAGGCCCTGGGTTCAATCCTCAGAGTGGAGCAGGAGGAAGAGAAATTCAGCCTGTAAGAAAAGAAGGATAAATCAAAATGTGGTGGAGAAAAATGAGTAAGGGAAACAAAGAAGGGAAATAGAAGCGAGAAGAGAAGAGACAAATTTAAAGAGAAGGCAGAAAGAATGGAATAAGGAAGAAAATGTTGCACGTATACATCCACATGTATACATAAACTGTATATACTAATGCGGGCTGAACTATGTATTCTTCTATATTTACATACAGAGAGCTGGAAGATGAAGCTGAGGAATTATCCCAGGTTGTACAACAGAGACAAAGATAAGGAAAACAGAAGACGACTGAGATTACAAGAGCAATCCATAAAGTCCAACATCTGAATAACAAGTTTCAAAATTAAAAATGTACAAAGAAAACAAGATGAAATTATCAAAGGTATAAGCTTTCCCATAATCACATGAGTTTCCAGAAAGAAAAGGCTCACTAAATACCTGTAGTGATAAATGAAAAATGACTCGCAACCAGTAATAGAATGAGTAGATCCTTAAATCTAGTAAGATTCAAGAGTCTCAGGCAAAAGATACAGACTTTGAGCTTCTTAATAGCAACTGTGGGAATAAGAAGACAGGATATGAATGTTTACAAAATTGCCAACAAATAATCTGCTTAACCTAGAATTCTGCACTCGGCCACATGATCAACGAAGGGTGAGTATAGTTAGAATAATGACATTTTGAGACGTCTACCTTCCATACATTGCTTATGAGAGAGTGAGCAGACAGTGACAGAGGAAGATATGAGTCCATGACACAGAGAATTCAACACAGGAAAAAGACAAAAGGAATTTCCAGGAAATGAAGGAGGCCGAGCCCTAGGATATTACTGTTTTCTTGAGTTTTGGTTCAATTTTCAATATTATATATTTTTTTCTTCAATATTCTTTTAAAATACTCTCTATCCTTTGGAAACGTTTTAGATTTACGAAAAACTGACAGGAGAGTACAGAGAGTTTCACGTAGCCTGCATCCCATTTCCCCTATTATTAACACCTTGCATTAGTATGTACCTTAGTTACGATTAATGAACCTCTATTCTCACATAAGTAGTATCCATAGATTACTCACATGTCCTTTGTTTATACCTAATGTTTCTTTTCTAGGACTCTATGTGGAATAGCATACTATCCCTTCCTCCCTTTATTCATCACAATTTCCCCCCCTCTTTTTGCATCTTTAATGCTTCTTCTTTCTACCCCAACTGTTTCTGCCGCTCTTCCTCTATTCTACCTCACTTGACTTCCCTCCTCTCTTTTGCATTTTCTCCTTTTTTTCTCTCCTCTGTTTCTCCACATGTCCCTGACTCTCCTTTGTCTTCTTCCCCTCCTACTCTTCCTCCCTCCCTCCCTCTGTTGTCATCCCACTCTTACACCTGCTCACAATTCCTATCTTGTTCTATTTTTGCTCTCTCTATATCTATATCTATATTATATCTATAGCTATATCTATCTATCTATCTATCTATCTATCTATCTATCTATCTATCTATCTATAGATATATAGTGGTACCTTGGTTAATGAACTCAGTTCTCTCCACAATTCTGGTCACAAACCAAACTGGATGAGAACTGAATCAAATTTAGCTAACCATTGAATTAAAGCTAACCATTGAATTTGATTTGGTTCTCATCCAACATGGTTTGCTACCAGAATCATGGAAAGAATCAAGTTTGTGAACCAAGGTACCACTCTGGGTGTTGAACCTAAGACCGTCTCACTAAGTTACTTCCCCAGTCCCCTTTTTTAAATTTTGAGACAGGATTTCACTAAGTTTCTAAGTTGTCCTGGTTGGGTTTGTATTTAGGATCCTCTTGCCTCCGCCTCCCTTGTACTCCACCAGAATACAGGGATCATAAGCTTGCACCACCAAGCCTGGCTGCGTTTGTAGTATATTTTTGTTGCTCATAAGTCTTACCCATCTTCTGCTCATCCTTCTCCTAAAACATACATAGTACCTATATTTTGTTTCACCAGTGCAGTGTATTCTTATCTTTGAAGATATTATTTGGAGGTTTTATTTTTTTTTTCCTTCAAGGGCACTCTGTTTTTGTCTATGTTTTCAATATTCCTTTCTCCTATTTCTTTCTTGATTTTCAGCTCTGTTTCTCACATTAACTATTTTCTATTCCTACTTGGCAATACATTCCTGGGCAGTTTTATTTAAGATTTTTACTAAAAAGCTGTTGAAAGCTGGGTGTGAAAGTTGCTAGCTACTGGAGATCACTGTAGGATGACTAAGTAGTATCTGACTAGTGTTTATATTTCTACAACAGCACTACCATTAGGCATTTTTTTGTTAGCTAGTCAGAAAGAAATCCTCCATAAGAAATAAATTCTTCAGTCATCTATATACCGTTTCTGAGCCTAGATAATAGATTCCATCATTACTCACAGAGAGGATCTGAAAGTTTCACCATTCACCATGCTGACTTTAAAACAAAACTCTTGTTTTCTATGTGGAAATTCATTTTTCTTTCCACTATGAATGAGGTCTGCAGGTCTAAAACCTATCTTGTCCATTCACTGCAGTGAATAATATCCAATTTTATACTAGATTTAAAGATCCAGTGTTAGCCTGGATTTCACAGAAGAAGCTTGATACCACCGTGTAAATACAGGGTTTGTGGAGAAAAGTGTGCTAGGTGAATGAGGCAGAAAAGATGAGGAAACATGAGGCCAAGATTAAAATGTGAATTAGGAAACTAATTTATGCCAAAACATCCCCAGTACACCAATGTTAGACACAGCAAGGAATTCTTTAATGTTAGTGTAATAATTCCAATGTTAAAATGGAAAATATAACAATATGGAAGTTTTCTGTATATTTCATGACAGTAGTGATTATGATAGAAAAGAGACTAGATGCTAAAATAATAAAATAATGATCACATAAAGATTTATAGCAATGGGCTGGAGATGTAGCTTAGCGGTATAGTGCCTGCCTGGCAAGTGCGAGGCTGAGTTCGATTCCCAGTATAAAAAAAAAAAATTATAGCAATAATGCAAGGACAGTGTAAGACTAGGAAATTAACAAGATGTGTCAGTTAATCAAGATCCAAAAAAGGCATTTGAGGAAACTTTCATGCCTTTGGAAAATGTCATAAATTGGGAGTAAAAAGCCTTCTGCTTAACATCCTTAAGTCAATATTTGACATTATTCTTCTAACCAGTTAAACATTGAAGGCATACTCTTCACAGCTGGGAACAAGGTGCGAATGCAGGCCATGGTTATAACTTAATTTTGATCTGAAAATTCAGAAGGGCTTATGAGTTACTTATCTCTGTGCAAGTGAAATTATGAGATAAACAACTCCAAGTGCCAACTTCTGATCACGGAATACTCTATTTTTATTACAAGCAAATCCTGTGACCTCTCTTAAGACTTTCTACAAGTGCAAGGGCAAGTGGTGAGGTAGTGCTCAGGCTTCTCAGGAATTCAGCAAAGTGCTGTTTCCCGAGTAGAGTGGGAGGCCTGTGTGTGTGGAGAGCTGAGAACGTAGCCACAGTAGTCCAGAGTGATGGTTGGGTTCACACACACATTCCACACACTCCTCAAGCCATACTGGCAACGTGATTAGATTTCCAGGTAAAAGGAAAATATTCCGCTCTGGAATTGTGACTAGTTATGGATAATTTCATGGGTGTTTAAAAGAAGTGTTAGGATAATTTTTGAGGGTAATACAGAGAAATCCCAATACCTCTTCAGTAGATTCAAATATGAGACATCAGCCAAGTGGAGAGAGGACAGGAGAACCACTGTCAGTGTTGAACAGAACATGACATCACTAAGTTAGGACCTATGGGTTCAAGGTTATCCATTATTTGCTATGCAATGTTGGATAAGTGTCTTAGTTACTTTTCTCATTGCTGAGACAGAATACCTGACACCCAAAGATAAAGGAGGAAAGGTTTATTCCGCTCACAGTTTGTAGAGTTTTCAGTCCATAGTCAGCTGATTCCAAGGCAGAGTGGCAGGGCAGTGGGGCATCGCAGAGGAGACACAGTTCATGGCAGGCAGAAGACAGCAAAAGCAAGCAAGCACAGTAGCAAGTCAGCAAGGCAACAAGAGCAGCTTCTTTCTGACCCTTTTATATTCTAGCTAGGCTACCTGGCCTAGGGTGGGTGCCAAACCAATCAATGGACTAATTTAGTAATCACATACTCTTAATCCCAGCATCACAAATTCTAAATTGAGCCATCTCTGAAAAAACCCCATCTATGACTCCATGAGGCTTTGGGGGCACATCTAGACACAAGCCATAACAATAAATGAATTACCCCCTTCCTCAGATAAACTATCAGACGGGCTAATATCTGCCTTACAAAATCCCCAGGATCACCTGGAAAGAAAAATCTCCTTTAACTGGAATATTATATTTTTATATTCTGAAAAACCAAAAGATTTTCATTTGTAGTGTTTTATCATTCGTCACTACAAATGGTGAGGTTTTAAGCATCTGGGGGCCGAGTTACAGATGAGACCTAGAGGCTGTCATAGTCTATTGTGAAAGCCACCTGGAAGTAGGATTTACAAATTATGGACAGGGATCTTTGTGTTTACCACTAAATCAACAGCATAATGCCAAAGAATTTTTGCATACAGAAAGCCAATGACACCACCACCCACGAACTGGGTTTATGCTGCTCTATTTTTTCCATAAGATCCAACCATTTTTATAAGAAGAACTATAATGATGAACATAATTACCACCATTTATTGGTGTGTTATATGAAAACTTTCACCTTCAACTTTGAATTTCCTGCTCTGAGCCCCTGATAATTTCACACCACCCACTGCAACTGAAGTACTGTATAGAAGCAGAGTATAAGTTATACGGCTATGACATTAATAGATCTCCCCCCAGGGAAAACCAAAGAAGCAAGAAGTTTAGAAATAGGTCTGGTTAAGTACTCCAAAAGATTGCGCTTTGAAGGATTCTATTTCTATGCATCAACACGTTAATTTTTATTTTACTATGCTAGCGACCGTGTTAACCTCATTCCCCAAGTATGACTACATTGGCAAGATTTAAGATATGTAAACCAAAGTTCGAAAAGTGAAATATGACATGCTGACTTAACTTTTAAAACAGATGGTTTAGTTAGTAGTTTCTTAGTTAATATGTTGGATCCTAGAGAACTTTTTCTGTCTAACTGCCACCAGCATCTAGTACAGTATTCAGTAAAGCAGAAGAGAAAGTGCTACTCACCACTTACAGCAGAGAATGACTAGGGCAAGCAGGATGAAACAACTCCAAGACAAATAGTAATTTTACTTTGAAGAATACATTGAATAAACAAACTGCCAAGATCAGTTGAGTAGATGTATAGTAGATGTTGTTTAGCTAAATATATATTTTTTAGAATTAAAGTCTGGGAACAAATCTAAACTTTTTACACTTTTGGCTATTCATTTACTTTGTTCTATAGAGACAAATTTTATTTCACTTTGCTGTCATGTCTTTTAAACCAGTGTACATATAAATTTAGCAATGTAGTACTTACTCTTTGTAAGTGTTATTTCATACTGTTCTGATGAAGTAAGTGAAATGGTTCTGTTCTATTATCAGTGTTAATGTTCCTCCAAAAGGTATTTTATTTTAACTTCAAAGTATTTCACCTACATTTCATGCATTTTTTTAATAATAACTTCAATACTACACTAAGGGTTGCAGCAAATTTCTTATGTGATGTAAAATGAATTAATGTTCTACTTTGGAAGACTGAAGAAGTAACTTAAAATTCATTTTTAATTTAATGATAGATTTTAAATGGGTAAGTTTAAGTGTGAAATGAATGTTATTTAAAACAAAGCCATTTTAATTTGGTCACATCTGTAGAAATAAAATACCGATAATTTAAAATATTGTCTTTATGTTTTGCTCAAAATTTTTTTAAATTCAAAGGGAAAAATATAGTATGTTTACTCACAGAAAGAAATCCCATCTACTATAATCTTATGTTCATTACACAATAAACATTTTCCACTATGAATTCTGGCTGCTTACATTCTGTTGTTGAATCAACTTTTAATAAGAAACTTTATCACAAATATTCACATTAGCTTAGTGTGCAATGAATTCAGATGTCTCTCTCTATAGTTTCCAGAAATTATATTCCAGGGCACACTCCTTGTGCCCTAGATGTTTTCTATACCAGAATTTGTAGCAGACACCTCATTCAACATCAGGAACAGAATGCTGCATACCCTCCTAGTAAAAACAAACAAAACAAAACAAAACAAAACAAAGCAAAAACCAACAAAACCTTATATACCTTAGTATATATGGTCATTAGATGTTTTACACTAAACATTAATTTTAATTTCATTAATCTCTGTATTATTTAGTTTTCCCTAGCTGACAAAATACCTGACACCTGCAACTAGAAGGGACAAAATACCTGACCCCTGCAATTTGAAGGAAGAGAGGTTTATTTGACTCATGGTTTCAGAAGTTTCAGTCCATGGTTGGCTGGCTCCAAGGCAGAAACATCCTGGTGGAGGGCTGTGGCGGAAGAAAATGGAGTAACTACAGTTGTCAGAAACAAGGAAAGACAGGGAAGAGATAAAGTAAGAGATATATTCTCCAAAGGTACACCACCAGTGACCCATTTCCTAAAAATGCATTCAACTATGAACACCATGGATTAATCCACTGATGCATAAAGCACTCCTATGACATAATCACCTTTCAAATGCCCTGCCTTTGAACATGTGAGACTTTGAGAAAACATTTTAAGTCTAAGCCACACCAGTATTACTTGTTTTCCATATCCTCAGACCTTGTGCAAAATCAAAGCTTAAAACTGAATATATATATTTATCTGGGGGATTATGACTAGTAAAATTCTCTCTCACAAGAATGAACACCAAATATGGCTTGAATTGACAAATACAAAGCACACTTTTGTTTTGTTTTTCCACTGGAAACAAATATTACTACCTTGCTAAATATTAGCTGCTGATACTCAATATTCTTCACCTTCCCCTTTTCTGTTCTCTTTTTATATTGCCAATGCTAGAAGCCAGGGAGCTATACTTTCTAAACTCCCTTGCAACAGATTAAGTTTATTAGGGGTTTCACCAGCGAAATGCACTCTCACAAGATCTGTAAGCAAAAGAAAAGGAGAAGCCATCTCCATGACAGTGAATGGAAGCATGAATTTCCTAGGCATATGTTTTTGTAGCAGTTTTTGCATGACACTGCCATCCTCCTTCCTGAATGCCATGATGGAGCTGTGAAATCTGGATCACGTTTCTGTGGATGGCTGACTTGGGTGGCAGCATCTCTATTTCTCTATAGTGCTAATTCTAAAATGAGTGACTTTTGTGTCATTTGGGATTTCAGTGAGTTTGAAAACACATAATTCCAAACTAGAGGTTTTTTTTTTTTTCCTTATTCAACCTCAAGTACAATGACCCTGGAAAATTACTAAGTACTGAGTAAAATGTAGTGTCAGAGAAATAAGCCACTTAGAAAGAAGCATTGAGTTAAGCTACAGAGAAGCTAGTGGAAAGGGAGAGTTTACAGTCTGAAAAGGCTACAGAGAAATTAGGATGATGAGCAAGATCAGTGAATTCTGATCAGGTAGACTTGGTGAATTCTCTACCCTTTTGTACTGCTTGTAGCATATGAATGGCCTATGTCTACAGAAAATAAAGGCCAACAACTAAACCTCACTACCTTAAACTCCCAGCAGATTTACACTTAGGGGACCCCTCATATTCTCTCATCCATCTGGCAACATTTGCCAGCTCCTGAGTGAGTCACTTAACCTGAAAATAATTCCACCATCTAATCAGGAAATTGTGGTTAAGTGATTTCTGGTGTATGAAAGCACCCAGCAGACAGCACATCCAAAACAAGACTAAACTGCCCAGGAAACCTGTAAGTTACCCTGAATAATGAATTTTGGCATTTATTGGGAATTTGACTGCCATACGAAACTAGGGAAATGAGATCTGGCTCTTGTCATCACTTACCATACAGAAAGCAAGGCAGTGGGATGGTTTTTAGCTCTTAAAACTAACATATCATTTTTTTTTTACTTGCAACTAAATCTGACACTGCAGGTTATTCCCTTCATTTTTTTTACTCTGTATAATATCAATTAAGTATGTAGAGGTAAGACAGAACAAGTACATCAGAGTTCCCAATATGCCCATAAAATCTGTACGCAATGCCTGGAGCAACAGCATGAAGATTCTAAAAGTAAATAATAGCTGGCAAATTAGATAATAAAACTAGAATTTAAAGTACTATCAAGCCTGTAAGTAGTTTAGCTTTTTTTTTTTTTTTAATGTGGGTACCAGGAGTCGACCTCAGGACCTCGCGCTTGCCAGGCAGGCGCTTATGCGCTGAGCTATCTCACTGGCCCCCATAGTTTAGCTTTTGTTGTTGTTGTTCTCCAGTGTCCTTCAGCCTGGGGTCTGAAAGAGAGATAGTCATTGACAAGAAAGTCAGAGCTATAGAAGTTTTCTAGTTTGAGTTTAAACATGAGAAGATCTTAGAATACTAAGTAAGAGTAAACTCAGGCTTTCTTTTTCTTTTCTTTTTATTTTTTCAGTGCACTTGCATCCAACCCCACAAGAGTAGCAGTAGAGACAGCAGCAATAAGTGAGGAAAGAGAAGCCTTCTCTCTGTTCAGAGTACCTGTCCCAAGAAAGCAGGCTACATTCCCATTGCTTTTTCCTCTCGCTGTCCTCCTGCTTCTTAGCTCATATGTGAATGTGGTTGTGGCAAGTGTGCAGAGGAGCAGGGCAAATAGAGCCTTGACTTTGTGGCTGGAAGACTGATAGTGGAGTCATGGGAAAACAGAAAGTAAAAAGTAGATCATGGAGCCCTGCAAGTATGTTTATGAACTCCTGGGCTCACTCCTGGGGTGTACATGCACAGCTCTAGTCCTGAGGCGTTCACCAACAACTTTTAAGAACTGAACTAAGGGACAGAGCACTGCCCAGATCACAGACTGGCCTCTAGGCACACATAGCTAAGATAGATCCTAAGAGCACTGCAGAGGCATCAAGATGGAGCTGACATTGACGCCTTCAACCATACAAGGGTAGTTGGACCTTGAAACATGTGTCCAGCCACACTGATTGCCTAATAAAAGAAGATAGCAACAGTCTCCATAAAATTTAAACAAGGGTCAGAGTTTTATAATTTTTAAAATATTCAGGATAGAATACAGAATTACTCAGCATGAGAAGAAACAGGAAAATCTCAACTCACAAAGAAAAATACAATTAACAGATGCCAGTGCTAAAAAAGACACAGATGTTAGACTTTTCTGACAAACACTTTAATGCCACTATTATAAAAATGCCACAGAAAGTAAGGTCAAATTCTCCTGGAATGAAAAGGAAGATAATCTCAGCAAATAAATAGAAAATTTAAAGACATACCAAGTGGAAATTTTAGAACTAAAAATATCATAGTTAAAATAAAGAAATTTATTGGATCAACTCAGTAGTAAAATAGAGATGATAGAAGAAAGAGCCAGTGAACTTTAAGATAAATCAATGGAATTATCTAGATTGACCAATGGGAAGAAAAAATACTGAAAGGAAAAAGTTGGGCGAGAGTCAGAGACCTAAATGACAATACCAAAATGTCTGGCATTCATGTTAGTGCAGAACCAGAAAGACAAGAGGAATATATAGTACAGAAAAACTATTAGAAGAAAATATACTTGAAGAAAAATTGCCATATTTGATGAAAGACACAAATCATGCAAGAAGCTAAACAAATAGCATAGACATAAAAATCCACACCCAAGTATAATACTCTGACCTAATATTATTAAACTTTCTTAAATGAAAGATAAAGAAAATATATTGTAAATAACCACATACAAATGATGAATCACATCTAGAGAAAAAAAATTTGAGCATTTGGATTTTTCATCAAAAATTATAGAATAGCTACAGAAGAAAGTAACAGAACTATTTTCAAATGCTGGAAGAATTATCAATCATAATTTTATATGCAGCAAAAATATCTTTCAGGAAAGAAGATTAAATAAAGACAGTCACTGCTGAAAGAGCATTAATAGTTTCTTGCCAGCATACCTGAACTAAAAGAATTGTCAAAGATAGAAGAGAACAGAAAAGACAGATGAGAAATGACACCAAAAGAAAACTTGACACTCTAAGAATGAAAAAAGCAACAGAAACAGTGAATATATAGTTAACTATAATTGACTACTCATCTTCTCTTGAGCTTTTTAAAATTTGTTTGATGGTTGAAAGCAAAAATTATAATATTGTCTGATGGATTTTTCAAGTATGTAGATGTAATACATTAGATGACAACAGCATAAAGGAGGGAGGGTAAAAAAACTAATTGTAGGTATTATTTTTATATTTCACCTGAGGAAATAAAATATTAGCTGTAAATAGATTGTGAAAAGTTAAGAACGAACATTGTAATCACTCAACTGGTCAATCAGAAGTCTATACAGATAATAGAAATACAATATATAAAACTGAATACCAAAAAAATTCATATAATCAAAAAGAAAGCAGAAGAAGCAAAACAAGAAATATATAGAGGTACTAGCAGAAAATAGAAATAATAAAATAGCAGACCTAAATTTAAAAAAATATTGATTACATCTAAATGGTTGAAATATAACAATTAAAATACAATAGATTGTCAGTGTGACAGTTAAGCTTGATTATTGACTTGGCTGGATTGAGTGATACCTAGGAAATTAGAAAATGTTTCTGTGGGGATACTTCCAGAAATTTTTGCCACATATGCGAGTAAACTAAGAGAGGAAGATGCACCCTGATTGTGGGGGGCAATATGGAGTTGGCTCACAGTCTGTATGGAAAGAGGGGAAGAAGGAGGAAGTCAGACTCTGCTTGCAAGTTTGAGTCCAGTTGAACAGATGTATCTTTTGCTGCTGCCATCGCCCATGGACATCAGACACCAGCTTTTTTAGCCTTTCATATCTGCAACTCTCCAGGGAGCTTCCAGGCCTTCATTGCTCTTCTCTGTATGCCAGACCTTAGAATGGGTACCATAGTCAGTTGGGTATAATTGAATGCTGGAGTAGCAGAGCTCAAGTGGCAGCACTCAACCACCAAAAGCAAGGTGAGAATACCTACTATAATGGGCAGCAGAGGCAAGGAAGTGATTGAAATGATCTGACTTATATAAACATATAGCATGTATAATTAGTCATGGTGTTTCCAGAAGTAAAATATATAGGAAGTCTGCTAAATTTTCACTGGATCTATATAAAAAGAAAAATGTCAAGGCAATGGAATGAAAGTCTATCTCAAATCCATACCAACAGAGAACAGAGAATTATCACCCCTCAGAATATTCTCAGATTTGAACTAATTTACAGACCTAGAACCCACTGAATGAAACGGGGACCAGGTACACTTGAGGAATGACCCAAGTACACCACCAAAAATTTATTTTGTTAATGTTTCTCCCATCCTTCTCCAAAGGGAACTATGACCTTTCACCTGGTATCTGTATATTGGGGAAAAGGAAATAATCAAGACTTTCTGGGACCACTGAGCACTGGTTCTGAACTGGTGTTGATTCTGGGAGCTCCAAGACATCATTCTGCCTCTCAAATCAGAGTAGAGGGTGTGGAGGTCAGGTGATCAATGGACTTTTAGCCAATCTCCAACTCACAGTAGGATCAACAGGTCCCTGAATTCATCATGTGGTAATTTCCCCCATTCCAGAATGCACAATTGGGATACATACACGTAGCACTTGACAGAATCCCTATATTGACTCCCTAACCTGTACGATGAAGGCTATTGTGGTCAGAAAGGCCAACTAGAAGCCAATAAAGTTGGCTTTACCTAGCAAAGTAGTAAATTGAAAACAATATCATGTCCCTGGAAGGATAGCAGAGATTAGCGTCAACATCGAGGACTGAAAATATACAAAATAGTGGTTCCTACCACATCTCCATTTTTTTTTTTTTGAGACATGGTCTCACCATGTAGTTCAGGTTGGCCTTGAACTCACTATATAGCCCAGGCTGGCCTCGAACTAGCAGTGACCTTGGTTCACCCTCCTGAGTGCTGGGATCACATCCCCATTTAATTCTCCTATTTGGCCCATGCAGAAGAGGGATGGATCTTGGAGATCAGCATGGATTACTGTGAACTTAATTGTTGACTTCAATTGTAGTTGCTATACCTGATGTTTCTTTGCTTGAGGAAATTAACACACTTCCTGGTAGCTGATATACAAATGCTTTTTTATTCATACCTATCCATAAGTCCCACTAGAAGCAATTTGCTTTCAGCTGGCAAGGCCAGCAATCTACCTTCACTATCCTACCTCTGAGGTCTATCAACTATCCAGGCCTGTGTCATAACTTAGTTAACAGGAATTTTGATTGCTTTTCCCTTCCACAAGGTACCACACTGGTCCATTACATTGATGGCATTACAGTAATCGGACCAAGAAGTAGCAATCATTCTGGAGTTGTTGATAAAGCGTCTACCTATCAGAGAGTGGGAAATAAATCCAACTAAAATTCAATAGCCTTCTACCTCAGTGAAATTTCTAGGAGTCCACTGTTGTGGAACACATCAAGATATCTCTTCTAAAATGAAAGGTAAATTGTTTCATCTGCCATCTTCTACAATGAAGAAAGAAATATAATGCTTAGTGGGCCTATTTAGATTTGGAGGTAACATATTTATTGTATTATTCCAGCCCATTTATTAAGTGACTTGCAAAGCCTACCCACTATGCTAGAATGTCAGAAGTGCACAGCAATAATTGATCATCAAGTTGAAATACTATATACAGGTCCCCAAGGCACAAATAAGTTACATGAAGTAGCCCAAGAGCCCATGGTTCTTACTTCTTACACTGCCTTCTGTACCCCAGTGTACACAGGTAGCCTCGTGAGATGTACCCATGATCAATTGACAGAGAAAAAGAAGACTAAGTCCTGTTGTTTTAGTGATACTCAAGCTTTACCCGAAAGTGGACAGAGAAGCATTACAACCCCTTTTTGGGACAACTCCAAAGGACAGTAGTGAAGGGAAATGGTCACAGTGGGCCTAACTTCAGGCAGTGCACTTGGTCGTACATTTTGCTTAGAAGAAAAAGTGGCCATTTGCGAAACTATACACCCATTCTCAGGCTGCAAGCAATGGTCTAGTTGGATGGTCAGAGACTGGAAAGAAAATGATGACAAAGATATTTTGGTTAGAAGTATGTGGCTAGAGCTCTCTAAATGGGCAAATGATGTGAAGATATTTGTGCCCCATATAAATACTCACTAAAAGGTGACCTCAGCCAGAGGACTTTAATCAAGTGGATGGGTGACTAGTTCTGTGAATAGCAGTCAGCACCTTTCTTCAGATGCCCCTCTCATTGTTCAAAGGATTCATGAACAAAGTGACCAAAGTAGCAGGGACAGAGATTATGCATGGGCTAAAGAACATGAACTTCCGCTCACCAAAGCCAACCTGGCTGCAGCCTATTCTGAGTGCCAATTTTCCAATAGCAGAGACCAACACCGAGGCCCTGGTATGGCACAATTACCTGGGATGATCAACCAACAACATGGTGGGAGGTCAATTATATTGGACCACTTTCATCATAGCAGGGGCAGTACTTATTCTTCTTGGAATAGACATTTAGTTTTGATTTGCCTGCCCTGCATTTAATACTTCTGGCCAAACTACCACCTATGAACTTACAGAATACCTTCTCTACTATTATGATGTTCCATGCCACGTTGCTTCTGGCCAAGGAATGTACTTGATGGCCAAAGAAGTACAACAATGGGCTCATGCTCAAGGATTTCAAAAGTCTTACCATGTTTCCCAGGGTCTAGAAGCAGCTAGATGAATAGAACTGTGAAATGGGCTTTTGAAGATGCAGTTACAGCTACTGCTAAGTGTCAATACTTGTCAGCACTGAGGAAATATTCTCTGAAGGCTGAATATGCTCTGAATCAGTGTATAATGTATAGTACTGTTTATCCCAAATCTAGGATTCTTGGATCCAGGTATCAAGGGATGGAAATGGAAATGGTACCATTTACCCACTAGCAAAATTTTTGCTTCTTGTTCATGTGACGTTATGCTCTGCTAACTTAAAAGTCTTAGTTCCAGAAGAAGAAAGTTGCTATTAGCAGGAACAACAATGATTCTATTGAACTAGGAGTTATAACTTTTCCGTGGTCGCTTTGTGCTCTTCATACCTCTGCATCAGCAAGCTAGAAAGGGAGTTATGGTGTTGGTGGAGGTGATTAATTCAGACTACCTAGGGGAAATTGGACAGTAGTACTACTCCACAGTGGAGGTAAGGGAGACTATGTCTAGAGTGCAGGAGATCACTTAGGGCATCTCCTCTTATTATTGTACCCTATTATGAAGGTCAGTGAGAAACTACAACAATCCAGTAGAGGCAGGATGAAAATGCTTCAGACCCTTCAGGAATGAAAGTGTAGGTAAAACCACCAGGTAAAGAACCAAGTCCTGCTGAGTTGCTTACTGAAGGCCAAGGGAATACAGAATAGCTAGGAGAAGAAGGTTGTTATAAATACAAGGCATGATGACATCACCAGTTACAGAACTGAGAAGCATGAATATTTTTTCTTATTTTGTTAAAAGGGTTGGTGTATATATACACATATATTAAGCAGATATCTTTATTATTTCCTTGTATTCTTATACCATGCAACATACTATTGATTATCTTAATATCAGTACTTAAATATTTCTAAATCTACTATATAGCATTTAAGTTAGGGGATGTCAGGAGAAAAATAAGCATCATCTATTTTTTTTTTTTTCGTATGTGGGTACCGGGAGTCGACCTCAGGACCTTGCGCTTGCCAGCAAGCGCTTGTGCTGCTGAGCGATATCACTGGACCTTTTTTTTCCTTTATGTAGGTACTGGGAATCAAAATCAGGACCTTGCACTTGCCAGGCAGGCACTTATGCCACTGAGCTATCTCACTGGCCCAAGCATCATCGAAAGTGTGTGTGGGGGGAAGTTTTACTGCCTATTCTGGGGAGGGAATTGGTGTGTTTTTGGTTGTATTCAGGATAGTTGTATTATGTGAAGTGGAATTATGAACTTATTATTTTCTTTATCTGGAAATTAAATGTGATGTAAGGAGATGTATTTGGGTGTCAAATTGATAAGGGGTGGACTGTGATGGTTAATCTTGATTGTCAACTTGACTGAACTGAGAAACACCTAGCTTAGTAAAACACATGTCTGTATGTGTCTGTTGAGCATTTCCAGAGTTGATTGGCACATATCCCAGCAAACTGATGGGGGGAAGATGTCTCCTGATTGTGGGTGGCACCATCCAATAGGCTTGCAGCCTGGATGGAACAAAAATTGGAAGAAGGAGGATGTCAGCTGGTGCTTGCAAGCTTGAATTTGCTTAAGTAGGTGTGTCTTACAGTGATGCCCTCAAATTCCTGCTTCTTCAGCCTTTTAGCACTGACTCACTCCAGAAACTCTCCAGGGAGTTTCTAGTCCTTCAGCCTCAGACAGGAGCTTCATTCTTAGTCCCTCTTTTTGGGGCTTCCAGCTCTTTGGACTGAGCGGCTACCGAATCTTTTGGCTCTCCAGGGTGCAGGTGGTCATTATGGTCATCCATTCTCTGACCCTGTAAGCCAATCTAATAAGTCCCCTCTTATAAACACACACACACACACACACACACACACACACACAGAGGATTCTATTCCTCTAGAGAACCCTAACCAATATAATCAGAGTGGATAAAAAACATGACTCAAGTATATGTCGTCTACAAAAAATTCACCTCAAATATAATTATAGAGATTAAAAGTAAAAAGATGGAAAATATATACCATGCAAACTATCCTAACTTCAATGTTAAGTTGCTGTATCTAGTGAACAATAGCCTTCAAAAAGCCTGTGGACAAGGAGATGGAGATGACAGGAAATCTAATGGTTAATGAAGATCATGGTAGAAACTAGAATCTGTAAAATTATGAACCATCCCATTCTGTTCATAGTATATGGGTATGAAAGGATGGAAGTTTACTGAAGTATACGGTGCAGTCATGATCTCCCAAGAGAGTGAAATGATTTGCATTGATTTCCACCACCATGTCTCTCCACAAGATCTCTTTCTTGAATATTAAACAACTTTATTTTTTCAACACTGGATAAACTAAGATATCCACAGGAGGAAAATGCTGCTTTACCCAGCCTGTTTATCCCTGCCACACAGGAGATTTTTATGTCTTTTCCAAAGATAGTTTATTTCAGTACAGTCTGCCTCTACAAAGGTTACTTTTCTCCTGAAGTTTGTTGTTGATATTCTTTAGTTCTTTTACCTTAGTACAGATTCAGCATCCTATGCTCACATTTGCACTTTTATCTTCTAACAAGAAAGAAGACTGCATTCATGTGAGAGAACAAAATACTTTCAGGTCCTTCTCTTCCCCAAAATGCCTTGACCTAGGCATTGACCTAGGTCTTCAATACTTTTAAGATACTGGCAAGGCAATTTATGTACTTCAGGGTAGATGATCAATGTGATAACAGTTAGGTTAACCTTCTCCAACTCTCACAGAACAGCTAACCTTGGAGGTATTAGAAAAACAAAACACTAAACAATCCTCCTGAGAAGGAGAAACTTCAGAAATAATTGTGTAATGGTTCAAAGTTCCAGAAGCCTGGAAACAGAGAGTCTAGGTTTGGTGGTGATTTAAAAAAAAAAAATAGGTCCCTATCAAGAAACTGTGGTACTTGATGCTTTTGTTTAAAATCTGACCTTTCAAGAGCTCTTAGGATTTGGGCTAAAATAAAATTTTGATTTTTACCAAATATGTGGGTAAAAATCATAAAGGCAAAAGATTACTATCAAAATAAACAAAAAAAAAGCATTATTATGGACTATTGATTTTTTTATGACCACAGTTTTGCTTTAAGCATGGTCATTTAGATGCAGAAAATAAACCAACAGCCCTTTCTAGTAGTTCATACTGTCCTTACCCTTTTTGGAGACTCCAGCCTCCTAGGTCGGTCTTCAGACTCTGGCCTGAGTTTTTCCAATACTAGGTAGGGCTTGTTATTTGGAAGGGAGTAGAGGAGAAGGTCATGAGCTGTACACATACTCTGAAAACTAGTCTTCTTTCTAACTCATTAATTCCTTGCTCAATCTCCCACTGTCTTTCCACTGAATTCTGGAGAAAGCTAAGACTCTTTAAACTGGCTTTCTTACAAAGAAAACTGGTTTTGCTGTCCTTTGGGCAGCTTATATTCATTTGGAACTTTGTTCTCTGTTTCTCCTGCTGGTCCTCCAGCCCTAAGAGTCTGTTTTTCTTCTTCTTTTCTAAATCTTATCCATCCTGCTTCTTTGAAAACCTGGCCCTGTCTATATGGGTCACATTAGTTTTCTTCCTTTTGTTTTTTGTAGCCCTTGCATATGTCTACCAAAAAAAAGGTATAGCCTGTCTAAAGTCAATCACCTATTGCCTATTGTTAATCACCTATTGTATATCTTGGATCTAAAAGTGGATGTTATAGCCTTAGAGGCCATGATCTCTGGCTAAGCAAAACAGTTGAACTTTGATCTTAGATGTCAGTTTATTTGTGAATGCTTTTCTAGCCCATCGAAAATATTTTTCCTGTGTATATGCACATTCGTACAACTGCATTGATTATGTATTGATTAAGACCTGTTCCCATGCAGAGAGTCAGAGTGATGACTTCTTTGTTACATCATGGAAAGTCGACAATATGAGAGTCATGGCTTATATTTGTATAAATACAAATGGAAGATTAGTATCAGAGGTAAACAATATTGGTGAATAGATTTTATGTTGTTAAAAGTCACCTTTGTGACTTTTTCATTTGGGGGCAATTATAAACAATGCAGAAGTAAACATTTTACATGTCTCGTTGGGCAGGCATTTCTCACTCATGCCTTTTAAAAATTCTTAAATTTTATTGTTTTCTAATTGACACAATATTTGTACTTATTTATGGTATAGGTTTTATAATTATATATGTGTCAAATCAGGAGAATTAACATTTCTATCTCAAATAGTACCATTTTTATATGTGCAGAATTTTTAACCTCTTTCTTCTCTATTTTTAAATGTAGAATCAATTGTTTTGTTTTTGCCCGTAGTTGCCCTATCGTGCTATGTAACATTAGAATTACTTCCCCCCAAATGTGTTTTAGTACACTTTGTTTATGGTTTTACACCCTCTTTCTTCTCTCCTTCCTAGCCTGTAGTGATTACTATTCCACTCTACTTCTATGATCAACTTTTATAACTGTCACAGAAGAATGAGAAGGTAGACTGTTTGTCTTTCTGTGCCTAGGTTATTTCACATAATATAAGACCTCCTGTTCTCTCCATGTTATCACAAATGACAGGATTTCATCCTTTTTATGGATGAATAATATTTCACTGTGTATATATATGACACTTCATGTCCATTCATCCACTAATGGATATCTTAATTGACTTTATGTTGGGGATATTGTGAATAGTGCTTCAATAAACATGATTTCAGGTACCTCTTTGATATAATTATCTCAGTTCCTTTGGATATGTACTTGGTAGGGGAGTTGCTGGATCACAAGTACTAGGAAGAGCTAGAATGTCCTACAAAAGCCTCATGCGTTGTTGTAGTCAGGATTTGCAAGGGAATAGATTTAATACAGGACACATAATTTATAGGGTTATTTTATAATATTCATGCAAAAAGTGAAATGCGGAAGAACCCAAGAGATCTGTCTATGCACTAGAGACCCAAAGAATCCAGCTGAGGGCCCAGATGCCACAGCAATGTCCTGCACAATTCCAGCTGAAGACCTAGAACTCATGGCAATGTCCTCCATGAGTCCAGCAGGAGGCCTAGAGCCCCGGACAACATCTCACGCAAGTCTGTATTAAGGATCTGTACTGGGAAGGCCCAAAGATCAGTAGTGGAAGCTAGAAAGTCTGTGCCATCAGGCTAAGGGATCTGTACTAGAGCCAGGAAGTGATGCTCAAGGTAAGGACCAGAGCTCCCCCAAAAAGAGCTGCAGCCATCATCAGCAACAGTGAGGACCCAAGCTCCTCTGACGATGAGAACAGCTGAGTTCATATCAGGAAAACCAGCATGACAGGCTTCTGCAGTAGAATCAACAACACACCATCTTCCCCTCCAGTTCTCCTTTTACGCTGTTGGCAACAATCCTCAGGTGGAACTTCCACACCCAGAACCATTCTGAATCAGTTCAGCTGGGCGTTACAAGTTGACCATTACTTAATCCATCACATGTGTTCAGAGGTGGAGCTTCCGGAAACTTCTTGGATTATGGATGCCATATATTCATTAGTGGATTCCATAGCTCAATGTGTTGTTAGGATATAGGGGCCAGTCGGACAAATGGATCACTAGGGTTGTGACCTGGAGGGGTGTATTTCCTTCTGTAGCTCCTCCCTTCTCTCTCTGCTGCCTGAATGCCATGATGTGAGCAGCTTTCCTCTCTCCAACCTTTCCACCATGGTCTTCCTAACTTGGAGCCAGCTGATTACAAACTGAATCTTCTAAAACCATTAGCCAAAATAAACCTCTCATCCTTTAAGGGTGTCCAGTAATCTGTCCAGGGACAACAAAGTGACTAAGACAATATGGCAGTTTCTGTTTTCAGTTTTAGGGGGCTCTCCATACAATTTTCCATAATGGTTGTACTAATTTACATCATCACCATGATTGCATATGGGTTCCCTTAATCCATATATCCTCCCGAGTGTTTCATACATGCTTTTTTGAAACTGCTGAATGAACACTGTGTTCTGTAACAACTATTCCTACCAATTCCTATTGAGCTCCCTTCTTCTGTAACAACTGCAGCGTAATCAATTATACAGTGTTCTCATACATTTCCCTTTTGTGGCTCGTTTTGTCATGCAGCAAGGACTGCTAGTTGTTTCACAGAATGTTTCCCCTTTCTTCTATAGTAATAGACTCTCTGCATTTTTATCAAGGCACATGTCTACACAGAAAATCTATGGCATTTTCCCAACTCCCTTGCAGCTAGATGTAGCTATGTAACTAAATTCTGGGTCACAGGATTTAGGTGAAACCACTGCATGGTAAATTCAAAGGTCTTTCCTGAGGAGACAGAATAATACTTTGCTGCTCTCCATGCTGCTGCCTGGAGTACATGCTGCCATCTTACATCTTTAGACTGAGGCCCACACAGTGGCCACCAGATACAGGGAGTTCGGGTTCTGGCTTAAAGTATTATGCATATCCTGGACTGCCTACTACAATTTGGAAATGAAGGAGAAATGAATATCCATTTTATTTTCACTACGAATGTTTTTATTCCACTCAGAACTGCTATAAATTGCAACTTATACAAGTTAGTTTCCAGTTTTTGCTATTGTGCTCTATGCAACAGTGGACTGCATTCCGTATATACTTATATTATCATGTGTCTATTTTGTACAGGAAAAAATTACTACAAGTGGAATTGGTCACTCAAAAGTTAAGAACACTTTAAAACATGGATATGGCCAAATAGTCCTTCCAAATTACATCACCAGAGAACTGATGAGTGACATTTCCTTCTCAAATACCATGGGTGTCAATTCGTCAAACTTTCTATATTTAAAAAAATTAAAGCACAACAAATTAAAACAAATGATCAAACTGATTATCATGTCTTTGTTACAGAAAGGAAATTGAGCAAATTTTCATTTGAAAGTCTATTTCTTTTTCTTCTTTTGTAACCTGTATATTTAATGCTTTACCCATTTTTTTTTTTTTTTTTTTTTTGTGGGTACCGGGGGGACGACCTCAGGACCTCGCGCGCCAACAGGCACCCGTGCCGCTGAGCGATATCACCGGCCCCTTTTTCGTATGTGGGATCCGGGAGTCGAACTCGGGCCTTCGCGCTTGCAAGGCAGGCGCTTAAGCCGCTGAGCCGTCTCACCGGCCCACTTTACCCATTTTTTATTATAGATGTTCTTTAAATTAACATTTATTTACTTATTCATTTATTTATTTTTTGAGACAGGGTCTCACTATGTAGTTCAGGCTGACCTTGAACTCACTATGTAGCCCTAGCTGGCTTCAAACCCATGGCAATCCTGCTGCCTCAGCCTCCTGAGTGCTGAGATTACAGGGGTGTGCCACCATGCTTGGCAGAATTAACTAATATTTATAATTTATTTTAAAATAATTTTATTTTTAAAATAGCTTTATATTTTTTTATTAAGTTTATTGGTACCATTTAGATATACATAATGATCATATTCATCATAGGAAATTTATACCTATATATGATATATCTTGATTCCTTTTTTTCCAACCCCCTCCCCTCCCTTCAACCCCCTCTTCCCTTTCTTATTTACAAAGCTTTGTTTCTGTTTTATCCTTCTTTTATCATTTTTTTCTTTTCTCTTCTTCCCTTTCCCCCTCCTCCCTCCCTAGTTCCCCTTTCTTTTGAAGCATTTCTTCCTATTTCACAATACCTATTATACACATTTGTCCTTATTTACACATTTGGTTTCTCACACCAGAGAAACAATGTTAAGAATTTGATTAAAATTTTATTAAACCTAGTTATTTAACATGTAAATGATAATGGATGTTTTCATCTAGTGTGATGATATCTGTCCATTAATTAATTCTTACACTCTAAGTAACATTTTGTATAGTTATCCATATAAGTTATGCTCATTTTTTGTAAGCATATAAGTAAGACTAGCTCAAGAAAATTTGTTTGAGTTCTGTTTTATCTTTTTCTATCCCTCTAACTTACTTTATTTTTCTTGTCATATTGCACTGGGAATAGAACTAGAACAACACTGAATAATATCAGTGAAAGTAGTCATGCTTTCTCCCTTACCAATGAGAATTCTTTTATTAATTCACCATTAATTATAATATTTAATGTACAATTTCAATTTTTAAGGTCAAATTAAGATAAGGTTAAACATATTTTTCTTACTTTAAGACTTTTTAGTATAGTGTGTGACCATCCAAAACTAAATTATCCCCATTACTTTAATTAGGTATCTTATTATTAGTTCAGTTACCCAGAAGACTTACTCAACTTTATTTCCCTTTCCTCTACAACCCACATTCAGAATGCCAGAAAGTACCTTCATTATTTTCTTTTTTTCCTTTCTATCATTATAGGAACTTTTAACTCTTAACTATGCTGGCTACAAAGACCAGTAAAAATAGTGTAGGTAATAGCCATAGTATAACATTTCTGAACTCAGGGATCAAAATCTAATTCAATGGGCCCAGAATAATTCTATCAATTGGTAATTTATTTATTTCCTATTGCAAGAGCCTACCTCAAATCTTGAGATAGAAATGGAAAATGATTTTACTGGAAATACTGTAGAGTTCAATAGCCTGGAAAGCTCTGTTACAGACAGCAATGTGATTTGGAAATGACTTCAGTCATAAAGAAAGTATTTTGGCCCTTCTGAGGGATGTTCCAGGCACTAGTTTGAATGTTATCTTAGCTACACAACTTTTTCAGGTCAGCAAAAAGGTCAAAACATTGGCAGAGTTCAGAATGAACATGCATTTGAGATTTGTGAGGATAATTCAGATCTAGAGTTGATGTTAACAGACCTTAGAGTTTCTGGCCATAATTCTTGTGTTATTGATACCATATGATGGCAATGACATTCAGTGGTGTAAGGGCGGCTGCCAAGACCCAAAACCTTGTATGAAGCTTTCTGTTTTTTGGCCACTCGTATAACGAAGATGTAATTTTAATTATTTTCATTTCTTATCCCTTGAATGGCCTTGTCATTCTTCCTTTCAGCCTCTAGTTATTTCAAGCCAAAATGGTCAAGCAAACATCTTTAAAATTTTCATAAACTATCTCCTTTAAGATTACAAGAAGGTGAGAAGTATCTTTTGACTTCTAATTTATCCCCAAGGTGAATCTTCATTCTTTATTTTTTTTCTAAGAAGCACCACAATCATATAACCTTAATGGTTAAAGAGTTGCTTGTAGAATTTACTTTCCACTGAAGCTATAAGGGGCCCTTTCTAACTCAGAGCAAGAGAAAATCTTTTCGAAGGTGGAAAATTCTTCCTCCTTGCCCTGTGAAGATCTAAGATTAAGTTGTGCTCATTTGCTAAGAATAAATGAAGTACTTAGAATAGCCTAGTTGTATTGATGGTTTGAATTCAATTAGTGGCAGCCAGCAACTACTGGCATGCATACTTCTGCCAGCAATTGGCTTATTTCTAGATGCCAGTGATTTGGTTTTGTGTGGTAAACTGTTGGTTAATCAATTCTGACTTGCTATCCAGAATGCTCCTATCCCTCTGAGGGCTAGAACTGTCTGATTAGCTCATTGAATTCGGGTTAGAAAGGCCCCTAATCTTTAAGCATATCAGTTCAAACACAGAGTCAGGAGATGAGATGGAAGACTGAAGAGTGGCCTGGAGGTAAGCCATCTAGTAGGATATACAGAATTGAATGAGGCATCTCTCAGAATTAACCATTTGACAATGTGCAGTAAGACATCTACATCTTTGCTGTATTTATTTTCACAAAGTAGGAAATTACTGCATCACATTTTAATATAGTTTTGGGGATATGTCAAAAAGTTGCTTAATACAACACTTTAACAAAAAAGGTAATGTTCTACCAGTATTCTTTCTATAGATGAGATAAATGAAACAATGTATAATTGCCTCTTCTTGCTATCATCCAAGGACACAAAACTCAAGCACCATTCCTTTCTTCTCCCATGCACAACTGATCAGCTATTTTTGTGTCCTTACTGACTGACCACATAAGTAACCTGCATATGCATTGTGGAAATGTTGGAAAGTATAAAACATATAAATTCACTTATCTCACAACTCACTGACTGCAAATGTCTTATAGGCCCAAGTGTTCCTATTTCAGCTGCTACTGCTGCATAACAAACCACCCCAAACTCAATGGCATAAACCTGTATTTAAAAGAACATTTGTGTTCACAAATTTTGTGAGTCAAGAATTTAATCTGGATACTGCTGGCTTATTTCTAGTGGACCACATATAGGGCAGTAGCTGGGTGTTGGGGGGTAACACTGAAGCTGGGAGCTGAGGTCATCTGGCTGCATCTCTGCTCATATGTCTGGTAGCAGATGTTGATTATTGGCTGGGACCTCAGATAGACTGCTGACCCGGTCACCTATGCATGGCCTCTAAACATAGACTAGTTAGCTTTCCTCACAGGATATAAAGCAGCTGGATTCTAAAGAGGCAAGGCAAAAGTACAAGGTGTTCTTATAGCCTTAGGAGGCACCTGGTATCACTTCTTTTATAATCTATTGGTTGAGATGGTCACACACTCTGCCCTTCTTGATTCTACATGTTTTCCTTTGGCTGCTTCAGATGGAAAGATAGAAAAAAGCCTCTATCTTTTATTCTTTTGAGGAATTTTTTTTTGGTATATAAAGAGAAAAAGATATTGTCCTACTTTCCAGGGGCCAACAGAAAAACTGCGAGGAAAAGACTTTAATATCTCCCTGCAGCCATACTAAGAAGAAGCATATCTTTGAGTAATTAACCAAGACAATATTGCTCTTCCTAAAAATCTGACTGAGTATTAAAATGTGGGAGCTCAGCAATCTCCCAGACTCGGGGTTATTTGGAAAGCAAGCCTTGAGAAGAAGCCAAGGAGACAATAAGGACAGCTCATCAGAAGAGCCTTCCTGGGTATATCACTGAGACAGGGAACCCAAAAAATTCCAAGTTCAACAAAGATCTAGATGTATCAACAAAGCTGGCTTAGTTCCTTAGTGCCTCAACAGTGTTCAGGAGCAACTCTTATCTCTGGGGTTTCAGGAGAGATAAAATCTGAGGGTATAAGTACGAAGTCTTAGAACAACCAGGATGGCTATTATTATGTTTTCCCTAGGTTTAGGTGAAAATTAAACATATGATACAATGAGAGGCCAAATGATGTATAAGGTAGTAGTCATTCTAGAGGAAAATCTAGAAAAGTAAATTTCAGATAAAGTTTTTAAAAGCCAGAAAATTGTCCTAGTAATAAGCAGGCCATCATTGGCTATCATGGTTCCAATAAAATACAGATTTTGGTTATCACAATTTCATTAAATGACATTAGTTCCTCAACAAGAAAGTTCAGATTTTGGTTACAATGGTACAAGGAAGAGGAGACATTTGATATTTCACTGTAGCCATATGAAGGAGAGGCATATTCTTTAGTGATTAGCCAAGACAGTATTACTGTTCCCAGAGTCTCATTTGGGAAGAGTATATTTACTATAAGTAATCACGTAAAGTAGAAACCTCACTGCTGGATTCTCAATACACAACCCACTGCATATGTAATAGATAGGAATCATGGTCAGAGACCAATGTGCCACTTCTTTCCAAGTCCATAAGTAACTGGGCCATAACAGATGGTCATCCCCCATCTGTTATTATTATTCAGTTCAAACATGGACCAAAAAAGTATATAGTTGGGTTTCTTTCTTTTTTTCTAGTGATAAATCCACATTGCATTTACAAAAATCACTAATTCAAAGGGGAAATAGACCAATGTTGTCACAAAAATGAAAGTAAAATAAACCAAAATTGAGAGCTCTGTGATGGTTAATTTTATGTGTCCAGTTAAATGAGCCAAGTGATGCCCAGATAGCTAGTAAAGCAGGAGAGTATTTCCAGAAGAATCAGCATTTGAATCAATAGGCTGAGTAAAGATCAGAGCCCCCATCCCCATCGTGGTAGGTGCTGTCTAGTAGGACCAGAGTTTAGAGAAAGGGCAAAGTCATGTTCTCTGTCTCAGCTGGGGTCTCCATTCTTCTCTGCCCTTGAACATGGGCATTCCTTGTGCTCAAGCCTTTGGACTTCAACAGGGATTTACACCAACCTGGTACTCAGGGCTTTAGATGGTGTTGCAGCAAAAACACAAACTTGTATCCCTGCCTGCAAACCAAGCACAACTCTATTCCTTATTGGTTCCCCTTCTCTGAAGAACTCTGTCTAATACGCTCCATACGTGAAATTCATGTTGAATATTAACGGAGTTGTGGAAGAAATAGCTACATATGGGAATATTGGCACAGTTTGATTCAGGGGAACTTAGTGAAGGCAGATTTAGGGACAAAATTGAGGAAACTGGTGGTAATGAAGAGGATGAAAGTGCCCCAAAAAAGTGACACAGCCATAAAAGTCACATTACAGGAACCCTCAGAGGTACTTTCTGACATTGAAAACACTAAAGAAAAGTAATCAGAAGCAGATCCGGAGTTAGAAAGTGATATGACGATTTGCCAAAGCATAGTAAAGATGTTCCTTCCACACTGTAAGTGATCCAATGAGAAAAGGGCAAACATGGTTTAAACCGTGCTCAGTATGATTTTATAAAGAATAGAGCACTTTACTGCTGCATGCTTCTAATATTTGCAATTACATTGTCCTTAATAAATGCCAGTTTTACTATCTTTTAAAAAAAATCTCCCTATACAGTTAAACTGTACAGCAAAATAGTGTTTAATGTTTGACAGAAATGTTCAAGCATCATAAAAGAACTGGAGACAGTGGTGGGTGTGCCTAGCAGGGAGCAAAAATAAGCAGTTGTTAAAAGAAAATTGGGAAGAGAAGCTTTGCAAGAAGACAAACTCAAGGGGAGATATGAGGGAGTTATGAGGTTTGGAAAAAGTAAGATTATTTAGGAAAGACAGATATGTGCAATACCAGATGCAATTATGTACAAAGATTTGACAGTTTTGTGGTCTGGCTGGGAGGGACAGGCACAAAAAATGTTGTGGACATAAGTAACAGGAATACTTGTCAATCTCACACCGCCTCATGTGCCAGTTACCATTAATTTAGTAAAAAAGGTTGTTTGTTTAAAAGTATGCCTTTAAAAAGGTAGAAAAGCTGCATCTTCTGAATTTTCTCATTCTGGCATGATTAAAAAAAGAAAAAAAAAAAAACACCAATTGTCCTTAGGAAGGTTTGCTACATTCATGAAAAATATCATCTTTCTTCATCTTAAAGGGATATGGTTTCAGAATATCAGCCAATAAAGGCAGTAAGAAGAAGAATGAAAGTCAGGTGTCCTAGGAGTCAGGAGAAAGGAAGAACTTGCCCTTGGGAAGAATTATGAACAAGAGCCTCCAGCTGAGCAAGAAGACTGCCCAAAAAGAGAAACTTGGATGTGACAGATTCTTGCCCTTTCAGAGGGCCAACTATGAAGGCTATTGTTCTGTGGTGTAAAGAACTCTAGTCATACTTAGTTGACATAATTTATTAAGTTGAACCAAATACAGAAAGGAAAGTTCTTTATGATAGGCCAGATTCCATGAGTGGGAATTCTTGGAGTCAACTAGGGAGCGGATACGCCCCAGTGTTAAACACTTTCCAGAGCGCTCTTCCATTCCACATTCCACCCCTCCCTAAACCACTCGCCAAAGAAATTCTTTGCTGGACACCGAAGTGGCCCCAGCTGCGGTCATAAGAAAACACTGGGGTATGAAATTAATCATCTTTTCTTTAACTTTTGTGTTTGGAATGTGTGTACAGAGGACAGGTGTTATTAAGATAATAAACGTCATTAAAGTATTTGGAAGAGCTGCCAGTTCCTATGACGGAAAGCTTTCCAAAGAGCTGTAACAATCTGAAGGTCAGTGAATGAAACTTTTCCCTTTATTAGCATTAGGCAAAAAAGTAATTAATGCTCTAGGGCGCTGAAGTGAATCTGGAAGACTTTGCCTTGGCTCTCCCCTTCTTGATTTCCCTGTGATGCTTCTTAACCGGCAACAGCGAGAGCCAGACTCCCCGACGGGCCACGGAGGCCTGGGTCGTCCTCTGCCCAGGTGGGCACCCGACATAGGATCATCTTCAGATGAGGGGCACCACCTCTAGGCCCCCCAAGAAAACCTGACAGTCAGTCTTCTGTGCTAGCTTTGGAAAAAAAGAAGATGAAACTACAGTCCGTTATTCCATTGGTGTTTGAGAGAACCTGCGCCTTCTAGGCAGGTGTCCCAAAGCATCTAGGATTGTAGGTATGAATAGATCCTTCGGCCACTAGAATTCCTGTTTTGTCCCTGAAGAATGAAGAGAGAACAGACTGACAGATGTGATGGGTCAGGATCCACATATTGTCCAGGAAATTGGCATTGTAGTCTAATTTTATATTTTCAGTCCTGAGGATCGAACCAAGGACCTCGCTCATGCTAAGCAAATGCTGTACCCCTGAGCTACCCCACAGCCATGATTGTGAAGTGACCATTTTCCTATTGGTGTCAAATCTTAGGAGCCTGGTGCTAAACTATAATGTCTTGTACTATACCCAGGAGATACACATGTAGATACAGATAAATAGACTGTTATGGTTTATATCTAGGTGGACTCCCAAAGCCTCATGCATTCAAAGACAGGGCTTTTGGAGGGCACTGGGTTATGGGAGCTTATAGCTGACTTGGGTAAGGAGGTGGGGTCCTGTCAGAAGAGGTGGGTCACTGTGGGCAGGGCCTGAAAGAGTCTTAATCGCCCTTCTTTGCTCCTCCCTTGATTCTCTCTACTTCCTGGTTGCCATGCCATGAGCAGCTCTTCTCTCTCACTCCCCTCTCTCCTGTGGGCCTGCCTTGGAGCCAGTGGACTATGGACTGTAGCCATGAGCCGACATAAACATCTCCTCTTTCAAGTTGCTGTTGCTGGGTATTGTGTCTCAATGATGAGAAAAGCGACTAAGACACAGACACAGGCACATACACATATATTTTTATTTAAATGCGCCCACACTTATCAGATGTTTTCATTGCACGAGTATGATATGTGAGACTTACTGATTTTCTCAAAAACAACCAAGTTAAGCCTGCCTCACAATCAAGAGCTCCAGGCAGTGAGGTTCAGATTCCTTCAGGAACATTACCTGTCTTTACTGCATCATCTTCCAAAGCATCCCTTCTTTAGCTGGTTACTTCTCATACTGTTCTTGGAGCCCTTCCTCAAGAGATACAAAAAATCTGCTTCTTAGCATGCGTGAAGCTTTTCACCCAGTCACCTCCGTACCTCAGCCCATCTCTAAGATGTCACTGACATTTTGTTGGGTTAGGGAAGGAAATTCTGCCTGCAAATAATTCCCTTCAATTACCCTGAAAGTAGTTCCATTAACCGTACCCAAGTTTTCAAGTGAGGTTTGTGGGTCAGACCCAGGACTCATGTACTCTTCCTCCATCCTCACTTGTTCATAATAGTAATAACAAATTAACCAATGTTGAAGTTTCTGTGCTGTCCTTTTAAGAATCTACATTGATGTATGTGCATACCAAGAATACGTGAATTTATCAGAGATTTGCTGTGTAATGGATTCATTACAGAAGCTTAAAGATAAAAGGAAGTTATCAATGAATTTGTGCATTTTGTAAAGGAAGCATGATGGAATCTAAGTACAAATTAAATATCATTTCCACCACAAGAGAAGAACCCCCCCACCTTCTCCCAGTGTGAACCTCTGGACTTGGCTTCTGCAGCACCCGCTGCCCTCTGCTATCTATCCGACCTCACACCGCGTGTAGTTACTGGCGCTGTGTCCACAGCTGAGCTCCATGTGGTGCCTTAACAGTTCTAGGATCCGATTCCCACATCTCGTCCTAAGAGCTGAGATTTATGGTCCCAGTAAAGACCTCAACTGAAAGCTGAGCATAGATAGCTCTGAGGAACTCAGTTTAAAGTTTGCCCTGAAATTCCCTACTCACTACCCTATCGATCATGGATGGAAATAAAAGCAGAAATGAGCTAATATCACAGGGTCTAATGGGGTGAGCAGGTTTTGGAATCGGCAATGATCCCTTTGTAACAATGGCTGATTCCTGAAGTTCCCTTTTGAAACAATGTCTTTTATTTGAAATTTTAAAAATATGGAGCAAATATGTTAATAACACACAAATAAAGAGGAACTAAAATATTCTGAAAGTAGATATCAACATTTACTTGTCATTTACATGACATTTACTTTTAACCCATTTAGCAAGCAAGCAAATTTTAAAATACTAATGGGTTTTGGTTCAAGCATTGCCTGGAAAGTCCCTGCTGGAGCCTCCTCAGTCCTTTGCATGAAAATACTGGTGAGGACAGAGTGGGGAGAGGGGTCACATCTCCAGGGTAAAGCCAAGCTGACTGCCCACCCCATTTCATACCCTAGAGCGGTTGCCACCACTCACCTGTCAGACTCTCAAACCCATTTACAAAAGGCGACCAGTGGCTAATTATGGGAGTAATACATGCCTGTTGCGGAACATTTAGAAAATCAGAAAACAGCAAAAAGAAATATGTGGAATGATAAAAATATAGAGTGTATGTTTAAAAATTTAAAAATTTATTACAGTAAATGACACTTTGCCATTGATCACCCTCAAAACATCCCCCAGCCCCTAGTTGAAACACATTTATCCCATCATTCTTGCCACTTTCTTTTTTTTTTTTTTGTGGGTACCAGAGGTCGAACTCAGGACCTCACACACCAGCAGGCACCTGTGCTGCTGAGCGATATCACTGGCCCTTTTTTCGTATGTGGGTACCGGGAGTCGAACTCAGGACCTCACGCTTGCCAGGCAGGCACGTATGCCGCTGAGCCATCTCACCAGCCCTCTTGACACTTTATGAAGCAGTTCTGGAAGTCCTCTTTCCTGAATGCCTTTACAAGGTGCGATTAAAAAAAAATACAGGGAATGGTGCCGAGTGCCATCCAACAGAAAGTCAGGCTGGTGAAAACATGCCAGTGTGTCTTCATCCACCTTATTCACTGGATCTGACACCTTGCAATTTCTGGCTCTTCCTCAAAGTCAAAATGACTGTGGAAAGGAAATTATTTTAATGGGTTCAGAATCTTGAGGCCGTCATGACAGTGCACCTAAAGACACTCAGGAAAGAGGACTTCCAAAATCGCTTCAGAAAGTGGCAAGAATTATGGGATATGTGCATCTAAAGCAACAGGGAGTACTTTTAGGAGGATTCATGTCAATGTGTATTTACTGTAATTTTTTTTTAAAGTTTGAACATTCACCAGGTGTTGTAGTCAGGGTTTGCAGGGGAAACAATACAACACAGAACACATAATTTATAGGATTATTTTATAATAGTAACCCAAAGAGTCATATACAAAAGAGTGCAGGAAATCTGTCCACACCCTAAAGACCCGAAGAATCCAGCTGAGGGCCTGGATTCCACAGCAATGTCCTGCATGAGTCCAGCTGAAAACCTGGAGCCCATGGCAATGCCCCCCACGAGTCCCACAGGAGGCTCAGAGCCCATGACAATGTCTCATGCAAGTCTGTTTAACAGGTCTGCACTGGGAAGGCCCAAAGGTCAGTGGTGGAAGCTAGAAAGTCTGCGCCAGTGGAATGAAGGACCTGTGCCAGCAGGCTGAGGGATCTCCACCAGAGCCAGGAAGCGACGCTCAAAGTAAGGCAGAGCTCCCCTGAAAAGTACCACAACCATCCTTAGTGACAACAAGGTCCTGAGCTCCTCCGATGATAACAGCCAGGTTCCAATCAGGAAAGCCAGCGTGACAAGCTCCTCAAGGAAAACCAACAGCACCAACTCTTCCTCTTCAGTTCTCCTTTTTATGTTGTTGGCAACAGTCCTCAGGTGGGCCCTCCACACCAGGCACCACGCTGATTCACTTCAGCTGGGTGTTACAAGTTGTCCACCAGTTGTCAGTCCACCACACCAGGTTTTTCCATCACACCTCTTAACCACCAGAGATACTGGGTGTTAGTATTTTAGCACACAGTACAGCTGTGTGGTTTGTGGCATAACCAGGCCCTTTAGTGGACCCTGCCTGTCACTTCTAGGGCTTATGCCCTAGGGGACCACTTCACTTTCTCCTTTCTTCTTTCAAACTTCAACACCCTGTCTGTGCCTCTCATCCTTAGCTGAACACTTTGCCTTTTATAGAGAAGCCAGCAGATCTTCTCACGAAGTCCTCAGGCACAGGCATCTGTCTCCACACTCTTCATTGCCCTGGAAGGCCTAAGGACCCACCTACCTCCAGATGCTGGATTGCATTCCCTGCTCCTCCTCAAAACCTTTACTCCCACTGTTATTCCCATTCCTACTTCTTCATTTGTGTTCTTCCTCTTTGGTGAGTCATTGCCAAAGGAAATGATAAACCATAATACCATTCATATTGATTTTATTTGTACATGTTGCAATACATAATATTTACATTTGTTTTGGGGAATTGGTACACACACATGTATATATACATATATAATATCTTGATACTCTTCATAATATCTTATACATTTTTAAAACTTCATATTTTTCCAATGTTTCAATATTCCTACAAAAAGGCTGTGACAACTGAGCCCAGGGGACTGGGTGTACCTGTATCATAAGGTTGGTCCCTGCCCCAAATCCCTCTTCTTGTCTTCCTCTGACTGTGACCTTGTGACCTCTAAACATACCAGTGATTCCCCCTTACCCCCCACCCCAGTCCTTTGCTTGTATAGGACAGCCTGATCTCGCTATCTTTCAGTTCTCCCCCTTTTGGTGGAGCTGACTTCCTTTGTTCTCACCCTGTGAGGCTCCCTGCAATGTGTACGAGCTTCCCTCTTTAGAACCCGTGGGTGTAAGCAAGGCAAAATTGTGTATACCTGTAATACCAGTGCTCTGGGAGGCTGAGGCAAGAGGATCACAAGTTCAAGCCCAGCCTGGGAAAATTAGCAATTTCATGAGACTGCTTCAAAATTTAAGCAATAAATAAAATAAAAAATGAAAAGGTTAGTGTTGCAGCTCAGTGCAAAGGCCCTGTGTTCGATCCCCAGTAGTGCAAAAAATGAATGAATAAATAAATAAATGATCTCATCCAATCCAATTGACTTTAGATGCCACATATAGTGACATTTTATCTTCAATGCTAAGCTCTCCCTTTAAATTTAAATTCAACTATTCAACTATCTGTGTACACTGAATATATAAAACACGCTTACGCTTAACATGTCCGGGGTAGAATTCTCATTTCCCTCTCTGACCAGTCTCCCCTATTTCAATAAAGTCCAACTACATGTTTTCAGTTATTCAGGCTGAAATCATTATAGCCATTTACTTTAGTCCATTTTCTGCTTCTTTAACAGAATACCACTAACTGGGTACTTGGAAAGACGTTTGTTTCATGCACATTTCTGGAGGCTAGGAAGTTCATGAGCATGGTGCAAACATCTAGCAATGACTTCCTGCAGCATCATAACATGGTGGAAGAGAGGAAGAAGGAAAGTGTGAAGGGTGGGTTTGCTTTAGAAGAACCTGCTCTGACAGCACCTCTGTCACTCCCATGGGAATTAACCCCCTCCTCCAAGAAAGGTGTTAACCCCCCTTGACAATCAAATCACCTCTTAGAGATTCCATCTCCAACACTGCCACGGTACCAGTTAAATTTCAATGTGACTTTTGGAAGGGACAAGTAATATTCAAACCATAGCATCAACCTTAATTTCACGTTCACATCTCCCATCCAAACCACCAAATTCTATAAGCTCTGCCTTCAGTAAACATTTCCAAATCTGAACATGTCAAGACCTCCAACCACCTGCAACCTTGATGCAAATTTTTGTCCCAACTCTTCTTCTTCTAGTACAGTCCTAGGTCTCTTTGACTTCCTCTTCTGTCTTGGCCATCAATTCTCCACACAGCTATCAGTTATTCTTTTAAAATACAACTCATAGTTCCCCACTTCTAAATGACACATTGAAGACCTGGAACAGCTTCCAATCTCAATCACAATTTTTTTAAATTGCTAAAAAATACCCTAAGAGATTCTATGAAGCCTGCTTCTGGCTGCCACTCCAACCTCACCTCCTGCTACTGCCTCCTTAGTTGCTTCATTGGCCACGTTAGCTTTCCTTTTCCCTCAAACTTTTGTTTGCATGTGTGAGTTTGTCTGCCTGAAATATTCTTCACTAGACATTTGAATGACTTTCTCTGTTGATTTAATCAGGCTTCAAGTTACATAGTATCCACCCCCGAGAACCTTCTGCTTTGAGCATCAACCTCAAATTCCCTTGACTGCTTCCTTTGTCCCAGAAGTGGCATGTGCCTCCTGAACCTGAACCATGCCACACCATTTCCATCTTTGTTAGCCCCTAGAACTGGCAGGAACATGTGAAAGTCCTATGACCTCTAAATTTAGATGAAATGCCATGCCACAGGAGATGGGATCTGTCTTCCTGGGCAGACATCTAAGGGCCCAGTGATGTACTCCTGAAGAGCAGGAAGTTCCTCTTTTATGATCAATATTAAGCAAGAGACTAGAGGCACCATGCAGAAAAGGACAGAGAGTAGATCTAGAAAGATAATGCAGAATAACCAGTACATCATCTATCTTCTTAGTCTATTCTTTTTATTGTGTATTGATGATGCCTAAAAGTATTAGAAAAAGGATTTTTCAGGTAGACAGCAAAAATGGGTCAGAAAAGTTCAGAGTAATGCATAAGCAAAGATACAACTCAGAAATAAACGACTCTAGATGAGAAGCCCATGCAGGGAAGGGAATTTTAAAGAAAGGTACTAGAACTACTGTAGACATTCCTTGTCTAACAACCAAATTCTGTTCCTGCAACTAGGTCATTAAATGAATTGGTCACCAAACAAGGAGTTGTATATAGTATGTGCATTACAATATTCCAAACAAAGAAATGGCCAAAGGAAACTTCACCTTGATGACTTTGCTTCTATTGGCATAATTCTGACATACAGTACTATAATGTATAACAGAACATAAAACTATAGTACGGTAGCTTGTGTACCTGGGAAATAAGTACGGCTCCAGATCAGGGAGGCAGGAGATGAGATACTTTTCAGAGAACAAAGTCAGTTCTTCTTGTGTGCATATACTTAAAACACAATAGTTTAGGAGCCACTAAAAGGGTTTTTCTTCTCTTATCAGAAATTGCTCGTTCATGAAGATGAAATAAAATGAGCCATTAAACAAATCACTTTGAAAACAAGCTGGTAGAAAATGTGTGTGACAGTTAATCTTGGTTGTCTACTTGACTGGCTTGAGAGATAAGTAAAACACTCTACTGAAGGTGTCTGGATGAGTCAGAGACTTTGACCTTGGTGGCTGTATCTGGTCTCTGGCCTTTTCCTCCTTGGTGCTCTTCATGTGTGCTCAGCTTCCTGGCCACCATGAACTGAGCAGCTTTTCTCTACCACACCCTTCCATGATGTTCCTGTCTTGGAGCCAGCTGACCATGAACTGAAAGCTCTGAAACCATTAGCCAAATTAAACCTCTCCTCCTTTAAATTGCAGGTGTTACGTGTTTTGTCCTAGCAACAGGAAAGGTGACCAACACAGTGTGTAAACCTCTGAGTAATATTAAATCCTTAATGCTATTTACCTTGATTGATTATTATACATTGTGTATATGTATTGAATTTTGACACTGTACCTCATATATATGTACAAATATTGTGTTAATTGACAAATTATTCCAAACACAATTTTTAAAATCTTACATTTTTGGAAAAAAATCTTACATTTTTATAGAAACTTGAATTCAGTACAAATGCAATGTTTTATATTTGTGAAAACAATACTTTTTATTTGTTAAAAGAAATTATATTTATTATAGAAAGTTTAGAAAACAACTATAAACAAAATAAAATGTGAATCAAAACATAAACAGCCACATTTTGGTTTATGATATTGCCCATGTTTTTCTACTCATTCATTTAAACAGGTAAATATATTTAAACATATAGTTATGAAACATTTTACTCATTACTATTTAATAAACTGATTATTGATGAAACTATTTTTCATGAGATATTTATCAAGATAATTATGTTAGTGTCTCTTTTGGGGGGGGTACCGGAAATCGAACTCAGGACCTTGCACTTACCAGGCAGGCACTTGTGTTACTGTCTCTTTTAAGCTAATAGAATGATAATATATACAGAATGGATATTCTGATATTGAGTCAACTTTGCACTTGAAAAGTCAAAGAAGAAAAAAACAAAATTGTATTTGGTTACTCCATAATAATATTTTAAGTTGAAGCCACATTGATATTCTAATATTTTACTTACAACATAACTGGGATTAGTTTGTAGATTTCTTTAGTATTTGTTTGGTTCTTTTATCAGAACCCTGATAATTTTATAAAGTAAATTAGGTTAAATTTACTCTTTTCTGAGCTGTAGACAAGTATTTTCCAAATTTTCTGTGGTGGAAGAACATTTTCTCATTTTCTAATTCCTCATGTACTGCTTTTTTTTTTTTTTTTTTTTGCTAAAAAAATGAATTGCTAGAAAAAAAATGAAACAAGGCAAAACAATCAAAATATGTCAATTTATTGTTATTAGATTTAATAGACATAAAATTACTCTATCAAATCAATGTGAAAATTTCTTTTTTTTTTCTTTTCCTTTTTTTCCTTTGCAGCGCTGGACATCAAATTCAGGGGCCTTGTGGCCACTAAAGGGCTCTACCACTGAGCTACACCCTCAGCCCCTGATGCAAGCTTCTAAATGCTAACTCTCAATCGCCATATTTATCTTGCACCTGTAAGAAATAGTTCACTACCACAACCAGTCCACCATGGACCACACTTTGAATAGCCCTGCCTGAGAGAAAAGTTCTGATATTTTCGATAATACATACTTATCAGAACAAAAAATGCTAGTAGAATATAGCACCACAAATGTAATTTCCTGTTTTTATAAATTATAAATAAAACTATTATAATAATATTCTGGTGCTTGGATTTTAAATACCCTGCATCCTGATTTCATTCTTTTATTAGTTAATTTACAAGGCACAAAATACAGTTAAGATTTGTTGTCGATACTGTGTAGATCTCTGTTTTCCAGTAATATTTTTTAATTTAAAATATTTGAACCAATGTTTTTCATATCTGATTAGGTCATCCTTGCTTTTGACTTATGGTGTGATTGATGAAGCTTTCTTTGAACTACTAATAGGAAAAGGGTCATCCATCATACTAGTAGTATTGTCTTCAAGCTGTGGCTTCCACTCAGGAACATAATCATGAACTTGTGCATTTTGTGGAGATTCATTTACCGACAGCACAGTGATGTAACCCGGAGATATTGCAGTGTGGTGCTCAAGGAAAAACTCAGCAGGCAGGGGACCAGGTGCCACCCATACCTTTCTCTAAGGAAATCTGCTGCAGTCTGTGTGTGACTTAGCCACCTGACACACAGACTCAGAGAGGAGACCAGGCCAAAGAGTTAAACAAACACTCTTAAGGTGAAATTTATTTTACTAGGGGGAAAAAAAAACCCTACATAAATAAAACTCCTACTTTTAACCAGATCCTGTTGGATATTTTCATGCAAATTTCTAATTTAAAAGGACCACAGTTTTCTCAAAGGATAGCGTAGTTCTTCAAGTTTCTGTTTCTTTAAAATTCAGATTTCCACACCCCTCCCATAACTACAGCATCAAAATCTCAAAGAATAGATGGAAGAAGGAGAGCAAGGCATTGATATGTTTAATAAACTCCCCCAAGTGGTTCTTACGTGTAGATATGTTGAAGGTCAATACTTCAGAGCAATTGTTTAAAAATAGGCTTTTATATAGGATCCTTGAAGGCATCACACATAAAATTGGGCATCTTTACTGCTAAGTAATTTAGTAGTTTAACATCCTTTTTAGTTTTCTTCCCTATGGTTATCAGTTAGCCTCTTTTTTGGTTTGTTTTGTCCTGAGCCCCTTTAATAATTGTTATTCTTATAAGATATCCTATATCTCATTTTTACTTCAAAAGAATTACTGTAATCAAATTGCTTTTGAAAGTTAATTCATATGCCTTTCTTTACCATATCTGTCTGATCACGTGTGTCCCTATCCAGGGATATAGGCTGTTAGAGATATCCTGTAGTTAAGGGGAATGAGAGAATGCAAATTTAAATTTTATTTAGCTGGAACATACACAAAAGAGTCAAATTTTTTGAAGACCACATAAAAGATGATAGTTTTGAAATTGTTAATTTATAAGAACCAAGATTTCTGAGACAATATTTTTTAAAAATAAAAAGACAATGAGGACTTGAAAGACAAAGCTATAGGGCTGGTGAGATAGCTCAGCGGCATAAGCGCCTGCCTGGCAAGCACGAGGTCCTGAGTTCGACCCCCGGTACCCACAGAAAAAAAAAGCTATAAACTCAGCCTACAAATAGAAAATGAAGACTACAGTTTTCCAAGGATTCGATAGAATGGCAGAGACCCCAACAAGGGCATAGGTCAGAGTGACCTTCTAAATGGCCAGGAAGAATTTCACAGAAAAAGAGATCATACTTAGGAGAAAGTCTCTGCCCAAAGGAAAGGCCTGATGCTAATCCAAGAGCAGTCGTGAGGTGAGGGGACAAAGCCAACACTAAAGGGTGCTCACCCTTTGGTTCACAGGAGGGCTGCGTGGCCTCCCACGAAAGAGCACTGGTGGCCTCTTTCTCTCTGCCCTTCAGGGAAGGTCCTGCTCTGATTGCTGTGGATCTTCTCCCTTAAGAACCCAAGAGCAGGGTCACCTATGTATGCCTTAGGTCTCATTTGGGCCATCTAAACTCTAGCAAATTCCTTTTAAATGTCCTATTACTTTTCAAGAATCCTGAAAAAGAGGGTGGAATCCTGGTCTCCTGAAAAAGCTAGTAGAGAAGAAGGAACGAAAACCCAACTTGACTATTTGGAAAAAAACAAAACCAAGAAACAGTTCAAAACCTCACTTTGAGCCAGGACAGTGGGGAGACCCCATTCCCGTTACATAATTATGAGCCATCTGTAGAACCTACGTTAAGTCAGGCTTCTACTTTTCTTGGAAAATTATAGCAATCACTTAGCCAATCTCCCTGACACTATTCTCTCCACCCTCCAGTCTTCTCTCCACATTGTTTACAACACTTACCTTCCAAAAATTCAAATGTTGTCACATTGCTATTCAATAAAATTTTGTTACCCAGTAGTCACATACGAGAGAAAGCCAAACTTGGGAGAACTGGCTGGCTGGCCTTCAAAGCCGGCCCCTACCCAGCTTTTCTGCCTCCTCATATGGCTTGGTCCATGACTAAACCTGCATCTGAGCCATTTCAAAGCAAGCAGGGGTTTTCATATTGCTGAGTTGTTCACCCACTAGTCCTACCGCTAGCTTTGTCTGAACTCATTTCTCTGCCTATCACTCTCCCTCTCATTGCCCCTCCCTGCAATCCTAAAAAAATGATCTGCTTTCTTTTCTTTTTACAGAGATCCTCTATTCAGACTCAGAAAGCATCTTTTGGATCTTTTTCTTAATCATGATTTGCTGTTGTCCTTGTCTCCCTCCTGAGCTGATTGCACCCTGAGAGAGCTGACTTCCTTTCACTCCCTCCTCTAGCTGAGACTCTAAGTACAATGGTGGCCACAGCAGAGGCACCCAAAACATGTTTGTTGAATGACCTTGTCCACAATGAGGAACACAGCTGACTAATAAAACCAAATTCTCCTTCTTCACACCACAGTCTACATTCTTTTGTTGTTATTTTTCTGATCCAGCTGTTTTTCAACTCAGGAGGGTTTTTCTTTCTTTCTTTTTTTTTATTCTTTGCACATCATTTCTTTTGAGTTGGCCAATCACCCAAGGCTGACAAAATGGTTTTCTCTTATCATCTTTTAAAAAAATTGAACCTGTTATCCAAGAAATATGTTTCTTCTTCCAGATGCATCTCAGCAACATTTATTATTGTGCTGTCAATTTCCTCATGAGAGTTATAAATAATAATTCTGGACAGGGCCTTCTGTATGGCATTTATCATACCCTCCCTAGGATTATAGTTATTTCATCTCTTGTTTTCTCAACTGGATCCTGAACCTTTCATACTTTTCATAATCCCTTAACTTTTTTGAGATTAATAAATACTAGGTGGTTCTAGGATCAGATTTCAGCTCTCCTCTGGGGCACCAATTCAGGCAAGTTTCTCAAGCCTTCCAAGCCATAGGCAGAACATTTCTCCTATACAAAATGTGGGAAATAGTAATACCAACATCGCAGAACTGTCTTGAGAGAATAAAGCAGGGAATATATGTGGGCAGCTTAGTGCAGTAATTAACACAGAGTAAACACTTAATATTTGTGTGGGTTATTATTATTACAGGTGTTTGCTGCATCAAAAAAATAGAAATATCAATGTCATCAAATCTGTTCATTTACTCATCAGTACACAGTTTGCTATGCCTGTTGGAAAAAAGAACCCCAGTCTGAGGGAGTTCAATATTATTTATTATCTCACAGTTACAGAGGCTGTATCTGCAGGATCAAAATGTCAGCTGGGTTGGTTGCATTCCAAGGCTTCTGTCCTTGGTTTGTAGATGTCTCTCCTCTCCCTGTATTTGTATGGGGTCTTTCCTTTGTGTCTGTGTCCTAATCTCCTCTTCTTATAAGGACATCAGCTATGTCTGATTAGATCCCATCCCAGTGAACTCATTTAACCCCAGTTACTGCTTTAAAAATCCTATCTTGAATCCTTAGGTACTGGGAGTTGAGACATGAATTGTTTGTTTTGGGGGATGGGTGGACACAATTCAGTCCATTAGCATCAGCAGTAGGCATCACACACATTATAAACAATATATGAGTAGCCACGTCAGACTGCATAACCACTAAAAACTAGTCCCTTGTCCTTCTCAGAGGATCGTACATCCCCAAACTCTGCCACTTGGCCAGCAGTGCCTCTAGTGGGAGAGATCAGCACTCATGCTCCCACTGGGCTCAGCCATGTGACTTTACTGGGTTAGCAGTGAGTCAGTGCAGGCGTAGCCCTGCTCGGGGCAGAAGTGTTAAGAGCCCCTGACTTTCCTACTAGCCTTCTTGTTCTTTTCCCTTTGCTGTAGGACAGCATGTCTCAGATCAGGGCTGCCCTCCAGCCTTGTGCCTACAATGAGGCTACTGGGGAAGAGTGGCCCCTATGCTTTTTATATATGTGACAAGTAATTTTTCTTTTTCCTTTCCTTTCCTTTTCTTTTTTCTTTTCTTTCTTTTTTTTTTTTTATATGCTGGTACCAGGAGTCAAACTCAGGACCTTGCGCTTGCCAGGCAGGCGCTTATGCCACTGAGCTATATCACTGGCCCTATTTTCTTTTCTTTTCTTTTTTAAATCACTGGGATTTGGAGGGATTGTTTATTACCACACAAAAGCTGTCTAATCTGATAACCACCGCCAACAACAAATTTGTATATAAACACATTACTTTTCCTTACAAAAGGCACAGACATGCAATATGTCATCAATAAGGTAATTTTTATAAACCCAGCTTGCAAAATAAAGAGTAGAGTATATACTATTCCATGAAGGGTCAAAGACTTATGGGAATATTTTTACTACTTTTCCCACTTATGTGTAAGAACATGCTGGCCTCCTTCATAGTTAAATGTTCTCTTGGATCTAAAGGGATTGCAGGGGCTGGTGAGATGGCTCAGCTGCATAAGCGCCTGCCTGGCAAGCGCGAGGGCCCGAGTTCAACTCCCGGGGAACCCACATACGAAAAAAGGGCCGGTGATATCGCTCAGCGGAATGGACGCCTGCTGGCACGCGAGGTCCTGAGGTCAACCCCTGGTACCCACAAAAAATAAAAATAAAAAGTAATAAATAAAGGGATTGCAATATTTGCAATCGATCTCTCCCTATTCTAGAAGGAGATCCTCTTCTGTTCCTGGAGAATTGCAGGGGATATAGGAAGTCAGAACTATTTCTTGTTTGGCAAACACAAGGACTCCCTAAAGCAATATGATTTCATTCACGCTAGGATCAAGTTCACCAAAACACTTGCTAGGTTCACAGTTTAACTCAACAATCATACTATATAGCATGCTGCTATTCCCCAGTAGCTGAGTGAAAGTGATGATTACATCAGACTGTAAGGAGTGAGCAAGATTTTAGCAGATGAAAAAGGAGAGAAAAATATCTAAGGTGGTGCAACTGTGAAATAAAGGCACAAACTGTAATGTAGAAATCTGAAGAGTCAAGAGTATCTGTAATGTAAGATGGGAGAACGGTTGCAAATAGAACAGCAATGTGTGTGGAGTGTCGTCCCTGGCAGTAGTTGTTTAGGATTCTCAGTCAGAGTACAGTTCAAAAATCTATAGGCAAAATCCTGAAATTCTGTGGGTTACAGCTTCATATATTGATAGCTGTTTTTTTTTTTTTTTTTGTGGGTACCGGGGGGTCGACCTCAGGACCTCGCGCGCCAGCAGGCGCCCGTGCCACTGAGCGATATCACCGGCCCCCTTTTCGTATGTGGGTTCCGGGAGTCGAACTCGGGCCCTCACGCTTGCCGGGCAGGCGCTTAAGCCGCTGAGCCATCTCACCGGCCCTGATAGCTGTTTTTTTTTTAAAAATACTTCTATTTAATACATAGCATTGTATAGCAATTAAAATGCAAACATTTTAAGCCAACACCTGACTCCATATGCCAGCTAGCCATGGGTATGACCCATTCAACTTGGGCACCTTGATCAACCTGTGTAAGCCTCTAGTGTGCTTTCCATACAACAGCGATAACAATGATGGTCACACTTATAAAATGAGGGTCACTGGACATAGGATGCCTGTAAAACTCTTGGGAAAATATCTGAGTCGAAAGCAAAAGCTCCAGGAAATAGCACTTCAAAAAGTTGTTATTATCACTGTTTAGAAGTGAAAGCTTAGTCGTGTGTCTATAACGAGATCTGTCTACCTATAGCCCTGAATTGTCCTCTGACATTACTAATGCGGCTTCTTAAAATGTGCCTGAGATCGAGCCAAAAGAGAGAATGACAATTCACGTCCTGATGCAGACTAAATGGACACCTCACAGCCTCTCAGTTCATGTCTCAGCTCAAACAGGGCTAAGTCCAAATAGTTCACAGCCAGCTGTAGCCTGACTTTTGGTGGTGACCACAGCAGATGCAACTGCAGAGTTTGGATGAAGAATATGCCTAGCAACTCTTTTTCTGGAAGCCACTGGAAATATATGTTCCTACCCACTCTCAAGGTGTGGGGACAGTTGAAATGGAAAACTGTTAGTCTGTCTTTGTAGATAGTGTTTCTCCATGGAAATGTTATTTTTCTTTCCTTTACTGAATTGCTGGTTTCATTATTTTGGGATTTATTTGGGAACTGAAATTTTGGTCTTCCTTGAATTAATTCTTGTGATCATATTAGACTGATTGGTAGGGCCTTGAAGAAAATAAGGGATGAAAGAAAAGAAAACAATGAGGATCAAACCATCAGTGGGCCTTTTACTTAAATATTTTCTATTTGGTGTCAGATAAAACAGTATTTTATTGATGGGTCTTTAAAACTATATGACTGTAGTCTGAGAATTTTGAGGGAGTGTTGTCTTGGAAATGGGAAATGGCATGATTCACAATAATTTTCACTCTTTTCTGGAAAAGTATGAGCACATACTTAAAAGGACAGTAAATTCTGATATTTGTTTTAGACTTTTATCCCCTAAGAACCAGAAAATCTACTGTTATCAGATTAAGACCAAATGATCTTAATAAAATATATTGAGCTAGTTTGTGACATAGAATACCACACAGAGTGTAATAACTGCTTTTCATTACTGATGGGTTGAATTTTTTCTTTAAATAATACATTTCTATTGGATGATGCTGATAATTCTGTAAAATATTTCAAATTACCAACATCAATTCTCTCTCTCTGTCTTTGTCTCTCCCTCTTCCCTCTCTCCCTCTCCTCTCACTTCCCTTCCCTTCTCTCTCCTTCCTCCTATTTGCCCTATTTACTTCCCTCTCTCAGTCTCTTCTTCCTTCTTTTCCCTTCTGTTCTTTTCTGTACATTTCTCACCTTCATTTGTTCATTCATTCATTAGTTCTTTCAATCAACATTTATTGGCACTTAAAGGAGCACAGAGTACTGAGCAAACTAGATTTGAAAATAATTACAATTCAGAATGATTCAACATCCTTTCATTAATCATAAAAGTCATGTAACTCAAGCAGTGAAAGGCAGATTTTAGATAGTACCTAAAGTATGTATGCTTTCAAAGCCTCCATATATTATTACTTACAACTACCAATATGTTATTCATCTTTATGTTGTTGTGACAAAATACCTGGTAAAACAACTTAAAGGAGATAACATTTATTTTGGCTCATAACTTTAGATGTTTTAGTCCATGGTCTACTGGCTCCATTACTTTGGGCCTGAGGTGAAGCAGAATATCATGGCCCCAGGCATGTGTAGAAGAGAATGTTGCTTGATTCAGAGGGAGAGAAGGAGGGACAGAGACAGGGGGGTAGAGAGACAGAAAGAGAGAGAGAGAGGCTGAAGAAATATACCCTTCAAAGACACATCCCTAGTGACCTACTTTCTGCAACGAGAGCATACCTCCTAAGAACCCACCTCCTAAGAGCCCATTTAGTAATAAACTCATCAATGGATCAATTCATTAATAAATCATCAATGAAATTAGGACCCTCAAAAATCCAACCATCTCTCTAGGCCCCACCTCTGAACATTGCTGCTTTAGGGATGTTTATGAGACTTAATGTTTACCTGCTGGATTTAGGTCTTGCTTGGTTCCCATCCCTCCTTTCTATGCCCCCATTCTTACTTGTGGAAGGGAATGTCTACACTGTGCACATCCCTTACCACTGTGTATTGGAAGAACTACATAACTTGCTCTTTGTTTTTTACAGGGGCTCACAGCTAAGAGTTTGCCTTGATTCTCAGAGGAGGCTTTGCTTTTGGGTTTTTGAGCACTGCTGGAACTATTAAGATTACGGGGTCCCTTGGAAGTGGACTAAATGCATTTTGTATCATGAGGTGAACTTGAGTCTTTGGAGTGCAGGGACAATGTTATAGTTTGAATATGAAACGTCTCTCTAAGACTCATGTGGTGAAGGTGTGGTCTCCACTGCAGCAGTGTTCATAGGTGGGGAATTTGAAGGGAGTTACTGTACCATAAAGGCCATGACTTCATCATCCAAAGTAAACTACCCACTGCTTTTCCTATTTTCAGACTTCTACTTCTGAGTGGGTCCTACCGAGTTTCCAGAGATATAGAATGGCTTGAATGTTAGTGGACAGGGTGTTTAAAAAACCATCCCACTTCACGGCAGTGTGATATTCCATTGTATATAAATACCACATTTTCTTTATCCATTCATCCTTAACTTTAGGCATTGCTAGTAAATGGCTGCACCTCAACACCATAATCTTAAGGGAAATAAATCAGACACAAAGTCTTAAAGATCACATTGTTTCTCTTGTGTGAGAAATGCAAAGTATAAATAAGGAGTAAAATGGATGATGGATATTAGGAAGTAGGAAAAACTTGTTCAAATAGGAAGGGGAATAAGAGATGGGAAGAAGGAGGATGGAAGGAAGGGAAAAGGAATTTAAAGAAAAAAAGAATTGAAAAATGGAAATAGAGTTTTTGTAAATGGGGAAGGAATGAAGGGCTAAAGGGAAGAGAGGAGAAGGGGACAAAAAAGTAAGATGTGTTATGTACATGTACAAATCCCCCATGATGAATGTGATCATTGTGTACTGCAAACATAAATTAAAAAAAAAAAACTGAAAAAAATTCATCCTAACACCTGATTCACTTGCTTTGGTTTATTAAGTAAAGGGATTCATCTAACTCCTTACTCAACTTTTCAGATATAGGATGACATTGAAGTTTTAACAGATGGAATATTTTCCTATTCGTCACAGAAGTCCCAGGAGATGTGAGACCCTCGTGCAAGAGCAGAACATAGACGGAACCAGGGCTGTGTTCTGGAGCTGCTCCTGTACTCCAAGGTGCTCCGTCTCCTGCTGGCCAGGGAGACACTCAGGGGCTTATATAACATGTTTCCCTGAAAATAATGCCTAGCAGGAAGACAATCAGCCTTGAAAACTAGAGATCAAAAATCCAGCCCTGATCAGCCTATCCTTGCCATATGTGCCTTACAAAGAAGCCACTGAGCAAGAGAATCACGTTCCCTTCCCATTTGAACAAGTTCTTCCTACTTCCTAAGATCTCCATTCTCCTCCTTATTTATACTTTGGGTTTCTCACACAAGAGAAACAATGAGATATTTAAACTTGTGTGTCTGATTTATTTCACTTAAGTTTATGGTCTTGAGATGCATCCATTTACCTAAACTACTCCCCTAGTAACACTACATGTTTTCTGTGTCTATGTTTGGTTAAAAAAAAGTGTTTCAGGCATGGAGCATCTGAAATATGATCCAGGTGGACAGATGGGAGAACTTGGATTTTAGGAAGGATGGTGAAGCATTCAAGAACCCGAAGTCAGTTTAGTAAGATTGAATGGGGGCCCATGAGACCGATTCTTTTTTTTTTTTTTTTTATGTGGATACCAGGGGTCAAACTCAGGACCTAACGCTTGCCAGCAGGTGCTTGTGCTGCTGAGCCATATCACCGGCCCTTTTTTTCCTTTATATGGGTACCGGGAGTTGAACTCAGGACCTCGCGCTTGCTAGGCAGGCGCTTATGCTGCTGAGCTATCTCATTGGCCTGAGACTGATTCATAAACAGAATTGAGTTTAAAAGTCAGGAAGAATGGTAAAACCATGGGGGAAATTTAGGGGCTAGGACAGCAAGGAAGGACTAGTTGAGCTGATGGACCCTGGGCTCACAGGTAAAGTTGTCAGTCAGTGTTTGTTTCTTGGTAAAGTGCAGTTTAAATGCTCAAGTCCCAGGTGAGGTATCTCATGGAAAGAGCCCAGAGAACTCTGTGCCAGCAGCGTGTTCATCAGAGCACAGAATCCAGGGTGACTCAAAAGTTCTGTTTAATTCACCAAATCAGTGACTGAGGCTTTGTGGTATAGTTGAAAGAACATCAAATACAAAAGAAAAAAAAAAATGATTGATTCCCCACTTGTCAGACAAATTACTAGTTTTTCATTCCAGAAGACCTATTTTCATGGTTCTGAGCCTATACAAATTAAATTAAAAAGACCTGCCTTGCCAGGCTTACTGTGAGGATCAAATAAAATACATCTGGGAAAGTGCATGATGTAGTGTTAGTATAGATCACTCAGGTCTTTTTTCTCTTTCTCTCATTTCCTGTCCTATTTCCTACTCTCTCCCCCTTTCCTCTTCTGTTCCTCTTGTTCATCTTCCCCATAGCTGTGGAGGAAGCAAGAATCAAAACCCACGGGGGCTGCCAAGGAAGTCAGATTTTCAGAGCTCATGTGGACCTTGCCACAGTGACCTTCAGAGGCATTCATCGGCTGGCTTCTTCCCCCACTCTCGCAGCCAGGGTGATGCTCTGTGCCCACATGGACGTAAGCAGGGGGTGACCCCTGAGTCAGGGTCCCTCAGGGAAGATGAGTGGGCACCCCAGCAAATGCAAAGCATGTGTTTTATATAACGGGGAGATCACAGGGGGCAAACTATCTGCCAGCTGTTTTCACAGATGCCCGGGGTGGGGAGGTTTGTTGAGGGCACAGGAAGCATTGCTGCAGCCCCTTCAAAGATGACTCACTCCTCTCTGCCCTGAAGGAAATCTGTGTCAGTTGCCAAGGCGGTGGAGATTTGGTAACATCCTCTGTGAAGTCCTTATCCACGGAGCTGACAAAGCAGAGCTTAAGCAGGCCTTGTAGATATTCAAGTGACCCAAACTGGGCATTATTTGTCTTGTAAGCAGATGGATAACAGCACTGCAGCCCCAGGAAAAGGCTCTGGATATGTCTGTATGAGGGTGGTAACTGAAACCACACAACAGGTCGAGTTTGAACAAAACATTAGTTTGTAAATCTAATAATAAAAGCTTAAAGCTACCGAGAAAATCACACAGGGAGAGAGTGGAAAGCGGTGTCTCTAAGGAGTCAGGCACGAATTTCGAGAAGTCAGAATGGCAGGAGGCTTGGTGTGCAGACTGCATACAGGTGGGAAAGATGGCGAGGCATTTTCCACTGCTCCTAGCATAAACTCCTAGATTCTTCACAATGCCCCAATGCCCTGCAGGCTCATCATGCATCATGTTCTCTTCTCCCTCACCCAGCTCTCTGTTCCTGCCTCACCACCTTTCTTTAAATTCCTCCAGTGAACCACACTCCCTCCTACCACCGGCCCTTTATACATGGCGCTCCTCTGCTTAGAAGGCTCTTTCCCAAAAGGGCTCTTTAACTCATCTTTCCAGTCTTTGATATAGCAGCATGCTCTCAGAAAAGCCTTCCATGACCAGTGTAGACCAAACCAAATTACTTAATTATAGGCTTTTAAAGAATCATGTTTCTTTCTAACCCAGCACTAATCACAATTTGTAATTACACGTTCACTTGTGTTATTCGATAAAAATGTCTCGTGGGGCCGGTGAGATGGCTCAGCAGCATAAGCGCCTGCCCGGCAAGCGAGAGGGCCCGAGTTTGACTCCCGGAACCCACATACGAAAAAGGGGCCGGTGATATCACTCAGTGCCACGGGTGCCTGCTGGCGCACGAGGTCCTGAGGTCGACCCCCGGTACCCACAAAAAAAAAAAAAAGTCTCGTGCACTGGATTGTAAACGTTATCAGAGTAGGGCTCAAGAAATCATGGATACAGCTACTAGATGCTAACCAAATAGCAGTGGTAGCCCATTAGAATCAAGGCTGGTGTTGAAAGGGACTTTCTCTACTCTCTCCCTTTACAGATTGAGCATCCCTAATCTAAAAGTCCTAGATCTAAAATGTCCCTTAAATCTGAAAAGTTTTGAGTACTAATGATGCCACAAGTGGTAATACCACACCTGACCTCACAGGACAGGCAGCGATCAAAATGCAGCTGCACTAAAAACATTTTAAAATATTAACTTCAGCCCGTGTGTGCAAGACATATGTGAAATATAAATGAATTTTATGTTTAGACTTGAGTCCCAACCCTGAGATATTGTGTCTATGCAAATATTTTAAAATCCAAAATCTAAATCTAAATCATTTCTGATCCCAAGGATTTTGGAGAGGGACACTCAATTTGTAGCACACGTCTGAGCAAACCTTCAGAATCACTTCTGTGTTTCTCCACAATCTGATACTCTAGACATACTCTAGACTATCTCAAGCCTCAGACTTGCTCCCCAGGTTGGTATAAGATAAGCCATTAAGAAGATTTTGGAGTCATTACATGTTAATCTTTGCAAGGGTCAAATACTCCTTTAACAATCGGATGAAATCTATGGGTACTGGTAAGGGTCAAACAATCTTATGTCAAAGTTCTAACCTCTGTACCTGTAAATGTGACCTTATTTAGAAATAGGTCTTTGAAGATGATTAAATTAATATGAAGTCATTAGGGTTGGGACTTAATCCAATAAAACATGTGTTTTCTACAAAGAGGAAATTTGGGTGCTGAGATAGATGCATGCAGAGAAGACACAGGGAGAAAATATATGCCAAGGAGTGGCTGTTGCTACTACAGGCTAGGAAAGAGGCATGACCTAGATTTTCTGTCACAGCCTTTGAAGAACCCTACCTCACCAACACAATTGCCAGAATTGAAAGGCAATACATTTCTATCATTTAAGGCACTCAGTTTGTGGTATGCTGTTAAGGCAGCCACAGGAAATATACTCAGATACTTTCTGTAGAAATAAAATCCAGCAAGGACATCACCAATTTTATATGTAATTTCCAGGGGTTCACAGATCCACTAATGCCCAGGTTAATAGTTTTATATCACCTATAAATTTCCCATAGCAAAATCTCTTACATAAAGATAAAGGAAAAAAGAAAATTGGCCCTAGGCTAGACACCAACTTCATGTCTAGAAAATCTATATTTATCATTTAGTCATACAGATAACTGTGAGGAATTTAAGATGGGGACTTTCCCTAAGGAAAATGAAACTGGCTGGGTAATCATGTTCTAGTCTTTTACTTCACTGGACCCTTGTAAATAGTCCATGAGATAAACGTTACATCCCCATTTCAGAGAGGGGAAATAGAGGTCCTGAGAGATTTCACAGCCTGCACCAATTCATACACCTCTAGAGTAGTGATGCTGAGATAGGGCTGCATTTGTGTGTCCCTGAACCCAGTGCTTTTCCATTCTTCCCCTGACTGTGGGCACACATGGCCTGTCAGAACCAGAGCACAGGGTGTGTGGCTTCCTGGGCTCTGAGGTTACAGGGAGACTGGGATTAGGAGGGTTAGGGATGTGTCATTGGCTTCTGGGGAAACAGGAGAACACTTAGAAAATGAAAAAGAATTAAGGGAAGGAAGGAGGGAGGGAGAGAGAGAGAAATTTCTGATTGCTTCTTGTTTCTGTTCCTTGGGACCATCCTAAGTTCATTTGAACTCTCTAAGGATCTTGGTAAACAATGATTTTTTTCTGGCTAGGCAATGATAGAGACAAAAATGTGATAGTTAAGTCAAACGAAGTCAGCCGTGATGAGGGTAGCTATCAACAGAAACTTTACACTGGGATTTTCAGGGTCAGGGTTGGGGTAGTGGTGAGAATGAGAAATGCAGAGAATTCAGCCTCTCATTCATCCGAAGTGTTTATTGGTCATGTACTTGGAGGCAGGCTATGTGCTCTGCAGAATAAGGTGGGCAACGCAAAACTCTCCTTCTAAAGCGAGTGACCAATGATTTCTTCAGCCAGGACAATAAAGTGAAAGGTTGCATGGTAAGCTAAGATCAGTGTTCTATAGAGGAAAGAGTAGGCATCACTGCTCGCTTCTGTGCAAGAAGACAGCTGAGTTGAAGTTGGCCCTGAATCTGAGAGGTGATTTTTTATGGGAAATGGGACTCTGAGACATCTGTAGATCAGACCACGTTTCATAGGTACAGTTTGGCTCCTCAGTGCGCATTCAACTTGATTACTTTCTTAACTTGTTATAGCTTGACCAGTGTAATTGCTTGTGTCTCTTTCTGGCTCTGTGACCCTGAACTTGTTACTTAATATTGCTCCAGATTTCTTAACTATGAAATAGACAGTAAACATACTCTCTTAATAGGACTGTTGTGAATTAAATGAATGACTACTTATAAAATACTTAGGACAGTTTCTGGCGATTGCCAAATGCTATGAACTAGTTGACCATCATTATCATTATAACTGGAAAGAGTAGTGAAGTCCCAAGTTCATCAGGGTAAACCAAGGTATTGTCCAAGGTGTCTTGGATAAAAGTAAATATATATAATAAAATAAATACTTCAAAAAAGAACAGGACAAAGAACATTCAATATTCAAGCTCAATAGGCCATTCCGAGAAACCATCCCAAAAGAAGGAAAGAAAGGAAGAAAGGAAGGAAGAAAGGAAGAAAGGAAGAAAGGAAGAAAGAAAGAAAGAAAGAAAGAAAGAAAGAAAGAAACTTCTAGGGCAGATACATAAGAAATATTGATAGTTTTTAAAAACTGTTTTCCAGTAAGAGCTAATTCCTTTTTTGCATCTCTCACAAACTTCCTGTTGTCCACTAACTTTATTAAGGATCTGGATAAACTGAATAATACCATCTTTATCCCATGATTTATCCATTATTACTATTGCCATCCCAAAGCAAAGCCCATCCAGGGACTGATAGTTGAGCTTTGCAATCATTAAAATCTTCCACTTGAAAGTTTATTCAGTATATCCTCAGCTACATGTGCAATAATGGAAAGATAGGAATTTGGGGACATTCCTCCACCCAGATGAGAACTAAGTCCTAAACTGTAACTGTGGTTACATGCCCAGAACTTCTCTGCATCTTTTTCCTCTCAGAATATGCTTGTTTTATGAATTGAATTCAGCCAGCAAATCTATATGGATCACTTAGTTATGCAGGTAACCGAGGGAATTCAAAAAGTTTAAGATGGGGACTTGCTCTTGAGGAAAATAAAATCAGCTGGGAAATCATGTTCTAGTCTCATGTTAAAAGTAGTAAGTGATTGTGGAAGTCTGGTTGGAGTATTAGGGTGGCATCAGAATATTTCACATACACTGGCTGAAACATGACTGAAGTCATATATTTTACCACAAGCTTCTGTTCTCCTCCCCAAATTTCAAATGACTATTTGTCTAGCTCACCTTAGACATTATTTCCAGTGGTTCTAACATCAACATCACCTGAAAGCTAGTTAGACATGCAGATGCTGAGGTTGGCCCTAAATCTACTGAATCTGAGACTCTGGGGTGGAGACCGGCAATCTATTTTAATAACTCCTTCTGGTGGTTCCATGTTATGCTAGAGTTTGAGATCCACACCTCTAGGAATTTGACTCTAACCCCCCAACCTGAAATTGGATTAAAGAACTGTGACAGACATAAGGTGTTTTTGCTTGAGTGTGTGTATCAGTCAGTGCTCACTAGAGAAATAGATTTAGTATGAGATATGTAAAGATTTACAAGGTAGGCTTACAATCGGCGCCTGCAGAGCCAGGTGTGGAAGAGTGCAAAATGTCTGTCTGTACCTGGGAGATCCAAAGGATCCAACTGAAGGCCTGGAGCTCACGGTAGAGTGTCCTGTGAGTCTGTATCAGGAGGCCGAAGGGTCTGTGATACAAGACTGGAGTCTGCACTGGAAGGCTGAAGAGTCTGCACTGGAAGCCAGGAGACAATGTCCAAGGTGAAGGTGAAGACTGGAGCTCCTTTGATGAAACAGAAGCGAGCCTTCCTTCTTCCTTTCTCCTTTACTCCATTCAGGCTACAAGCCTGTTGACTGGTGCCACTCACACCCAGGGTGGGTCTTCTGTCTTCAGTAAATCCTTTCAGCCACACCCAGAACTATGCTTATCCAGTTAGTCTGGTGCTTCTAACTCAAGGTGACACAATCAATTAACAATATGTGCATTTTGCAAAAAGAGGATACAAAGATTCCATGCACAATAAAAAAGTGAAGACCCCACAATATTATTAGCATATGGGTTTGAATACCTTCTGATAAAAGATTAAAAACAGGTGGATAGAAGATTGTCCCAACTCTCAAAGATGAACCAAGGAAGGACTAATATTAACTCTCAAAGATGAACCAAGGAAGGACTAATATTAACTCTCAAAGATGAACCAAGGAAAGACCAATATTTTCTTTAAAACTAAAGTGGATCTGACCAATAAATGGTCAAATGATTCATTAAAACTTAAAGGTTTTATAGCATACAGCCATTCAGGAAGTATTTAGTATTTAGGTGGAAATATGTTTAGAATTGGTGATGGTAAACGCCCAACTCAATAATTTGGGGTTGGAAGTATGGGGTGGTTATATAAGACGTTTTATAAGACTTTTAATTTCATATCACCAAAATGCTTTCTGGAAATGTGCCAAACATAGACCAGCAGCTTTGTATGAGAATAATTATTAACCCATTCTCATCTCTAGGGACTGTAAACTTTTGAATATTTAGAAATTCTAAAGGTGAAAATGGCATTATATCATTGTTTACCCTTGCATTTCTTTAATTATTACTGAAGTTCTATATTTAAAGAACATTTGTTAGACTTTTTCTGGTTTTGTGAATGTCTTTTTGTGTTCTTTACCTATTTTGTAGTCATCTGAAAATATTTTTTGCTAGTAAAACGTCATGCTATGTAAGAAATACATTATAATATGTTTTCTTCCACTCGTCATTTACCTTTTAATCTCCTTTGTAATATATATGTACATATATGTGTGTTTTATATATGTGTGTTTGTGTGTTAAATACAGACAGCTTTATGCAGTCAGTTCTTTTTCTCCTAGGTAGTTTCCTTCAATGATTTTTTTCTTTCTTTGCCAAAATTATTTCAACCCAATATCACCTTATATTTGCCTATGCTTTATTTTAGTAGCTTGAAAAAAATCCTGGAATGGTTTCCATTTTTTTATATCCATCCATTTAATGCACTGCAATTTATTTCAGTGCATATATAGTATGGATAAAACTACAACTAGGTTTTGCCCCCATATGAAATGCATGATTTTCCCAGTTCTGTGTGTGTGTGTGTGTGTGTGTGTGTGTGTGTGTGTGTGTGTGTTACTAGCGATTGAACCCAGGGCCTTCACACTGAGCTACATTCCCATCCCTTTTTAAAAAATAAAGTCTTTTTGCTAAGTCACTAAGTTGCCCACCACTAAGTAGGTCACAAATTTTCAATCCTCCTGCCTCAGCCTCCCAGAGTGCTGAGATTATAGGCATGTGCCATCATGCCCAGCAATGTTCTGTATTCTTTTTGGTAAGAAAATTTATCCCTGGTAAATGCTTATAATGCTATGCAATATTAAATTCATACATTAGGACTTTTGTGCCTAATGATTTATCTGTGAATTGCAGAGTCTGTCCAGCTTCTTATTTTTCTTAACATTTGCTTCCTTTTCTTATCTAGTCCCAACTCTTTTTTTTTTTTTTCAGATGAATTTTGAAATTATTTTGTCAAATTGAACAGGAAATATTTTTGGGATTTTATGTCCTTTATTTTAAGTATAAAAATTTTATCTCCATAGAATATTTAGTAAATTCAGAAATTGGTTTTAAAAATCTTTACATAAATGCTGTATATTTATTTAGCCCGTGTATTAATTTTTAAATAGAAGTTCCACAAATTTGTTTTCAGGGTTATTTCTAACATTCTTACTTTATTCATGCTAATATTATAGTCACATTAATAGGAATATAATTTTAAAGTGTTATTTCTGATTATTTCTAGTATTTGAAAATCCATTGATTTTTAAAATATTTATCTTCAAAATTTCATCTGCTTAAACAGATGCTATGGCTTATATCTAGATGTGCCCCCAAAGCTTCATGCACTCATGGCAGGGCTTTTGAGGCGGCTGGATCTTTGATGTGTGATACTGGATTAGTCCACTGATTGGCTTAGCATAGTTCTGTGTGTGGCTGAATGAATTTACTGAAGATGGAAGCCCCACCTTGGCTGTGAGTGGCACCAACCAATAGGCTTGTAGCTTGGATGGAATAAAAGGGAAAGCAGAAGGAACTCTGCGGCTTCCTGCCTGCCTTGCCCTGGACTGTTTCTCCTCTGTGATGGCCCTTTGCCATGCCAACTTGCCTTGAAGCCAGTTGGACTGAAACCTCTACAAATTGTGAGCTAAAATAAACCTCTCCTTCTTTAACTTGTGGGTGTTGGGTATTTCATCCCAGGAATGAGAAAAGTAACTAGGACACAGATGTTCAGCTGAGTAACAAGTTGTTGGTCTCCCCAGTGTTGAGAAATGTTCAACTTTTCCAAGAGCAGTGAGTGGAGGAAGGCACAACCGCTATTCAGAGCTGCACTGTTCCAAAGAAACATCTCCCTTCACAATCTTGGGCTATGTGGTGGGGAGGAGTCGTAGGCAGGGGTTAATGACGTGTCCAGTTCTTCATTAGTGCCTCTCAGTAAAAGGAAGTGGTTAATGGCTCTCTAAAGTTTGTCTTCAGCTTTCAGCTTCTGCATGTTTCTGTGAATTGACCCTGGGTGGGCTGGACACAGGGCAAGGGGATGGGGTGGGAGGGTCTGGTAGATACAGAAGGAGGCCCTCCAGAAGAACTGGCAAGACTCATGTATTCATCTGTTCACAGGAAAAACTCTGTTGATATCTTATTACATACTTGTATGCCTATCTGTCTATCATCTATCTATCTATCTATCTATCTATCTATCTATCTATCTATCTATCTATCATCTATCAGCTCTCTATCTATCACCTATCTATAGGTACTGAAATGTCCCCCAAACTCACAAGCTAATGGCTTGGTTGCCAGCTTATGGGCTTTATGGGACATGACTGGATCATAACAGCTCTAACTTCATCAGGTGGATTAATCCACTGATGATATCATTACTTGATGGCATAATTGGGGGTGATGGAAACAAGAGGTAGGCCTAGTTAAATCTCATGGATCATGGGTACATGTCCCTGGGGAATATGTCTGGTCCCTGGCCCCTTGGCCCCTTTCTCTCTGTCTTTCTCTTCCTGTCTGTCTGTCTCTGTCTCTGTCTCTGTCTCTTTCTCTCTTTCTTTTCCTCCTATGGTAATGAGGATTGAACCCAGGCCTTTATACTGAGCTACATCCCAGCTCTTTGGGGGGTTCAGGATCTCACTGTCTCTTCCTTTAAATTGTAATTCTCAGGTATTTTATCATAGCAATGGAAAAAAAATATATATAACAGTGAGATTTCCTGTTTTCATTATAGTTCTAACAAGGCACACACACATGTGCACATACATACGTGCACACACACACACACACACCTGTTAGATGCTAGGCTGAGAGGTTGTTTTTCCCTCTACCACAATCTAGTTCTTTGAATGTGAGGTAAATTTAACTGTGATGAGTACTTGACTGGTCCTGAATCTCTCCTTCCTCCCTCACCTTCCACAGCCAGTCCACCAACACATTCACTGACTCCTTCCAAACACCCTGACCCATCCTTTGTCCCCACTCCCCACAGCATGCTTGCACCATCGATGTCACATCTCCCTTGAGCATTGGAACCATCTTTCTGCCCATCTTCTTGCTTTTCCTGTCACTCCCTGACTATCCATTTCCACAAAACATCCAGCAGGACAGAATTTGTGACTTGTCTGCAGAAAATGCTCCAGCTTCCCATGGCCCTTAGACTAAAGTCCAGACTTTGGTTGGCCACTTCAGCCTCACCTGCCTCCTCCGCTCATCTAGACCCCTCTCAGTAGAGGTCCCATCCACCAAGCCGCATCTGCTTGGGCCTGTACATCTCCATGACAAGATGATCTCATTGCTGCTTTTGCTTTAACTGTTCCCTCTGCATATTCTCCTGACTGGCTTCTTCTTGATGTTGGGGTCTGTACTGAAAGGGGACTTCCTCGGAGAGGCCACCCCTGACCATCTCTATCTAAAGGAGTTATTTGTTCACTCTGTTCTCTCACCTTCCTTCCATTCCCTAGGAAGTTCTTGTCACTAGTGGCTTTTTAGATTGTTTGTGTATTGTCTGTTGCTCTTTCACCAGAATCCCAGGTTCCTGAGGACAGGATCTTGTCCTTGACTCTACCTCCAGTGCCTAGAAGAGTGGCCTACATAGAAGGGTGCTATGGTTTGGATATAGTTTGTGAGTGACCTCTCCCAAATCTTGTGTATAGGAATCTTGGTCTTCAATAGGGCTGTGGAATCTTTAAGAGGTGGTACCTGGTGCAAGGTCATTAGGTGACAGGAATACTGCCCTTGGAAGAGCTTAATGCTGACTTCACCGAGTGAGTTCTCATAAGACTGGGTTATTATAAAGCAAGACCACCTCGTCTGCTTGGCCTCTCTACACACAGCTATCTCCCTTTTTGCTTTTCTGCTGTGTTGTGACACAGCCAGGAAGGTACTTGCCTGGGTGATGGCACCATAGTCTTGATCCTCTAGATCCATAAGCTAAATAAAACTCTTCATTACAAAGTACCTAGCCTCAGGTATTTTGTTATATCTACACAAAATTAACTAAGGTCTCGGTATTGCTCAGTGAAATGCAGGGGTTCCAGATAACTTGGAACAGGCAATGCTTCTTCTTTACCCTGAAAAGTACAATCCCCAAGATTCTTTTCTCTTTGTGGGACTCTGTATACTGCTAACGATGGCTTATTTCTGGTTTATTTCACTCTGTCTACTGCTAGAAATCACATGACTTGGAATGGATTCAAGAAAAGAGGTGCTGTTAAGGAGGAATGGAATAAAAATAGAGGCGGAAGGGAGGCTTCAGCTTACCCAGATACAGCTCTGTCCCAGTGAGGGAGATGACTGTTGGCTTTCTGGCTATTGGCAGAAGTTGTAACAGTGGATGGAAACGTTGTCCTGCCTTGTCATTGCTGACTCTGTTGCTTTATAAAGCCTGGGAATGGAATGGCAGTGACCCTTGATGAGCTTGTACCCGCTGCGCATGATTACTTAGTGATAACTCTTATCCAGGTTTGCAAAGTGCTGGTGGATACTTCTCCTTCCCAGTGTCATTATGACTTTCTTTTTGTGTTTAAATGGACATTTGACCATGAAGTTGAGGAAAGATTAGAAGTCTACAGGCAATGCTGGCAATCAAAGAAAGATGATATTGAAATACATGGTTTTATTTTCAACCTGTATCATTCAAAATCAGCTGTAGAGAACTGTGTTTTTAAAAAATCCATTCTGTCTCTTTATATAATAAACACAACTTAGATAAGTATTGCGCTAATATCATACACCTACTAAATAAAATAATTGTGGGAAATTATCATCAGTTTTCCTCCCAAGTCAAGGGCAATTGACATGGACTTAATTCTTCTAGTCTAGGGTGAGTATCTTAGTTACTTTCTCATTGCTGGGACAAAATACCTGACACCCACGAGTTAAAAGAGGAAAGATTTATTTTAGCTCAGCGTTTTTAGAGGTTTCAATCCATAGTCAGCTGGTCCCAAGGCAGGGCAGCATGACTGAGGGATATGGCAGAGGAGAAACAGTCCATGCCAGGGCAGGCAGATGTCAATGATGTGGCAGCATCCAGCCTCACTTTCCCCTTTATTCCATCCAGGCTACAAGCCTATTGGTTGGTGCCACCCACATTCAGGTTGGGCCTTCCCATTATCCACACCAGAACTGTGCTAAATCAACCAGTGGACTAATTTATGGACCTTTAATCCATATTCATATACCCTCAATACAGCAACCTCCGAAAAGCCCCACCTATGACCTCATGAAGCTTTGGGAGGACATCTAGATACAAGCCATAACAATGGGCATAATGATAATATCCTATTCAAAGGTGATTGCACAGATTAAATGACGTACAATTGTGACTACAACCTGAAACAAAACAAGCACTCACTGATGTTCTCTGGGATTGAAGGCATGCAAGTTTATTTTCTCTAATATGGCATACATACAAAATGGCAAGGTCTATAAGAGATATGCTTATTAATAAAAACATGTTGTTTTTAAAAAAACTGGGTATATATTATATGGATGTTGCCTGAGTGGACCAGGTGTGTATGCGTACTTCACCATTTGAGTACAAAACTCTGGAGAATAGACAGAGTGAGCCGGAGGAGCCCAGGAGCAGGCCAGCCGATGGGTTGAGGTGAGCTCAAAGAGGTCACTGCCTTGCTGGGTCTCCATGATCCAAATCTAATCCTTGGCAAATTTGCAGTCCTGACAGCTTGGTTTTGTTGGTTAATGGAGGATAGGTCAGACACTCAGAGGAATGGACCCAAAGGTGTGAGGCTAGTAAGGTTTTGAGTCCTTATTATTTACAAAACTGTATGTTACACATTTTATAAATGCTATTTCATTTAGCCCTAACAAAAACCATTTTTCTTCTTTATAGGAAGTGGAGCATTCATAGAAAGTTCAAATAACTGTTCAAGGTCACTCAGTGGTAATAAATGAATCAGTATTGGAATTCGGGTATGTATGACTTCAAACCATCGTTTTTCTCTTACATTCCACAGTATCCCTCATAGACTGACATATGCTAACCACCTGAATTTAGTCGAGACTGATTTATAAACCAAAATAACAGCTAATTATTTTATAACGGTATTATAACTTTTCCAATGAGTGGAATCTACTATTTTGGATATTCACATATGATGAAGAAATTACTTGAGGAGTAAAATTTCTAATCAGAAGGGAATCCACCAAGGCTGGAGGAATAATTCTGACTTTACTGGATGCAGATTGGCTATTACTCTGACCAGCCAATGTCTGGGGAAGGCAAGATCAGGCAGGAAAGTGGATATTCTGTCCTTGTTCCTGCTGCTTTTCCTTTATTGTCAGCATGTCTACTCTGTGTGCCCTTTGCTGCACTAGAGAGATCCACTTGAGGTACTTAGCCTGTTCTTGCCAGTGGTGGCTTTGGCCTCTCCATTTGGTGTAGCCTCATACACCAGTATTCTACCAAATTATCCAGGACCAAACCTCCAGGAAGTAATGGCGACAGTGTGCTTGGTTCTGCCTTCTGAGCTTACTCCTCTATAGATTTTTGACAGGGAGAATGAAGGAGAGTCTGAATATTTCCAAATCATAGCCAAAGTAGCTACACATGACTTTAATTTTATAACTGTCCCCAGTATTCTCTCTAATCTGCCAGATTTCATATTTCTCTCTCCTGGATATAGTGAGAAAAACACTGCCAAATTCTTGGTTTTAGACTCCCTAGCTAAACTCTATGTAAATCAATCTCCTTCTGCTAAAATACTTTTTCTTCAGATGAAGTGATAACATTCCAGTGCTTTTTCACATCAGCCCAATTTTTATTGCACCTTGAGACTGCAATCCAATGGTAATCTTGCTGTAATTGGACTTCATGATTTCTCCAGTTTTTCAGCCCTGGGCTTTCAGACCTTCTCTTTCCATGATACATAGCTAAATAGCTAATTTATCCACTCATTAGTTATTAGACCTATACTTCTTTCTGTTAGCTTTTCATTGCCTGGCTAAAATACCCGAGAAAAACAACTTAAAGAAGGAAAGGTTTATTTTGGCTCACAGTTTCAGAGGCTTCAGAGCATGATCCACTGGCTCTAAATCTTTGAGTTTGAAGTGAAACAGAACATCATGGCAGTGGAATCAAATGAAGAGGAGGTGCTCACCTCATGGTGGCCAGGAAGTAGAGAGAGAGAACATCAGAGAGCAAGGGGACAGGAATAAGATATGACCCACAAGGGCATGTCCCCATGACCTGGTCCCTTCAAGGAGACCTCACCTCATAAGTCTCCATCACCTCCCAAAAGTCCATTTAGCCATGAATCCATCTGCAGATTAACCCACTAATGACATTACAGCCCTATGGTCCAATCACCTTCCAGAAGCCCAACCTCTGAAATTTGCTAAAGATCAAGCCTTTAACCCATGCAGCCTTGGGGAGTACTCCAGATCCACACTATACCAACTGTTTTTTTTTTTTTTTTTTTTTTTTTTTGTGGGCACCAGGGATAGACCTCAGGACCTCCTGCGCCAGCAGGCATCCATACCACTGAGCAATATCACCGGCCCTTTTTCAGTATGTGGGTTCTGGGAGTCGAACTCGGGCCCTCGTGCTTGCCAGACAGGTGCTTACGCCGCTGAGCCATCTCACCGGCCCCTATACCAACTGTTAATCACAAAGCTTAATCTTTTCCAAGGCAGAGCATCTAAGTTTATCCCATTTATGTTGGGTCAATTTGTGCTGACCATTCTTCCAGAGACATGTGGATTCACATAAATGGAAGACTTATTAACAAACTTGTTTTTGAATGAATTGGATATACTGAGTGATTATTCATGCCAGGAATCTAGGGAAATCTTTTACTTACCTCCATTCCAGGAGCATCTACTGAACATACCATAAGATATTCTATCATTTTTGTATTATTGGAACTATTTGAATTATCTAGATAAAGCAGGGGCACTATTCCTAAAGTCGGTGGGATTCTTTTTAGGGTTATTTTCTTTCTTCATTAAATAGTAACATCCACTTTAAGGTAAACAGATCCACAGATATGGAAATGATTCTGAATTTATAATAAAAGAGGCCTATGTGTCATGGTTTATGGAAGAACGTTCAGTTTAGAAACACTCTCTGTTAAGGTAATTTATTCCGGTGGTATCTGAATTGAAAATCTGTGAGGTGCTTTCCCAGTATTGCTTGGCTGTTCTCATATTTATTTTTCAATACGCATCAACTCCTTAGGACTATGAGTTCATGGTGGTAAACGATTTCTCCTCCTCCTTCCCTTCTCCCTCCTCTCTTTGCTGTTTGGGCTATAGGTAGTTTGAGCTAGAATTTTCTAGGAGTGCTATGAGCCATATTTGTTAATATTATTGAGGCAGGATTCATAAAGACTTAGGCAAAAACCTTAGCTCCAAGATATCAGAAGTTTTGGGATCTATCCGAAAACCTCTGAGGTACTTGTGGTTGTTCTTTATGTGGTGTGAGTTATAGAAATAAGAATATATGTGTGGTGGCTAAACTGGAAGGAGATTATGAAGGGTGTTCTATAAAGGGATGGTTAACGTATAAAAAAATTCACAAGCATATGCCTTTGCTTGCTTATTCCCATGATGTGAATGTATACCATAAAGTCACTGAGATTTCTTAAGATCACGAAAGACAGATCAGTCTGTCTTCACTTTATTACCCCTCACAGAAGCCAGAGCAACTGAGAAAAGTTCACTTAATACCTTAGAATCAGAAACTTTTGCAAAAGCAAATGGCTATGTTAAAATAAGTATAAATTGCAACTGCTGGTCATACACACCACCCACTAATGTGATCACAGAATATTTTAGGAATAATTTTTATCTTTTCGTCATTGAAAATTTTTAATTCAGTTCTTACACATTTTTACTTTTCCTAGGAAATGATTTCTCATTTCTAAATGGAATTTAGTTGGAACCTAGGCCTCGCTAAGATGCACTTATTTCATAAGGTAAGATGGTGACCTTCTGGTCTGACAAGAAACATCATTTCTAGCAATGAAGGTGAAACAAAACCAAGAGATTTTATAATATGATTTTATGATATTATATGTAGTGTCAGTAACTGCCCACATATCTAGTTCCAGAATTATGCTGTAAATCTAACAGGTCTGTGTGTTTAGTAAACTGGGAACTTTATGATACTTTTGTTCAGTGACTTTTTGTTGGGAAACTAGTACTGGTGTTTCCCCAACAGCCAACGTGCTCCAGGCTGACTGAGAAATAAAACGAACTACTGTGGACTGTGTGCAGCTTGAAGTGTCCCAGGGTTTCATGTGTTGAAACTTAATCCTCATTGTGAGGTATTAACAGAGTAGAAATTTAATCTGATTCTGATGTTTAAAGGTGGGGCCTTCAGGAGGTGATTATAATTGGATAAAGTCATCAAGGTCATCAAGGCTAACAATTGAATCCTGGTGGTTTTATAAGAGCAGGAACAGAGGCCAAACATACATGTGCTCACACGCACACACATGCACATACACACGTGCATATTCCCTGTATCTTCCCTGACGCCCTACACCACCATGGGACATTGCCAGCAAGCAGGATACTACCAGATGCAGCCCCATGACCTTGTACCTCCAGAACAATGAGTCAGAATAAACCTCTAAGTAGCCTGCCTCCAGTATTTCACTGCAGTGATAAAAAGCAGATTAATACATCAACTGTGGCTGTGAACATGTTGGTTTTGAAAAATCATTTTATACAATAACAGATAATCTATAGCTTTATTTTTTTTGATAGTTTTCATTATCAAAACTAGGGGCTTTCCACAAATTGAAATGAAAATAGTCATGTTTTAGTAAGAAGAGTACCTATTTGGCCATCGATCATGAGAAAAGAACACTTAGCTATGGTTTGAAAAACTATATGCTAAACTAAATAGACAGTGTGCCATTGGGAATGATATACCCTGCAATCACACCATAGCACAGGCATCCATATACTCACATTACTTAAATACTGTGGATATTGTATTCACCAAAAGATTACTCCTAAATTATAGGATAATTATAGTCCAGTCCTTAATTGCTGGAGTAGCATTACATTTTCCTACTTTAAATATGAAATCGTTATTGAAAATATTATTTTTTGATCTAATGGAAATAATATGTATTTTAACATGGAATATCATAAAAGTAAGCATCATTCTCCCTGCATAAAATATACAGTAAATTATAAGCCCGATATTTTTCTCTACATATTCAGTGGAGCTAATATTTCTGCTGTAAAACAAATAAAAACAGAACATATTTCTTTTGTTACTATCCTAGGAGAGTCCTCAAAAGAAATGAATACCGATGCCAGACTATTCATAAATAAAGTTAACTTTGTCTCTTTATGAGGTGTTCATAAATTGTTCTCAAGTCTTTGGCTGAGGAGTCTGATTCTCTCATCTAATTTATATCATCCAGTTATTTTGACTCAACAAGGAGGATAAAACACAATTCCTGTATCTGAGTGCTTTCTGCACATGGTAGCAGGTCAGATCTACAAATCTGGAAAAGGTGAAGACAGCCTTGAGTGGTATGGGGAATACTAGGCAAAGTGATTTAAAATTATAAAAAGGCACATGGAGGGTGGAATTTGTAGAGGAAACCCAGAAAGAGGTGCATACTGAGTTTTCAAGGGATGTAGAATTTAGCTGGATTGAGAACTATAAGTCTTTTATGGAAAATTCCCTAGAGGTCTAAACATGTTGGCCTTTAAATATTTAAACAACTTTTAAATGTGTTCCAATTCTAGGAAATCTCAAAGAGCAAAGCTTCTGATTAGAAAGTCACCCTGATAAGGAAACATGGGGGCATAAGGGCCAGGTAGGCCTCCCTGACTGCATGTAGCCCAGGGAAAAAGAGAGGTTACTGAGTGGCTGTACCTCAGGCCTAGGCTTTCTCTAGCCAGGCAGAGTTGAAGGCAGGTGGAGGGGTGAGCACAGCCCAGTGCTCACATTGGTCCTGACAATTTGGAAATAGCAAGGTTGCCTTGGGAGAGGCGGAAGTCAATTTTTCCCATGTAGTTTAATGGTCAGAAGCATAGGAAGCAGGGCATCCACAAAGTTCACATCCATCTTCAGTAATGCCAGCGTCTGCAGGTGTGTGATGCCTTGTGATGCTCCTTGTCATTGAAAGGTACCAGTCCTCACCACGCTTAACTGCCAGAGTGCCAGCTAAGGAAACCCTCTTGCCACTCAGAGGTAACCCAGCCATTATTTCTCAAAGAAAGAGCAGTACCAATGTTAGGGAGTCACAGGACTGATCAAAACAAAACCGGCCCCCCATGCTAAGGGGCCCCCTTTGTTTTCACACAGTGGAGAACCACAGGAGTGGGTCACCATCACATCCCTGTTGAGCTCCCCACTGAACATAAAATCCTTCTGGGCTTTTTATTCATTTTGTGAAATGACTTAACTATTAGAAGGGACCAACTGAAAAAAAAAAAAAAAAAAAAAAAGAAGGCTACACACTGTGTGTTCCTGAATAAACAAAGTTTTTTCCTGTTTTGAATGGGGATTTGGCCCGGAATAAGCAAAGACAGAATCCCATGGATAAGGGAACGTGTACAGTTTTGAGAATGTTATGGCTTGTATCTAGATGTCCCCCTAAAGCCTCACGTGCTCATAGGTGGGGCTTTTCAGAGGTGATTGGATCTAGAGTTTGTGAAGATGGATTAAGGGCGGCTGATAATTAAATTAGTCCACTGGTTGGTTTAGCATAGTTCCGGGTGTGGATAATGGGAAAGGTCCACCCTGGGTGTCAGTGGCACCAACCAATAGGCTTCTAATCTGGATGGAATACAAAGGGACAGAAGAAAGGCAGGCTCACTGCTTCACTGCTCCCCGCCTACACTCCATGAACTGTTTTTTCTCTGCCATGCCTCTATGCTATGCTGCCCTTCCTTGGAGCCGGCTGACTATGGACTGAAATTTCTAGAACCTGTAAGCTAAAAGAAACCTTTCCTCCTTTAACTTGTGGGTGTTGGGTATTTTGTTGCAGCAACAAAAAAGTAGGACAGGTGTTGGGGGCTGTCATGCAGTTGGAGGTAGGAAGTAGGACCAACACTGCCAGGAAGGCTCCCCAGGCTGAGCCACCCAGAACATAGCTGTGACAGTCCTCCAAGTCTATGCAGTGCAGATGCCTGCCTTAGCTTGGTTAGCTTTCCTCTGTGAGTCTAGCAACTGCCATGGGCACCAGAGAGAGAAGGTATTTGCCAATGGTTATGATTACCAATGAATGAATGCAGCAGATGGGACAGTTTCTAGAAGAAAATACTAGGGCAAAGATACAGGGTGGCAATATCCCCCAGAGAACAGGATGTCAAAACCCAGACCTGGTGGTAGCTAAGGATATGGAAAAAAGCAATAGCTTTCAAAACTATGTTGATGGTACTCAGGGTACCAACTGGTGGTGGAGTTGGAAGGAGAAAAGTGGGTCATGAATGATTCTGAAGCAGCTGGAAAACAGACATCAAGAAAGTTAATTGACAGAGCAGGCTTTTGGGAAAGGATAACCAATTTGGTTTGGATCATGTGAAGCACATTATTGATTCATCAGAGAAGAGTTTCAACTCTCTTATAATCAAGGTCATTCATACTTGTTACAAAAGCAAATAGATCGAAGAATGCTTTTAAATTTGTTTATTAACATAAACTGTGACACAGATTGTTTCCAGCATAAGACAGGTATCATACATTTCTCCTGATAGTTAAAGATAGTTAGCTGTATTAAACACAGTGGGAGAATCTAGAATAAATTGCAACGCTGGAAATCTCCCTAGTAATCAGCAAATTCAACCCCACTTAGTTGATGAGGAAACTGAGGACCAGAGAGGGTAATATTCTCCACTCTACAAATGTTGAGGGTACTCACTGTGTACCAGGCACTTGCTTGGTGCAGGGGGATATAAAAGAAAACAGGATATGGTACCCGTACTCAGGGACTCTTAGCCAGTATAGCAGAGGAATCAGGAAATCAGCCCAGAGCGTAATAAGTGTCATGAGAAAAGCATGCTGAAGCTCCAAATGCAACTCATCTAGGCTTAGGAGCAGTTCTCACAGAAGGTTATGTGTGAGCCAACCTGGGAAAAATGAGCAGAAGTCAGACAGACACAGAGATTGTGAAATAAGAGTCCCGGGAAGGCTATGGTGAGGAAAGCCTAGTGCATTTAATACCTGAAGAAGTTACAGTACAAGGTGCAAGGGAATTCTGACCCTGGATTCGGGAGATGATAGTCTCCTGGTACCCGCTTCAGTGCTATTTTAGAACACACTGCCCACTGACTGTGAAAATTCAGCACAGTCAGTGATACTCTTGCACAGAGGAACCACATACATGGCCCATGCTTCTCCAGGTATAGGCATTAAAATTGTCCCAACTTTTTGCTTACAATTGTTTTCTCCCCTTTCCTTTCCCCTTTCAAGGAATCATTAGTTTGCATTAAACTCTTTCATTTCCTCCCAAAATATTTATATCCATCAGGTCATACCATAAAGCTTGTAAATATAGAGGAATTTTAAGGGATCATTTTCTTAGCAGCCAAAGGGACAGAGGGGACAAGTGGGAGTGGGAGTCGGGAGACAACTGCCACCTTGGTGCAGCAAATCAGGGGCCATTCTTTGTACTACTGCCATCAATTCTTAACAACGTCAGTAATAAAATACTCATCCCTGCCAAGACAAACTTCTCATGCCAGCTCTCCACCCCTTCCTGTACAACAGCACTGGCTGCACATGCAGAAAACCCAACCAGTTTCCTTCTGTGAACATAGCCGAGTAGCCAAAGCCAAACATATGAACAAACCTTCATCAGCATTTATCATCCCTAAATTATCTTCGTGTGCAGGGAAGAGTCCTCACATCCCAAGCCATTTCAAATCCCTTCCCAGCCGAGGTTCCTGCTGCTCACCAGGCACAGTCCTCACTCATCTTCTCAGGCTGGGCCGTCTGGCACGTGCTCGGAGGAGTGAACACAGAGGGGTCTTTAATGCCCAGTTGTACATCAAAAAACCGCGTGGACAGGACTACACTGAAATTTTGGATGAAGGTTTCCTGGACAGGATAACAATCCTTGGCTGTATAGACCCCAATCCAGGTTTCATCTATAAAAGAAAGAAAGGTGACTTTTTAATAGTGACAGGCAACGTGCCCATAAGGTTTTTTCCTATTGTGGTAAAATGCACACAGCATAAAATGTACCATTTTAACATTTTAAGTATGCAGTTTGGAAACATTAAGTACCTTCGTGTTGTTGTAGAACCATCACCACATCCCTCTTGAGAACTTTTTCATTTACCAAAACTGAAAATTTTAGCCTTTAAACAATAATCTCCCATTTTCCTCTCCCCTTAGTTCCTGTAAACCACCATGCTACTGTCTGCCTGTGTGTCCCGGGTTCTTGTGATTGCTTTATTTCACTTAATATAATGTCTTCAAGATTTATTCATGTTGCAGCACATGCCAGAATTTGCTTCCGTTTCAAGGCTGAATAATATTTTACTGTGTATCTAGAGCACATTTTGTTTATCCACTTATCTGCTGATGAACATGTGGGTTATTTCAAGCTTTTGGCTGTTGGGAATAATACCAATATGAACACAGGTGTTAAAATGTCTGTTTGAATCCTTGCCATCAATTCTTTTAGGTATATATCCAGAACTGGAATTGTGGACCATATGGTGATTTTATGATTTTTTTTTTTTTTGAGAAAGACACCATATTGTTTCCCACGACACAAATGCCTGTGCATTTAAAATAACCTCAGAATTACACGGAAGAGCTTCACGTAAAACCAAGACAGTTCAACACTCAGAATAATGGAGAAGATCTGGTCACTGCAATTTCGGAAGTGATGTGGGCGAAGGAAAAGGCAGCACCTGATTCAGATCTGTACCTTGGAAAAATGCCTTACCATGTTATAAACCACAGGGTGGTCATAAAATGTCAAAACCCAAGGCTAAGTCCAAAAGAGCCACAGGGGCAGGAAAGCCCATGGGGAACAGAAGGCTGATGCTAAGATCTCAACATCACATAATTAGCAAGATGTGTGGGCATTTAAATGGGCTCTCAACTATTTCAGCTTATAATTTCCCTATGAACTTCCTTCCTTAAGAGACTTAACTCTTTCCCCACCCAGCACACCAAGGTGCAACACTCAAGTCCTCTGGATCCTTACAAGTTCTTGCCGACTTCCTGTTGGACCACTCCTGGACAGTGATCTGCTCCTGGGGGCCCCCAATTGAGTACTGGTCTTCAAAGGTGGAGTTGTCTGGAATGTCAAGAGGGTCCCAGGCTATTGTCAGGGGGATCTTTGAGCACTCCTTGGTGGCTTGTTCAATCTGGAACATCACTCCATCTTTATAGAGCAAAATATATTCAAATAATCTGCAAGAGACATTAAAAGAAAATAATTTGGGACTTTTTATGTTTTAATCATCATGTTTTCTACCACTGTAAAGTCCAAAAGCCTTTGATAGAAAATACTTTTATAATTGAAAAAGATTTGCTTGCTAAGCAATTGTTTACTTATTTATAAACAATATTTGCACCAAATATCCTGAATAGAAATAACTACATTTCAAAGGTCAAGAATAAATATTCACTGGACAAATTCTTACCAATTACGTATAATGTGGTTAGACTCTGGGATTAGGATACAAACACAAGGAAGACAGGGCCCTGGTCTGTGGCCTTTCCTTGAGCCACAAGGTGCATGGAAGGATTTGACTCCCAGTTTGATTGAGTTTTTGCTGCAGCACTAAGTCAAGAAATTATAGGGGTTCACTGAATGTAAAGCACAGACCTGGTGAGGATGGGATGGGGCGGCTGCCTCCCTGCCTTAAGGGCCTCTCATTGGTGAGAAATGAGCTTTGTGCACACAGCCGCCCAGGACACAGTGCTCTTCACATTCCCAAGGAGGCCGAGACACCAAGGACCACGTTTGAGCCTCTATAGCCACTGGCTTCCCTAAGCTGACTTTGCCTACAAGCTCTCAGAGTGCTCTCCTAACTCACTGGGGGGAGGGAGGGAGAGAGAGAGAGAGAGAGAGAGAGAGAGAAGCTGCTGGAACCCACCCCTTGGCACACATTTCACTGCCAATCCAAAACTCAAGCCACTGTGGTAGCCGAGCAGAGTGGGTGTGGTAGCGTCATCTCAAAAAGTAAAATTCCCAACAAGGTGTGAGAGGGAAGAGCTTAGAGAGGAGCTTTTCACAAACAAATGATGATGGGCCACAGTGGAGAGGGGGCATAGCTCAGAGACAGAGTCCTTGCCCAGCAAGGACCCTGTGCATCCCCCAGCACCAGAAATAAACTAAAAGATGCCAAGAAAGGACTTGTGCTTTGTGACTCATTCTATTAGAGGAGCATTCCTGGAGGACGTGTGCTTGTTGCACCAAGTCAGAGCTTAAAACTTACTTTTTTCAGAACAAAACAAAACAAAACAAAACAAAAAAAAAACCTTTATAAACGGTAATTATCTGTGTGGTCAAAAAAAAAAAACCAAAAAAAACAAAACAAAAAAAAACACTACTAGCATTATGTTCGGGTTTCCATGAGGTAGTATGGAGACATGAACATCACCTCATTTTATACACTCAGATATATACTGCTTAGTACAGAAAAGATGAGAAGTGATCTACAAGGGTATGACAAAAAAAATAATAATAATGATAATTGTTAAAGGTTGGAGTCAATGTAGAAAGAAATACAAATGTGCATTTTATGAGCTATTGCTCAAAAATGGTGTTAATATCTTGCAATATGCATGCAGACTACACAGAAAACTCCATTAGTTTTTTGCAGGAGCTTGGGGTGCGGTAGACTGTTTCCTCATAACCAGTTAAGTCCCTGACACATTAGAGCCTAAGCCTTCACTGGAGGAATACAGAAACATTCATATCAACTTTAGAGCACAGTACATTTCTAAATGTGGGAATCTGTGTCCATACACAGATCCTATTCTGAGATACCCTTGATGACATATGGGCCACCCCCAAAGCACCTATACTATGCAACCCTGAGAGCACAGAGGTGCATTTACTGTTCTCCACACCATTAGTATCTCCATCCCATGCCTTCCCAGTCCTTGGAGCCTAGGCTGGAAAGTTATCATTAGTTTCTCCTGATACTGTAGCCATGTGCTTCTCACAGTGATGACCACCCCCTGCAGGATATGCAGCCATGTGTGGGAGAAGAGGTAGGATCTTCCTGAGATGGCTGTCCTTGTGTCCCAAACCCACAGGATGGCAGAAGTAACACCCTGGCAGTGACACTGGTCATACATGACCTGGCCACCCTCATGACAGCTACTGGACCACAGGTGGACATGTGATTCAAGCCTCACAATCACATTTTCCCATGACCTGTGGGAGCCTCATGGAAGGACCACAAGTCAGCATCCTTATATACCTGAACACATTACATGTAAACCCTCAAGCCACGAGTGGCTATTTCCTACCACATGATCTGCATACAAGTAAATAAGGGAAGCACTAGCAAGGAGGAAGATCACAGTAGAAATAAGTGGTAGATGGAGATGCTCACTTCATGGCAGCCAGGAAGAGAGAGAGGAAGAGGCCAGGGTCCAATATCACCTTCAAGGCCACACCCCCAATGACCCCACTTCCTCTCACCAGGCTCCACCTCCTCAAGGTGCCATTACTTCTCAGTACCACCATGGGCTACAGATGAGGTCTTCAACCCATGGGCCTTAAGGGGGCATTTATGATCCAAGTATAGAAAATTGCCAGGCAGCTGTTCAAGGAGAGCCAGGCTCGGCCCTCTGTAGGAGGAGGGCCACCAACCTGTGGCCAGTCACCAGTGGTGAAAGGTAAGGGGCAACAGGAAAGGAATGCTACCACCATCACAATTTTCCTGAGGCCAGCTGTGCCCATACACAGAAGTAAAGTTAACTTTAAACTGAGAATTGCAGAACTGAAACCATCATCACTAAGTGTTAATACTAGGTAAGCCTGGGTGGTCACACATAGGGGTTTGTTATCATGGGCTCTGTAATATTCTGAATCTGAAATTTAATTGTTTTAAAAAGAGGATACCATCCATAGTAAGGTTAATTTGACTATGTTGCTTAAGTAAAACTGAAAACTGGGCACTTCTGGGCAGATGACAGACTGGTGAACAGCAGAGAAAGAGCCTCTCTGAGATTTGGTGTCCAGACACTGGAATATAGCAACACAAGAATGAGAAGGAGGGAGGTGGATCCCTGGGACCCAGGAAGGATATGAAGTGAGAACTGAAGCCCATGGGGAGAGAAAAGACAGAGAATTCAATGAAGAAGAAGGAGGTCACAGGCGACGCTTTCTCTCTGAGCTTGGACTCACTGCATAGGAGGAGCAGCTAGAACCTGCAGATCCACAGTGACTGCTGGTGACCCCAGAGGCCTCCAGGGAGAAACACACCAGTGAAGCAGAGCAGCAGACACAGTAGACTGCAGTGGCTGATGAGTTATTCAGGTTCAGACGTCCCCTAGGAGAAGGCAATTGACAGGGAGCCATCTTGGAGAGGAGCCAACTGACTTGGAACTCAGAGCAGCTGTTAGCTCCATCTAGTGGCTATCAGTGTTGGGGTCAGGGAGCCAAGTTCAAGTTGACAGGAGATCAGGGAGCCCAGTTGCAGCCGGCAGGGAGCTGAGTTCATGCTGGCACGAGGGGGGGCTGCAGGCTGAACTCAGACTGCTGCAGGCTGAACAGGTCTGGTTCCAAGCTCACAGCCAGAAAATAGCCTGAACTTCAGTGGAACTAAAGGTGCAGGCTCACTGGGATGATCCACTGCCCTGCTGTAAAGCTATAGCTGGCTTGCTGGGATTAACCAACATGGATCTGGATTCTGTCTGCCCACATTGTCTACAAGTGACAACAGAGACATACCTTGAAGTAGACATTGTTTTTCTTTTCTTTTCTTTTTTTTCTTTCTCACTTTTCTTGTTATTTTTTGTTTTGCATTTTGATGGTTTGTTCTTGGTTTTATATGAGTGTGAACATGGTTTCTAGTTTTTTTTGTTGTTATTGTTCTGTTCTGTTATTATTTTTACTTCTTTCTTCTCTTTCCCTCCTTTCTTCTGCACAAGTTTCCCAAAGTTACACATGTGTGATCCTCCTTTGTCCTACAGCCTTGCTTCTAATCTCTTCCACTTCTATTTCTCTATTTTTTCCCCTAACTCCTTTTAAATTTTCTCCCCTGAGGGTAAAATTGCCATATTGAGGGCTTATTTACTGCATATAATCTTCTGGTTTGTTTAAGATTTTGTTACATAACCATATGGTTCATATGGTTAAAGGTGGCAAATTAATAGTTACCTCAGTTTGTCATTTTCTAGGCTATGTTTGATGCTATTGTTATTGCTGATTGTATCATTTTAACCAAAGTGATACAATTGTTCTAACCAGTTGTTCTTCCTGGTATACCAACACTGGGATTGCCTAAGGGTCATAAAAAATACTATAGGCCAGTGCTGAAGAACCAGAGTCTGGGCCAAGTAGCCGGCAACTGCTCATCCCCAATAAACTGAAGAGGTAGGATTTTGCAATGGACTCAAAACCTAAAAGCCAGCTACACCTGGAAGACATGTGTGAGAAATAGTCATTTCCTAAGGGTTCTAAATACTAGCAATAAAGCTACTCACCATAGACAATTTTTAAGCATCGACCCAGAAATTAAACTAAAAAAAAAAAGTAGAAAATGAGAAGACACTTAAACAAGATGAAACCTCAGATTTCCAGCTCACCAAAGGCAAACTCAGGGGGCAATGAAGTGGAACAACAGGAAAGCCACCCACCTGGACTCTCTGAAGTGGTAACAGCAGAAGTAACTAATCAGATGAATGAGACTGCAGAAAAAATCAAACCAGAAATAATTTCTCAGATGGCTACAGAGATGGTGACCATACTGAAAGACTTGGTTAGTGACTCTAGAGCAGATACAGAAAAAAAAAGTAGAGGAGTTTAAGAAAATGATGGAAAATATGAACATCAAATATAGGAAAGAAATGGAATACACAAAGCAGATTCAAACAGATATCCAGGAGATTAAAATTCCATTGAAAGTATACACAGCAGAATGAGCTGATGTGAGGATAGAATCTCAGATACAGAAGACAGGATTGGGAGTAGCAATCATGAAAAGAAGGATTTCTTAAAAATAGCAAGGGACCATGAGAAATCAATCCAATAGCTGCTAGATGATGGAAAGAAGAATAACATAAGATTGATTGGAGTCAATGAAAAAGCAGGAGATAGTGCAAATGACATAAAAAAAAAGAAACCTGTTCACAGAAGTCATAGTGGAAAATTTCCCTGGCAGGGAAAAAGAGTGTGACATACAGATAAGTGAGGCATATAGAATTCCAATTAGCTGTGGTCAAAAATAAATCTACACCAAGGCATATAATAGTCAAGATTCCAGAAATTCAACACAAGAAGAGAATATTAAAAGCCGTTAGAGAAAAGAAACAAATCTGTAAAGGAAAGCCTTTTAGAATCACAGAAGACTTCACAACACAAACCCTCAAGTCAAGGAGAGCTTGCAGGAAGTATTTCAGCCTCTAAAAGAAGACAACTTCCAACCCAGATTGATGTACACTGCAAAACTATCTTCCAAAATTGATGGAGAAATAAGATACTTCCATAACAAAAAACACCTGAAGAAACACCAAACTGGCACTCCAAAATGTTCTGAAGGACATTCTAGAAAGAGATAACAAGGATTACAACTCCATGAACCCCCAACAAACTGAATTCACCAGGCATGGCAAGCAATTAAACAGAGGGGGAAAAATGAAGCCAACAACAAGAAAATAACGTGACAAGGACAAGCCGATACATATTAGTTAAAACTATCAATGTTAATGGTGTCAATTCACCAATCAAAAGAAACAAACTGGCAGGATGGATCAAGAAGCAAGATCCAACAATACGCTGCTTACAAGAAATACATTTAATTAAAAAAGAAATTCATAGACTGAAAGTCAAAGGATGGAAAACAATACTCCATGCTACAGGAACCCAGATAAAAGCAGGGGTAGTTTTTTTATTTGCAGGCAAAATGGATTTCAAGCCAAGACCAATTAAGAGAGACAAAAAAGTCACTACATCCTTGTAGAAAGAACAATCCAAATGAAAGCGATAACAATCATAAATATATATGCACCAAATACCAGTGCACCTGACTATATAAAACAAATATTAACAGACATAAAAAATCAGATCAGCACTAATACAATTATAATAGGGAACCTCAATACTCCCACTGTCACAAATAGATCAGCTAGACAAAAAACCAACAGTGAAATATTAGAACTGAACCATACTTTTGAACAAACAGACTCAGTAGATGTCTACAGAGTGTTCCACCCCACAACATCAGAATACACATTCTTCTCAGCTACACACCGGACGTTCTCCAAAATTGACCACATATTACATGCTTAAGTAAATGCAAAGGAATTAGAATTATCCCATGCATATTATCAGACCTTAGTGCAATGAAATTTGAAATCAATGGCAAAAGAAACCATAAAAATTTCATTTGAACATATGGAAATTAAATAACACACTCCTGAACAACCAATGGGTCACAGATGAAATTAAAAAAGAAATTAGACAGTTTCTGCAATTAAACGATAATGCCAATACAACATATCAGAACTATGAGACACAATGAAAGGAGTTCTACGAGGAAAATTTATAGCACTGAATGCCCTTATCAAGAAAACAGAGTGAGGTCAAATAAAAAACTTCATGTTGAATCTCAAGCTTCTAGAAAAAGATGAGTTAGTCAAGCCCAAAGCTTGTATAAGGGAGGAAATTATAGAGATCAGAGCAGAAATTAATGCAGTGGGGACTAAGAAAACAATACAAAGAATCAATGAATTGAAGATTTTGTTTTTTAAAAGAGTAAATGAAATTGACAAATCCTTAGCCAACATTATTGAAAAAAGAAAAAAGACTCAAATCCATGCAATTAGGAATAAAAAGGGTGAAATGACAAGAGATCTGCAGAAATCCAGAAAATCATCAATACCTATTTCGAGAACCATTATTCTAATAAGATAGAAAGCACAGAATTGGATAGATTCCTAGATACATATGATTTACCAAACCTGAATCAAGAAGATATAAAAATTCCAAAAAACCAGTATCAGTCAATGAGATTGAAGATGTAGCTAAAAATCTACCATCAAAGAAAAGCCCAGGCCCTGACAGATTCATTGGTGAATTCTACAAGAAATTTAGAGAAGAACTAATGCCACTACTTCTCAAACTCTTTAATGAAATTGAAAGGGAAGCAACACTCCAAATTCATTCCTGGAAGCAAGCATTACCATGATACTAAAACCACAGAAGGATCCAACCAAAAAAGAGAACTACAAGCCAATCTCTCTAATAAACATAGATGCAAAAATCCTCAATAAGATACTGGCAAACAGAGTGCAGCAAATATACAAGAAGATTATACACCATGACCAAATAGGATTCATGACAGGAATGCAGGGATGATTCTACATATGCAAATCAATAAATGTAATATACTATATTAACGAAGCCAAGGACAAAATCCATATGATCACATTAATAGATGCAGAAAAAGTATTTGACAAAGTCCAGCACCTATTCATGATAAAGACCCTACAGAAAAATGGAACAGATGGTCTTTATTGCAATCTGATAAAAGCCATCTATAACAAACCAACAGCTGACATGATACTAAATGGACAAAGCTGAAAGCTTTCACTCTAAAATCAGGAACAGGACAAGGATGTCCACTGTCACCACTCTTATTCAATATAGTTCTGGAAATATTAGCCAGCACGATTAGATAAGAGAAAAAAATAGGGCTGGTGAGATAGCTCAGCGGCATAAGTGCCTGCCTGGCAAGCGCGAGGTCCTGAGTTCGACTCCCGGTACCCACATACGAAAAAAGGGCAGGTGATATCACTCAGTGGCACGGGCACCTGCTGGCGCGCAAGATCCTGAGGTTGGCCCCTGGTACCCACAAAAAAAAAAAAAACAAAAAAAAAGAGAAAGAAAGGAATAAGCATAGGAAAGGAAATGATTAAATTATTACTATTTGCAGATGACATGATACTCTACACAGAAGGCCACAAAAACTACCAAAAGGTTTCTAGACTTAATAACCAAATTCAGTAGCATAGCTGGATACAAAATCAACACTCAAAAATCAGTAGCCTTCCTGTACACGAATAACAAACGCATTGAGAAAGAAATTAGGGAAACATCACCTTTCACATTAGCATCTAAAAAAATGAAATACCTAGGAATCAATCTAATGAAGAAAGTAAAAGACCTCTACATTGAAAACTACAGTACTCTGAAAAAGGAGATCGAATGGATACCAGAAAATGGAAAGATACCCCTTGTTCTTGGGTAGGAAGAACCAATATAGTGAAAGTGGCCATACTTTCAAAATTGTTATACAGATTTAATGCAATCCCAATCAAAATTCCAATACCATATCTCACAGTGTCAGAGAAAACAATCCTAAAATTCATTTGGAACTAGAACAAACCTAGAATAGCAAAGGCAATTCTGGGCAACAAACACAAGGCAGGGGACATCACAATTCCTGACTTGAAACCATACTACAAAGCTGCTGTGATAAAAGCATGGTGCCAGCAAAAAAACAGACCTGAGGATCAATGGAACAAATTAGAAGATTCAGAAACAACTCCAGACATACTCAGCCACCTTGTCTTTGTCAAAGGAGCCAAACATGTTCACTGGAAGAAAGATTGCTTCTTTAATAAATGGTGCTGAAAAACTGGCTTCCGCATGCTGAAGATTAAAACAGGACCCATATCTCTCACAATGCACTAAACTAAAATTGAAATTGATCAAAGATCTAAATATTGAAATAGAAACATTAAATCTGCTACAAGATAGAGTAGGTAGAACTCTTGAAGACACTGTTGTAGGCAAAGATTTTATGAATAAAACCCCAACTGCACAGGAAATATCACAAAGAATGGATAACTGGAATCTCATCTTATTAAAAAGCTCATCTTATTAAAAAGAGAAACCAACAGAGTGAAGAAACCACCCACAGTGTGGGAAAATTTTTTGCCAGCTGTCCCTAAGACAAAGGACTACTATCTAGAATATATGAAGAACTCAAAAAAAGCAGATCCCCCAAATTTAAAGACCCAATCCAAAAATGGGCATCTGAAATAAATAGGCACTTCTCAGGTGAAGAAATAGAAACCCAGATAAATATATATGGGGCAAAAACGTTCAACATCACTGGTCATTAGAGAGATGTAAATTAAAACAATGCTGAGATTCCTTCTCACCCCAGAAAGAATGGCTACCATCAAGAAATCAACCAATAACAAAAGCTGTTGTGGCTGTGGGGAAAAAGGAATTCTTTCCCACTGTTGGTAGAAGTATAAACTGGCACAACCACTATGGAAATCAGTGTGGAGATTTCTCAAAAAGCTAAAAGTAGAGGTTCCATTTGACTCAGTGATTCCCCTTCTTGGTATATTCTCAAAAGAATTAAAAACATCATAGCACAGCAATATATGCACCCCCGTGTTTTATAGCAGCACAGTTTGTAATAGCTAAATCTTGGAAACAACCCAAATGCCCATCAACAGATTAATGGATAAAGAAGATGTGGCTTTTTTATACAAGGGAATACTACTCAGCCACGAAGAAGGATAAACTTGAAACATTACTGGATAAATGGATGCACCTTGAGATCATACTCTTAAGTGAAATAAATTGAACACACATGTGTAAATATCACATTGTTTCTCTGGTGTCAGAAACCGAAAGTGTTTAAGGACCAAAATGTATAATAGATATTGTGAAATAGGAAGAAAATGTTCAAATTGGCAGGGGAATTAGGGAGGGGTAGGGGGAAAGGAAGGAAGGGAAAAGAAAAAAAAAACCAGAAAAGAAGGAAAAAATGGAAACAAAGCTTTTGTAAATAAGGAGGGAAAGAGCAATGAAGGGAAGGTAGGGGAAGGGGGAAAAAAAGAATCAAGATACATCATGTACAGGTACAAATTCCCTATGATGAATGTGATCATTGTGTATACCTAAAACATACCAATATACTTAATTAATTTTTTAAAAAAGTAAGATTCACTAGGCTTTGAAAAAAAACTGAAAACTATCATTTTATGCAAAACAAATAGAATTGTGATCCATTTTTTTCAAAATCTCATGTGCTAATGCTGTTTTGTGATAAATTCTAGGGAAAATTTTAACGATGCTGTGGTGGCTTGTGTGTTTGTGTGAAAGGGTTAACAGCTAAGATACAAGTTTTTCCATCACAAACAGGACACAGGGCTGCAGCTTGACAGGAGGGGACAGAAGGTCAAAGGCAGCTGTGGGCCCAGGTGGAAATGAGTCATCCCTGTGGGGATGTGGGGCCGTCACAACCCTTCCACCCACAGGACTGGCAGCATCAAAGCCTGGTGCTGATGTGGAGGGAGCTGGGAAGAAGAGTCATAAATCGCACCCTTGGGGTTCAGTCAGGCAAGGCAGGTGCTGGCTGGGCAAGAAGTACAGGCTGGCAGACAGTCCTGTGTCTATACCAGCAGGTAAATTCTGTTTCCTTGCTAGCCAGACACCAAAGAAAGCAAGGGTCCCTGGCAGGGGCGATGAGAATTCCCCCAAAGGCACCACTCCCCACTGCTGACCTTAGCTGCGAGCAAAGTCACAGGGGTTAGGCCTGGGGTCAGAAGGCCCAGTCACAGAGGCAACTGACCACTCACCATCTGGGATAACAGATTTTCTTTGCTTTTGACAAACTTCTCAGGTTGCACTGACAATTTCTTTCATTTCTTGAAAATCTATTTTCCTAAACATTAGGCTCTCCTTTCCTCATATCTTCCAAGCACCGAAAACCTGCAGAAGTTCTATTTTTTTGTGAAGAAAGGTTTTTGTAAAACTGATTAATGTTCAATGTGAAAAAAATAAACTCAAGCAATACAGAAATGAAAAGGGAACTAAAAGTAGTCCGGAAACTCTTCACTGGTAGTGTACACTTACAATCCCACAGCTTTCTGGGAGGCTGAGGCAGGAGGATCACAAGTTTGACCCCAACCTGCACAGCTCAGTGACTTAGGAAACCCTGTCTGAAAATAAAAAATACAAAGGGCTGGGGATGTAGCTCAGAGCAAAGGCCTTGGATTCAATCACCTGCACTGCAAAAACAAACAAAGGACATGTCTGGGCATGTGACTGGATATATTCTTCTGGCTATATCTTTATGCACGTAATTGATTTTTAAATTACAATTTTTAATTGTAAAAATAGTTACAAATTTATTATCATAACCATTTTCTAAATGCACACTTCAGGAGCAGTAAGTGTATTCATACTATGTAACCAATCTCCAGAACTCTAGAAATCTTGAAATTATAAAAGAAACATTAAAGAATAAGTGCCTGTTTCCCTCTTCCTCCAGCACTGTTAACTACTATTCTACTTTTGTCTGAGTTTGACCACTCTAGGAACCTCGTATGAGTGGAATCATGCAGTATACATCTTTTGTTGACCGGTTAATGTCACTTAATCTAACATCCTTCAGTTGTGTCCGAAGCTCCTTCCATTTCAAGGCTAACACGCCCAGGTATGTATGCGCCACGTTTCATTTAACCATTCCTATGGTGATGGATACTTAGATTGTTTCAATGTTTTGATTATTATGAATAATGCTGCTATCACCATGCTTGTACAAACATGAGTGAATCTTATTTATTTTGTTTTCTGATCTGCATTTTAAAGACAACAATTTGCCCTTGATATCCTTTTAAGTTAAAAACAGACCTATGAAATAATTTTTGTCTGATTTGTTATTATGAAATATTTTAAATATGCAGAAGAGTTGGAAGATTAGTAAAATAATCACCCCGTATTTATTAACTACACTCAACAGCTGTTTACATTTTGCCTTATTTGCTTTATTTATTTTCTAAATCTTTCCTAAAGCAAAGACATTTTGTCACATGGCCACAATACCATTATCACATCTAAGAAATTAAAATTCATGATAAGTTTGCCCCCATCAGTTTTTTGTATTTACATATTTTTTCTCTAAAGTAAAATAAATAAAATAAAAATCGTGGTTCCAAAAACATTAATGGATGTACACATTTGCTTTATATAACAATCAAAACTATTAATTGCTGAATAAAGTTTAAGATTTCATGGCAGATCTTTTTGTCCACAGAATAAAACTCACTTGGGTTTGGAGTTAGTGCTGTGCTAACAGTTCATTTGGAACAAGCCTGTGTAGTTGCGTGTATAGATGGACTGATTGTTAAGCTCACTGGTTACAGTTTTTTCTCAAGTCAGGAACATTACACTTTCCCTCTTGGATTTAATTTTATTATTTGAATATGTAAAACTTCACGTTTCAAAACTCAAACGATTTAAAAAGGCAGATTGAGGGAAGTCCTCTCCATTCCCAATCTGTCTCCCTATTCTTCACGCATCTTATGGATAACACTTTTCATCAGCTTCCATTTTATTTTTCTTGAATGTGTTTTGACAAAATATTAACAAATATGTATAAGGATTCTTTCTTATTTTTCCTGTGGTACATGGGATTGAACTCAGTGCCTCTGCATGAAGCTAAATCCCCAGCCTTTTTATAACTTTGTTCTGTTTTGAGGCAGGGTCTCCCTAAGTTTCCATCCTGAGCTTGATCTTGGGATCTTCCTGCCTTAGTTTCCCAGAGTGCTGGAAGGCATGTACGGTTAGAGGTATGGATTCTTATTCCTCCCTCTTTTTTCTTTTCTTTTCTTTTCCTTTTTACATAAAAGGGGACATGTTATATATACTTTTCTGCACCTTGCCTTTCTACTCTCTATTAACACGTACAGAATGTCTTCTTTATGGCTACATAATAGAATACCTTATTTTTTAATTTATTTTATTTTTTATAATTTTTTAAATAAGTTTATTGGTACAATTTAGGTATACATAATGATCACATTCATCATAGGTAATTTGTACCTGAATGTGATATATATCTTGATTCCTCTTTTTTTTTTCTCATTCCCCTCTCCTCCCTTCAACCCCACTTCCCCTCATTTACAAAGTTTAGTTTTCATTTTATCATTCTTTTCTCATTGCTTTTCCCTTCCTTCCTTTCCCCCTCCACCTGAGACCACACTCTCAAGTGAAGCAAATCAGACACACACGTGTAAATATCGAATTGTCTCCCTGGTGTGAGAAACTCAAAGTGTAAACAAGAACCAAAACGTATAATAGAAATTGTGAAATACGAAGAAATTGTTCAATAGAAAATTTTTAAAAGAATCATCAGTTATTTAGCCAGAATCCTACTGATGAACACTGGGTTGTTTCCCTTCTTCTGAACTTAAAATTCAAAATGCATAACCTTGTGTTGCGCTATCCAGAGCTATGTTTAAAGTCATATTAAGTGGGGAAAAAAAAAAGTTGAGGTTTAGAAAAATTTATGATTATGTTAAATATGACCCAATTTCTCTCCAATGGTCCGTATTATTTTGTTTTTCTACCAGCAATATGAGAGAATGCCTGTTTCTTTATGGTGCTACTAGCATAGTGTGTTCGCACTCTTGGATTTGTGCCCAGTTGATAAGTGGGGTATGAAGTCTCATTTTCAAGAGGTTTGGGTATTTCTTCTAGAATGTTTTATATGTATATCTTTACAGTAGACTGCAGACATCTAGTGTGGAGTGTGAGAAATGTTACAAAGTGCCCAGTCTGAGGAGTCCCTATTTCCTTAAGGTGAGGTCTCTCCCTACCTCCAAAGAGCAGACTTGCTCTTAATTCATCTTCATTCATGATGGCTGATTGAGTAAATTTTCCTATGTTGAAGCACACTGGACTTTATTTTATCCATGAACTTTCATTTCTCTCATACATGAAGTTTTTTCTTCTTCCAATTTGGTTTTTACTTCCAATTTTTCTATAGCTTGTAAATTAATCAGTCTCATGTCTGATATAAGCTGGAGATATTTTCCATCATTTTTAACTACTTACATTCTTTTTCTACAGTGTAAAAGATTTTAGTCTTGTTCAAACCATATTTGTTGTTTTATTACTTCTGAATTGTGTCATTCCTAGAAAAACAGTCCTATTCTCAGGCTATTTATATCCATATTTTCTAGTACTTACCTTGTTTCCCTGTATTTATCTTGTGAACAATTGGATCTCTAAAGCGTTTGCAGCTTATTTTTATGTATGGTGTAAGATACGGAATCAATTTTATCTTTTTCCAGTCGTTGCAATCCCTTTGCTTAAAAGGTTCATCTTTTCCCCAGTGAGTTGAGATTCTATCTCAGCATACATTTAATTTCCAGATGTCCGTGGATCTATTTCAGGAATGTCTATTTTAGTCCAATGGGTTATTTGTTATGCATCAATATCACACGGTTTTATTTAGAGAGAACAGTACGCTTCAGTATCTGGTCAGGTTCACTATAGTTTTTTCACTTCCAAGATCTTCCTACATATATGTGATTTAAAATTTTTCATATAAAATTTACAATAAACTTATTTAGCTCAAAAAACACAACATTTTGGCATTTTTATTGGGATTGAGTTAAATTTGCAAGTCAGTGTTGAAAGACTTAATATCTTTGTTATGTTGAAAGATCTATCCCTCCCCCCCAAACTGTTAACATTTGTGTCACTTTATTTCAGGAGTACTTACAATTTTTCCTGTGTAAATTTTACACAATTCCTTTAAATTTACTCCAGAGTAGTCTATCTTTTGTTGCTGTTGCTGATTTTAATAGGACCTTCTCTTCCCATTTAAATCTAGCAGGTCACTGTATATATGAAGACTATTGATTTTTCATGTTAATTTTATATAAAACTACCTTACTGGATTCTCTTATTGTTAGAATTTGTTTTGGGGTCTTCTGTGTTTCCAAAGTTGACTGCATCAATATTGTATTGGTCAGTTTTTCATTGCTGGGACAAAATCCTGACATACATAATGTAAAGGAGGAAGTGTTCATTTTGGTTCATAGTTCCAGGGGATTCAGTCCATAGTCAGCTGACTGCAAGGCAGAAACATCAAGGTGGAAGGATATAGCAGAAGAAAACTGCTCACCTCATGGATGCCAGGAAGCAGAGAGAGGAGGGGAGAACCAGGGAGAGGGGAAGGGGCAAAAGCAGACTCTAGTGACTAACTTCCTCCAGTGGGGCCTCACCTCCTAGTAGCCCTTTCTGCTATGAACACATGTGGAGACTGGTGGATGAGGTCAGCATCTTCATGATGCAATCGCCTTCTAAAAACCCCACCTTTGAACACCTGAGACTTCAGGGGACATTTTAGATGTAAACAGTAACATGTATCATTGACAAAAATAGATTTCTATCTCTTCTAAATCTCATGCCTCTAATTATTTTCTCTTCTGTGATTACACTGGTCAAGAAATCCAGAACAATACTTGTATTATACAGTAAAGGAAATGGGTATCCTTCCCTTGCACTGAGTTTAATGGGAAAAGGGATATGGTTTCAGTGTTAAACTACGTAAATCTTACCATGTTCAGAAAGCACCCATCAGTTCCAGCTGCACTCTTCATACCAGTAATGTTGGTTGAAAATTTTCAACTGCCTTTCTGGCTCGATAAGGATATGACCACATGATTACTTCCATAGATGTTTCTGGATTTGCTAAAAACTAACCCTGCGTTCTTGGAATTTCCTTGATCATAAGGTATTATTTTTGGACTATGATACTGGGTTCTTAAAACTTGATCTACTATGTAACATAGAAGAGTTAATTTATCCAAGCAAAATGAAGAGACCTTTACTGAGTGAATGGTAGATACCTTCACAGAAGACCCAGCGGTCATCTCTTTCCTTTCCTCCTTGCCTGCCTCTCAATATACAGAGAAAGTCATGTAACTCATTTCTTTTGTTGCCCTTGGAGCTAGGGTATAATTATTTCTGGCCTTGGCTATCTAAAGGAAAGTCTTCAGGGAGAGGGCCTCCTCTGGAGATTTCTCCTCTCTCAAAGAAGTCTTCTGGAAATTTCTCCTCTCTCCTGTTTCATTGTACTTCTTCTGCTTTTGTCTCTGAATATAAGTGGGTGAGGGTACAATGTCTGGAGCAAAGACAGCAACTTGACACTATGAGGCAACAAATCAACACACCATTTGGTAATTATGAGACAACATTCTAAGACTAGAGAAGCAAATTGATAAGAGTCCAGGGATTTGAAACTGTTGAGTGAAACCTAGGACTATCCATCACATGAATTTTGGAGTAAACAATAGAATTCTGTAGCTTTATGAATTATTATTGAAATCAGATGTTGTAGTCAGGGTTTACACGGGAATAGATTTATCACAGGACATAAAATTTATAGATTATATAATATTCACCCAGTAAGTCAAACGCAGAAGAGTAGAGGAGATCTGTCCATGCACTGGAGACCCAAATAATTCAGCTGAGGGCCTGGATTCCATGCCAATGTCCTGCATGAGTCCAGCTGAAGACCTAGAGCTCATGGCAATGTCTCATGCAAGTCTGTATCAGGGATCTGCGCTGGTAAGGCCCAAAGGTCAGTGGTGGAAGCTAGAAAGTCTGTGCCAGCAGGATGAAGGATCTGTGCCACCAAGCTGAGAGATCTGCACTGGAGCCACGAAGTGATGCTCAAGGTAAGGACCAGAGCTTCTCCCAAAGGGAATAGCAGCCATCCTCAATGACAGTGAGGACCCGAGCTCCTCCAACAATGAGAACAGCTGAGTTTATATCAGGAAAGCCAGAGTGACAAGCTTCTCCAGGAGAACCAACAGCACACCATCTTCCCCTCCAGTTCTCCTTTTATGCTGTTGGCAACAATCCTCAGGTGGGCCTTCCACACCCAGAACCATGATGATTCAGTTCAGCTGGGCGTTACAAGTTGACCATTAGTTAATCCACTATATAAGTAAAACCAACTATTTGATTCCTTACAATAACCCAGTGAGGGCCTTCTCTTCCAAAATTAGCAAGGCCCAGGCACTTGGCTAATCTTAGAATCCAAACTACTGGAGCCTAGCATGTGTGTTGGCAAACCTGACCAGCTACTACCTTGATAGCCAAGAGGCAATTGTTCTTTGGTCCTGAGTTGGGGTAGTCAGGAACAAAAGAAGTCTAATGTACAGTTTCCAGACTGCCAAGTTCAGCTGGCTGACATGTTATTAGCATTTTTATTTTTTAACAGATAAGAAATGTGAGCCCCACAGCATAACTTGGTAGTAAATAATGGGGCTGGGATTAGATCCAAGGTCTGATCAACACTCATTCTAATTCTCTCACCCAAGGTCCTTTCCCTCTCTCCACAGAGGGAAGGATGGATTCTTCCCATCCACGTAGAACTGTTTGGCCATCCAAGATATATTAAATTACAGAAGAGGGAGTGGACAAAAATATTGTATTGTGATTACAAAAGGACTTTGGCTTCTAAGGAAGATTTTGGTCAAATTTTGGATTTGTTTAAGATGCAATATAATAGATTAGTAATGCATGCTGGTCCTCTGACATTCAAGAGGAAAAACTGAGCTGTGGCCACTTGTTATTCTGGCATACACTTAGTTCAAGTCACACCCTACAGTAATTATGACACACAGAAAAGAAAAATACTTCCAAAATTATGGTGTTAGACGCAAATTCATCATGCACATCGATGCCAATCACATATAACAAAAACAAAGTTAAATTACTTGAGAATGCAGCCCAAGGGAAAGTAAAATCAAAGAATAATAATTATGTGTGCAATTTAAGAAGCTGTAAGGTGGGGGCCGGTGAGATGGCTCAGCGGCTTAAGCGCCTGCCCTGCAAGCACGAGGGCCCGAGTTCGACTCCCGGAACCCACATACGAAAAAGGGGCCGGTGATATCGCTCAGTGGCACGGGCGCCTCCTGGCGCGCGAGGTCCTGAGGTCGACCCCCAGGTACCCACCAAAAAAAAAAAAAAAAAAAAAAAAAGAAGCTGTAAGGTGATGGGTCTCCAACCACTTGGACTGCACTTCAAAAGAGGAAAACAGTGCTCAAGAGATTGAAGAGCTTTTTATCCCAAAAATATATCTGGATGGATACTGGCAATGTGTAAGCATACATTCTTTCATTGGATGAAAGATAATTAAAAAAAAAAACTTTTCATGAGACAATAGTTCAAGTCGACTTTTATTTCACATCACTAAATGGAAGAACTGCATTAGTACTGAGCTGCCCATGTTACCATATTGTCTGGTGGTTTCTAGAATACAGGACAGGTGGTTCCAAGGATGGGGGGGGCAGGAGTGCAGAATTGGCTCTGTGCTTTCAGCAGAAATGTGTCAGTTCCCTCCATGCTGAAATATCAGCTCACCTTCCAGCTAACACTAAGTGCTAACCTATAAATCTTATTTTTTAGCTTTCACTGGGATTTGGGATTGACTATGTTTATGATAAAAGGAATAATGTGTGTGGGGGGGACGACAGGGGTAGCTTTCTAGTGAAGAATATGATTATCAAAGTTAAAAAAAATGCAGTGGAGGTTGTGTAAAATTGTGTAAAACCAACCAAATACCAGAAGCAGTGACTTAGGAGGTATTATTCTGGATTTTAGGGGAAAAAAATCATCAAATAAGCAAAAGACTTCAAGTCTCTTGACTTGAAGGACGGATGTAAGAAAACCAAAACAAGGAAGTAGAAAGAGACTCTACAAGGAACAATGAGAGAGACAGTAAAAATTACACAAATAGTGGATGAAGGACTGGGGATATAACTCAGGGGTAGAACACTTGCCTAGCATGTACAAGGCTCTGGGTTCAATCCTCAGCACTGAAAAAAAAAAAATTGGAAGGAAGGAAGGAAGGGAGAATGAAGGAAGAAGAAAGGAAGAGAAAAATAAAAGGAAAAGAAAAGAAAGAGTAGAAGAAATTTCTTTAGAGCTAGACATAGCCTGGAGATATTAATAAAATAATAATAGAAGCAACCTACAAAAATGGCACAAAAAATATTAAAACTAAATCAAAATTAGTTTGGTATCAGACTCCTCTTCTAGACCTCTCAATGCCATAAAAAAATGGTTTAAGCAAAAAAAAAAGAAAAGAAAAGGATTCTTTTTACCAATGAATTGTATACCACCCCAAAACTATCATTATGTAAAATCATAATAAGCATATGTTCTCAGACACTACAAATCCCTGAAAGTTTACAACCCTGTATTCTCTCTGAAGAAAAGAAATTGAATAAATTCTTTAGCTGACTGAAATATGAATCAAACTAAAGGATTCATGCAAGTAATAAAATTGGTATAAAAGAAATTTTAGTGAACAATAAAAGGAGTAAAATGGTTTATGTTCATTCTTTAATAGAAGGTATGTAGCAAACACACACACTATAAAAATTCCTCTATGTTTTACCAAGTGAAGTTGACCTTTCAGAGGTTTGATTCAGGATGGTGGAAGAAGGAAAGACTACAAATCACCCAACACTTTAAATTCTTTTCAACATACTAAGTGGGACCTAAGTAAATACTGGTCTTGTACAAAAGGAACTATGCTCTGAGGTCAGAAAAGTGGATTCTCATGCTAGATTTTGTAACTCCTTAAGGGGTCCAGAGAATCAACCAGGCTGTAACTGGGGCAGGGATGGCAGCAACATCACTGTTCACGAGTACAGTGTGTGACAAAGGCACCAGACAGGCAGAGGGCTAGATTCTGAGACAGAGGAATTCCTGCCTGGACAGGAAACATACCACACCAGGACATAGCCCTTGGTGTGGCATTCCAGTGGATATCAAGTCTCTCTTCCTAGAAACCTCTGCTCCTAAGGGAATGGGTTGGTAGAATCATTCACTGGTCCATTGCTGTCTCCTGAAATGGGAGGCTCCATCCTCTTCAGCTTTTGCCATGTTTGCTGCCCCTGCCTCCACATTTCAACCAGGATCCCTCTGCCAAGCCTTATCTTGGGGACTCTGACAGTTTCAGTGTGGTCTGCACATCTTCAGAGGATGTCTACTTTTCTCAGTTCAGATGTCCTGACTCATCAGCATCTTGGGAAGGCATTCTGGGGAGTAGGGCCTATGACTATAGAGCATCCAAAAAGTATCTGAGTAAGGGGCTTGAAGGGAATGTTTTAGAAGCTGTAGAGTCGATGCAGATGGTCTGGCTCACCACAGTCTTCTCTGCAAATCTTTTCCTTTCTTTTCTTTTCTCTTTCTTCCTTTCTTTTATTTTTAGTGCTGGATATCCAACTCAGGGCCCCCACATGCTAGGAAAGGGTGATGCCCCTGAGCTATACCTCCATCCTTCTGCAAGTATTTTCAAACACCTTTAGGGGTCCTTGCATTTGCAATCACTGCTGCTGTATGCCTCGCCAGCAGGTGAGTTATATTTTACCTGTAGCTGACAATGCTACATTAGACCAGGAAACTGACATGGCCCTTGGCCCCATGCCACCACCTTTCCATCAGTCAGCATCTTCCCTGGAAACTTTTGAGATTCTCAAAGCATCTGGCAGTGCTTAGGGGGTTAGTTTCGTGGCTTTTATGGAGCAAGCTTCAGGCTCTTATTCATCAGCAGATCCCACTATGGAACTCTCCCAGTAGACCTAACTTGAGCCACAACAAAAGCAGCCTCCTGTGAAGGGGCCAGGCTCATCCAAGACACCACAGCATTTTTTGTCCGGGGCAGCTGCATTATCCCTTTTGGGCCATCTGTGCTAAGAATTTCCCCTTTCCTTGGCAGCCTGATGTAAGCTGGACACCCTGATAGGAGTCCAGTGATTCTTTGGATGAACTGTTCATTCAAAGAGGCCTCACTTCCAAGAAAACCATGGTATGGGAAACCTCCAGTGCCTATATTGGTGAAAATTCTCCAAAATGGAGATGGAAGAGCAAGGGGACATTGAAGGCAGTGTTTGATGGGAGACAAGTTTGAGAGTGCTTGTGTGTGAAACGAAGTGGGGAATCACTTCTCCAGAGATCAGGGTCTGCACTTCCGGTGGGGCTCCACTACAAGCTTGCTCTAATAAATTTTAAAATATAGGTAGACGTGGAATTTGATGTCAAAAATTATCCTTTACAAAGGAGATTTATAATTTAAAATATGAATGAGTAATAAAGCATAAAGGCCTTACCTAAATCAATGAGTTTGCTTAAAAATATATGATGATGAGGGAAAATGACAGAAAATATAAATGTAGACTACTAGGGATGAAAAATGGGTATCAGTAGATAAGATGGAGTTCAGAAAATATGTACAAACTTATGATTATGTTTGTTTGTTTGTTTGTTTTTGTGGTACTGGGGACTGAATCCAGGGCCATCACACTGAGATACATCTTCAGTCCTTTATTATTATTATTTATTTTGAGACAGGGTCTTGCTAAGTTGCCCAGAGAATTAAACTTGTGATCCTCCTGTCTCAGCTTCCCAGAGTGCTAGGATTACAGGCATGTGTCACCATGCCTAGCTTATAAATGTTATAATCTTGATGAAATGGATGATTTTCTAGGAAAATATAAATAACTGAAACTGACTCCAAATGAAGCTGAAAGTTAAGTGGAACAATGGCCAAAGAAAGTCTTATGATGGCCTAAAAGTATCTTAGGTGATCTTTGAGACGAGAGTTACCTTCCCAAAATGAGTTGAATCCAAATGGTTTAATTAGTTAGTTTTCTCCAATGTCAAGGTTGCAGAACAGAGAGAAATGCAGCTTTCTTTTGTAGAACTATTAAAATATCTGATAAACAGGGGACAGGGGTACAAATCTGTAATGCCAGCATGTGGGAGGCTGACACTGGAGGATAGCATGTTCAAAGCCAGCCTGGACTACATACCAAGTTCAAGGCCAACCTGGACTACATAGTGAGAACTTGCCTCAAAAAACCAAACCAAACCTATTATTAAAATATAGAAAGTATAAAAATAAATGTCACAGATTGAGTTAATTTGGGCTATGGATTACAAAACAAATCTTAAAATATTAGCATATCAAATCAAGTACACTATTCAAAGAATAATACAGAGTGACAAATAATTTACTTCAGGAATGCAATGATGAGTTAACATTAGGCGTTCTATTAATCCAAGTCACTAGGCTGGTATAGTTTCATCCATCCTGATTAGAATTCATCTTTTATAAAACAGAGGGCTGGTGAGATAGCTCAGTGGCATAAGCGCCTGCCTGGCAAGCGTGAGGTCCTGAGTTCGACTCCCGGTACCCACATATGAAAAAAGGGCCAGTGATATCACTCAGTGGCATGGGCGCCTGCTGGCACATGACATCCTGAGTTTGAACCCTGGCACCCACAAAAAAAAAAATAAATAAATGAAATAAAATAAAATAGGGTTAGAGAGCTATTTGCTGAACACAATAGAGTATCTTTGTTAACAACCAGCCTGTGAAAGTCTGAACTGAAATATGAGAGGCCTTCACATTATAGCAAGAAGTACACCCCAGAAATGTGACATCACTTCGAGCATGCCATAGTGACCTACCATTTCTTTCTTTATCACTTTAGATATCACTATAAATAATTAGACTCCTTATAGATGTAAGTTAGGGAAACATAAACACTCATATTTTTGTGGGGGAACTACCAGCTTGAGCTACAGGTATCTTCCTGAAAGGTAATTTAATTAGAATTATCAAACACTTAAATATGTGCAAATGCTTTACTGTTACATTCTTATTTAGGAATTTATCTGAAATAAAATAAAAATTGGTGCATATATATTGCACATAAACAAAAGGCCATATATTTTATTGTTTTTATATTAGTGCAAATAGAAAGGGAAAGAAAATTATGGTCCCACAGTAAAGGATTGCTTAAATAAATTATATTCTATCATTAATTTGAACACCACAGTCTTTAATAATAATTAAGTTGATGATTATTTAGGGGCACAAAAATATGCACAATGTTTTTTTAAATAAAAAATTTGCATAGCATGTTTCTAGTTTAATTTTAAAAGTACCTATAGAAGAGTAGAGAAAAAATATCTAGAAACACATACATCAGAGTAGTTAGCCCTGGGTAGGATTATGAGTGTCCTTTTCTTTATTTTGCTTTTCTGTCATCTAGATTTTCCCCCAGGAACATATTAAATTCTGGTAATGCAAAAGTCATATACTGATCCTTATAATTTATGTATTATGTGTACACACATTTACTAAAATGAACTATGTGCCCAGTACTTCTTGCCACTGGGTGATTCTATGGTAAACCAGACCAACAAAGCCCTCTTTTCAGAGAGAGAAGAGAGAGACCACGAAGACCAGATGAGTTAGTTGACGAGATAATGTCAGACAGTGACCGTCCCGAGGAAGCAGCACAAGATGCGATGGAGAGTGGTTCGAGGGGAGGGGTGTGTGGGATCACCTCTGTGGAGGTGATCAGCTCAGAGCTGCGATGAGGAGGAGCCGGGAGTTCCAAGATGACAGAAGTAGACCAGTCGGATGCATGAGTTTGCACATTAGATTGTTAAGTGAAAAAGGAGCCCATAAGAAGAGATAGTGTACAGTGTGCATAGTGTATGTATTACAAAAATCTCCCCAGAATGTTTGGAAGATGTTAACAGTCATCTTATTGGTTGGGAAATTGTTGGGTAATTTTTACTTTTTCTTTTGTCTTGTCTCTTTCAGATATCCTTCTATGATGAACATATAATATCACGATTCTCATTCTCACTGCTTCAAAGACAGTTTAGCCAGGCCCTATGCTAAGGTGCCAAAGGTACAACAACAGCTACACAAAAACCCCCACCCTCATGGAGCCTCACTTTGGGTGAGGAGAAGCAGGGGAGGTGAGGAAACAAATTTTAAAAGTATTCAATAGCATGTGAGAGAGTGGTAAGTGCCTTGACCACCTCAGGCATTTGATATGGGTACTTGAGAGTGTTGATAGAGGAGCTAGTGAAATTTGAGAACAGGCCATGCGGCTTTTCAGGGAAAAGCTTTCTGTGCAGAAGGAACAAAAAATACAGGTGCCAAAGGGGTCATCATGCTGAGGTCGCAAGTGGGCAGTTGGGTCAGGGAGATCAGGCATGGATCCTACAGAATCCTTGGGCCCTTGTGAGGACATCTGCTCTCACAGTAAGGATGTACTCTCTAGGGCAGATGGAAAGCATGGAGTGCTGTGCACAGAGGAGTGACATGACATGGCATTTGTCACCAGATTCACTTGGTTTACTATGCTCAGAACAGGCTAAGAAAGGCCAGGGCAGAAGTAGGAGTGCAGATACAAAAGGCACAAATACAAAAACCCAGGCAAGGAGCTAGGGGTGCATCTCATTGTTAGACAGCTTACTTAGCATGTGAAAGGCCCTGGGTTCAATCCCTAGCATCACAAATACAAACAAACAACAACTACAAACAGACCAGAGAAGTTTGGATCACAATAATAATGGAGGTGTGCTCAGATTCTGGGTAGCCGTCAAAGTTAGAATTAACTGGACTTGCTATGGAGTCCTTTTGGCAAGTAGAAGAAAGACTTCAAGGATGACACCAAGGATTTTAGGCTGAGCAGCCAGTGTTGCTATCACCTGAGAGAAAACCACAGGAGGAATAAGTTTGGTTGGTTTGGGTTTTTGTTTGTTCACATGTAGGGGAAATACTCATTTTGGACATGCTGAGTTCAAGATGGCTACCAGATTCCAAGTGAAAGAGTCAATTAAACATCTGGATCCACGAGGGCGAATTCAGGTGAGATCTTTGGACAAGAGCTAGGCACATGAGAGTTCTACAGGAGAAGAGGCATTTAAAAGCAGGACCTGTATAGTCACCAAGACAAAAAAATAAAGGATGGTAAGCTGGGGCATTGGGAGCATTCCACTATTAACCCTCAGGAAAGAGGAGCCACAAAGGAGAAAGACAAGGAGAAGGATGAAGCGGGAGGAAGGAGCACAAGAGAGCAGGGTGTCAAAAGCCAATGGAGAAAGCGATCCATGGAAGAGGAGATGCCCAGCAGTAAAATGGGGACGCATAAAAGATAGATGATTAGCGATGCAGAGCTTGTTGCTCTTGTCCGCAGCATCCACGATGGAGCTGTGGAGATGCAAGTTTGACTGGAGGAGCTTCAAGCATGGTGAAGGGACAGAAATTGGAGTTAGCATGAGATTTGCTTTAAGAAAGGGAGAATGAGGTTTCAGCTAGTAATCTTCAAGAGATGCTTTTTTTTTTCCCTGTAAGGATGGGTAAAATAAAAGAAATTATAAAGGGGGAAACAGAAGATTTTTTACTGGAATTGGGGAATATAAGAATATCACATTTTTCCAGGAAAAAACAAACCACTAATTGGTGGAATATTTTCTGATCTTTGGGCACTTTGCCCCTGACCACCTTCTTTAAGGTCAGAATCGGAGGAAGCAGAAGAAAAGATGTTTCCAGGACAGTATGGTGGCCACCTCTGGATTCTATTTATAAGTCAGTGTCATCTTGTACCAGATTCTTCACTCTGCCGCGTTTATCTTCCTTGGTACTTCTTTTTCCTCCTTGCCTTTCTCCCTGCCCACTTCCTCCTCCCCATCCTGAAGCCCAGCTTCCATAGACCCACTGCTTTCAACCCCTAAAACAAGCTTTATGTTCTTCCAAGAAAATCTCTTGCTTGGAGAAAAACTCAGTATCGCAAATCTGCATGGTTTACTCTTTGAAGATCAAGAGGCTATGAGAAGTCAGAATTCCTGAGCTAAGAAAAGAAAACACAAGCTCCAGCCATCAGAGATCAAGTAGAGGAGGAAAGGCCAAAGGAGGAATCATCTTCTGAAATTCTCAGCCATGATTTCTTTTTTTGAGGGGGGAACTGGGAATGAAACTCAGGACCTTGAGCTTGCCAGGCAGGTGCCGGGCCACTGAGCTATATCCCCGGCCCCCATGATTTCTTAAAATGAAAAGCCTGATCCATGCAAAAACAGTGTTCATTACCAAATACATTTGTTGAATGATTTGTACTAATCTGCCTCTTCTGGACATACAGATCCCCTGTGAGGACTTGGAATGGTGATACTCTGAGAATCCAAAAGAAAGCAAACATATATAGCAATGTGTCCTGACAGTCCCCTAGCCTGGGGTACAGAGCCAAGGTGGGGTGAGGAGGACATGCACCCAGGGAGGAGACACCGTGAAAAAGCATGACCAATCACACACCACAGTGGAAAGCAGGAGCCAGTTCTCTCACTGTCTGAGAAGGGAGTTGCAAAACTCTGAGGGTGAAAACTAGAATGACGTATGTGATGTTGGATTAGGGTTGGAAGTATGAGTGTTTTATTTATTTCTTTTTTGTTTTTTATTTTTTTATTTTTTTTTTGAGACAGGGTCTCGCTATGTACTTACTCCAGGCTGGCCTTAAACTGGTGATCCTCCTGGCACAGCTTCCCAAGTGCTGGGATTACAGGTGTGCAACACCATGCCTGGCTAGAGGTGTCAGTTTAAATACCTCTATGGATTGGAAGCTGGCAGATAATTCAGACTTAATATGGTATACTGGTGTGTGTGTGTGTGTGTGTGTGTGTGTGTGTGTGTGTGTTATTCAAACCTACAACCCCTTGTCTTTTTCTCCAAAGGCCAGGGTGCAGTGCCACCTAATAGCAATGAGCTAAACTGTAACAGAGTTTGACTTCCAAATATTATTCTCCAGTAGAAGAAACCAGGTCTCCTTGAGAAGTGGCTTACTTCATGATGAGAGCAGGGAAAATACATGATCTTAGAATATCTTAGCCAAACAGACAAGGAAATACTCAAAGAATAAGAAGGGACATTTGGCCAGGTCCAGTGGCACACACCTGTGACCTCAGAACTCTGGGAGGGGAGGCAGGACGATTGTAAGTTCAAGCCCAGTTTGGATGGTTTAAGAGACTTGGCAAGATCTTGTCTTAAATTTAAAAGTAAAAAAGAGCAGGGGATGCAGCTCAGTGTGAAGGACCTGGGCTTAATCCCTGGAACAAAGAAGGGGTGAGGGTGAGAGGGAGAAGAAGGGAGAGAGGGAGGGACAGAGAGAGAGAGACAGAGACAGAGAGACAGAGAGGCAGAGGGAGAGAGAGACATTGATTAAAGAGCATGGAAGCCAACTAGAAAATGCTCCAAGTAGCCAAATCCAGGACAGCAAAATCAACAGTGAGAGCAAATGTAAATGGGAGACCCACAATCCATAGTGAGATAAGTCAATAAATTGAAAGTTTAATGAAGAATGAGATGAACTTATGGCTTACAAATATTTCCCTACAAATATTTAATACTTATGAAGGAAAAAATATCACTGCATAGTGAAGAAGGCAGGCAGAGAACAGTCAATAAACTGATTAATAAACTGATTATAGTGAACATCAGGATGCAATAAAAGGGTACTGGCTGTGAGATATTCCTGCACAGGTAAAGAACTCGAATCTAACTGCAAGGACATATAAGAAAATGTCAAATGGAGAGATGCTGAAGCAAATACCTGACCTGTGATCCTACAAAATACCAAAGTGCAGGTAAGACCTGAGCAACCATTCCAGTAGGGACACAACATGTAAATGCAATGCTTTAGCTTAAACAGTGTGCTGCTGTGATAACATACAGAGAACAACTAGCAAAATTTGAATGACATCTGGGTTTTAGATGTTAAGAAAAGAATCTGTGTTGATCTCCTGGTTATTATTGTAATGAGGTTATGTAGAAGAATGGCCTTGTTTGTAGGAAACATACTGGAGGTATTTGGGGACGATGGGTCTATCAGACCGGCACCTCACTCTCAAACGGTTCAGAGATTTAAAAAAAAGCTCTTTGCATTATAATTGTGACTTTTCTATAAGTGTGAGATAGTTTGAATATAAGATAAAATTATGTGTTTGAAAGCGAATCCCTATCTTCATCCCTCAACACAGAAGATCGTTGAAGTTGCCCAGCATGACAACATGATAACATCCCCTCAACTAATCTTCAACAGCAGACATCTGGGCAGCCTTCCTGTGAGGTATCTTATTCAATTCTTAGAACGAGGGAGGCTTGGGGGAGAGAACAGAACTCTCTGAGTTTAGGGCCAAAGGATTGCAAGGTAACCTTCCTTTTTTCTACTGCAAGGTAACCTCCCTTTTCTCTCTACCCATCACCACAGGCTTAAGTAACAAGGAGAAAGAAGAAAGAGACTCCTGAATGCATCTACACAAAGGGATAAGTTGAGAAAAACTCATAAAGTGTGCCCAAGTTCATTGTTTCATGGTAGAAACTGTCAATCAGCCTGATCAAAGAAAAGTGCAATTGGGGCTTTCATGATATATGTTACTACTGTCTCTACCTAGCTTTTAAGAAAGATGTTTAGAAATAATTTGTGTCAACATTGCCAGCACCATGAAAACTAAATGAAAAAGATGAAAAACACTGAGATTATGAAAAGTGAAGGACATTATTATGGCCAAGCCAGAATTAGAAGCCACATTGGCACTGCATGATTTCTACCATGGGCGTCCATACTCTCTCCAGTACAGACATGCGGTTTTCTATAAAGATCAAGAAGATAAATGCTATTCAGTTCTCCAGGAAATAAAACACTCTGGGAAAATTGAGACAGACATGAATCCATCAGAACTTGAGTGAAAGTTCTCTTGCCACCCCATTTATGATATCTTGTTCATCTTTTACAAATAAAAATACCCAAGAGAACATATAACCTTGGTAACTGCATACTTTTCTAAGATATGACCCCATGATATTCATTTGATGCTTCTCCACCCACTCCACATTCATAGCTCTGTGAATCTCCACACCCAGGCCACCATTTTGTAAGCAGCAATAAGTTACTCATGGTCTCATGGAGCTCATTCAGTATCCACACTGTTCCTTCCATAAAGTTCAACATATTGACTGAAATACAAAAATAATCTCGCTTTTCCTTCCAAGTGTAATTCTTGTGAATTTAATCAAGGAGTCAGGAAAGACAGTTGGAACCAGAAAGCAAAATAGTATCAATTACTAATATTTCCCATTCTCTGTTCAGGCTGGTCTTATCTGATGCTTGTAAAGTTTAATCTTTTCCATCATCTCAGAAGAAAGAGAGCCCGGAAAATCCTGGTCATCCCACAGTAACTATCAGTGGGATTTTCCGTAACTATCTGGATACAGAATGAAAATCTCTTAAGAAGTTGATCCAATTCTAAAACTTACTTCTCAACTTACTAATAAATACAAAGAGACAACCTACCCATATTTTCTGTCAAATAACATCCATTTTCTTGGCCAGAAAAAAAAATTTTTTTTGAGTTTGTTCCCACAAATCTATATTTAAAGTTTAAGATGCATTTATGCACCAAACATTATTTTCTACATCTGACTTAGAGCGAGCAATGAGACTGTGAGATAGAACCTGGCTAAGAACTTGGAAAGAAAAGGAATAAGATTGCCTTCTAAAAGCTAAACTGTGAAACCAGCGCTTAAGAGAGCAGGACAGAGAAATGAGGAATCACCACCAGGCGAGACACAAGCACGCAGGCCAACAAGATTGGGTTATCACCCCACTAAAGGTGTAACCCACACATAAAGACCATATTAATCATCATGGAGTCATGGAAGAAGGAGAGTTGCTAGTACAGACTTGGGCAGTACCCACCATGCTGTGTTCAGAGGGGAAGGATTCTGGACCAACACAGTGTGAATAACAGAACCACTGACAACGAAACTCAACTGTGAAGATGTAAGCATCACTTCATCTTCATCCGATTACCACTAAACATCGCTCTGGGCTGGCCTATCTTCTTCATGACGGAGAAGTCCACAGTGCCCAGAACAGGCAATCATTGGATGTTTGTTGAATGTATTTGCTCCAACTCTTTGCTCACATCCTCCTGACTATAAGCTGGCTCCCCACAGTTTTGAGTACAGGAGACAATGACCTAGTCTTGTGGATTTGAGAATCCTGGTCCCCATGCCAGCTGCAAAACTCACTGAAATACAACTTAGCACTTGAGTTTGCACACTCCGAGTCTGCTCCCAGAGGAATGTCACCTGTGTGTCCTGCTGGATCAAGTGCCTGAGTCCACAGCGCTGGTGACAAGTCTCTGGCACATGGGAAACTCACCAGGGTGATGCTGGTGGCGATGCTGGTGGTAGAGATGACACAAACTATGGTCACAGGCTAAGTGTCTGTAATGTGCTGTCAGATGCTGGGCCATATGCTTTATACATCTGAACTCATTTAATCCCCACAGTAACCTAACAAATTACTCTATTCTCATTTTGTAAAAGAGGAAACCGAGTCTCTGAAAGCGTTAATAACTTACTCCATGACCCACATTCAGAAACTGAGTTCTGACTTAGGTTTCTCTGGCTTTAAAGCCAAATTTCTTAAATTTTAAAATATACTATGTCTGAAGAGATGAGACTTTATCACTCTCCTGCCCACACTCTGTCACATCAGGAAGGAGCACCGGGCCATTCCATCCACTTTCACACCACTGCTCACCAAGACACCAGGACTCCTCACCAACGCACCACTATGGTACCGCTCTTCACAGAACCTCACAGAACCAGAAGTGCCGAAAGCCAGCTCCTATCTCAAGGATTAACCATCCACTCCACATCATCAATACAGTTAGCTTCAAGGGCTAAAAACAGAGGCCTCCTGACTCTTCCCTCTCCCTCCCCACCCCTGCCAACATTGGATCATTGGCACATCCTTCAATAAAACCTCCCCATGCATCCATTCATCCAGGTCTCCCTATGCCCATTGCCACTACCCATCTGTCCCCTGAATCTTTCCAAAACTCTTAGCTTCTATCCTTGCTCTGCATGGCTCTGTTTTGCACCCACATCTTGAGGCTGCATTCGCAATGCATCCAGTGATCTATACAAAATCTCATCACTGCTGCTGTTAAGATCCCTTCAGTATCAAGCCCTGGATCTCACCCGTAATAGTGATTGACATGCAGTTCTAGGAGTAAACTCGGCCCTGTGAGCTCCTGTATGACAACACACCAGGTCTAGAACACAACCACAACACTGTGTGATGGTCTTTCCTCCACCCCTGTACCCATTAGCTTGTACAGGTGCTTTGAGGTCACTCACACCTCACCTGTACCCAGGAAGTCTGGGTTAGGTACCTGTCCTGGGTGTTCTCACCATGTCCCAGATCACACTCATCATGCTACACAGGGATTTTTCATTTGTGTGACTCCACCCCCAGACAACCACCTCCCAGAAAACCAGATCTCACTCTGCTGATACACAACAAAGTCTTGCTGAATGAATGAATGTGAGCCATTCCTGGAGGCACAGGCCTGAAATCCCAGCACTCTGGGAGGCTGAGGCAGGAGGATTGTAAGATTGACCCCAGCCTGGGCAACTCAGTAACTTAGCAAGACCCTGTCTCAAAATTTAAAAAAAAAAAATTTTTTTTAAGGGCTGGGGATGTAACCCAGTGCAAAGGCCATGGGTTCAGTCTCTATTACAGAAAAAAACAAAGAATCCACTCAGCTTCTTCAAATCTTAATCTCAGCTGTGTGATAGAAATTTTTTAGTCTCTCTGGACCTCAGAGTCTCTGTAAAATGGAGATTATGAAACCAACTGTTAAACTGTTGAGAGATTTAAACTAAATCATATCTATAAAGTTAGCATCATGTCTTATATAATAAGTACTCAACCGTCAGCTGTTATTATTTTTATGTCCTTTAAGACCCAACCCAAAACATTCACATGAGGTCTTGAAAGGCTTTGCATTTATTCAGAGTCTACCACAAAGACTGATGTCCGAGGCCTCCCAGGGAACTCAGGTACAGTTGTCTGTAGATATCCAAGGGGATTGGCTCCAGAACCCCTGTGGATACCCAAATCTCTGGATGCTCAAGTCCCTTATATCAAATGGCATAGTATTTGCATATAAACTACATCCATCCTCCCACATGGTTTAAAGCATATCTGGATTGTGTCTAATCCTTAATGCAGTGTAAATGCTATGTAAACAGATGCTTTACTGTATTAGGAACTGATGACAAGGGAAAAGGTTCGTACACGTTCTGCTCAGATGCTTCCCTTTCCAAATATTTTTGATCCGAGGTTGATCGGATCCACACATGGAATCCAGGAACACAGAAGGCCTGCTACTACATACACTTCTCACAAGCATTATCTTGAACCCTGAATCTACAGCTTGGAAAGTGCTAGCCTTTCTGTACTTTCCTCAAGACGCCTAAGCCTTCACCAAATGCTTTCAGGTGAAATGGGTTTCTCAAAATTTGTTTTATTCTAGAAAATAATGTACTTTTGCCACTGATCTTAAAGCCCCCAGGGCCTTTTACCATGGGTATTCACGCCCACCTCCTCCAGAAGCAGATGCCTCGCAGAGCCCAGCGTGACCCTGCTGGGGACCTGGTGGTAGCAGAAGGAGGGCTAGGAGACAGGTGGCGGCCCCAAATTAGAAATCAGGCCTTAAAGGGGCCAGAACCAAGAGGAAATCTCAGAAAGGATGTCCTCTGTCATAACAGAAGTGGAAAGGTGAATAATCTGACCATGGTGAAAATATATCCATGTATACATTACAGTATCACCCCTCTATGGAATTTTGTACAGCCATTAAAAACAAATAGGGGTCAACTAATGAAATGGCAAATAAGAACATGTAAGAGAGGAGGTTAACTAATAAAAATATACGGATAATAGTATATGGTTCCTGACAGTATATAAAACTAGCTTTAAAAAAAAAATTGTAATAGTTGTAACAGGGTAAAGTGGCTGATTTTTAAAATATCAGTTCCCTGAACATTTCCTTCAAATGTAGATATTTCTCTTTAAAATATTCCTTTTCAATGTAATATATATATTTTTTAAAAAAATAGATTTTGCCTGTGTCCCTCGTAACGGTTGCAGGAAGGAGTGAACTACTTATTGCCTGAGATAGGCCCAAGGCTGCGTGCTCCAGCGTGACCAGCCTGACTCAGCAGCAAGTGGGCTTGGGGTGAACTTGAACTCGGTGGGGGCGGGGGTCTCCCCGCAGTTCCGTCCCCCATACTTGCTGAGTGCTGCTTCACCTGCCTCCTCCTTCCTTGGCTCTGCAGGCCCAGCCCCGCACCAGGCGGTCCCCAGGGCCCCTCCCGCACCAGCTCTGGGGTCCCCGCTTACCTCTTGCAGGGAATAAGAGCCTTCCTCTCGTCCAGCACCCGCACGCGCTGGTTGGGGCCGTCGTAGGACAGCAGTGCCCGGCTGTTGTGCCCACTGCTTTGCTGGTACAGGACTTGGCGTCCCTCCCACTGCTGCGGGGCCTGGCAGGGGCGCGGCGTCCCCGGGGACCCCGCCGTGCCCAGCGCGCACAGCCAGCCCAGCGCGCAGACCCAGAGCCAGGCGCCCCGAGCTTTTGGGGCCTCGCGGGGAGGGGCGCGCCCTGGCATCGCGGGGCGGGGAGTGGGAGTCCCCGTGCTGAGAACGGGCCCGAGCTGTCCCCACGCCGGGGCCTCTTCCGGCTGCCGAGATCGCGACGCGCCGGGCGGGGCGAGGAGCGAAGCCTGCGGAGAACCGCGAGCAGCTACTCCTGCCTCGGCCTCCTCCTCCTGCAGAGGCTGCTTCCTAGGCTCACTGCTGCCAACAGGAAACGCAGTGGCGGCCGTGCCACCGACATCCTGAGGGCACCGCGATTTAAGGTGGCAGGGAGCGGGAAGGCGCTGCGAGGGAATATGTTCCTCTACCACACGGGATGGGGGCGATTTCAAGGTCAAGATGAGAAAGGCACAGCTGCTGCACTGCCATTTGGAGAAATTGCAAACCTTCTCCAAAGACTAGTTCCTTCCGGAATTAATGATACTTATTATGGCCCTTGCAAGGGGCCTGGGATTCAGGGACTTCGTCTTAAAGCGAGACTGCTCCCCTCCCCCACAACTGGCAAGGTCTGACGTCTAGAGGTTGCTATGCCTGGGGGCTCAATACTTTGAAGAGCGGTTCACTGGCCAGGCTGGGAGTGCACTCCTGTAATCCCAGCCTCTGGGAGGTGAGGCAGGAAGATCAGGATCAAGAATTCAAACGAAGCCGGGCAATTTAGCAATAGATGAAGACCCTATTCAAAATAAAAAAAAATAAAAATAAAAAGGGCTGGGAATGTAACTCAGCGTGAACATCCTGGGTTCGATCCCCAGTACCACAAAAACTGAAACAAACAAAGTTAATTGTGTTTATGTTTAAGCAATGTTCAGATCTATAACATGTAATTTTTAACAAGATGGCAACTTAAAAAAGACCTCGCTATCCAAGTTCATAGCTTCTTTATAAGCACTTGATGTGGAGATTGAAGGAGTCAGGCAAGAACGCTTCGGAATGAAGGGTGTGGGGTAAGCAACAAAGAGCATAGGGGTGGGGTTCAGGCACAAAGCAGGAGAGTACTCGAGCCAGATCACTCACTCGGGACCTTAAAATCCATCTTAAGGATTTTTGTTAATACTGAGGATGGTGAGAGCCATTGAAGGATTTAGAGCTAGAGAAGAGCATTAGGTATGTACTTAGCTAAGAAGGCACTGAGCTGTCAGCCTGGTGAATGGGTGGGGCTGGAGAGAAGACAGAAGACCATGCAGGAAAGTGTCATTACCCAGGCAAGAAATCCAGGCTGCACTAAGGCACTGGTCAGAGGAATGGAGAAGGAAGGATAGAGCTGAGAATCATAATAGAGAGGATTTAGATTCAGAGGCAGTCAGGTGTACGTGGTGTGCGCCTGTCACTGCAGCACTTTGGGAGGATCACAAGTTTGAGCCCAGCCTGAGCAACTCAGCAACTTAGGGAAACCCTGTCTCAAAATGAAAAATAAAAAGGCCAGGAGATGTAGCTCAGTGTGAAAGCCCTGGGCTCAATCCCCAGTAACATCCTATTAATCAATCAATCAATCATTGGGGTAAGGGTTTCTAGCTTGGCTCGCTGGGATTCAGTGCTAGTAGGGAAGGAGATCAATTTCACTTAGGCTTGCCTGGCTTTAGATTCGGGTGGGATAGTCAGGAGGAGATACCCAGGAGACAGGTGGAAAAACACTTTCCAGAAACCAGCAGGGCTCTGGGCTTCGGAAGCCATGGGCACACAGGCAGGACTTGAAGCCCAAGCGTAGATTATTGGTTCCTGAGGCAGTGGCTCCCCAGCCTCCAGGGGACATTGGGCAGTGAATTCTCCAGCCCTCCACGTCAAAAGTGAGAAAAACCTGGAGTAGCGGTGTGTTAAGAAGGAGAAGAGGCTGAGGATGGAACCCTAGGGAACACCAGGTATTTAAAGGATGGGTAGAGAAGCAGGCACTTAGGAGCCTGAAGGGGGTCAGTGGAGAGAAGGCCCCAGTAGAAGGGAGCTTGCTCTGCTTGGAGTAATGGACTGAGTGCCGTCGTCTGGAATCATGGCCCCCAGAGGATGCAGGAAGAGGAAGGGCAGATGGCAAAACCCCTTGATGGGTTCGCAGCCTGCTGTTCCCAGCTCTGCAGAAAGACCAGAGTCTTGCCCTCTTTCCCCGAAAATAAAGCCCAGATGGTAAATAATCAGCCTTGAAGACTAGAGATGAAAAATGCCAGCCCCAATCAGCCCATCCTCACCTTAGGCAAGGACATGCTGAATGGGGCTTGCATTTTTGATCTCTAGTTTCTAAGGCTGATTATTTTCCAGCTGGGTCTTATTTTCGGGGAAACTCGATAATACCATGGTCCGATGGAGTAAGCAAAGAGCATTTCAAAGAAGGATTCAACTCCCCAACGCCTGTGTGCAAAAGACATGCAGAGAGGGCCCTAAGCCTGGGGACTTGGGACCGACATAAACAAAGGCAGAAATCCAAACTGGCTGTTGAAGTCTAAGCTCCTTCCAAGTTCACCCTCCTCAAAACAGCTCCTAAGAAAAGAATAGAGAGGTCTGCTCTTCTCTTGCTCCCCTGGTAGGAGCTCATGTTGAAAGTCTTTGTCATGAAGCAAAGGGTTTAGACTCCTGGGATTTCCCTCTTGGAAATGACCTGGTATTTCATCTGTATCACTCTGCTTGCTTGATAGTTTCCTAGCTGGGTTTGGTATCTTTGTGGCTTTAAACCCATTCTATGGGAAACTAAAATATCTCTCTCTACAGGCCTGGGCTGTCCCCAGAGGGGCCAGAACTCCACTGGTGAATCCTGAAATATATTTGTCTCATTTATCCTTTTAACTTATCCAGTTTAAATCAAGTTCCTTAAAAAACAAAAAATGCATTTGAAGTGCTTAGCTCCATGCCTGGGCCATTGTAGAGGCCCAGTAAATGTCAGTGATACTTATTTTCTCAGCTATTTTAGTCCTGTCTTCGTCAAGGTCAAACTAAACTAACTTTGTGGGCCTCAGCTTTAGAGAAGGGAAAAAAAAAAAAAAAAAAAAACAAAGCAGTCTGCCTCAAATTCAGATTTCAAACTGAACCATGGTTTTAAAGATTGCTATTCAGAAAACATGTTTCCTATTACTAATGCCCTAAGCAAATATACACCAAAAGTCTTACTGAGTACAAACTGATGTAGGCTAGCAACAATTAAGCTTCCCTTTTCTATGGGTAATGGGTGGGTCCAGGGGTTGGTCTTACCTCTTCCTAATGCAAGCAAGATAGAAGAGAAAACAGAACATACATACTCTCTTCCCACGGAACACAGCTTTCTATTCAAGTAACCGTCTCCAAGCACATCAGAGATCAACATTTGTATTTCCAGTTACTTGAGAGGCCGAAGCAGGAGGACCGCCAAGTTCAGGGTCATCCTAGACAACTTAATGAGACGTTGTCTCAAAATGAAAAAATTAATGGGGCTTGGGATGTAGGTCAGTGGTAAAGTGCCCCTGGGTTCGATCTCCCAGCCTAAAAAATTAGGCTGTTAGGATGAAAATCATTTGACACGAAGGCTGTCGATAGAAGACCTCTCTCAAACTAGCAAATGTTCTGGTGGCTCTGAGCCGTCCTGTTAAATGATTGAAGCGGACACGATCCAAGTGCCATTCTGGGAAAATCTGAGCCACAGCGAATGTCCACTACCACTACCACCGCAACAACAAAACAAAAACAAGCTGCACAGAACCAGGGCGCGTGGGGTGGTTTATATAAAGAGTGCCTCAGCAGGAAAGTTTTCTGCAGTCTCCCCTACAGACTGTGTCCCTGCACGGAGCGTCTCACGCCCCCTACTGGACAAAGCAAACAGGTCTCCGAATTAGAGGGCGGCGGTGCCCCCCCCCTCCCTTTGGGGGAGAATCCGGGGCCAGGGAGCAAAGAGCGCCTTTCTTTCTCTTGCATTTCTCTCCTGCACCCTCCAGTACCGTTGTCCAGAAAGACTAGCCAGATGCCCCTTTTTTCTTGATCCTAAGAAAAAGGAGGGACTTTGGGGCCATGCAAAGCCGGGAGGAGATGATGTCAGCGCTTCTGCACGGAGGGGTCGGGGGTGGGGCAGAGGGGAGCCAGAGGCCCGGGAGCGCGCGGCCCACGTCAGGGGAGCCAGGGATAAATAGGTCGCGCCATGGCCGGGCCGGCCGCGCTTGGAGCTGCCCGGGCGGTGCGCGCCCCCGAGGCCGAGCGCTGGTGCCCGTGCGCCCGACGGCGGATCTCGGCAGAGGTGGGGCGGGGACCTCTCCTGCGACCCCGAGGACTTGCTCTGGCTCCTCCTGTACCTCTCGGGAGGCTCGCCTGCCGAGGCCCGGCGGGGCGCGGAGTGCGAAAGCAGCGCCATGGTCTCCTGCGTCCTCGTCGCGCTGCTCCTCTGGTTGCGCCTGGCGCCAGGTGTGCGCGGCGCGCCTTGCGAGGCGGTGCGTATTCCCATGTGCCGCGCGATGCCCTGGAACCTCACGCGGATGCCCAACCACCTGCACCACAGCACGCAGGAGAACGCCGTGCTGGCCATCGAGCAGTACGAGGAGCTGGTGGACGCCAACTGCAGCATCGTGCTGCGCTTCTTCCTCTGCGCCATGTACGCGCCCATCTGCGCGCTGGAGTTCCTGCACGACCCCATCAAACCGTGCAAGTCCGTGTGCCAGCGCGCGCGCGACGGCTGCGAGCCGCTCATGAATCTCTACAACCACAGCTGGCCCGAGAGCCTGGCTTGCGACGAGCTGCCTGTCTATGACCGCGGCGTGTGCATCTCGCCCGAGGCCATCGTCACCGACCTCCCGGAGGGTGAGGCACTGGAGGGCGACAGGAGGTCCTGCCCCGGGCTGGGGCTGCCGCCTGAGAGCCCCTTGGGCTTGGTTCACTTCCCAGGCGTGGAGGAGGTGGGGCAGACCACTCTGTGGTACTTTTGAGCGGTAGGGAAGAGCAGGATGCCCTATGAAAGGAAAAAAAAAATTGCTTAGCACTCCGGGAGGCTAAGGCAGGAGAAGGGCGAGATAGAGCCCTACCTGGGCAATTTACCAAATTAGCGAGACCCTGTCTTTACATTTAATATAGAGATGAGATGTAACTCAGTGCGAAGACCCTGGATTCCATCCTTAGTACCAAATAAATAAATAAATAAATACATAAATAAATAAGTAAATAAATAAATATTGGTTACAAGGGAGCCATTGTTTTTATTTACAATTATACCAGAAATAATACCAGATGCTACCGTGTGTGTGTGTGTGTGTGTGTGTAGCGTTAGGCCTGTTACATGCATTGACTCGTTTAATTCTTAAATCAATCCCACGAGGCAGGGGTTAATCATCTACTTGCTCCTTGAAAGATCTTCTGAAAGAGCAGTCCTGGCCTTCCCTCCCTACCCCACCGAGAGTGAGGTTTGTAGATGCAGCAGGCCTGGGAAATGGGGACCTCTGTTTCCTGGGTACTGACCAGCAGCCAAGGACTGTGGCATTTTAGTTAATCTGATCTGGGCTTCTTTACCTCCCTCTTTTCTCTTTGGCCATTTTGCTGCTTTTGTTGGACGAGGCAGGACTAAATTCACTTCTTGAGATGAAACCTTGGAATAGTTCTGCATTCTTTTACCCAAGCTTTCTCTAAGCAAGGTTGTTCCCAGCTAGAGATGATGTTTTGCCTATGCATGACCTCTAAGCAGAGCCCTAAACGTAAACAGGGAGCAGTTAAGTGGAGAAGCAAATTGAAATTCTTCTCTAATTTTGAGTTTAAAAGCATATATTTATTGTTGACGTTATTTTTCAGCACTGGAGATTGAACCCAGGGCCTTCCTACTGAGCTACATCCTTACACTCTACACACACACACTTTTTTTTTTTTTTTGAGACAGTGTCTCACTAAGTAACTAAGTTACCCAAGCTGGGCTGGAACTTGTGACCCTCCTGCTTCAGCCTCCCAGAGTGCTGAGGTTACAGCTGTGTGCCACCACACCCAGTAGTGCTTGCTGCCAGTTCTGCAGCTGTGAACTGTTTTTGCCTTGCAAAATGTGAAGCGGGGATTTAGAAATATTCTGGCTGTTTTGATTAAACTATCAGAGGGAGAGCTCAGGAAGCTGAGGTGGGAGGATTGCCATGAGTTCGAGGTCAGTCTGGGCAACATAGTGAGTTCAAGGCAAGCCTGAACTACATAGTGAGACCCTGTCAAAAAACAAAACAAAGTGAAACAAGAATTTAAACAATCAAGTGGAAAATCAATGTTTTAACATAGCTTTGGAGGGAGCAATGCAGTTTATCCAGGTGGGTTAAATGGATTTTCATTGGCCTCACTTTGTGCTTGGGGAGGTAAAGTGTCACCTGAAAGACTTCTTTCCTTAGCCTGGGGTTGTCCTTCTGAAAGAAGTAGTTGACCATCAATGCTGTCTTTATACTTTAGTGCTATTTTTAGTATGATTGTCAGATGGTCCCTTATTGCAGTTGAGTGAAAGCTCCACTGGCTGACCGACCCATGTGGCCTTGTGTGTTTCAGATGCAAAGTGGCTGGATGTCACCCCAGATATGATGGTTCAAGAAAGGCCCCTGGATGTGGACTGCAAGCGCCTCAGCCCTGGTCAGTTCCGCCTTCACCCCTCCCTCTCCTACTCCTCCCCACAGTGACTTCTGCGCTCCTTTCCAACTTCTTATCAACCTTTGGCATTTTTTAGATCGGTGCAAGTGTAAAAAAGTGAAGCCAACTTTGGCGACATACCTGAGCAAGAACTACAGCTACGGTGAGTCGTCGCGCCCGGCCGTTCACTTTGAGAACTTGACAAACTGTCCACTAGACACAGTAAATAAGGTTGACGGTTTTCCTAACTAATTATGCAGGCTGTCGATGGCACAATAATAATTATAAGAGCTCATACTTTTTTGAGTAAATCGAGTAAAAACAAAGTAAATGACCCGGGTGACACAAGTTACATGGGTCAGATTTAAAGTCTGACATCTTGCTCCAGTTGTTGTAGAAGTGCTGTTAGTAAAGGCACATCTCCCTTATTCTTCTTTTAACATCTTCCTATGGCTGGAGGTCTGTGGATTTAATGTCTAAGGCCCACAGAATTAAGATCAGCCTGTATATCTTTTATTTATAAATAGCTACAAATATTTAACATCTTAAAGAAATTATGAGGAAATATGTTAATCACAAAACCTATGGCTGCAGTATCAAAATAAATGTTCTCCTCTCTTATTTGAAAGGACTGTTAAGCATTTGCTTCAAAGAAAAAAGTTAATCATGATATTTTAAATGTTTTAATTAATTTTAATTCTGTCATCCTTTGAAGGTACATTTAACTAAAAATACATTCTTTAAATTTTTTTTTTTATTCTACCAGGCAATTTTATATTTTGATGCATTGTTTCAATTATTTCCGCTGAAAAAAACCAGAAAACTTTTTGGAGAAAGTGCTCAGTGTATTTGCTCGCTTAGCTTTCATATTTCAAAGTGAAATTTTATATCAGTAAGAAAATTTAGATTATATATCACACGGGATAATAGGAAGATCACAACAGTACAAAAATCTCAAAACATAACCTGTAACTAAACCATCAGTTTGGAAAATCCCATATAGCCATTGTGGATAATTCGACAACAAAATAAATACATAATCTTTTCCAGTAGCTTTTTTCTTGAAACCTGTTCTGTGTGGTCATTGTCTTAGTCAGGTCCATGTAGTCCCTTATCCAGCCGTAGGTGTTAGCAATTTCTCTGCCAAGCTAGTCTCTGGGGCGTCGTGGCCTTGCGGCAACCCTGAAGATGAAGCATTTTTCTATTCAAGTGCTTTTGGCTCCTCCGTAAGGCAGCTTCAGGATGGAATCCAAGACAGACCCATATTAGGCTAATTACAAGTCCATGGGAGGCAGGAATAATAGCAAGGAACCAAAGAGGCCAGAATTTAAAACCTGATCAAAGACAATGACATATACAGCCATCTGTAATAACAGTTTACCCCAGGCCTTCCTCTGTCAGTCTGGGAAATTAAAGGATTAAGAACAGCAATCCTCAGAGATTCCTTGCAGTTAGAAAATCTTATGACTCTAAAAACTTTTTCTGTTAAGCAGAATAAGGTCAAGTACCAGAGGGATGATTGAGGGAACACAAACTTTACAGTGACTTCGGAATCTGAGAATAGGCGATAGTCACTCCGAATCATCACAAGGGAGCACAGAAATAAATAAATGTTTCTCTGAAATGTTCGCTGACCTCAAGGCAGAGCTTCTCCATCTTGTAGTGTGATTTAGAACTTCTAAGACATTGGTGACAATATGGGATGTTTTGCATTTAACATAAGACTATGTGGGCTTTTTGCCTGCATCGGGGTTGCTGGGACATGACCATAATTGCAGGAATGATTCTTTAAGAGCAGCTCAAGATGTGGCTCCAGGGCCGGTGAGATGGCTCAGCGGTGTAAGCGCCTGCCTGGCAAGCGCGAGGGCCCGAGTTCGACTCCCGGATCCCACATATGAAAAAGGGGCCGGTGATATCACTCAGCGGCATGGGTGCCTGTTGGCACGCGAGGTCCTGAGGTCGACCCCCCGGTACTCACAAAAAAAAAAAAAAAAAAAAAAAAAGATGTGGCTCCAATATACCTGTCTTAGTTTTTCCCCAAAGGCTCCAACAATGCTTATCTGGATTTTTAAATTGTAGTTATTCATGCTAAAATAAAAGCCGTGCAGAGGAGCGGCTGTAATGAAGTCACAACTGTGGTGGATGTCAAAGAGATCTTCAAGTCCTCGTCACCCATCCCTCGAACACAAGTCCCGCTCATCACGAATTCTTCCTGCCAGTGTCCTCACATCCTGCCCCATCAAGACGTCCTCATCATGTGTTATGAGTGGCGCGCAAGGTTAGCTGGGAGGGGTGCCGGGACCTGCGTGTGGCTAACACAGCATAGAGCTCATTTAGAAGCCACAGTTAAAACACACACGGACGAGCACACGCACATACACAGGTACCCACACACACGGAACAAAATGGCCCCGGTCATTCTTTCTAAATAAGTAACTTTAATAGGATATTATATATCCTAAGTATCAATTTCTTATAGAATGAAAGAAAAAGGAAAAATAAGAGAATTTGCATAGACTCTTGCATAGAATTTCAAAATTCATTGATTTCAAGAATGTATAGAAAAGTAAATTATTTTGAGTAAGAACAGTTCTTTTCAAATCATTTAATCAAAGTTAGTGTGAAAGATACTGAAGTTATGAAGGTCTGTTTGATATCTTGCAGGTGAACTAGGTGTCCTTCTGATGCCACAGTTCCACATGTGTTCCTAATGTACATTTCACAGTGTTCGTTTGCTAGAATGCTGCACACATGCTGCACATACTCACTTGTGCACACACACACATTCACAAAGTAAGGTGACTTCTGAATCTCAGAGTGTGTGTCTGTCAATTCAAGTCATTACCAGGCAAAATATAAACATTTTTTCATATTATCAGTGCATTCTTTCTTACGAAGTCAAACACTTCAGCCCAGGTTCTAGGATGGGCCCCATCGCTTACTACAACATGCTTCCTCAGGAAAATCATGCATTTGTACATAACAAGTCATCCTTTGATTTTCTGCCAGGTGTGCTTATCTGTTTCTTTTTGGTGCAGGCCAAGACTCCATTCTCCAAAAAGAAAACAAAAATATCTTTTAAAATTGACTTCAGTCAAGGGCCGGTGAGACGGCTCAGCGGCTTAAGCGCCTGCCTTGCAAGCGCGAAGGCCCGAGTTCGACTCCCGGAACCCACATACGAAAAAGGGGCCGGTGATATCGCTCAGTGGCACGGGTGCCTGCTGGCGCGCGAGGTCCTGAGGTCGTCCCCCCGGTACCCACAAAAAAAAAAAAAAAAAAAAAAAAAAAAAAAAAATTGACTTCAGTCAGACAACTTCTTTTTTTTTTTTTTTGAGACAGAGTCGCAGTGTGTAGTTCAGGCTGGCCTTGAACTCACTATGGAGCCCAGGCTGGCCTCAAAATTGCAGTGATCCTTCCTGCCTCAGCCTCCCGAGTGCTGGGATTACCACCATGCCTGGCTTGACAACTCCTTATGTATTTCATCAATACTTGTATACTTCCTCATAGGCTGCCTTGTATTCTTGACTTCCAAGCCATTCTACTTACATCTCGTCTCTCTTAAGAGGCAATTAATGTTTCTGGGCTGGTATTATTTCCTGCAGTGCTCCGTGCAGTGGGGACAGCAGGTTGCTAGTCATTAAATTCTGTTTGGACAGATGAATGGATTATAAATCCACCCTAGTACAAATGTTTTTGGATGACTGGGATTTATGTCTTCACAAAAGATACTGGCGATAAGTGGGGAAAATAAGCTGGTAAGGACATGCAAAGGAGATTTTGCAAAAATTAGAAGAGATGTGCATCATGAGACTCACGAAGTGGTTAAAACACAATGTTGTTTTAACATTTGTTAAAAACAAGTGGTGCAGAGTAGACAAATAAAACAGAGCAAAAATTATTGAAACAGGGCTGGTGATATCGCTCAGCGGCACAAGAGCCTGCTGGCAAGTGCAAGGTCCTGAGGTTGACTCCCGGTACCCACAAAAAAAAAAAAAAAATTATTGAAACAGATGGCAATGCCTAAGGGAATGTTTTATCATAAAAGAAATATACCAAATTGACAGAAAATGAACCTTAGTTCATGTTGCAAATACACTTACTTGGAAAAAAAAGTGTGTTTTTTCACTTTATACTGAGCTATAAAATAAATTTCAAGTGGTTTAAATTGGCAAATATTTTAAAACTTAAAGAGGGTAAAATTAAACTAAATTGTGACTAAATTGTGATATTTGAAGGGCAAAATAGTTTGTAAACATAAAAATAATATATGAAATTAGAAGTGAAATATCAATATACATATTTAACCACATAATATTATGTACATAAAAATCACAAATGCAAATAGGCTAATAAAGGTTGAAAAAATTCATGTGGTGGTGTGACAAAGAATTGGTGATCTTACTCTGTAAAGAGTTTATAGAAAACCAGTATTAGAATATAGAAATATGTATGCATAAATCCATGTAGTGTCAGAAAAAAATACAAATAATAAACATTAAGGAATGTCCTTTCTTCATTCCAAAAACCAAATAAAAAGACTATTTTTACCTGATAATGTTAGCAAATTGGATGAAAGAACAGCCATTTTATAATTTGGCACTGTGTACTGAAAATCTTTTTAAAAATATCCTTTGTCCGAATTGTTCTATTTTTAGAAATTTGTCCCAAGGAAATAATAGGTCAGTGCTCACTACTTTATACAAGGATATTCAACACAGCACTGATAATGACAGATAAACAGAAGGCAGGGTTCAATAGCAGCAAATAATTAAGTGGATATTCATAGTTATAATATTATATCATTTAAAGTTAATGTTTGAGCTTTTATCGTCAGATCAGTGAATGTCTATAGTGATGAAAGGAAATGTACAGTATGATCTAAATATGTAGTGTGATCTAAATATATATATATATATATATATATCTGTGTGTGTATGTGTGTCCATATATATACATTGACAAGGGAGAATGTAAGGAAATGCAAATAGTGTATAAATTTAAGATAGGTGGATAATGGGGATAAGGGTTATTGAATAATGTTTTTATGCTTTTCTGTATTTTTAGCTTTTTACTTTTGCAATCAAAACTACTTTCTAAGATAAATTACCTTTTTTCAGGATGATGCTTCTTGAAAATTGCTTAGTAGAAAAATGGAGGGCTCAACTTAGTAAAAGATCCATAGTAAGTATAATCGGTAACACTGTGAATATGGAAATAAATGCACGCAGGAAATTCTGTGCAATTTGGGAATTTTTCGCATTGTCTCATCTGCAAGCTCCCGTGGAAGCCAGCAGTAGCAACAATCTTGTCTTTTGAATAAGTAGTTAAAAAGTATAGCTATTCTTACTAGCAATTTTATCAGAAATCTATCATTTGAATTCAGTTGATTCAGTTGTATTCAATTCTAATGTACTAGTTATTTCCAGATTAAAAAGTTGTTTATTGCCATCAATTGTTTTAACATGTAGTAAGATACTTTAGCAGAATTTATATCCGTTGAACCTAAAACCAATATATACTCCTATCTTAAGGATATACAAATATCCAGATACCTAGTTCTAAAATTCATACCATCACTACGTATAGCAAAATCTTTCCCCATATTTAAAATAAGGTAAGACTTCTATCAAAAATCATATTTTGAAAGTAATTGCTTTTTGGCCAAATAATTTTAATGACAACATCATAGAGATATTGATAATTTTATTAGAGGAGGTAGAATGTTTTTTTTTTCCCAAAATGAAAAATCATTCTAAAACTGAAGATAATTGGTAATTGGTTTGAAATTTTTAAAGCAACTCCCTCTCCTGTAAAGCTTAAACATACTCAAGAGAATTTATGTTTTGGTGTTCACATAAGGAACTGCTCCTGCCTGCATTCTCTACTTCATATGAATAAAAATTCTTGGATAAGGAAAGAGTATATATTAATAATCAACTTACAGAGAATGCATTTATACTGTGATATTCTTCACTCAGAGCATGTCTGCATAACAGAACCAAACACTCTTTTGCTGATTCTGAGCTAGAAACACATGGCGGAAAGCGCAAAATGTGCTCAAGAGTATGAGTAGTGTTGCTGGACAGAAAATCCTAGCAGAACTGGTTATCTGGTTCCCAAGCATGTAGTAGGTTGGAAGCATCCATGGAAGGTAGGTCGACCAGAAGGACCTGTGATTGCTGCAGAAAAGAAAGCTTCAGGAATCACAGGTCTCAGTCGTTCATTTTGGCAACAAATATTCCTGTATACTTCAGTAAGAATTTGAAAAAAATCACCATACAATAGCAACATACAGTAATAAATTTATTATTTAGAATAGACTAGAATATTCCCTAAGAGGGGAGGGACAGTGTTTTCGTTTTCGTTGCATTTGTGGTGCCTAGAACTCTGCCTGGCCTGTGATGCTGCTCAAATGCTTTGCGGAATGAGACAGACGCTAACAAAGAAAGATCATATGTGTTCTAAAATAAAGTTTCTATCCAAGTGGACTCCCTTTCAGTTGTGTCTCACCTGAGCGATATAAAGGATACATCTTTTGTTTTCAGGGAAACTTGATTATCCAGAATGATTCATTTCCCAACAACCTGCATAGCTAACACTTGAGTAGCTTGCACTAATCCCCCTTATCCACAGTTTCATGCCAGTTTGTTACCTGGGGTCAACAGTGGTCCAGAACCACAGTGCAATACCGTGAGTTGTTTTAGGAGAGAGAGACCATGTTCACATAAATTTTATAGTACATTGTTATGACCTTTTTATTGCTGTTAATCTTTTATGGTACCTAGTCTATTAATTAAACTTTATCATAGATATGTACAGGCAAAATACATAGTATATATAGCGTTTAGTACTATTCCATGGTTTCCACCACCTGCTGGGGATCCTGGAACATATCCCCAGTCCTGTCCATGGCCTGTTAGGAACCAGGCCACAAAGCAGTTGAGTGGCATTTGAGCAAGTGAAGCTTCATCTGCATTTGCAGCTGCTCCCTACCGCTCACATTATTGCCTGATCCAAAGCATTAGATTCTCATAGGAGCGTGAGCCCTACTGTGAACTGTGTGTGTGAGGGGTGTAGGTTGTTGAATCCTTTGAATCAGCCTGGGACCATCCCCTATCACCACCACCACACCAATGTGGGAAAAAAATTGTCTTCCATTGTCTTCCTACCGGTCCCTAGTGCCAACAAGGTTGGGGGGGATCTCTGTTGTACTGGATGTACTCGGGCTTTGCATTTTCATTCGGATGTGAGTGAGTGTGTTAGCATGGTAAGAATCATCTGACTTGCTAGTGAGGTTGGGTGAGTTTCTTTTAGCCTTACCAAAGCTTTTCTCGAAGGCTTTGCAGGGTAGGAATGTTGCATTATAGGGCTGGTGGTAAAAAATTCAGAGGAGAGAACTTTTAACTCTAGCGACAGTGGTGAATTTGAATCCTGCTGAGACATTTACCAGCTATATGGCCATCTGCAAATAACCTCTCCATGCTTGTTTACTGCTTGTGACATCTATAGTTTCTTTTGTGAGTTTCAAATAGATAACCTCATGTGGAGAATTAATCATGTATTGAGCACTTTCCAGATCACCCAGGTACATGATGAGTGCTCCACATGGAGTAGTTATAATTGGAGTTGTTGAGATATCACATTACAAAAAAAGTGCCATGATATTTAAAATTGCATGGATAATGTCTGATGTTACTTTACAGTGCAAAGGGGTGAGATGTATTTGACAGTCATGTTTACAAATTGCCTCCCAGCAGTGGGAAGAGAGGCTTCAGGAACAGCGGAGAACAGTTCAGGACAAGAAGCGAACAGCTGGACGCACCAGTCGTAGTAACCCCCCCAAACCAAAGGGAAAGCCACCTGCTCCCAAACCCGCCAGCCCTAAGAAGAACATCAAAGCTAGAAGTGCACAAAGGAAGACAAACTCGAAAAGAGTGTGAGCTAACTGCTTTTAGAAATGGAGACTTCCTTACCGCACGAGACCGGGCATTGCCTGGGACAGCTGATGTAAGGCCACACACCCCTTGCCTTAAGGATTTATGCGGTCCTGTTCATAGATACATCTTTAATGATTTGCTTCCATTTCTCCTTTTAAGCCATTGTAAGCCATATGGGTGGGTGGCACTGTGGTACGGCAGGTGTAATAATTAAAGCTGGCCGAAAGCCTTTTTTGTGTTCAGAGTGGCCCAGGTACACACTCTTTAGGCCTCCATGTAGGGGAAATAGGCTCTCGTTCTTACTGTTTGACCTAATATGCGCATTGTAAAATTAATGCCATATTTGAAACAAAATGCTTTAATTTTTTGACAAAATATTTTATTTCCGTTTGACTTCTGTTAGCACATTAGTGGTATTTTAAAATGTGACTGAAAATATAATGCTTCCGATGAGAGCAAGAGAAATGAATGTTGAAGAGGTCTTTATATGTTTATTATCTGCAGGAGGAATGGGGATTTTTGAGAAATCTGGAGAAGCAGGATGTGGAAAATTGTAATGTGTGTTTGTAAGAAGACTTTCAGCTCTGTTTTTAGTTAGAAGTTCTAAAAACTAAAACAATAATGACAAATAAATAAAAAGGAGAGGCAGAGAGACAGTGCTCTGATTCTTGTTTTCTGGTTATCATGCCATGGTGGAGATGTGCTGATCCCGCGGTCACAGTGCTTCTTGTCAATATCTTCTATGAAGAGCTGGGATAGTGAGTTTGTTTGTCCCAATTCATGGGTCAGCCCTAAGGGTTTTATACCCACAGAAGAGGTGTGAGACTCATCGGACTGCGCAGGACATCCCAGTGTTGTGATTGCCAAACTGGAGAGAATTTTCTCTCTGCAAATGCAGGCACTTAGAGCAATGCCTGTGGGGCTGTGGTAGAAGGGCTGGGACTGCCGGGCTGGTTCTCAGACTATGACAGCCTCCACACACCAGCCCTGTGCCTATGAGGGCAGACGGAGACCCACTTGTCCACTCACTGTGTATTGAGGCAGCAGAACCATCAGGAAGCTGAAGAGCTATGTCGCCCTGAGATTTGCCATTATCTCTGCTCCTCATAGGAGAGTAAGTTAACATGCTCTATTTATATAAGATAATTATAGAGATGATTTGATTTCGCCTCTGTAGTCACTGGGACTCAAAAGTGAAGTACGAGGGCGAGCCAGAGTGGAAAGAGAGAAATAGGATCAATGAGAAATCTGCTGTGCATGCCCAGCCCCTTCTGAAAGCTTCAGCCAGGGCTGCTACCTCAGGGTGCTGGAGCTAAAGAAACCCAGTAGATCCATCTACATGAGGGTAGCAATAAAGTACTCAGTGTGTGGTCCTGTTGAATAAAACCAAACCTCTTTGGCCCCTATGGAAAGCCTGTTAGGTGCTCTGCATAGCATCCAAACTCAAAGACCCTTGGAAAAGCCATGCAAAGCCATGGGTAGTGTATCTTGGCCCCTTAGGAATTAGCAATTCCATGGGGAAGAGGGATAGAAATGGAACACACTACTCTCTGTAGAAAAGGAGGAAATACATAGAAGTATTTTAAAGAGCGAAACTGAATATAATAAAGATTTGAGAATGGCTTTACAAATCTAAGCAAAGCTTACACTGAATATTGTACTGAAATTATATACTGTTACACAAAACCTTAACTAAATTAGCCACCTTTATGAGTTTGACTGGCTGATATAGATTAACCAGGCCATTGATTGGTTATTATGAAAAGTCGAAGGTGAGCCCTAGCCCATCTTGAGAGAAAACAGACCAGCGTGAGAATGGCCTCGTGTGAGCTTCAAAAATTTGTTTTTTTTTTTAAATATTTTCTTTACCTAAATACATGTGAGGGGAGATAAATATAAATATATGGAAAGAAGAATTCAGGTTCTTGGGATTTTTTAATCAGGAAAAACACATTTTGCAATACTTTATTGACAAATTTAAAACTGTGCTTAACTGAAGGCTTGCCTTTTTACAAAAACAAAAACAAAAAAACACAGTTTTGTTGCTCTTTGCTACCACAGTAAACATGTATTCTCTGTAAGCACTAAATAAATGCACAGAATCGAAAGAATGTAATTAAAATCCTACCTGACCCCACTTACCATGACACACAAGTAATCACTGTTACTTTCTGGCATGTGATTCTTCAGGTGTTTCCCATGCATTTACACAGTGATTCAAAATAATAATAATAATAATAATAATAATAATAATAATAATAATAATAATAATAAAGGTCAGAGCCTATTGTGCATTCTATTTGAAAGCCCTCCTCCTTCACCCAGGTCTTTACTGAGATTAATCCTCATGTGACAAAGCTGGTGGCGCCTCTTTTACGATGACTGTTGAGTTCTGTGGTGTGTATCACTCAACAAACCCTTATGCTGTTGAGCATTTACGTTGTTTAAGTAAACGTGCTGAATAACAGAATAAACATCTGGGGAGCTAAGTGTCTGTCCACCTCCTTAATTAGTTCCTTGGGACAATTCTGTTTAAGTAGCATGTTGGGCCAAGGAGTATGCCCAATATGGAAAATTCTTGACTATTTTGTCCATCATGCTGTAGACTGCTTGCACTGGCAAAGTGCTGACTTTCCAAACCCCTCTCCTCCATAATTTTATAAATGTGAGCTTGGCACAAGAGGCCGCCTTTGGTGAACTTACGCCTTTCATCGGTAAGTCACCAGCTACAACATTATCCACGCTTTCAACACCCAGGAAGCTACATAATTGAAGGCTTGAACATCTAAAAAAGAATACCGTATATAGATAAATGGATGGACTGATAGGTAGGTAGGTAGGTAGGTTATTAGATAGATGGAGCTACATAGATACAGATAGATAGGCTGACTTCTTGATTACTAGGAAAAGCCTATGCTATCCTCAATTTTCTAAAGTATCAAATATAATAATATGAATGGTTAACTAGGGAATCAGAAGAATCACAGTGTATCAAGAAACCAATAGATTTCTCTCTGTACAAATCTCTTAAGGTACATGAAAATTTATATTATCGGGCTTAGTTCTTACTTTCCAGTTTGAAACCGCACTTTCTGATCTAACCACACTTTTGATTTCTGTGCCGGAATGGCTATAATTTTCTATTGCATCCTCACAATAAACCCCTTATCTTGTACCAGCTCAAGGGTGCTACTGTTTGGGGGAACCAGTTTCTGAGTAAACAAGAAAGGCACCCTGGGGCCATGAGTCTCCACCTGCTGCTGTCACCAATGCGAAAGGCAAAAGTGCTTGGGATGATGAAATGACTGAAAGAAACCTTAGAAGTCGCAGTCTACTTCACTGGAGCAAGGCTGCGTGAGGACTTGTCTGATGTCTTACGCACAGAGTGAGAAAGAGCCGCACCCCAGAGTTAACTAAGTGTTAATTTACCAAGCAATCATGCACTGATGATTTTGCGACACAGATCTGGGCATTGAAAGGGAGTATTCATTTGTCACCCTAGAAATGCTTCTGATTATAGTCTGGTATATGCTAACCCTGACCGTATTTCCTGAAGGGGAAATACTTTTGAGAAGTATTTTACTCTGAAAGAACTATTACATCATTTGATAAGCACACCCACCAAAATGTTAAGTTAATTGCTAACTTTGTCTTTTAACTGATAAGGAATCAGGCCTCATTCTTCCGATCAGTGGAGTATCTGGGATAGGTTTTCTACATTAATATCAACACCCCAAAGGAGATGTCCGATTCCAGGATAGCAATGAAATAGCCCCTCTTTTCATTATTCAAGCAACTGACCAAAAAAAAAAAAAAAAAAAAAAGACGAAAACAAAAATCACCCAAAATATCAAAGTTATTTCACATGTCAAGCTTAGCATTGCAGTGTGAATCTTTCCAGACTTCTTCCCTTGTTTTTTTGAATGAATTTGATAACACAGCATCAAAATCTTTCCATATAAAGAAATTTGACTTCATGTTTATTTTTCACCATTCATGGCATGAATGTAACATTTTATTTTTCTAATGATTTGTGTGAATGGACTTTCAGTGTGCTTCCGAAGGCATGACAGGGTAGGACAGATATTTGTGACATAAATCATTTTCCACTGTCGTCAAAATCTCAAGACCAGAAAAAGAAAAAGAAAAAAAGATACAAAAGTGTACCAGGCACAAGGGGTTTTGTTCCATTAACCTTTCAGCAGTCTTAATTATTTTTGTCATCTTTGTCTTAATCACTGTTCTTGAGTTTGCCATACCCTAAATCAAGTTTATATTTTCACACTCCTAGTTAGTCTTGGCCTCCATGACAATACTTAATGAGCCATCAGACCCATGACTACCATAGTTAATCCTAACCCCTGACCACTCACCGGGGTGGTATCAGATTGCCTGTAACATACAACCTAGTTATATGATTTTGCTGTAATTCAACTATTCCATTATCCATACCTTCACTAATATGTTAACAATGCATCATTGATGACCAGATGCAATCCAAGAAAGCACATTTCAAGGCTACCCACATTGTTTGCCCAAAAAGGCTTCTAATACTGTATGCATGTTGTTTAATAAACATGTGACACTTTTGTAATTACAAGATATCACCGAAGAGTTATTGGAGAGCAATGTGGAAGGTACTATTGTTTGAAGCCATATAGACACGGAAATTTGAAAATTATTTCATTGATGGTAAGCATATTAGCCTGGGTCCTAGAGAAGCAGGTGCTGAAATGGAATTAAACATGCAAGGATTCTGTTGGAAGGAAAGCTTTTGAGAGGACAGAGGAACTGGGTAGGCCGGGAGAGCCGTCACAGCATTATGTATGTCCACCCAGAGTGACAGTGACAGATGGGAAAGACAGGATTGGTTGGGAACATCCCAAATTGCACAAATTATCCAAGGGGGGTCCTGGCAAAGCTACTGGGGAGGCTTCAGCCAAAGTTACCCATTAAACCAAGTGACCCCTCTCCTTGGGACAGCTCTCCCTGCGGGTTTCGTTGTGCTGTCACTGAATAGGTGCGACCCGGTACCATGACCTCCTTAAAAAAGTGGCAATAGACTTCAGAGTGCAGCAGCTGGATCCCTTGTCAGCTATGGCCCCTGGGGCTGGCGGTTCAAATTCTCATGACTATCATGATCTGATAATCATAAAAATATTAAAAATTTACCATTATATTTCCAACACAATCGATAAAGTGGTGATGTTAACAACAAAATGTCTGTCAGTTTCTGTAAGTGGCATCAATACACTATGTGAATCCCTGAACCTTAAAGACTTTTATATCTTCATGTGTCTGGTTTTTTCTATTTCAAATTTATTGAAGAGAGAAAAAAATTATCGATCACAATTATAGACCATACAGTATTTATTTGTTTTTCTACCTAAAAGACACTCCTTTTAATAGAATGTTAAGGACTTTGGGAGGTAATTACTGGCAGTAACAAAGCCCATGATGTGAGTACTTTTTTGCTTCTATGGGTTCATAGAGCACAAACATAAGTCTAACATATTTTTTAGAATGATCAGTTTGGGTCACTTAAATGGCAAACTTTGGAAAAGGAAAAGAACATATTACATTAGCAATTAAATATAGCTTGAGAACTGTTAATGAATCTCTCCAAATTTTAAGAACTTGAATAATATAATGCAGTCTAAAGAACTTGAGGTAAAGTAAAAAAGAAAAAAGGTACTATGAATAAAATTCTATCATGAAACCAAGGGAAATCTAAAATGCCACTGTTGAATCAAACGAATAGAATTTTATAATTCCTTAACACTTTTAGTCTTCTGGTATTTTCAAATATTTCTTATGTCACTGAAGTAGTTCATCAGCTGGAAATCATATGTACAATTGCTGAGTCAACTTTCTCTCTTTACTGAAAGCATAAAAATCTGGCTTTGGAGGTCATCCAGAGTAGCTTCCAACAAGGGATCAAGTTCAGACGCGGTTCAGGCAGGCAATAGTGTCAGGAGATCAACTCTGTGAGCAGAAAAGTCACCATAAAGTCCAGCTTGCAGGCCATAAAATAAAGGACAGCATGGTTTGCAAAGTCCATCCGTTTTCTGCAGGCTGTCTGCTTACAGAGATATCTGTGCACAGCAGTCAAGGAAGGGTGCTGAGGAATACTTAGCTCCAATCTAGGTCTCTTCAGGAGTCCTGTCTTGGCAGGGGTTTGGAGGAACTGCTGTTGCTCGGATCTCAAATGTCCCCAAAGACCCATGTCAAAGGCTTGGCCCCAATCCATGGTGCTATTGGGACCTGCTGGGATGAAGTTAGGTCATTGAGAATGCATCTACAAAAGGATATCAGGACCCCAGTGCCTCTTTTTCCACTTCTTTGCTTCCATGCCTCCATGAGGTAAACTGTTTCAGAGCCCACCACGATATCCTGACCCATCACAGGTCCAAAAGCAATGGGACCAACCAACCACAGACTGAACCCTCTGAAACCCTAAAACAAAATAAGACTTTTCTCTTTCTAAGTTAATTCTCTCAGCTATTTTTCTTACAAGGACAGAAAGCTGACTAACACTGGGCCATCAGAGACTCTGGCTTCAGAATCAAGGTGCATGACTGTGCCATTACAAGGGGTGGGTGCCATTCTGCCTGGGGAATTCATAAAGCTGCAGACTTCCTCCCCAGCTCTGTCTAGCTGTTGGGACAGAAGTGCTTCCTGCCCAGCTGTCCCATTGCCCACTTTCTTAGCCTGTCCTGTATTTGTACCCACATCCCCACCACCATGTGTACCTCATCATGTCAGCAAATGCAAGCCCACTTCTCCAGGCTTTTCCTGGAGCCCTATCCTACAGTCTTCCCCTGCCTCCACCACAAGGACTCAGAATTGCCACCTTTCTGCCTAAGTTCAGCTGAAACTCAAGACCAGCTCACTCAGCTGGGGCTCTTAGAATCTGCCAGGCTTTTTTTTTTTAACCTTTCTCCTCAAGGGGCAAGAACATACTTCAAATCCTGCCAACCCCAGCCCCATATACCTGCCTCACGCTTCCGTGTCCCACCCTCTAAATTCAATCTGCCCAGGACCCAGGCCTATTACAAGTTAAAGGTGAATTGCCTCTTGGGATGCAATGGTAAATGCTTCTTATGTCTCTTTGGATTATTAGATTTCTGGCTATTTGCCTGAATCCAAGTTGCCTTTCTCTGTATCTTTCATATAAAATATTTGTACAGCTGTAGCCACATATTATACAAAATTGAGTGTAGACTGCCATCTGCTGGTCAAATGTGATATTACTTTTAAGTGAATTTTAATGCTTTCAAAGTTCTGGACCATAACTGAGGCAGTGATGGATGCCACAGAACATCATCCCATAAGAAGCCACCAGATGCAATCCAAGCCTGCAAAGCAGCAGAAAATAGTTCTCAATCTGGAGCGATGGGAATGGTACAGGAAGCACAGAAGGTGAAGACTCTACTGTATTTATTTTCTCGACATAATACAAAGAAAGTCAATGATTCACTTCTTAAAAATATATATTTTGTAAAAAGATTGAGCAACATCCTGGTTATTTGTATGCAATCAGATTTTATATAATTTAACAGTGTTAAACATTTCAAATAGCATTGGAACACTTTAATTTTGAGGTAATTTCTCACTAACACTAGATGTTCATAGTTTAAGAAACTCTCTCATATATATATCTCATATATACGTACACACTTATACATATATATGATATAGTATATATCTATATAATATATAGATATATATAATAGTATGGGAGATTGAATCCAGGGCCTTTCCACTGAGCTGCATTACCAGCCCTTTTCTTGAGATAGTCTCTCGCTAAATCCCTAAATTGTCCAGGCTGAGCTCTAACTTTGGATCCTCCCACCCCATCCTCTCAGAGTACTGGGATTACAGGTGTGTGGCACCATTCCAGGCTGCTTCTTAATTTTATCAGTTAGAGTTTAGGACTTCGAATGGAATGTTAATTGCACCATCTCTCTCACACCCACTGACAACCCTAATAACGTGTCCTCTTGAATGCAGTGGACGGTAGGATGTCATAGCTAACAAGCGGGATTTCACCGAAGACCCTGGATACAAGCTGAAAAGCATGTTACTACATGAAATATCATTTAAATTATACCCAGAGAGGGGTCAAAATGACAATTTGGGCTTATCACCATCTCCTAATGCAAGAGACACTTTCATCATTTTACCATCAGGTATGTGGCCTATACCAGCGATGGTGAAACTTTCAGAGATCGAGTGCCCAGACTGCAACCCAAAACTCATTTATTTATCTCAGAGCTCCAGCACTGCAATAAAACTGATGCATGGCTGCTAGGGCAACTCCGGGGCAACTTGGCTCGCGTGTTGACAGAGGGCTCTGCGTGCCTGCTGTGGCACACGTGCCACGGGTTCGCCACCACTGGCATATGCTATAGTGCAGTGAGATTGCAAACTACATAGATCTCTCTGTGTCACATTCACATTCACATTCACATTCACATTCACATTCACATTCACATTCACATTCACATTCACATTCACATTCAGAGTTTTCTGCTGGAAGGTTTATAGTCAAATATACATCAGGACCTTTCAAGATATATTTTGCATGTAACTCCATTTGATGGATTCTTTTCCCCCCTCCCTGAATGTTTCTCCTGGATTATTTTCTTGTAGCTTTTTCTGTGCATTTATGTAAGCCATGTTAAGTCCTTTCTCAAAGACAAGGTACAAATAATCACCAATATTTGTTCGTGGCTCGCAGTTTTTATTGTTACTGTGCTACATCATCCACTTTTTCATCTTGAAAAGAGTTTTCATCCAAAGAATGTCTTTCTTATTCTTCCTCTCGGGAAGCTGTGCCACATGATTATATGCTGAAGGGACTTTACGTATTATCTTCTCAATGTTCTAGGGAAAGAATACATTCAATAAAACAAATGGCAGTGCTCTGTGCTAGTTCTACAGCAGCTGAGAGTTTGCAGATGCAATGTGTGAACACAAATCCCTGACTTGCGGAAGGAGCTGGGCCTCTTGGCTCACCTGTGGACTCCTCATTCAACAAGTCCACGACTCACAGCGAACTTGTGAGTAAGCTCAGCATTTTATCTGACCCGTTCAGGGACTCACAACTGCTGGTCAAGCCAAATGTAAGGAAACGAATTGGAAGGTGCTGACAGGGACAGCAGGACTGATGGTGCAGATCCTTATGGGATATGCGGAGAGGCTGGGGCGGGAGGTAGCTCCAGCTCAGGATTCCCAGGGGGCCTTGGGGGCAGAGATGCCCAGGGAAGAGTTTTAGGGATGTATTGATATTATTATCACACTGTTTGAACAAATATTTCTTTGATTTGCTATGTCTTCAAGAGCTTTATTAAAGACTTACTTCTAAGGGTTTTGATGTCAGTATTACATTCTTTTCCTTTTAAAGATGTCATAAGACAAAACTAACTTTCTATAATTTGAGGAGTTGCTTTGGGAAGATCTGTTGCAAGGGATTTTTGTGCTTTTCTAGGGGACCATTTTCCTTATTTTACCTGACCCTTTACTATTATATATATATATATATATATATATATACACACATATATATACATATATACACACATATATATACATATATGTGTGTATATATATCCATTTTCTGTATATATATATATCCATTATAACAATTATGTCCCTTATAACAATTTAAGTATACAAATAAATGGTATTAATTATATTCACATTGTTTATAACTATTACTATGATTTGTTTCCCAAATTTTCCCCAAATATTTCATCACCCAAAACAGAAATGCTGTTCTCATGAAGCAGAAATTTCCAACTCTCCTTCCTTGCCCTCCTCTCTAGAAAGTAATGCATAATCTACTTTGTGTCTCTATGGTTTCCTCTTCCAGGTACCTCATGTGACTGCCATCATCCAGTGTCTGTCCTTTTGTGTCTCACGTACTTCATTCAGCAAACTGTTTTCAAGGTTCATCCATGTTGTCATATGTATCTGTACTTTATTTCTTTATAGAGATAAATATTTCACTCAATGGATATCACAGAATTTGTTTCTGTGGCCTTGTGTTGGAGGGCCCTGGGGTTTTGTCCGGCTTTTGTATTGTGAATCATTTTCTAATGAACACTGGTGCATAAGCATTTGCTTTGAGTTCCATCTTCAGTTCTGTCGGGTACATATCTATGAGTAGAATCTCTGGGTCAAATGATAATCCCGTATTTAAATTTGGGGGAACTGCTAAACTATTTTCCACAGCAGCTATGCCCTTACACATTTCCACTCACAGTGTCCAAGGGCACCCATCCTCATCAGCACTTGTTGACGTCCCACTTTTGTCTATTATAAGTATCCTAGTTACAGTCAAAGTGACAGTTCATTTCTGTCTTGATTTGTGTTTTCCTAATAGTGTTGAGGATATTTTCACGTGCTTCCTCACCATTTGTGTTTCTTCTTTTTGGAAATGCCTACTCAACTCTTCAATTGGGTTGTTTTACTTTGGCTGTTGAATAGCAGGATTCCTTAAATGTTTTGACAGTAAACTATTCTCAGTTATATGATTTGCATATATTTTCTCCCATCGTACATTGCCTTTTTTACTCTCTTGAGAGTGTCCTTTTATCTACTTTTTCATTTGTTGCCTTTGTCATTGTTGCTCTAGGTAAGAAACTAACATTTAATACAATGTCCTGCAGATTTTCCCTTATGTTTTCTTCTAAAAGTTTTATAATTTTGCCTCTTAAATGTACAACTTTTATCCATGGTGAGTTAATTTTTGTGTATGATGTGGGTGTCTAACTTCATTATTTTAAAAGTGGATATCTAGTCTTACTAGCTTTATTTCTTGAAGAGACTATTTTCTTCCTATGATCTTGCACACTTGTCGAATATCAAATGATCATGGATGTGAAGGTTTATTTGTGTGCTCTCAATTCTATTCTGTTGGTTATGTCTAGCCTCAAGCCACTGTCATGCTGTTTTGATGACTGTAGCTTGGTAGCAAGTTCTGAAATCAGGAAGTGGGAATATTCCAACTTTGTTCTTCTCTTTCAAGAATCTCTTCTCTCTTATGTGTGTGTGTGTGTGTTTCCAGGGTTTTCTATATGTAAGATCATGTCATCTGCTAATAGAGATTTTTGCTTTTCCTCTCTAATCCATATGCTTTTATTTCTTGAGTTGTCTAAAGAAATAATTCCTCTGGTTAGAACTTCCAATATTATGTTAAGTAGAACTGACAAAAGCAAGGATCTCAGAGTTATTTTGATCTTAGAGTAAAAGCTTTCAGTCTCCCATCACTGAATAGACTGTTAGCTGCAGAATTTCAAACATAGCATTTCTCACATTGAAGAATCTCTATTTCTAGTTCACTGGATGTTCTCTATCACAGAAGTGTGTTGGATTTTGCTGAATGCTCTTTTCTGCATTACTCAAGATGATGTAGTTTTCTCCTTCATTCTATTAATGTGCTGTATTGCACTGATTGATTAGCACATTTTAACACCTTTGCATTCACTGCAAAAATATCAGTTGTCAATGGTGTATAATCCTTTTGACATACTGCTGAGTTCAGTTTGCTGGTATTTTGTTGAGCACTGGGACATCAGTACTCATAAGGTATGTTGTTCTAGAGATTTCTTGTAGTTTCCTTTGTCTGGCTTTAGTATTAGAGTAATGATGCCTCATGGCCATTAGGAATTTTTTCTTCCTCTTTGATTTTTTTCTTGGAAAGCTTGACAATCAGTAGTATTTCTCATTTTAATGTTTAATGGTATTCACCAGGGAAGACATCTGGTCCTTTACTTTGTTAGGTTTTTCATAACTGATTTAATTTCCTTATAGATTTTCTATTTCTTCATGGGTTAGCTTTGGTAGTTTATGGCTTCCTAAAAGTTGGTGTATTTATATAGCTCTTCCAGTTGGTTGATATACTGTTGTTCACAGTATTCTTTTGTAATTCTTTTCATTTCAGCACAGTGGGTAGTAATGTCTTTTCTTTCACTTCTGGTTTCAGTAACCCACATCCTCTTGTTTTTTCTTTCAGTCAGCCCAGCTTGGGGTTCCCCGACCCCTGGGTTATGGATAGGTACCTGTCCATGGCCTGTTAGGAACTGGGCCGCAGCACAGCAAGAGGTGAGCAGTGGGTGAGCAAATAGCTTCATCTTTACTTACAGCCTCTTCCAACACTGGCATCACTGCCTGTGTTCTGCCTCCTGTCAGATCGGCAGAGAAATAAGATTACCATAGAAGCGAGCTCCCTATCCTGAACTGCGCAAGCAAGGGATCTGGGTTAAGAGCTCCTTTGAATCACCTGGAAACCACCCTCGCCCCTCCAGTCCATCGAAAAATTATCTTCCAAGAAGGCAGTCCATGGTGCCAGAAAGTGTGGGGTGGCTGATTTAGCTAAAGGCATTACAAGTTGTTGATCTTTGCAAAGAACTGTATTTTGGATTCACTGATATTTTTCTCTTCTCTGCTTCATTGATACCCATTCTAATCTTTATTTTCCCTTCTTCCTACTAAATCTGGGTTGAGTTTGCTCCTTTTTTGATCATTCTTTAAGATGTAACTTTAGATTATTTATTTGAGATTTTCCTTTTTAGTGCAATTACAGTTCTAAATTCCTTTCTCAGCACTACATCCCATAATGTTTTAGCATGTTTGTTTTCTCTTGCATTTGTCTCCAGGTATTTTCTAATTGTATGCGTGTGTGTGTATGCGTGTGTGTGTGTGTGTGTGTTTCTTCTTCAACCCATTGGTTCTAAAGTTATATTGCTTAATTTCCAGAAGTTTGTGAAATTTCCAGTGTCCTTCTGTTATTGATTTTGAGCTTAATTCTATAGTAGTTGGAAAGGATGCTTCATACAATTTAAATATTTAAAAAATTTATTAAGACTTTGTGTGGGGCCAGTGAGATAGCTCAGCGGCATGAGCGCCTGCCTGGCAAGCACGAGGTCCTGGGTTCAACTCCCGGTACCCACATAAAGGAAAAAAAGGGCCGGTGATATTGCTCAGTGGCATGGTCGCTTGCTGGCAAGCATGAAGTCCGGAGGTCAACTCCCAGTACCCACATAAAAAAAAAAAAAAAAAAAGACTTTGTGTGGTCTAAAAGTCTATTTTAGAGAATGTGCCATTGAGAAGAACATATATTCTATCTTTGAAGGGCAGAGCGATCCATATGTCTGTGAGCTCGAGTTGGTTCTGTACTATTGTTTATTTTCTCCATTTATTTACTGACATTCTGGCTTGTTACTGTACCCTTATTGAAAGAGTAGTAGTAAAGTTTCCAATTATTATTGTAGTACTATCTGGTTTTCTGTTTTGATGTGCATATTTATTTATAATTGCTGTATTGATGAAATAAATCTTTTTCCAACATTTAATGTCCTTTATGCCTCTTGTAAGTTTCTTGATTTAAAATATATCTTTACAATAATAATATAAACACCCCATATCTCTTGGTTACTATTTGTATGAAATATACATTTCTATCTTTTTACTTTTAGCCTCTGTCTTTGGCTCTAAAAGTTTTTTGTAGCAGCATATAGATGGATTGTGTGTTTTAATCCATTTTGCCAATCTCTGTCTTTGAGAATTTACTGCATTTATATGTAAAGTAATTGTTGAGTAAGAAGAGCTTACTGCTTTTTTTCTGTATGTCCTATGTACTTTTCCCCTCAATTATTCTCTTATTACCTCATTTTGTATTTAGTTGATTTTTTGTTTTTTGTAATGCAACATTTTGAGTCTCTTCTTTTCTGTAAATTTTTAGTAACTGTTTTAGTTATTTTCCTAATGGTTACCTTCAGAATTATAATAACATTCTTAAATTTATAGCAATCTAGTTTGAATAATAACTTAAGTTTTAAAATCATATTTCCTTCTTCTCCAGGATTTGCTCTTCTTGATTGATGATGATTTAATTTTTACACAGTTCCTTAAAAACCAGCTCAAAAAATAACGACAAAATACCTCCCCTAGTGTTTTGCAGATTGTGTGCTGGAACACTTATTTAATGCTTAGTCAGGCATTGACAATTCTAATTCTTCATTTATTTTTTTCCTGTTTGTACTGAATCTATAGATCAGCAAGTGGTGAAAACTTAGGATATTTTCAGAGCATAAATCTTGTTGTGGGCATTTGCATGTCTTTCTAAATTCTTAAGCTGATTCTGTTTTGATTGAGCATTCCCTTATGTAAATCTTTGATTATTTTCAAATTTCTGGAAAAAAGTTTTTGACAGTTTCCGGTTATGTCTTCGATGTTTCTGTGGATGGATGGGTGTGTGCAGTTGCCTGCCCCACCGTGTTGGTGACATCCTCCAGTGAAGCCTTCTCGGTCCGCTGATCTGGGAGACGAGTGACTTCCAGTTCCAATATCCTCTACCCAGCACAACCAAAACAAAACACCCCATAATGTTACCTTCTCTCTGAATCCTCCATCTGGTGATGGTTACATTATTTTCTCAGTTACTCAGGACAGTAAGCTTTATCCGGTCCTGCTTCTTTGGTGGGGTAGTTAATAGTCCATCACAGTCAATCATCAAGTCCTCTTGAGGCAATGCAGCCTGTTAAGAGTCATTTTCTCCTCCCACCCAACTTACACCCACTGTTTCTATGTTACCTCAGCCTTCTGTAATCCTTCACTTTGATTATCTCCATGCCTCCTGCCTTAACAGTTTATATCTCATTCCTCCTCCATGTCCTCCATGCCTCTACCCAGAGCAGTCAAGCTAGTTATGCTAACCCTAGAACACATGTTCAGTTTCCATCTCCTACTCTCAGATTTGTAACGTGCTTTAGCACAAGGGCGTGTAAACCCATCCTGCAACTGTATCCCACGTCTAGCGAGATCTCCACAAATGACTTTTCAGTGTCTCAAACAGATCCAATGCCATACTTCAGAGCAACATAGTACAGTAGAGCTCACGCAGTAAGACAGAAATGTGCAAAGACTCTTTAAGCAAATCTTTAGCACTGAGGTATAAATGCAGATGACTGTTTAGAAACTTCACAAACTGAATTCACTTTCTTGTCTCTGACTGATTGATTGATTAATTGATTTTGTTGTTTTGAGACAGAGTCTCGCTATGTAGTTCAGGCTGCCCTTGAACTCTCTATGTAGCCAAGGCTGGCCTCAAACTCATGGTGATCCTCCTGTCTCAGCCTCCCAAGTGCTGGGATTATAAGCATGCACCACTATGCCTGGCTTGCCTCTGATTTTAAAAATCTTACCCATGGTCTATTCCATTCCTTACCTTCTCCAGGTCCTATTCATCAAATGTACACCTATCAGTTCAGCACTGAATTATATACTACTTGGGAATCCCCTAAATAAGTAAGTCATAATGCTCCCTCCACCACAAAGAGGAGGAATACACAGAGATTAGGAGATTCATTGCTAACAGAAGCTATGAACAGAATGTAGCTCCACTGAGCATCCTCACTTTTGCCAGTCATTCTTCCTTTGTCATCCCATTAGGTTCACTTTCCCCTGGAGGTAACAACCTTCATTCAACCAGTTTTGTATTAACCAAGAATCCACAGTTCAAGCCAGCTATGCAACACATTTTACTGACTTGAACTTTCAAGGGTTGAGTGATCACAACTTGGTCTGAGATTGAGTCACACCTACAGACAAAGCTATAATTTGCTAGAACTTACTTTGTACATATAATATTTTGATTCACTTTTTAATAGCTGGATAAATTATAGCCTAAACCAAGGGTCCCCAACCCCCAGACCACAGACTGGCACTAGTCCATAGCCTGTTAGGAGCCAGGCCACACAACAGGAGGTGATCAGCAGTGATGAGGCTAACAGCTTGAGGCCTAGGTTTGCAAACTCAAGGTGCCTTGTGTACCCCACTTTCTCTGTCTCTGCAGGCTAGCTGCAGCTGCCTCCACCTGGCTCCAGGTATCTGGGCCCTCCAGGCCACTGGATTATAAGGCTTGGCTTTGAGGCTGCTATAAAACAGCATGGTGTGTCTGATAGGAAATAAAGTTTGACTCGTAAATAAGGGAAAGGTTTTCATCTTCCCAGGACAGGCTTGCTCTAGACTCAATCCCTGTAACAATAAAAAAAAAAAAACACTAATGGACATAGCATAAACCTTACAGCGCGTACCTTCCTGTTCCCCTGCATCTTCTCCAAATAATGCTCTGATGATGTCTGCTACCGAATAGTGATTCGTTGCTCCGTGGACAGCATTTTCCAGGATGTTTATTCCAAATCGGGCTCGGATGGAGTTTGGGGACAGGAGTTGTGCTTCCTCTGGGTCCACTGGGCCCATCAGTCGTCTCCAGTCTGCAACGGCGTTCCACCTGGTCAGAACCATGACCAGAGACGGACCCCTGCAAATGACAATGCTCTGAGAAGACGTGGGCTATTTGCAATGGCTCAGACTGCACACACGGTGAAAGCAGAATGCCGCAGGCCCATCCCAGGAGCTCCTCTTTATCCCTTGTCCTAACCCATGTGATTTTGTGCTTTTTTTGGGCCACTTTTCCTTCTCCCAACAGGTTTTTGTGCTAGGTAAGTGCTGTACATTAATTCTAGAGAATACATGTCAATGACTCATTCTTTTTGCTACTTCGGGGGCCACACGGACATTGACATGGACCCAGGACTTACGATTTCGTGGTGGCTCTGTGCCACCTAGCCTCTTCAAAGATTGCCCTTAGAAAGGGAAGCCCCCTTACTTGGGCCACCCTCATTCCCAGGTAGACCATTTCCAGTGATGGCCAGTGTCAAGAGTGCAATGGCCTGGGCATCTCAGCCTATCACAGCACAGCCACACGGACCCACCCAGCAAGGTCAGCAGGAGCTGTGAGGCCTTCACTGTCACTAGATTTCTCCCTCTTCCCCAGCCTGATTCTTTCTCCTCTGCTCTGCACAGTGCCCTTCATAAATAGCCTGAACTTTAACCAGTGTCTGGGTCCCAGGGAATAGAGCCTACGAAAGATTGGAAAGTTAGTTTTGTTTTCTAAGCCATCAACATGCAGCTACTCAAAGTCCTTAAGATTCTGTGTATTATTGGAATCTAACATCTAATTACTACTTATACGTCAGGTGATATTTTTGTTTCAAATCTATAATATTACCTTTCCTGACTCACTGACAAATGGTCAGGGTCTAAAGGGGAAAGATATTTTATTTAAAGAGGTTTCTTAATATATGTGCGTGTGCATGTGTCAAACTTTTTTTTAAACTCAAAGTAAAATGATAAAGGTGTTTTCAAGTAATTATGACTTCCATGGAAAAGTAAGTTCTGTGAAGCAGCAGTCAAGAACACAGCCTGTCTGGGTTCAGGGTTCTGCCAAACACTAGCTTTGTGACTATGGACAGTTTCTAGCCCCAAGCCTCTGTTTACACGGTCGAAGTGGAAATTCTAGACAAATCTACTTCTTAGAGTAGTTCTGAGGGTCAGATGAGATAAAGTGTAAGTAGGTCACCAGGAAACTTGGAATTAAGGAAATATTCAGTAGACATAAGTCATCCTTTCTTCTGCAATGCCTATAAAGATATATGTTGCCAGGAATAGATCTGTATGTGGAAGAAAGAAGTCCCAACATAGTATATAACATTCGTTTAACTATACATAAGGTGTGATTGAAATATATGGCAAATGTTTAAATTTTAAAAAGTTACTACAGTAAAAGACACATTGCCGGCACCGGTGAGATAGCTCAGCGGCATAAGCGCCTGCCTTGCAAGCGCGAGGTCCTGAGTTCGGCTCCCGGAACCCACATAAGAAAAAAGGGCCAGTGATATCGCTCAGCAGCACGGGCGCCTGCTGCTATGCGAGGTCTTGAGGTCGACCCCCGGTACCCACAAAAAAAAAAAAAAGACACATCGCCATTAATCTTCCTCAAAATACTCCACCTCGCTTCCAATATACCCCATCATTCTTGCCACTTTGTGAAGCAGTTCTGGATGTCCTCTCTCATGAGTGTCTTTAACAGGTATAATAAAAAATATGGTGAACACTGCTGCTCAGTGCCATCCAATGAAGATCCAAGCTTATAAAAACATTACGGTGTGTCTTCATCTACCTTCTTCACCAGATCTGGCACTATGCAACATCTGCCTCTTCCCTAACGTCAAAATGATCATGAAAGGTAAATGTTTTTAGTCAATTTAGGATATTGAGGCAACCATAACAGAGCAACTAAAGACACTCACAAAAAGAACTTCCAGAACTGCTTCAGAAAGTGGCAAGTACGATGGGATATGTGTATTTAAAGTGAGGGGGAGGATTTTTAGGAGTACTATAGTGTCTTTTATTGTAATACATTTTAAAATTGTAAACATTCACTGCATATTTTGATCACACTTCATACATCTATTATGCATTTGTTAAGAGTTTAACAGGGTAAGAATAAATGTAAAAGAAAAAAGATATGAATAAAGACAGCTAATATTTATTAACACTTAAGATATGCCACACACTGTTCCAAGTGCTGTCATTGTATCAGCCACTTAGCCTCATCACAAAACTTGAGGTAGATCCTTTTTTTACTCCCATTTGACAGATTAGGAAGCTGAGAAACTGGTTCAGTACATCAGCAAAGCAAGAATTTAAATTCAGACTGCCTCTGTAGCTAACGTAAAGATCTAATGGAGCCAAAGAATGAAGGAAAGAAGGGAGGGAGGGAGGAAAGTAAGAAGGAGAGGAGAGGAAAGAGAGGAAGGAGAGAAAGAAGGAAAGAGCAAGTAAATAAACACCAAATGTTACCAGGGTGTCTTTTCATGAATGTGATAAGATGGAAAATTTTTAACGAACGTCTGTATTTCTCCAAGTTTCTAAATTGATGTACTTTTGTAATGTACATTATTAGGAACTTACTCAGATAGTAATCTTAAGATGTCTTTGTAGAAGTCTTTCTTTATTATTTGGAAATAAATCTTCTCCACGTGCTCGGGAGTGAGGAACATGTCCTTCGCCTGAGTCAGCTCAAAACCCGCCTCCTTGATGAGCTTCAGGATCTCCCCTGGGGAAGACAGAGATGTGGTAACCTTGCAGGCTGTGCCTCCTTTGCTTGTGTTCAAGGAGATTGAAAATCATAGTTATATTTGTATTTTGTAGTTAAAAAAATAAAACTGTGCTAAACTAAATTAAATTTTAACGGCACCAAATGGACACTTCAATCTTTAAGATGTTGATGAAAGTGTTCAGGCCAAGATCTACTTTTCCAGAAACCACCAAGAACACCTCATGGACTATCAAAGGGAAGAGATCTGCTAGCACGCTAGGAATGAAGACATATTTTCCCCTCCACAGTACAACTGCCAGAGGATTTCTTCCTTAACCTGTACTGAAAGGGAGAGTCAATCTGAGTTCTTCTCCCTGAGGAGCAGGGCATCGCTGAGGGACTTAAACAAAGTAAGTCTTGTTGAAATTGAAGTCCATTTGAGTCTCAAATAGTAAAATGAAAGAAAGATGATAGGAAATGGGGAGGTAGACTTTTGCAAGTGGGCAAGCCATCTATGGATGGAGAGAGAGAAGAGGAGGAAGGGCAGTGGAAGGGAAAGTAAAAATGACAAAGATGCAATATGTATATGTACCAAGTCCCCATGATGAATGCTTTCATTATACATCACAAATATGTACTATCAATATTGATAAAACACTAATTCTGAAAAAATCTCACCAATAGCCTAAATATTGGGGTCTGTTCTGGAGATGAAAGTCAGAAAATGGAGAAATTTGGAGCTTTCTGGTAAAAATAAAATAAAATGAAAGCCTCTTATTTGCTCCCACAGGCATTCAGAAGTGCTATGCTGGCAGCCAAAGGTGACCATGTCTACAGACAGCAGACGTCCTGAGAAGGCTGGACTTGTCATGCTAGAAAGCAGGTGGCCAGGATGCACCCTAACAGAGGCGCTGTGGAAACCAACACGAAGAGCAGAGAAGACCTTCCTCAGATATTAATCAACTGGTCCAAGAGCCAAGCCTATAAGTGGATCATAAGAAGGTGCTCATTACCATAAAGAATTGTGTACAAGCTCCCGGGGTGGGGGGCAGGGATTTCTCTTTAGAGATGTTGAGTTTTGTGTTGAGTACAGGAAAAAAAATAAAGTGTGATCACCAAGCAGAGAAGTAGAGGAAGGGCCTGGTAGGCAGAGTGAGTGACAAACACCAAGTTCAAAGGAAAGAAAGAAAGAGACAGCATGAGAACCCACTCGAGATGGAGTTGGCATTGGAGAGGGAGAAAGGAGGATCAAGAGTTCTGTCTTCCGAAGACTCTGGGCATTGCCCTAAGGTATCAAGACACTGTGAAGACGTTCTCAGCTGGACCAAGTTCAGGTTCGCCCTCTAGGAAGGTCCTTTCCTTTGCAGTGTGGAGGACAAAGCAGCACATGGAGGTGGAACTGGAAGCCATCAGAGGCAAGGTATCTGGGGACTAATCCAGTCTTCGGGAGGAATCAGTTCTCAGAAAAAGGATGCATGTTGGAAAAGAAAAGGCACTCGTCATACTTGAGGATGAACAGAAAGGAAGCAAGTGGCTGAGGTTAATGTCAGGGGTAAACAAAGAGCATTGAAGAAATAGGACACAGGTCTACTGTGTGCTACCTACCTATTACAGAAATGGCTTCACTTTACAACACCAAGAGAACATTCTGAACTAAGAAAATGAATGATGATGCAGACCCCCATAAACCTGTCCTGAGTCCTCTGAAGTATGTAGACAAATCTGATAAAATTGTACTTAATAACAAATCCAATATACTTAATGATCCTAAATCTTCACCAAACTCCTTTAAAAGGTAAAATTATTTTTCTGATTAAACATATTTCCTTCTCCCACTAAAGAAGGAAGGGAGGGAGGGAGGGAGGGAAGAAACAAGAGTGAGAGAGAGTTAAGCAAGCAAAAAGACGACAAGCCGAAAGAAAATTTCAACACAACACTAACGTGAGTGAAGCATATGGTACCTAAACACATCGTGAATTAGAACTTCAAATACAGAAGTAGAAATAGTCAAGCAATAAGTAGATGTAAAATAAAAACTGTCTGCAATCAAGAAAGAAACTAAAGAAAAAGATAAAATCACCTCAGAAATAAAAACTAAAATAGAAAATGACTAAGGAAGGATATGATTTAAAATATATTAAAGCACATAGAAAACAGAACTAAAATTAGCCTAGAGGGAAAACCAAATAAAGAAAGAGAAATTGCTCATAGAAAAATAATGGATACACAAAGTATGCAAAAATGAATATATATATATATATATATGTATATATATGTATATATATATAGTGCATAGAGATATAATTAGATATATGTTTATTTTAAAGTTTTTACTTCATCATACCAAAAGAAGAGAATATCTTGAACCACACTGAGTTAGTACAGAGTCTCCTGTCATTTCCAGTGAACTCCCTAACGATGAAAACTAGAACAATGGAACAAAACAAATATGTAAACCTACAAGCCAAGAAAACCATCCTGGAATAATATAAATGTAGACATTGAAAGGGGTTAATATGTATCTGGAAAAATAAACCAAAATTGACCAAATCTCAGAAAGTTTAGTAAAACTCTCAGACTTGATAGATTTTTTTCTTAAATTGTGCCAAACTTTTGGCAAAACACCCTATCTTTTATAATGGAAGAAAATCAGGATGACATCAGACTTCTTGACAGTAAAATACAAAATAAGCATGGTGTTATATCGTCAAGAAATGTTAGAAAAAACATGATGGGGCCGGTAAGATGGCTCAGTGGCGTAAGCACCTGCTTGGCAAGCGCGAGGGCCCGAGTTCGACTCCCGGAACCCACATACGAGAAAAGGGCTGGTGATATCGCTCAGCGGCACAGGTGCCTGCTGGCGCGCGAAGTCCTGAGGTCGACCCCCGGTACCCACAAAAAAAAAAAAAAAAAAAAACATGAGCCAAGGATTTTATATCCAGAAAATAAATAACATAGGTTCTAAAAAAGTAGGTTTAACACAAGTTTTAAAGTAGACTAGGAAGTGAAATAAGAAATACATTAAGTTCAAAACTTGTTACAGAGGTATTAATACAACATTTAAAGAAGAAAAAACAAATGGTAGAAGCTTAAATAAGGAAATACAGCGCAGATATTTATATAAAAATAACTTTCAGAACAAATTTCACAAGCACAAAATAAATTGTAAAGAACCTTCATGTGAAAAACATTACTAAATAAAAATGACACATAAATGAGTATGATACAAAATAACACAGTTGAACTAAGATGAATTATTTCAATAAGTGTAAATGAGTTGATATCACTTGTTAAAATATATTAAGAATCATAAGTAAAAATCTAACTGTATTCTAATACAAGTGATATACCTAAACAAAGTAATTCAGAAGGCTAAAAATAGATGACTATGCAAAAAGGCAATGCAAATAACAAGAAAGTGGTCCATGTAGTATTAATATTAGGCAACACAGAACTCTAAAGCATTATATGAGACAAAGAAGGACATTGTATAGTGCTTAAAACCAAAATCCACCATGAATTTTAATTATGAATATCTGTATCAAGTAATCCAGCAGCCAGAACTACAGGGGAAATCCTCAGCAACATACTAAAATTAGAGGACTAGCTCCTTACCAATAGTCTAAGACAAAATCAAGGTGGCAAAATATAAAGGAAGGGAATCAAGTACAAATCAAACAAATACCAAGGTATGTCATATATTCAAAATTTGCATGATGCTAATAGATAATATCCCTTCTAACACACATAGAATCTTCACAAACATTTATCATATGGTAGTTCAATAAAACAATAATAATTTTGATAAAAATAATGCAAAGATATTCTAATCACAATATACTAAAGATATTCATTAAAAAAGAATTTATTATCCAGTGGAATAATTTGTTTAGAAAATACCTCTTTTTAAAAAATTAATTGATCTATGGAGTCACTCTAAGGCCCCAGGGAAAATACAAACTAAAATTTCAGATTTTTAAAAAATTTTCTAAAAAATTGTGCATTAAGTCCAGGGGTAATAATTAAAACAAATATAAGAAGAAAATATATAGCCTTATAAATTTACATCATTAAAATAACCAAATATCTAACTCAGAAAGCTAGAATATAACAAAAAACCTATTAGAAAATAGAGAATAGGAAATAATAAAGATAAAACCAAGACCAAAGTTAGAAAATAGAATAAAATATAACTCAAATAAATAAACTCTTGTTGTCTGAAAGACAACAAAGTAAGAAATGGTGAGAGTATCTTTTGAAACAGAGGAAATATAACAAGAGATTATTTTGCAGATTTAACATAGGTAGGGTGGATAACTGTTTAGGAAAATTCAGTTTCAGAAATTCACTTTGGAGTGGCCAGCAATGTTGAACATTTTTTCATATACTTACTGGCCATTTGTACTTCTTTGTCTGAAAAGGTGTGTTTTCATTTTGGATATCCATTTTGAGTTAGGTCTTTAAATTTGTGGAGGTCTAATATCTTTGAGCACTTTATATATTCTAGATAGCAGTGCTTTGTCTGAGGATCTTGGAAACAACCTATATGCCCTTCAACAGATGAATGGATAAAAAAATGTGGTATTTATATTCAATAGAGTACTACTCTGCCATAAAGAAGGATAAATTTGAAGCATTTTTAGGTAAATGGATGCACTTTGAGACCATAATGTTAAGTGAAATAAATCAGACACACGTTTAAATATTGCATTCTCTTACATGAGAAACCCCAAGTGTAAATAAAGAGCAAAAGAAAAGATAATCAAAAACAGAGGTTTTTTTTTTTTTTTTTTAGTGGGAAGGAGAACAAGAGATGGAGGTAGAGCAGAAGGAAGGAAAGGAAAATGGATATAATAAAAGATTTGAAGAAAAAAGAGAAATAGAACTTTTGCAAACGGGGAGGGGAAGAAGACTTGGAAGAAGCACGGGGAGCAGAAGGGGACAAAAAGAATTAAATGTGTTATACAAATATACAAATCCCCCATGATGAATGTAATCATTATGTACTACAAACATTTACTAATTAAAAAATGAAAAATAATAAAACAATTTTAAAAAGAAATTAACTGAGCAAGAGAGAAAGTTTAGATAGACCGATTTCCATAAAAGACACAGAAAAACAACAGGCATACATGTTTTCACAGGAAAATTCCACCAAACCTTGAAATATCAATCCCTGTGCTGCTTAAACTTTCAGAGCACTGAAAAGATTTCAATATTTTTAAGAATTATTCCATTGTAATCTAAACTTGCTAAAACTTTCACACACACAAATACAAACTAATCCCACTTTTTAGTCTCAATACAAAAAAAAGTCACAAATGAAATAGAAGCAAATAAAAATACAGGACTATGTAGAGTTTATAGTTTATACAGAAATAAAAAGATGGCTCAGTATTAGAAATATCATTAAAACGCTTTCTCATATGAATATATCTATGGAGAGAAAATATTTCTATGAACTTTGAAATGGACTTCACCAACAAAAAAATGTTTTCTTGATGCAAAATATTCAGGACTTTTCATATGATAAGCACATGCTCTACTACTGACCTCCAGCCCAATATCATTTTTTATTATGAGAGAGAGAGAGAGAGAGAGACTGAGAGAGAGACAGAGAGGGAAAGAGAGAGAGAGAGAGAGAGACTGAGAGAGAGACAGAGAGGGAAAGAGAGAGAGAGAGAGAGACAGAGAGAGGGAGAGACCTATGATTTAGAACTAAAATGTCCCCCAAAAGTCTGGTGTGTATAGAAGGTAATTAGATTGTGGATGACCCATTAATGAGCTCATGGCTGAATGTGCTGTTAGGAGGTGGGGCCTGGACGGAGGTGGTCACTGGGGATGGGCCCTGGAAGAGTGCATTCTTGTCCCTGGCTCCTCCCTTCTCTCCCTGCTTCCTGACTGCCTTGGGGTGAGCATTTTCCTCTACCAGAGCCTTCTACCCAACCCTTTCTGACTTGGAGCCAGCCGACCTCAGACTGAAACCATGAGCCAAAATAAATGTCTCCACCTTTAAGTTGCCAATGTTGGGTATTTTGTTCCACCAATAGAAAACTAACTAATACACATGTAAATATGACAAAGTTAATTGTTGAATCTAGAGTAAGGGATATGAGTATTCATTGTACTATTCTTTTTAACTTTTCTGGAATTTAAAAAATCTCACCAAATTTGGAAGAAAAACGTACACGTCAGATTTTATTTTAAAATATTTACCTCTTTGTCCCTGTGTCACATGAGGCTTAATCATTGCGAAAGTGTTCTCAGGAGGAAAGAAATACTGTATGTCCCTTTCAGCAACCTTTGTTGAATCACTTCCATACAACTGGTTGATAGGCAAACTTCCCATTGCAAACTGTGCACATAAACTTTGAAAAAGAAGTTGAATTCAAAAACTATTACAACACAAGGTAGCAGCCTAACAATACTTACATAAGTTGTTCACAAATTACTGCGCAGCAGCAACTCATTGTCGATCTTAGTAGTGTGCAAAAGGAAGTAAGAGCATGTTACTGCCTTCCAAGGAGGCGACAGTCATTAGGAAGAAAAGGTGTGATCATTTAGATCATCACGATGATGGATATAGATGGATAACCATGAAAGGAAGAATGGGTATTGGTGCAAGAGAAAAGCCCAGACTGTTGGATCCTGGTCTCGTTACTTGCTAGATATGTTTTACTGGGCATTGATTAAACTCCTTTGTGCATTAGTTCTCTCAAAGCTGTGTACAAGATGATTTTTGAGGGTGCAATCGGATGAGGTATTTGAAATATATGGAACGTATTGAGCTTTCAATATTTCTTCCCTTGCTTTTACCATTAATGTTCAGGAAAAAAGTGCAGCTGGCTGCTAGCATTCATTCAGTTTTACATAAAATATAAAATGTGTACTCTGTGAGGCTGAAGCAAATTTGACTGGTTTTCAGTGTGACAGTGAAATATAAAAACAGTTCTTGGAGTTATTTGTAAACAGAACTTGTCTCAATCCTAATGTAAAAGAAATGTATGTCATGGTCAGTATTTAATCATTTTTTGTGTGTGTGTGTGGCAAATTTCAAAGCCCAGAACAAAAATCAAGAATTACCATATTTTGTAAATGGAAATACCACTCTAAAAACAGAATGCTATAGATACAAAGATGACTTTTGTTTCCAAAGACTATCCATTACTTTGCAAAAATATCATGACAAACTTTGAGGTGAAGGGTAGGACTGCAATCCACGAGTTATTCCAGGATAAATGAGAAATGGGTTAAATATTATCAAGCATAAGATCTTATTTGACTTTATACCAAAAATAACAAATTACAAACATTGAATGTAGGAGGAACTATAATGCAGCCATCAGGAGAGGAGGTATAGCAATAAAATAGCAGCAAAATAGTAGTTTTGTGGCAAGAAGTGGCTGATTGTGTTGGACCATCCATGCTGGAGCAATTTACTCTACTCTGTTTCTTTCTCTATAGAAGATTATGTATCTCATAAATCGATTGATGTTCCTGGGTGTTTCATCTGTTATCTTTTTTATCTATCTCTCCATCTAGTGATGCATATTTCAGTAGAAGAGATAATCTCATCTCATTTCATGTTCTGCACTTTAAATAATACAATCTGATCAGCCAGCCCACCATAATTCAACTATGTTGAATAATATCCCTTCCTACTTAGAATGATGTGAATCCTCTTTACATCATTGGAATCCTGGTTTTCAAGATCTTCTTGCCTCTCTGGTTTCAGTGACCCATTCAAGTTTCTAACTTGACTTAACCTTCAGCCTGTGGCTATTCCTACACTTCTCCTTGGAGGAACTTCTCTCTGTTGAGTTACTCCTAAAAGCAGCCTATAAGATCTGTGTAGAGAAAATGAAACTGCAAACAGGGAGACCAAACAAAAATGATGGACAAGGATTTGCAGAACTCTCCCTCTACTGTTGGGATAGAGAGAAGCAGTCACAGAGTATCTTCACATGGAAAAAATAGCTCTGTCTCAGTGCACAGCCTCCACCGTGTGTCTAGAGCAGTTTGCTTATAGGCACAGACCTTGTTTTGATAGGAATTCCTCTCTTTAGTGCCATGTTATGGTGCATAGGGCAGTGTATCAACTTGATTGGCTTTGGGATCTGCCCAGGTGATTGGTGAAGCACCCCTCTGGGTGTATCGAGTAGATCATGGAGGCGTGATCTTGGGATCTGGATCTGGTGCCTGGCTCCTTCCTCTCGGGTTATTGTTCCTTGCTCTGCCCTCTAACCACTATGAACTAAGCAGCTTTGCTCTGCCACACCCTTCCACCATGATGTCTCTGTTTTGCAGCCAGCTGACCATGGACTGAATCCATTTAAATCACAAGCCAAATTAAACCTCTGCTTCTTTAAGTTATGGATGTTGAGTATTGTGTTCAGCACTTGGAAAGCTGACTAAGAAGCATTCTATAGTTCATTTTATGAAGCAATTCTATGGATTCTCTTGCAGACTGTCCACCCCATATTATCCTGTAATTGTCTGACAAGGAGCAAATATATAAGTGAGTAGGGCTGAATAAAGGGTAAAATGTGCCCTTGTAGGACAAGTAAGACTACCCCCTTCCCAAAAGAAAGCAATTCAACTTTCATGTAAGTGCTACTTCCTAGGTACTGTTATTTTGTGTGCCAATATGTAAGTTAAATTTGCTATGTCTTATGGAGCATCTTTATTCTTACACATGGTAAAGGAAGTCCTTTTTTCCTCTGAATTGAATCTTACTTCAAAATCAGTAGTCCTCTTGGAGACTGAGGCAGGAGGATCACAAGTTAAAGCTCAGCTTGGGCAACTTAGCAAGACCCTATCTCAAAACAAAAAATTAAAAAAGTGTTGGGATGTAGTGAAAACTTCGGGTTTAATCCCCAGTATTGTTACAAAAGGAGGGGGGTAAATAAATCACAATTCTGTTTGTTTCCCTCATCTACATGTCCAGTATAGAGAGGGAAGAGATACTTTTTCTAACTTCCAGATGTTACCAAGCCAGGCAGCTAACATAAAAAATACTGAAAGTTTGCACATCTGTGCCAGGACTATCCCAGGCATTGAACTGATAGCAAAGTTTAGCTGATTTCTAAGATTCATCAGCAAACTAGATGCTCCATCAGTTGGAGAGGACATACTCAATTAGTCATCATTGTCTTGAAACTCTTATGATTAATTGAAGGCCTGTGGCTGTCATCACAGCCTTTCTCAGAGGAATTTCTCCTAAATAGAAGGTGAGGAGAATATTTTTTCCCAAGAGAGGCCTTAGTACCTGAGTATCCACCTCTTAATTCTCAACCCCAAGCCCAAAGTTCTCTTGCAAAACATTATCTATGTTTAAGCTGGTACTGGATGGGAACTTCATCATAAACAGTCTGCTACTTCCCCAGGAAAAGTCAATTTCCTAGAAGCTGTCTTGGACTAGAGTCGTGGTTCTTGTATCCCACACCAAAATGAAGTTAAAATGGATCCCACGAAAAAAGCTTGAGACCCAGGGTACAAATCCTACCTCTCTGCATAATATTGATTTATTTCCTCAACTGTCCTTGGTCCCAGTAACTCTTTCCAGTGTTCCACGCAATTCTCTCTTACTAACACAAGGGCAAGAGATGGACTCCTGGTAAAAAACAAAAACAGTTACTAAGAATACGGCTCAGTATCTAATGAGATATAAATAATATAAATGTAGTTAAATAGACTGAAAACCTGCCAAAGTAATCCTTTTGGGGTTTTAACAGTAGTTTCTTTTGCAAGCCTTTCAAGAGCATTTTTCTAAGAAGTTGGAAGCAAAGAAGGGAAGGGAAGAAAGAGAGGGGCCTTGATTCTTGTCCAGTGATTCATTCCTGATTCCTATGATCCTTCTGGTTTGTACGCCCTTACTCGATTTCTGCCTCAGTTGCTATTTTAGTCACTCTTGTAGAAACTCGACCCATTTCAAGCATCTCATTTCTTTCCTAGGCCTACTGATCTGTAAGATTAATGAAGCCTTAACCAAAAGTCGAGCTGATCAAATCAGACTGCCCAGAGTCAATCAGTCCTGTGCACATTCGATGTTGGGCACCCTGGATTTCTGGAGTTCAACCCAACTAGGTACCATCAACTTCTCTGGGATCTTGCTTGTTTTTATTCCATATTTTTATTTGAAGAGTAGCAATTTGTTGGTTATTTTTCCTGGTTAGCAGTGAAGTCATGTGATTTTTAAACTTCATTAAAAATATAAAATCTAAGCATGGTGGCATATGCCTATAACCTCAGCACTGTGAGAAGGTGAGGCAGGAGGCTCACAAATTTGAGCCCAGTCAGGGCAATTTAGTGACTTAGTGAGACAGTTTCTCAAAATAAAAATTAAGAAAAGGACTAGGGATGTAGCACAGTGCAAAGACTCTGGGTTCAATCTCAAATACTGCAAAATAATAATAGTAGTAATAATTATTATAAATAATTCTAATTTTTGTTTGCACTCTAGATCAAGGTAATTTACATCAATTATTTGATCTTTTTTCATTTTCCCTTTTATTATCAGTACCTATTAATTTGAGAAAATATTGGGTTTCAATATATATGATATAATTTGATCATATCCATCCCCACTATTACCCTCCTTTATTCTCTTCCTTTTGTCTAACAATAGTCTACTTTTATGTCTTTCTATTGTTCCAATAACATTCAAGGAAGAGCAGAGAAGACCCAAGTTGTGCAGATAATTAGGGAAGGGGCAGGATTGACACAGAAATAGACTCGGAGACTGTGTGTGGAATTTAGAGGTTTGTCAAGGTGAATAAAAAGCAGGGTTAAAAGAAAGCTTAAATGATTAAAAGATAAATGACACCATGCTTTATAAATCTGAACTCTGCTTTACCTCATCATATTTTCTATAAGCTTCTCAAAATAGTTTTCTTTTTCATATTCCTCACACAGCATTTTTGCTTCTTCTTCTGATAATACTATTTGTCTTTCCATCAGTATCTTAAAGCCTTCAGTTTTAATAATATTCAAAACATCATCTAAATTAGAAATGACCATATAACATGATAAGTTTTAAACTGGTAGGTTACTGGTTTTATACATACATATATATATATATGTATGTATGTATATATATTGCATAATATGATCTTGAGAGCATATAATGCATTTCTTTTCCTTATAAAATGTAAAAGTTTATAAAAATAGCTCCTTAGATTTTAACTTAAGGTTAATCCAACTTCTTATATCAAGTTATAAAATAGCAAAGGAAATAAAATCGTATGGATGGAAGGAAGAGGGGCAATGCTTCTCCCCTGCAGGCAGTGTCTACATCAATGGTTTTCAGTCAGAGAGATTTGGCCCCACAAGGGAAACCTGACAGAGTCTGGAGGCACTTTTGGTTGTCACAAGAGGGATGGGAAGAACGCCCATGGCGCAGGGGGTGGGGAGCAAGTGGACTCCGAGGATGCTGCTAAGCACATTTTACAAAGCACCTGACAGGGCTCCCCTCCTGCCAAAGAATGACATGGCCCGAAAGGTGAGGAGATGTAAGGTTAAGAAATCCTGGTCTACCTAAAAATTCCCAGTGAAATGATATCAAAGCTCCCAGAACTGAGTTCGGCAAATCAGAGTATAAAAAGTCGATATGCAAATACCAACTGTGCAAATGTACAATATATGGTACAATATGTGCAAATGTACCATATATGGTACTAGATATTTAAAAAAAAAGGAAAAGGGACAATTTAAGAAAAGAGACAGTACATAAACTCAATGCTTACTCTTCAGTATTCACTCTGCCCTGTGAATGTGGGATGAGGTAAAAAATAACTAACAAAGTGCCAAGCACTTGATTTATGCTTTCTCCTTTCAATCCTCTGAATTTCCCAGGTGAAGAAATAGGCTTTGTAAAATATCTTATTCCAGTGATGCTGTCAATTAGGGTGGACCTGAGCTCCGAATTGAGGCATTTCAGGCATGAAAGCATCCCATTGCTCCTAAGTTGTAATTCCTGCCATGGTAAAATTGACTCTCACGAGTTACTGGTTAGAAAATGCTTCGTTAACTATTAATTGCAACAAATGCTTTATTCATTACTACCAGCTTATTAAAAGTGTTACTGAGAAGTTAGTAAAAAATGAATAAATGCAGTTAGTAAATGAACATTCTAATCCTATCTACAAACTATCTGAGCATTTATGCTTTATTTCCTACCTCGCTTTTCCAGGAGATCTGGTCTCAGTAATGCCATTGTCTTTTGTAATTTCTTGCCCTTGAGTATTTTAAAATCAGGGAAGAAAACATCAGTGAACTTAGTTACATTGGCTTCATCATCTTCCACATCACAAAAATGAGATATATGTTGTTCTTCCAGATACTCTTGCAAACTGTGAAAATCCAAAATATAACTTAAGGCTACTATAAACTAAACTTTAATAAATATGCCAACAAATTAACTGACAGTATGTTCACAAATTACTTGGAGTCCAGTAAAACAAAATTTGAACTTCATGGGATGATAAACCAGATTTCTCTCATACCCCAAATGTAATATTTAATTCAGCTTTTTACTAAACTACTCCAAACATCAGTGGCCAGACATCTTCAGTGTTTGAATCTATGAAAGGATAAATAAAACCCAAGTTAAAATATATTGTTTTTTAATAAAAAATTTTTTTCTTCTATGTAAAGCTTTCCAGATGGTTTCTTTTTTTTTCTTTGAATTCAATCTTTGAGCCTAAGGGTGTTCTAGAAGGCCCTTCCTGGAGAACGAGCACTGTGGGCACAACAGCAGTCACCAACCAAGCCTGCTCCACACCATCCCACACTTCCTGCCTGGGCCCAGTGCTCAGGACAAACACAAGCCAAAGGCCAAGTGGGGTCCCTAAGTTTAGAAAGAAAATATTACAGCCCATGCCATAGCAAGGTGGACTGGTCTCATTTCACCCACACCCTACCGCCAATGAAAATGCCTGTACTGTCCATGTGTGTGTCAGTCAGTGCTTTCTAGAATCAGATGTAGAAGAGTGCAAAATGTCTGTCTGTGTGCTGGAGACCCGAAAGATCCAGTCGAGGGCTTGGAGCCCATGGCAATGTCCTGTGCACGTCCATGTCAAGGATCTGCCCCAGAAAGGCCCAAGGGCCAGTGCTGGAAGCTAGAAAGTCTGTGCTGGCAGGGTGAAGGATCTGTGCCAGAAGGCTGAGACATCTACACTGGAAGCAAGGAGATGACATCCAAGATGAAGACAAGGATTGAAGCTCTCCTGAAGGAAGACAGCAGCCAAAGCTCCTTTGAAGAAAAGCCACCCAAAAGCAGCTTCTTCAGGAAAATCAGCAGCATGCAATCTTCCCCTCCGGATCTCCTTTTATGCTGTTGGCAACAATCCTCAGGTGGATCTTCCACACCCAGAACCATGCTGACTTAGTTCAGCTGGGTGTTCCCACTTAAATTGACCATTAGTTAATCCACCACAAGGTTGTAACGTGGGTGTTGAACAATCGCATGCAACTCCTCTCCAAAGTTGAATGTGATAGAGACTTATTGCCTGGGTAACAGTACCAATAAAATTCCAACTTCTCTTACATCAATTGCATCACTGGGTGTCTTATAAAACACTTTTTATTTTCGAATGGCTCAAAAACTATGGTATAAATTTTGCTATCTTTTTAAGACCAGTACTTCCTTCTGTCCATTCATTAGTCCCACCTCCCTGACCCTGTAAAAAACTACTACTGGGTACAAAGCCCTTTGTCAGTAATTAAGCAGTTCCTTTATATGGCTTAAAACTTGAAGTGAGTGGGATTAGAACTTCCTGCTATCTAAAAGATATGACAATGTTAGGAAAGGAAGATGTAGTTACTCATAGAAAATCTCCACTATTCATTAATAAGACAATGAGGAAAGTTGTGGGGACTCTCAAGCAACAAAAGCAAAAGAGATGAGAGGCAAACAGTGGATTCACAGCCCCACAAAGCCCTAAGATTCAGATACCCTAAGCCTGTTCCTGCTCACCCAGCTTTTTTTCAGGCACAACCCTGACATCTAGTATGTTAAGCTCTGGATTCTCTGAGTCTTCAGAGGTCTAAAATGTACAAATAGCTTCATGTAACAACAGTCTGCAGATTACTTATGTCTATTTCTAAGTGTTTACGATTAATTAACAAAAATGTATAGCCATCTTGTTGTCAGCAATTTATAACCACTAACTGCCTTACGAAAAGAGCATGTCTGGTGTTTCTAGGGAACAGAGAAGGCAGAAGGGGAATGTGGGAGATGGTCAGAGGTTGGGGAGGTCACATGCAATTCCAATATACTTCTCAAGCCCCAGGCCATACAGGGATAATTCTTTTTCTAATGTTCTTAGCATAAACTTCTGGAGCAATCCTGGTGTATTGGTCAGCTTTGTCATTCCTGGCACAAAGTAACTAAGACCTGCAACTTAAAGGAAGAGTATTTTAGCTCATGGTTTCAGTCCATGGTCAGCTGGATCCACGGTAGAAACATCATGAAGGGCGCAGCAGAGGAAAGCTGCCTAACTCATGACATCTAGGAGCAGAGAGAAGCAGATGAGTCAGAGAGGAAGAGTCCAGGGACCAGATATATTCTCCAAGATCACCCCCATGGCCTACATACTCCACTCGGAAGTGTGATCTACTAATCCCTCCTCAAACCTATCCAGTTAACAATAATTCAGGTTGACCGGAAGAAATATTTGTGATTACAACATAAAACAAACTTGTGTTATTTTGAGATATTTGATTACCTAGTGACACATTCCTAATGATAAATTTCTGGTCTTAGTTACCTGTCCCACTTCTTATCTTCACTCTCAGTTGGAGGTTCAGATGGTCTTCTGGGTTCTAGCTCACTTTCTTCCATATGACGTTGTTCTTTTCCTTTAGCTATAAGTAGCACATAGCTTAGACCAGTTGTCATAAAAGACAGGAACTCTTCAAAGTCCGGCTACAAAATAAAATGATAAACTGTTTATTTAAGGCTCCTGAGATAGATGGAATAAAATGGCGGGCACTATGCAAGACCAATGACATCTTCCCTTTCATGATCCACAGGCAAGGGAATGTTATCCATATAACTCTTTATTTGCAAAAACATTTTTGAAGGAGGGAAGTTCACAGCCGTAGGAACTAATCTTTTAAATTTTAGAATATTTACAAGTTATTTGAAGGGCTTGTTAAACAGAATATTTTAGAACTCATTCCCAGAGTTTCTGGTTCAGTAGCTTTGGGGTGGAGTCCAGGAGCTGGATTTTCTCAAAAGTTTAATGTATTGCTGATACAGCTGGACAAACTCTTTTTTATACTTGTGGAAGCTAGAGCCAGAGAGATGGTTTAAATGGTGCAGCCAGTCCTACAAAGCATGGTCCAGGAGAACTGCCTGTGATGAACAACTGGTTTTTCTGCTCTCTCCAACACAGTGGCTACTGAGCACTTGAAGTGTGACCAGTGTGACTGAGACTGAATGTTTAGTGCTTTTTAATTTTAATGAATTCAAATTCAAATGGCCACATGTATCTAGTACCCACCACATTGAAGTATGCATTTCTGGAAGACAGGCCTTCTGACCCCCTAAAAAATGCTGCTTTCTAATACCACCCAGCACTGCCTTTATCCTATTCCATCAGGCGGTAGAGAATGTAAACAAATACAGACTGAGAGAAAGGCTTTTAGGTAAATAATTAACTAGGGCTTTCCTGTGGAGCTGATGATAAAAAGACCCTTCAACCCAGGATAAAAATTTATAGAGAAGGACTGAATATTCACTTACTGAGGACATGGCAAAAAGAGATCATCGCTGCATCAAAATAACTGGACCATTCCCTTTTCTGGGTGTCACTGTTTCTACCAGAGATTTCCCTGAGGTGTCATCTTTGGTGCCATCAAGATATGGACACCAACAGAGACACCTGAATTATTTGGCCAGACTTACTCATTTGGTTCTCTGTAATGAAGATCTACTTATAGGAATTACTCTATTTGAATATATTTAAAGAATGCCATTTTTAACCTATTTTTCTGGTTTTCTTTGCAGTGTTGGGGATTGGACCCAGGGCCTCATGCATGCAAGGCAAGCGGTTTACCACTGAGCTACACCTCCATCCCTTTTTAAGTCTTTTTACCTGGTCTGCTATCTGACTGTAGAAGTCCATCACTTGTTCTTCAGTGAGCATGGTCCTATCCTCTGCTTCTATGACAAATCCTGCTGCGGTGATCTGCAGTTAGGTTAGAACCAGATATGTCACAGATCACAGGTAAAATAAAGTTGAGGATGTTTGTTTCCTATGCCTAAAAGATAACTTAGGATTCTTAAATGCATACATTAGTTATACAGAATAATGGATTTCATTTTGGCATGTTCATAGATGCATTTACTTTAATCATTTCCATCCTCCATTAACGCCTTCTTGTGCTTCCTCTCCCCGCAATTCCCTTTCTCTTCTTTCATAGTCTTCCTTCTACTTTGGTGTGCTCTTTCTTTCCCCACCCCTAGATTCCACATATAAGAAAAAAAAAAAAATGTACCATTTGTCTTTCTGAGTCTGGCCGATTTCACTTAACATGTTGATATCCAGTTCCATACCTTTTCCTGCAAATGACATTATGTATTTTTCTTTTATGGCAGTGGGGATTAAACCCAAGATCTTCCACATTGTAGGCAAGCATTCTATCACTGAGCTACATCCTCACTCTGACTTCATTCTTCTTTATGGCTAGTAACACTCTGTTGTGTATATATAGACATCACATTTTCTTTGCCAATTTACCAGCACATAGTTTGTTTTAGCTAAAGTGACTATGTCCACAATAAACACAGGTATGCAAGTATCTCTGTAGTATGGTGACTTAAATTCTTTCAGGTATATGCCAAGGAGTAGTATAGCTAGATCAAATAGTAGCTCTATTTAAAGTTTTTGAGGTACCTCCATTTTGATTTCCATAGTGACTGTGATAATTTATGTTCCCACCAAAAATGTAGAAGAGTTTCTTTATCGCTGTATCCTTGCTAGGGTTATTTTATATATTCTTGATGATAGCCATTCTGACTAAGGTGCTGGAATCTCAATGTAGTTTTGATTAACATTTCACCAATAAAGACATTGAACATTTTTTCATAGAATTATTGGTCATTTGTATGTCTTCTTTTGAGATGTGTCTGTTCATTTTGTTTGCCTATTTACTGATTGGGTTACTTGGGTTTTTTGGTGTTAAATTTTTTGAGTTCTTAAGATACTCTAGGTATCAATCCTCACTTGGAAGAGTAGCTGGAAAATATTTTTTCCCATTCTCTACAGTCTCTTCACTGCATTGTTTCTGGTGCTGTGCAGAAACCTTTTCTGCATAACCCAGATTTGAATGCTTTTCATGTAAAGACCTCAACAACATCCACAGAGTACTAGGTTTGAAATGGCTCAGAAATATAGAAAGGAGGTTCTTTCATGCCCCCTAGAATCCAAGTTTTCAGAGATTGAACCAGACTCTGAAATATTTTTATTAAAGTGAATTGACTCTAAATTTAAAAAAACTAACTTAATTCTAAGGAAAGATACCACAGCTTTCTGAATAATTCATAAGACCGTAAATTCTCAAGTACTTCTTAATTACTTTTAAAAGTATTTTAACTTATTTTGTTTTAATTCTTAAAAATCCATAACTAATTAATTTATTGCAATTCTTTTAAGACAACAAACTCTGTCAGCAACAGAAGCATCTACATTATTAGGAAGGATTAGAATTTAAGAATTAACCATGTTTCAATTGTTTTAATAAAAATTTAATGACAAAGTTCAATTTACATGCCATTTACATATAATAAAATGCAACAAGAGAAGTTTTGAGACCAATATGACAAGCTCAATGAGGTACTAAGCAATTACATAAAAATAGGATTTGGGTTCAACACAACTCAGTAATTACTTTAAATGATACCAATAATGTTAGCTCAATTTGATTTGGGAGTATCCAGCACCAGGTCTGTTCTGCTTCAATTATAAAAATAAAAACTCTACTGGTTCCATTGTATTTAATGATACTATAAAGCATTATTTACATTCTAGTTATCCCACTTTTAATTGACTTTCCAGTTTGAAAAACATGCAAAAGTCGAAATCATATCTTTGTCAAGTTATATAACAACTGACAACAGAAAAAAGAATCCACGTAACATTTAGGCTTGATAATTTCTCCTTCCTGACAACTTAAAAATGCAATACATTTATTTTATTTTTATTTGAAACATTCCCGATTTTTCCCTGTCCTATAAGCTTTTACTATATTCCAGAAAAGTGAAGTTTTTCGTGAATACATATTACATTCCTGAAATGCTGTTTATCATGCCAGAACAAAAGAATATTAACATGAATTGATCATTCACAGTACTCCCTCAATTAAAAGAACTCTATAATTTTGAAAATTTTCACTACTGTGGCTGTTAAAACATACTCCAATATGGAACAGTAAAGCATTGGTATACAATATTACTTTTATTTTTTTTTAATTTAAAAAAAATTTTTTTTGTAGGTAACGGGGGTTGACCTCAGGACCTCGCGTGCCAGCAGGCGCCCGTGCCCCTGAGCAATATCACCGGCCCTTTTTTCGTATGTGGGTTCCGGGAGTCGAACTCAGGCCCTAGCGCTTGCCAGGCAGGCGCTTACGCCGCTGAGCCATCTCACCGGCCCCTACAATATTACTTTTGAAACACTTGATAAAGAGTTAGCCATGTGTGAGGAAATTGGATGCAGTTTGGTGCCCATCTAATGCCCCCCCCACCAGAATCTGGAACATAATCCTTAGAAAGTGGTACCAACTAAACTAACTTAAAATTGAAACAAAGGGCATATATCCTACGACTTGTGGAGTGTCTGTTTATTGTGGTTTACTCAATACCAGAGCTGCTACAGCTAAAGAATGAATGTCTGATGGGAAGTATTCATATTATTTTCCCGATCTGATGTTGTATTGTGATTACATGGGAGGAAACACTTGTTTTAAGAAAGAAATACTCAAGTACTAGGGGACCAGGGACCATGCTATTGATAATGTACTCTCAAATGGTTTAGAGGAAAAAGTTCTCTGTGCTGTTTTTGCTAACTTTCTTTAAGTTCAACATTATTTATCAAAGAGATAAGGAATATGAGCTGGACAAAAAGAATGATCCTGACCATGTCAAACAAACTAAAACTAGCTAATAAAAAAGCAAACGAGGAAGAGATATCCTATTCCTCTTGACATAGCTCCTCACATGAACTCTTCTATCGCTCATGGAGCACGCCTTCAAATTTCACCAGAATTTTGTTGTTTCAACACGGGGTTATCTTTCAAGGGATCAGAAACTACAGGCTACAGTCAAAATCTGGGTCATTCTCTGTTCTTGTAAATAAAGTTTACAGAAACACAGTCACACCCATTCACTTGCATATTATTTACTGTTGCTGCCTGAGACCTTATACAAACAAACCCCAAAATAGTTACTATCTGATCCCTTACTGGAAAAGTTTGCTGGCTTCTAAATTAAAATATGGTTTCATATATATGAAAATATATACATATGAAACATATTTATTATTTATATAATATGATTTATTTGGGCTCTAAAGCAAGACATTGAATGCTTTCTTAAGCTTTTATGTATTGAAAAGGACGATCCATGTGTAACAACATACAGAGGATAAAGCAAGTTCATGTGAATTTATAACAAGATGGCATTGCTAGTAAGTAAAAAAAAAGAAGATATTACAATATAAGAACTATAATTTACAATTTATATCTTAAATGGGTAGAGTAGTTTTATTTAAAGGAGGCTGCATGAGGAGATAGACACTTTGTAAATACACAGAATGCTTGAAGGCTTTAGAGGTACCTAGAGCCAGTTGTTCATTATATTGTTTTATTCTGAGTTATAAGCTCCACTCCAATTTGACAGTTAAGGTGCTGTTACTTTGAAATTAAGTTATTGTGGATAAAGATTACTTACTTTTTCTTTAATTTCTTGAGATTTTGTTTTAAGCACAGCATCAGGCTTGATAATAGCAATGTTATAAGTTTCGCCTAGGGAAAAAAAAATCTCATTGAATTGGGACAAAAATGGGACACTGAAGGATGTGGCAATTATAAGTGTAAATTCCTGATGTTCAGTGAATTTCTGACCATTGATAGCGTGACATCTAATTATGGTATTTCAGGTATTAAAGTGTTTCTACTTAGAATCAAAGGACAGGTTATATATTTGCATGCAGGGGAAACATTCAAAAGAGATTTTAATCAGGAGGCAATAAACATTACAAAAGTAGGTGCTGGTGGATTTAATGTCATTCACATGCAATTGAATCACCACGTGGTCCAACCAGCTCAGTACCACCAGTAAGTGAAGTTTCAAGCGTGCACTGAACAATGTTGTAGACTGACAGAATTTCTGTCCGCAAATTTATCTACATTCTCATGAAAAACTTTTAGAGCAAGACCTCACTGAGCATGTCTTCCTTTTCTCCCTCCAGAGAATGAACACACACACACACACACACACACACACACACACACACACACCCATGAAATCTCATGAAGGTATGGAATTGTTAACTGCAAAGTAAACCAAGAGCACTGCCATCAGAAGAAATCATTTTCACAAGTTTTTGGAAGGCTAAGATAGAAAGCCACTGCCTAAATTAGTTGCAGGACACAGGAATCCATAAACCTAATTAACATTTTTTTTTTTTTTTTTTTACAGCACACATCCTTAGCCTATTTTTTTTTTTTTTTTTTTTTTTTTTTTTTTTTTTTTTTACTTTTGGGACATAAATTCACTAAGTCATTAAATTTCCCAGGCTGGGCTCAAACTTGTGATCCTCCTGCCTCAGTCTCCCAGAGTGCTGGGATTATAGGCCTGTACCACCAGACCTGGCTAACCTGGTTAGCCTTGGAAAGTCTTTGCTTAAGGACCAAAGATATTAGGTGAGGAGAGAAAAAGAGGGTGCCTTTTAGTAGTTCAACCCTGCAAGGCATCAATCATCATTTATCCCAAAGTCCCCTACTGATTAACATTGCTGTCGCTACTAGCTTTTTGCTGTTACAAATGAAGCTCTAATGAACACCCATGAACAGAAAACCCTTGCCATTATTTTAAAGCAAATTTACTTACTTGCAGGTTTTTTCCTACCCTTTTCTAATTCTATGAGCAGAATATCGGGGTACTATGAAAGAGAAATGCAAGTAAAACACAGCTGTCTTAGTATCATGGTGAAAAAAGTTTATAAATTTGTTTCAAATAAATATTTAAAACCCAGGGAATTGTAGGTAAATATGAAAGGTGCCTTTGATTCATGTTGCTGAATGCTTCCAAGACTGTACATTTTAGATATCTAGGTTGTCATGAAGTGCTATAGCTTGGATAAGTGTCCCCCGAGACCCATGCATTAAGGGCTTGGTGCCCAGTTTGTGGAACTAATGACAGGTGGTAGAACCTTTAAGAGGTGGGGCTTAGTGGGAAGAAGTTAGGTCATTGGGGGTGAGCCTTTGAAGGAGATTGTGGGACACTATTTTCCTCCTGTCTTCTCTCTTTTTTGCTTCCCAGCCTCCATGAGATGAGCAGCTTGATCCAGTATGAGTTTGCTGCCATGATGCTCTGCCTCACCACAGCCCCAAAGCAACGGGACCAAGTTTTATGGTTTAGATCTAGAACGGCTCCCCATAGTCTCATGTATTCAGAGGTGGGGCCTTTGGAAGGTGATTGGATTGTGGTGGTGCAATAGCTGAAGTGTTGTGTGGAGATGGGTCACTAGGGGTTTGACCTGGAGGATATATCTCCCTCCCCACCTCCTCCCTCCTCTCTCCACTTCTTGGACATCATGATATAAGAAGCTTTCCTCCACCCAGCCCTTCACCATGCCCTTTCTGCCGTGGAATGAGCCAACAATGGGCTGAAAATAAAAACCAAAATAAACCTTCCTCCTTGAAGGTTTAGACACCAACACACTTGGTTTAGACATTTGGTGAAGACACCAAGTGACCATAGACTACAAACTCTGAACCCATGAGCCACGCTATACCTTTCCTCCTGATAAGTTGGTTATGTCTGGTATTTGGCCACAGTCATGGAAAGCTGACTAACATATGAAGTTAGGAAAATACTTTAGCAAAACAATAAAAAAGGCAATGCATTTAAAAAATTAAGATAGTCATCATATCCACAGTATTACCTCAGGGCGGAGCATTTCACCTGCTGCAATCTTTTTCTCTTCATGGATCAAGGTAATGATCTTTTTACTGACTAGTGGTGCATTTGCACCCTGAATCTTTGCAATAACTTTGCCATTCTGTATGTAAGGGAAAAGAAAATATGAAACTCTCATTTTCAGAACAAGTCAAGAAAGGATAATCTGGACTAATTTGCCCCTCCCTGAACCCTCTTCTTCACCAATCCTCTTTTAGCTATTGTTATCAGTCATTTTAAATTAAGTCAATAATCTAAAGTTTGTTTTAGACTTAGTAAACCCAGCTCTTTGAGTTCGACCTCCAATTTTTCTGTCTTCCTGTAGCCAAAGCCATAGCTGTGTCCCCCAGCAGGACCTTGCAGCAGGTCATTGACATATAGGAGCAGCGACACGTGTTATCTCCCGATGTGCCCTTACTTTAACTGGAAGGATGCTGAACGGGCTCCCCAACATTGCCCTCCTGACACCACATCCTTTTTGTCTGTCTTTCAACTTGTACTTCCTAAGCATCTTCCTACTGCAAAGAGACCAAGCACCATCATATAGAATCAGAGGTCTGTTACCTAGCCTAATTATTAAAAAAGAGAAGCCACAAAACCATAAACATATGTGGTATGGCAACCCCAATTAGATACCACTCTGACAGGTGCAAAGCACTCAGAGCACCTACCAGAATGTGTCCTGGTCAAGGGGATCAAGGAAGGCACTTCTCAGTATCAGGAAGTGATTCTTTGCTTAAAATAGGAAAGAAGGGCAAGAGATAATGAGATAAAAAGGGGAAGGAAGACCATTCTAGGCACAAAGAATAGCAAACGTAAGATACGAGTCTGGAGGGAAGTAGGGCAGTGTAGAGGCCAGCTGAGAAAGAGAGAGGAAGCTAGTATGTGATGAGACCCAACACCATAGAGCATTTGTAAAGATCCTTTCTCCTGCTGTGTGGGAAAAAAGTTGGGAAGGAAGGGGTAAGGAGAAGACGTTTGTGGAAAAGTTAGAAGTTACTCTGGAGATGAGATGGCAGGCAATGGTCACCCAGTCTATGGAGGAGTGGAAAGAATGGGAAGAAGCAGATAAGTGGCCTCAGGGTGGAATTGGCAGGCCCATAGTGTGGTTTGGATTGGGTGTGATGGAAAATGTTGTCACTGAGATGACTTTCCTGTTTCTCGCTTGAAGACTGTGTAAATTGTGAATCATGATGTTATTTTCCAAAGAAGGAATTACTAGAAAAGGATCACATTTCAGGGAGAGGAGGGCCTGGTGCTGGATGAGTTCTTAGCAAGATAGGGTTTTCTCAAAAACTGACAGATATCTAGCTGGGTACCTAAGTCTGGAGTTTGAAGTATAGATTAAGCTGAGGATGAAAATTCAAGTTGTTGAGAATTGAGAGGGTGCACAGAGGGAATTTTCTTAAGACAGTATTGATATATAATAGCTAAATTAAAAAGAATGAATCAACAAACAGATGAGGTGAAAGGAAAACCAAGTCCCACAAGGTGAAATAGGAAAATGTTTCAAAAGCAAGGGTGTGCTCACGACTGAAACACATCTGAGAGGCAGGCAGTGATGAAGATATAAAAATGCCTATTATGTTTAGCAACAGGCTTGTAACCGAATATATTAGCAATAGCCATTTCAGTAGAATAATCAGACAGAAGCCAGATTGAATGTGCTGAGGAGTGGATGGAATTGGAAGAAATGCAGTAAAAATAAATATGGAAACTTCTGAGCAACTTAGCTGTAAAGTGAACAAGAGAAATGGAGAAGCAGCTGGAGAGGACTATGGTGTCAGAATGAAGTATTTTTTTTTAATTGAAGAGATTTAATCATATTCAAAGGTCAATGCAAAGGATGCAGTTGAGAAAAGTTTAAATGAAAGCAGAAGCTCTAATTATCACTTCCCACTAAAGGGAATCTTCCAATCCTTCCCTTGAAAAGAAGCCCTGCCTGCTGAAACTTGCTAGAAGGAATTTGTCATCAGCCAAGAAAGCTTCCAGGGGCCATTGTGGGAATATTTGAACGACCAAGCAATAAGCTTGAGGATGGTTTTGTGATCAGAGAATGAGATTCTTTTTTTTTTTTTTTTTGTGGGTTCCGGGGGGTCGACCTCAGGACCTCGCGCGCCAACAGGCACCCGTGCCGCTGAGCGATATCACCAGCCCCTTTTTCATATGTGGGATCCGGGAGTCGAACTCGGGCCCTTGCGCTTGCAAGGCAGGCGCTTACGCCGCTGAGCCATCTCACCGGCCCGAGAATGAGATTCTTAATTTAATGGTCATAGATGTGTAACAGTGAGTGATAAAATGCCAGAAGTGTGAATACAGGAGAGATTGAATGAGGTACATTGGAAGAAAAATTCATTGGTGGTAAAAATTCATTGGCAGTATGGAGGTCAAGCACTGGAAGACAGGATAGTACATAAATGTGAATACTGATATCCCCAAGGTGACGGCAGGCATTGCTTTTGAGAAAAAGTCTTGGAGCTACATGCCAAAGCCTTCAGTCATCAACAGACATGCTTTGAAGTTCAGCAAGCAACGGGAGGGAGGAGGCGGAGAACAAAATGTTGCCAAACAAAACAGATTTCTAATAAGCAAGGCAGTATGAATTAGGAAAGAGGTAAGAGGAAGTAGGAGAAACAGCACTTCTACTCCTGGCCTGAGAAACTATCTGAAAAATCCGTCATCACTCCGGGGCTGCAGAGAGAATGTGGTACTGAAAGGAGGCAGATTTAAGGTAAGTGGAGGGAGGAAAGCAAAAATTGACTTGGTCCAAAATCTGGGAAAATCTTCTAATTGCTTAGGTCAGTTCTAGACATCACACAGTGAGACAGTCTGGCTCAGCTTTTTAAAAATAGTGCTTATTAGGGTTTTTTGATTATTAAAGTTGTGTGTTTATCACAGAATATTTGGAAAACACAAAGAAATGTAATGAAGAAAAAGCTATGCGTCCTCCATACATAGAAAATTTTGGTGACTAAATTTTGTGTCTTCTTCCTTTGCATTTGTAGAGGTAAAATTATAATATGTATTCCAAAATAGTGATCATACAGATATTTTCTTGTGTGGGTACATATGAATACTTATAGCCATTTTTCTCCTGCTAGGTATTTGAGAAATTTCCAGTTTTTCACTCCTGTAAATACTTCAGTGTACAAATCTCTGATGGTTTCCTTAGTATAAGTAAACACCGTGTTATTTTACTTTTCTCTAGTCAGCTCACCATTTGATGGTCTAAGCTCTTCAACCTATTACAAGCTTCTAAACGTCAAATCATAAGCTATAATAATAGACGATCAGAGATAAGGCAAACAATGTGCAGTTGCTATTACCAGGAAACAGTTCTAGGACAATTTTATAATGCTACTTCTCTTTAACTGCAAAATGGAATATGCTAATATAATTGAGAGAAGTGCTATACTTACAACACTAAAGAGAAAAACAGGTTCGCATTTATCTCTAAATGACTGCAGAGTCACAATATTGTCAACTTCTGCCTGAAAAAGTAAATGTTTTATGTAATAATAAGGAAACTATGTCCAAGTCCTTTAATACACTATGTTAAGCAGTACAGGGATAATACGATTTTTATGTTTACTACAATATTTTCTGGGTATACTATAATTGTATTAAAGATCAAATTGCATATGCTGGCAATTCAAACCCTGCCCACTCTGATGTCAACTTCACCTCTCTCTTCTCATTACGGTACCTCGCCAAAGTCATCCCTTTGTCTTTTCCTTCCTTATTGCAAGGTTCTGTTCTTCCTTTTCCAACTCAACTCAAGCATCCTTCTTCCAAAGTGTCTATCTTACTCTCTCCTGCTGCAAATCATTTTTCCCTCCACCTCACACTTGACTACCCCTCTCAAAGGGGCACCCACTGTCCCTTTCAACCCTGTACTACATGTGGGTGTGCACCTGCCTGCTCCTGTTCGAAGAGTCCTGTGCACAGGTGGCACACATTTCCTATAGGCCTTTGTATCTCAGCTCTTCCTCAACATCCATGTTGTGATCAAAAAATAAGGTGTGTGTTTAAATTTTTTAAAAAGTATAATAGTGAAAGACATATTGTCATTAATCCATCTCAAAATCCTCTCCCTAGCTGGGGATATAGCTCAGTTGCACAAGCACCTGCCTGGCAAGTGCAAGGTCCTGAGTTCGATTCCCAGTACAAAAAAAAGAAAAATCCTCTCCTTTGCTTTGAACACACTTATCCCATCATTCTTGCCACTTTCTGAAGCAGTTCTAGTAGTCCTCTTTCTTTGTTTTTCTTGCAGTAGATCCCATTTTTAATTTTTAAAATTAATTTTATTTGTACACTTGATATACAGAATGATCGCACCCATCATAGGGACTTTGTACATGATATATCTTGATTCTTCTTTTTTTCCTCCTTCACCTCCCCTCCGTTCCACCTTCCTTCCCCTTCTTATTTACAAAAGTTTTGTTTCCATTTTTCCCTTCTATTCTTTTTTTCCTTTTCCCTTTCCTTCCCTCTCCCCCCTCCCTTTCTCCCCTTCAGCACCAAAATGGATGACGGTAACAACGAAATGGATGAAAGGGGAAGAAGTCCTCTTTCTTGAGTGTCTTTAGTTGCCCTGTCATGGCTGCCTCCATATCCTGAATGATTCATGAAGTTTCCCTTTCATGATCATTTTGACTTCGGGGAAGAGGCAGAAGTCACACAGTGCCAGGTCCAGTGAATGAGGTGGATGAGGACCCACCACCATGTTTTTATGAGCCTGCCTTCCTGTTGGATGGCACTGGGCGGTGGCATTCACCATATTTCAGATCATACCTCTTAAAGACACTCAAGGCTGGCAGTGTATATGCTTTATACACACATATGTAAGGACATATATAATCAAATATTATTTATCTTGGTTATTGTTACATCGGATCATTTTATTCTTAATACTTTCTTATAATAAAGACATTGTAATAATGATGCCTAGAGATGGTGAGGTATCCTCCCTCCATAGAGATCTACGTCCATGGACTCAATCAACCGGGGATGAAAAATATTAGAAAAAAGAGTGCATCTGTACTGAATGTGTACAAACACTTGTCCCATCACTATTCTTAAACAATGCAACATAACAATTATTTACATTGCATTTACATTTCATTAGGTATTATAATATCTGATTATCTAGAGCAGTGGCACCTATGGTGCGTGCGCCACACCAGGCATGAAGAGCCTCTTCCGTCTGCACGCGAACCAAGTCACCACAGCAGCCAAGCATCTGATAACAGTTGTTTTTTCTAAATCAAAACCTCAGTACTCAGGTTTAATTGCAGTGTTGGCATGTTGCAATAAATAAGTTGGTTTTGGGTTGTAGTTTGGGCATTCGATCTTTAAAAGCTTCGCCATCACTGATCTAGAATATTTCTGTAATCTAGAGATTGCTTAATAAAGTGCATTTTTCTGCAAATATTACATCATCTTACATAAGGAATTTAAGCACCCTTGGATTTTGGTAACTGCAGAGGTCCTGGAACCAATCACCCTGGCTTCTAAGAGGCTGCTATACAAATGTATCTATAATTTTTAATATTATTCTTTGGAAAAGGGACATAGCAAAAACATTTATACTAACTGTTCAACCCAGGGTTATTTTAGTAAGGAATCAACCTCTCAGGTTTTAATTTTGGATTTAAATTTACCTTTGCAGAAAGGGCCCCTTTTCCTTGGCTAACTGCAGAAATCAAAATGTCCACCAGAGGGCATTTCTGCACTGTTGCTCCGGTGGAGGTTTGGAAGGTTGTGGTTTGGGTTTTTTTGTTTTTTTTTTTTAACATCTATTTTGGGCAGATCATTTTATAAAAAGAGCATTAATCTATGCAAATGAACTATTGCTGAGTGCAAACACGCAGACTAAACTATTCAGAGCCACTGTATATGGCTTCGTTGTTAAATTCAAAATATGCTAGTACTTCGAATAGGGCCTATTTCGGAAAACTGTACTGTACTTCCATTCGGTAGTGCTATGGTTGTTACATAAAACTAAAACAGCTTGTTGAGGTGAAGGCTTGCTTACCAGCTGATGGGTTTTTGAAGTGATTGGATTATGAGGACACTAACTTCAGGAGTGGATTAATCTGTTGATAAGATTATGATGATAGTATTATTGAGAGGAGTTTGGACCGAGTTTAAGGGAGTGCATCACGGGGGAGCATGTCCTTGGTGACTGTATCTGGTCCCCTGCCCCTTACCCTCTGTTTTGTCTCTCTGTCTAATTCCCAGCTTCCACGGGATGAGCAGCTTTCCTCCACCACGTCCTTCCACCGTGATGCTTCTGCCTCATCACAGGCCTAACAGCAGTGGAGCCAGCTGATCACGAATGGAAGCCTTTCAAACCAGGGTGGGAAGATAAACTTTTCCTCCCTTTAGTACGTTTTCTCAGAGATGACCAGCTGACTCACACAAACAGGCATATTAGTGGAAATAATTCCCGTGGAAGAGGCTGAGGAATTCTGTCTCACCCAGGTAATTCTGGGCAGACACAGCTCGTTAAAAGAGCTGTATAGTTAAGCTTGGTGTCACATGCCTGTAATGCCAGCACTGTGGGAGACGGGGCAGGAAGACCCCAAGTTTGAGCCTAGCCTAGACAACTTGGCAAGACTCTGTATCAAAATAAAAATATAAAGGAGGGCTTGGGATGTAGCTCAGTGTGAAGCCCGTGGAGTCAACCCCCAGTATTCCAAATATAATATGTATATATTTTTTGAGAAAGAGATAGAGACACCTATATCATCAGTGTCTCTGCTATAACCAGGGTGTCTATCTTGGAGTTGCTGAAATGGGAGCCCAATAAACTATATGGTCTATTTCCAACATTCTCCTTGGCCTTCACATTCACAAGTATCCCTGCTTTGCTCCTACTCAGACACTAAACATCAGGAATTCAATGACTCCAGAACTCTGCCAGCACAGTATGAAATTCCACTTCCTGCTTCTCTAAAGATCTCTTATTTGGCTTTTCTATGTCCAAGTTCCCTTCCATATAGACTAACAGGTGAGTGTCCACGTATGCTGACAGGTGAGCAGGGAGCTGCCTTGTTGCCAGTCTCTCCCCACTGGCCCTGTATAGGTCAGCTTTTCTGTCACTGGGACACAATACCTGACACACATAGCTTAAAGGCGGAGAGGTTTAATTGGCTCATGTTTTTCAAGGTAGGAGCATCAGAGTGGAAAGGTGTGATGGAGCAAAGATGCTTTGTTCATGGTGGCCAGAAAGCAGAGCAGGGGGACAGTGCCAGAAAGGAAGGAATGAGCAAGGGACCAGATATAGACTTCAAGGTCATGCCATTATGGCCCACCATTATGGCAAGGTCATGACATTGTGACATACTCAGAAGTGAGCTCCAGCAATCCCCCAGGCAGCTCCAAAGCCAATCATGTTGATCCTCCACCTTAACCACCACAGACCCCAATTACCTGTTGGACACTGCAGCTTCCCTTGACCCCTAGTGTGTGAACTTGGACTCTTGCCCCCTTCAGACAAACTTCCCTAATCCCAACACCAGGATGCACAAGAATTTTATTCTTTAAACAGGAAAATGAACACAAAAATTATTATATGCCAAAGGCATGGGAATATTAGACTCCCACAAAAATTTTCTGATCCTTGATTCTCTGTGATTTTGCTGCCAGCTATTAGACACTTCTGATGTTGTCTTTTCACTTCTTATACCAAGCCCTTGTCAACTGCCTGTGGCAATCCACTTTCTCCTCCCTGCCAAGAATCAAACCTGCAATAACATCCTGTCAGGTGGGGCTGATACTTCAAGGTGAAGCACCTTGTTACAGAATCATGCCTCAAAAGAATAAAACAAGCCATGGACTGGCAGAAAATATTTCCGAAAGATGTATCTGACAAAGAAGTAGTATTCAAAACATACAACAAAGTTTGAAAGTGAACCTTAAAAAAAATTCAATTTAAAAATGGACCAAAAACATTAACAGACACCTCAACAAAAAAGATATATAAATGACAAATAAGTGTTTGGAAAGATGCCCAACATCACATGTCATCAAGGAAACACAAGGTAAAACAAGATGTCACTACACACTTGTTAGAATGCCCAAAATCCAGAACCCAGACTACACCAAATACTGGCCAGGATATAGAACAAGCAGTTCCTCCATTCATGCTGGTAGGAAAATAAAATAGTATAGCCATTTTGGAAGACAGTTTCAATTTCTTACAAATGAAACATAGTTTTACCATATGATCCAGCAATCACTATCTTTGGTATTTACCCAAATGAGGCTGATAATTTATGTTCACACAAAAATCTGTGAACAGATGTTTATAGCAAGTTCTTTCTAAACTTGAAAGCAACCAAGATGTTCTTCAGATGGTAAATAGAGAAAAAAATTTGAGATAAACCCAGACAAGGGAATGTTATTCAGCACTAAAAGAAATAATATTCAGCCATGAAAAGATGTGGAGGAAACTTAAATGCATGTTGCTGAATGAAAGCAATCAACCAGAGTAGGTAACATACTGTATAGTTCCTACATAATGTTTAGTTCACAGCTAAATGTGTTGTAGGAGGTGGGGCCTGGTTAGAGGTGGTCACTGGGGGTGACCTAGAAAGGTGTATTCTTGTCCCTGGCTCCTCCTTCTCTCTCAGTTTCCTGGCTGCCATGGGGTGAGCAGCTCTCCTCCCCCAGACCCTTCTACCATGCCCTTTCTGCCTTGGAGCCAACTGACCATGGTCTGAAACCATGAGCCAAAAAATGTCTCTCCTCTTTTGGTTTTGGATGTTGGGTATTTCATCACAGTGACAGAAAAGCTGATTAATACATCCTCTTAAACAGAAAAATAGTAAAGGAGAGATTCTAGGCTTTAGAATGTGTATTGTAACCTTGAATTAAGGAAACAAATTCCCGTAAAGAACAGGTCTACAAAAGGGGGTGAAGAGTCAAACACAAGATTTGCTGGCAATCTCATCCAAGATCTGCACTGAGGGGCATGGGAGACCTGCACTCAGAACACACATGGATTGAGGTTACATGTCAGCTTTATGGACTAAGTATTTTTTTTTATTTTTATTTTTATATGCGGGTACCGGGAGTCAAACTCAGGACCTCGTGCTTGCCAGGCAGGCGCTTATGCTGCTGAGCTATATGGATTATGTATTTTAGAGTTAAGTCACGATATGGCAAATCCATTATGTATTTCTGCATCTTAGGTCTTAGCTGGTTTGGGTTTGCTTCAGTCGAATAGAAACAACTGAGACAATTGAGTCATATACCTTCAAATTCTCTAGTAGCCACATGTAAAAACACAAAGGAAACAGGTGAAAATAATGTAATAATATATTTTCCTTAATCCAATGCTTCCAAAATATTATCACTTCAGCATGTAATCAATGTAAAAAATTAATGGTATATTTCACATTCTTTTTCCAAATTAAATCTTTTTTTTTTTTTTTTGTGGGTACCGGGGGGTCGACCTCAGGACCTCGTGCGCCAACAGGCGCCCGTGCCGCTGAGCGATATCACCGGCCCCTTTTCCGTATGTGGGATCCGGGAGTCGAACTCGGGCCCTCGCGCTTGCAAGGCAGGCGCTTATGCCACTGAGCCATCTCACCGGCCCCCAAATTAAATCTTAATATATGGTTTATATTTTATACTTAGAATATATCTTCTTTACTGACTTTTAATTCCTAATTAATAATTGCTCTTTAAAAATTTTTTTCATCAAAAAGTAGGTGCACACTGTCCCAAACCTTAAGAGTTTTACCACAATTGACTATTTTAAATTTAAGTTACTTAAAAAGAAGAAGACATTTCCTCTGTTGGTCTAGCCACATTGCAAGTACTGCATAGCTATTCATATCGGCAGCCACCCTACTGGACAACAAAGATCTAACCGGCTGTTAATTTGTTGTGGATACATTGAATAATCAACGTAGTTAAGTCAAATGAGTCTGGCTGTAACACTCTAATCTATTATCACATTTGGGTAACCAATAATTAAGGGGAAATCATTATCATTGTAAAATTTGGTAACTGATAAATATTCAGGGTACTGTTCTTTGAGACCCCCAAAACAGCTTTTGCAGGCCTAACTCTATTGGGCGCTCATCAAACATATGGTCAGGTGAAAACAAATAGGTCAATAGACGTGGATCCATTTTCATTATTTTTTAAGGTCTGCAATCAGGGTGAGCAACCCCAACATTGTAGGACTCAGATAAAAATCACATTCATTCTCAGACCTTGTAGAACTAAATACAGAGTAAAACTGCCAAGTGGGCAATCTGTGCTGAAGAATTAACACGTTCCTTGAATTAAGAAAATACTTAAAGTATTAGCAGATGCTTCAACACTGTAACAAAGAAACAATAGTTTGATGAAAGTGAAATCCTTACAACAACAAAATGCAGAATTTCCTCTTCATTTATTTCATTTTTCAGTTTTCTGAACAAAGGCTGCATGGCTTTGCAGGGTCCACACCAGGCTTGGTAAACATCAATCACTAGATGATAACAGAGCTCGTAAGAAAAACAGAGGCACAGAACCTAGACACCAGCACGGCCCTAGCTTGGGCAGAGGCCAGGGCCAAGAGAGCAGGATTTCAGGTTGGGGATAGGAGGAGGTGGCACTCTGCAGGGTGTCCTGAAGTGACCTGGGACAATGGGACCTGGTACCTGTTAAGCCTTTGTTTTGCAGCATCTCTTCCCATAGGCTCTGACTGTTGATGACAGTCTGCAAAAAGCAAGATGTTATAGCTTGTGTCTAGATGTCCCCTCAAAGTCTCATGCTCCTCAGATATGGCTGCGATTAAGGGTGTGTGATAGCTAAATGGTTTTAGCACAGTTCTTTTTTTTTTTTTTGTGGGTACCGGGGGGTTGACCTCAGGACCTCGCAAGCCAGCAGGCGCCCATGCCACTGAGCGATATCACCGGCCCCTTTTTCGTGTGTGGGTTCCGGAAGTCGAACTCGGGCCCTCGCGCTTGCCAGGCAGGCGCTTAAGCCGCTGAGCCATCTCACCGGCCCTTTAGCACAGTTCTGGGTGTGGATAATGGAAGCCCCAGACTGGGCATGGGTGGTGCCAATCAATAGTTTTATAGCCTGGATGGAATATAAGGTGGAAAGAAGGAAGGAAGGCTTGCTGCTTGCTGCTTCCTTCCTGCCTGCCTTGCTGTGGACTGTTTCTCCTCTGCTGTGTTCCTCTGCCATGCTGCCCTGCCTTGGAGCCAGCTGATTACGAACTGAAACCTCTACAAACTGTGAGCCAAATAAACCTTTCCTCCTTTAACTTTGGATGTTGGGAATTTTGTCCCACCAAGGAGAAAAGTAACTAAGACACGAGGTGCTGTGAAAGGTCTTCAACTGCCAGGGCATCAGGTGCCGCAGTGGTAACGTGTCCAACCCACCTGTAACTGCACTTCGCCTCGCTTTTTGCTCGCCATTTATCTGCTCTCACAGGAAAAAGGAAGAAAAATGCAAATCATTCTGAGGAAATTTGAATCATATTGTCTTTCTACATTCAAACAGCCTCTTAATGTATTATAAAAATTTCCCTTTTTCAACTATCAGATGCAGCAGGCTTACTAGAGAGAGGACTCAGTTCCCTTTTCCTGCTGGGCTCTGTGGGTTGCTCACAGCTGTCACCCCATCTTATCCTCCCAACAAGCCTGGAGAAGGGAAGCAGTCAGCAGCTCTGGGCTGCTTAAACCGTCTGTGTCTTCTTCTGAAGGGGAATGGGGAGTTTCCTACACCTTCATTTGCACACAGGCTAGTTGTCCAGATCTGCTTACAAGGATGCTTAATTTTTAGAATGAAATCACTTGTGCTTTCTGAAGGACAGCATATTCATGCATGAGGCCAAGACTCCTTCAGCGTGTTCAGGGACCTTTGGGGTGACAGGAGGCACTGGGCTAAAACAAGGAAAGACCCCAGGAGATGACACCCCCATAAAGGTTTTGCGGACTCCAAGGGAAGGGACCCTGCGCTCACCTTGGGACAGCTGACCAAAAGGGATGCTCAGGGCTCCAGCACACCTCAGCCGCGGGTTGAGGACCATGGGCCCCTGCCGCGCTCTGGCCCCTCAGTGGTGGCTCTAAAGAGGACGAGGGGGACGCAGGCCTCCGGAAGATCGAGGGCGCCAACGTTTCCGACGCGAGCCCAGGTCGCCTCCCCCGCGGGGTCGCGAGTTTCCGGCCCCTGTCCCAGCCCTCGGGGACACCTCTGCGGTGCTGCTCCAAGGAAGGGACGACCCAGTGTTTCACCTCCGCCAGGCTCCTCTTCGCGCGCCTGCCTCAGTTTCCCCACAAGCTCCCCTGGCTTCCCACGTTCAGGTCGACTGTCTCTTTACTACGTAGACTTTGAGATCTTCCTGCGACCGCGCTTCGCGGAAAAGATTTAGGCTGGATGCGGCCGTGCTATCCCGGAATCCCAGCGCTGTAGGAGGCTGAGGGAGGAGGATTGCAAGTTTGAGCCCAGCCTGGGCAACATCTTAGCAAGACTATCTCAAAATAAAAATATTTTTTAATAAAAGGGCTGGGGATGTAGTTCAGTGTCACAAAAGCTCTGGGTTCAATCCCCAGTCCAAAAAAGAAAAGAAAAAAATCTCAGAACAGAGGAGCTCTAATTCATTCCAGCCCCAGCTCTCCTCAGTCTTTGCCTCCTGCGGCGACCCTGGTGGTGGATCGTCTTCCCCCTCCCCCTCCACTCTACTCTCTCCTAGAAGATGGACTCCCAGACCTCTTCTTTTTTTCTTTTTTAACTGTTTAGAACTCTGCACCTACAAATATGTTGCCAAAATGGTGTGCAGCGTTCCGACCCACCCTCCTCTCAGCTCTGCTAACCAGAACTGAGATCCGAGGAACCAGGGTGCCTCCATACAGCCCGCGCTTAATTGCTCGCAGACTTTGCACAAAGCAGCCCTTTGTCCCCACCAGTGTCCCTTTTCCTGGCCCAGGCTGGGCCACATGTCCCGCACTGTGTTTGGTTGGCCCCTCTAACTTGGCACCGTTCTTCTAGACAGTCTCTGACTTTTACACTGTTGACAGGACTGCCTTTTTTGTTTCACCGATCATCTCATTTGTAGAATTTATACCTAAAATATTTTTAAAGTAAACTTCAAAACATTCACTGTGGTTAAAAAATAATAATGGAAGAACTTTAACCATTTCTAAGGGCTCATTAGAGTTAAGCATATTTGCATGGTTGTGAAATCTCCAAACTTGCTCAGGTCCCCAAACTGGAGCTCTGCATCCATGAAAAAAACCTCCCCTTTTCCCCTACCCCAGGGTCCTAGCAACCACCTTTTCACTTTGTTTCTTAAACAGTAACTTAAAAACAAAACAAAACATAAAGCCTAAAAAACCTCTCCTATTCTTGCCCTATGAATTCTATCCTTTGCCCCCTCCTTAATGTGGCTTTTGACTTGATCAAGTTCTAGGGCTATAAATCCACCCATTGATCAATTGGCAGGCCCTCCTTCATGGTGACCCTTTTCTGATTGGACTGTGAGCTAACTTGTGACAGATATTGTGTGTGTGTGAGGTTCGGTATCAGGTCTGTGGAACTGTGTCTACTTTCTGTATCTTTTCCTGGCCCCATCAATAATCAAAGTGCCAGAACAGTTGTATGTTAATTTCTCAGCTTAGCTCTCCTATTGCATATGGACAACTGGAAAATCCAAACGTGTCTATGGATGGCATAACCCTGGGCCCTGAATTTATCGCTGTGACACTGCATTATAAGAAATATATTTGGTCTCCACTCCAGGTCCTGGCACAGAGCTCCTAAAACCCTTATAATTTTTTAAGTGGTAGAGGTGCTAAGAACATCTTTTATTCTACTGTTTGACCTTTGACCTCAGGTCTAGACACAGAGCTCCTAAGGCCTTTGAAATTTCCTGAATAGTAGAGGAGCCTTCTGTTCCAGTGAAGCAATGAGTGCACTCATAGCTTCAGGATGGGAACTGGTCACCAGGAACACCAAGCCATGATCAGGAGCTTGGAACTTTCAGCCTCCCCTTCTTATTTATGGAAGGAAGAAGGATTAGATATTTATTTTAAAAATCAAACTGCCTACATGATGAAGGATCCATAAAATCCTTTAATTATGAAGTTTGCAGAGCTTCTAACTTGGTAAAGACATCACCAGACCAGAAAGCCACACACAACTCCACAGGGAAGAAACTCCTGCACTAGAAGCTGTTCATCTGCATCTTTTATCATATCCTTTATAAGAAACCACTACTCATATGTAAATATTTTCCTGAGTTCTGTGAGCTATTCTAGCACACTATGAAACCTGAGAAGGAGACGATTAGGTCCCCCAGTTTAAAACTAAGTTGGACAGAAGTGTGGATAACCCGGGAACCAGTAGTTGAATTTAGCATCTGAAGCAGGGGCAGTCCTTTGAGACTGAGCCCTTATCCTGTGGAATCTGTACTGACTCTAAGTAGTTAGTAGCACAAGTGAAGTGTTGGGTGCCCTGTTGGAGTCTGGAGAGAAAAAGAACGGGATGGTGTGTGTGTAGAGGGGATCACAGATTTTGGTGAGCAGAGGAAGAAGCAAATTTTTTCTTTCACTTGTTGACTTTTTAGCCACAGAGAATTCCGTGTGGATACCGAGGTTCCCTTCCCTAAGCTGGTATGTGTAAGTGTGGGGGGGACCTAGACCATTTCAGAAACAGGTCACTGTGTTCTATTTCCAGCGGCGTATTGCTAGCAGTCATTCCCACTACCCGTGCATTGGAAGTTGAATCCTCGACTTTCAGTCTGTAGTATGTGGACCTGGGGATGTGGACATCATAATCCCAGGCCCGCTTTTTAAGTCTAGTTCTCCTCTTAGATACTGCAGTCATCCTCCTTTCTGTTTCAATCCTGCTAACCCTTAGGACCTTTATATCTTGTTTTGTTTCTCTAACCTGGCAACTTCTCTTAGATTTGATCTAAATTTCAAACCTTTTATTTATTTATTTATTTTTGTGTGGGTACCGGAAGTCAACCTCAGGACCTCGCGCTTGCTGGGCAGGTGCTTATGCCACTGAGCCATCTCACCTGCCCCAATTTCAAACCTTTTAACCAAAAATATTTAAGCTCTCTTATTCGGTATTTCCTTATTTGGACTTAGATGGAACATCCATCAGCCATGTTGGCCAGAAAGTAACGCATTGTTTTTCTATCTCAGTCATGCCTCCCCTATGACTTGAGGATTATTAATTATGCTTACGAATCAAACTTGCCTTAAGATTTCCTTGGTTTCAGAATTGTACAGTAGACAACTTTCAGAATTGTACTTCTAGGGCTGGTGAGATGGCTCAGCGGTATAAGCACCTGCCTGGCAAGCACGAGGTCCTGAGCTCAACTCCCGGTACCCACATACGAAAAAAGGGCTGGTGATATTGCTCAGTGGCACAAGCACCTGCTGGCGAGTGAGGTCCTGAGTTCGACCCCCGGTACCCACAAAAAAAAAAAAAAAAAAAAAAAAAGAATTGTACTTCTAAACTTGCCTTCGCCTTATCCAGAGGCCAAACTTACTCAGGTGCAAAATCTCCAGTCTAACTCTATGTTTCCAGTAAGATTCTCTTTGGTCTACTGAGGCAGCATCTTTCTCACAAATTTTCTATCTTTTGCTAGAAGAAGAAAAATACAGCTATCACACCCAATATGCCAGACTATATTTGTCCTGGATTTCAGTAGCTGGGAATGCACCTACAGAATGCATTGCTTTGCTTGCCTGGCATCTTACTAATATGCACAGTGGTTTCTCGCTGTCTCCCTCGCTGTGAGTTAGCTAACTTCTGGAGCCCCTGTCACAAGCTTGAGTGTTTCAGCTCAGTTTTGTTTATTGTCTCTCCCAGAAAGCCATCTGGTAAACCTCTGGGGAACCTCAGTTGTCCTGTGGGCTTGTGTTGACAACAACGCAGGTGAAGTAAGTTTCCGTCTTTAGAAACTTTTCTTTGCATAGCAATTATTGTGTTGAACCAAAGAATAACCAAGAGTCAGTTTGCTGACAACCTGACCCTGGTAAAACTGCAGTGATAGAAAGCAGAGAAGACTCCTTTTGATGTAAAATGAGGCAGAATGAATGGGTAATATATGCCTTTTCTAGATGGGATAAAGCCCTATTCAGACATCCTTTTATAGACAATTCTGCTCACCCCAGGGATGAGGACCTTGTTTAAAAAGTTCGTTGTGTTCTTTTACTCTGTGGTTAGTTCCTAAATCTCAACCCATGTGCAAGATTTGGGCGAAATATTCTTTATTTTATTTTATTTTATTTTATTATTATTGGGGCGTGTGTGTGTGTGTGTGTGTGTGTGTCTGTGTGTGTGTGTGTGTGTGGTACTGGAGAATAAATCCAGGGCCTTTGCACTGAGCCATGTCCCCAGGACTTTTTTATTTTTTATTTTGAGACAGGATCTCCCTAATTTGCCTACACAGTGCTGAAACTTGTGATCCACCTGCCTCAGCCTCCCAGGCTGCTGGAATTATAGGCATATGCCACTCCAGCTGGCTTCAAATTTTCTTTAATGAAGTGTTTCTTGTTACTCCCAAAAGATGCAATTTTGTAGGTGCCTACAAGAAGAGTTTAGCAAGTGCCACAAATGTGTAAGCAAATAAATCAGGCAAATTTTTCACATAACACTTTTGGTTTTTAAGTGGAAATATCATTGCAACAAAAATAAATTCTCATTTATTCTTAAATAAGAACAAATATTGGTTGGATGTTGAATTCCCCCAAAGATCCCTGAGTTGAATGCTTGGTCTCTGGGTTTGTACTATTAGGAGGTGATGCAGTCTTTAGGAAGTGCAGCTTTTAGGTCTTTGGGGGATGTGCCCTTGGCTTGGGGGCACCCCTTCATTTTTTTCTTTTGCTTCCTGGCTATGACATGAGCAGTTTTTTCTGCTGTGTGCTCCCTGCCATACCACCCCGTATCACTGGCAAGAGGCCAAAGCAATGGGTCCACCCAGTGTTGGGCTTGAACCTCCAAGACTGTGAGCAAATTAAATCCTTTCTTTTTTTGTTATAGTGACAGAAAACTAAATAACACACTTACCGCTGAAATACACAAGGCAATAGGTAAAGTTATTTTTTTTAGCATCATCATTCTATAATAGCAAACGACTTTGAAACATAAACCTCATGAGATTTTGATTTGGGTCTTACCAGAATTGACTTCAAGGACAAAAACACTCTGAAAATGTTAATTATAAGAAATCGTGTTTATATTTTATTATAAGAGAGGCTATAAGTGCCAAATAGCCTCTGAAAGATACTAATCCTAAAGAAATCTTATTGTTTTACTCCTTGCATATATCCAAATTTGCCTCTCCAGATTCATTAAAGGTGCTCTCTCCCTTGATGATGCATCATTTTTTTGCCTTCATGCCACACTGTGCATAGTGCTTAACTTTGTTCTTGAGGCATAAGTTTGTGGGCACTTAATTGTTATGTTCATGTGTGCCCAAGCTCTCTCGATAGGTGTTGTTATGGCTTGTATCTAGATGTCCCTCCAAAGCCTCATATGCTCATAGGCAGGACTTTTGGGGACATGTCTGGATCATGGGTGTGTGATGTTGGTTTAGGATGTGTGATACTGGGATTAAGGATGTGTGATAACTAAATTGGTTTAGCATAGTTCTGGGTATGGGTAATAAAATCCTCACCCTATGTGTGGGTGGCACCAATAAGTAGGCTTGTAGCCTGGATGGAATATACAGGGACAGAAAGAAGGCAGGTTTCCTGCTTGCTGTTTTCTGCCTGCCCTGCCATGGACTGTTTCTCCTCTGCCATGCTGCCCTGCCTTGGAGAGAGAGCTGACAGTGGATTGAAACTGCTATAAACTGTGAGCTAAAATAAATCGTTCTTCCTTAACTTGTGAGTGTTGGGTATTTTGTCCTAGGAATGAGAAAAGTAATCAAGACAGGTGTGAAGGCCCAAAGAATAGGAACTGGGTTGCAGAATTATTTACTCTACTCCTCTTGGAGTTCTTCTCTCTGGCACCTACTTCCACCATTTGTACCTAACACTCAAAAGTTAGTTAGCACATTAGTGCATTCAGAAATAGCAGATATTCTCGGTAAGCCTATGAACTCTTTAATTAGGATAAATAAAACTCTTTAGATTCAACCCATTTTTTCCAGATAATTAATTACATTTTAAGAAAAATAAATTATTTAAGAACTTTAAGTTCACTACTTCAGTTACAAATAAAAGTAAACTAATCTTCTCTTTGACAGTATTGTATGCAAGTCTTCCTATTTTCTTTAGACAAAAGTGCCAGATTCTAAATCCAATTTAAAAAGAAACCTGGTAAATAATTCTGAACATATATTTTTTTCTCTTGCAGTGAACACAAAAATAAGAATACTGAGAATAACGAAAATTCATAATATTAAAATTTTCAGACAGAAGGAATCTATTGCTACAGCACCTACTGGGAATGGCAAGATCAATGGGTCTGGACTGGGAAATAATTCTGGGCAGCCTCTGAAGCTGAGCAGACCCGCTGGCCTGAAATGAATCAGGAAGCAGCTTTGAACATCCCCGTGTACCTCCTGGCTCAGTGATTCAGAAACTTGCAATAAACCAGGACGGTCACCACTTTTCTCCAGTTTAGGCACTGATCTGTAAGGCAATTGGACTATTTGTTTTCTGCCCACCACTATATTTCTTGCTGTATTTATTGAAGATCACAATTCTTACTAAATAAGAAAGCTAAGTGTGGAAGAGAGGAAGAAATAGCTTGTGATAACCCTCGCAGTCAGAATCACTGAAGTTCTGGTAAATGATAATAACCAGCTCTCCTCAAAAAATGGATATACTGAAGGCTTACACATTTAATTAATATCAATGGAATGTCACACAGAAACGATCATAAAATGTACAATATTCTTCATTGCAAATTCTATACAGACAATTGATTTTTACAGAATGTTTTCATTGATTGTTGCCAAACCCTTATACCCATAGTCAATTTATGGTTGCAGTTCATTCAAAACTTGCCAGATTTACAATATGAATAAGTGCTTGTTTATGATCTCATGAGTACGTGTAGTTCCAATGGGAATACAGGTTAATATTTTCATTTCTGTTAATGATGAAGACGTGTTGGAATTTCACTCACTGGTCAAAGACATGGGCAACTTCTTGCTGAATCAATAATGGTTTTCAAATCCCAAAGACTATTTCTCTGTTGTTGAGTGCTATTTAGAATGGAACAACAACAGACGCAACATACTTTTAATTTTAATCTGTGATAAGAATTAATAAAACAATGAATCAAGGCCCCTGATTTGTAGGACTGGCAGATTTTTATGGTATTAAATATTCCCAAAAGAATAAATTTTAAGGGCCGGTGAGATGGCTCAGTGGCTTAAGCGCCTGCCCGGCAAGCGCCAGGGCCCCGAGTTCGACTCCCGGAACCCACATACGAAAAAGGGGCTGGTGATATCGCTCAGCGGCATGGGCGCCTGCTGGCGCACGAGGTCCTGAGGTCGACCCCCCAGTAACCCCCCCAGAAAAAAAAAAAAAAGAATAAATTTTAAGTTCCAGCATGATGTCACCGAACAAAAGGATGTCCATTAGCATGTCATACATTTTCACCTAAATATATGACACTATAAATAAACTCAAAAGCATAGAAAATAGCAAAATGTAACAAAGCTGGAAGGAAGTGATGAGTTTTGAGTATTTATTATTTTTTTGGCAAGTGACAGACTTCAGAAAATGTTTATAAGTAGTTATTGGACAAACACTAATATTCAGGATGTACATAATCCACAACACAATAGACAAAGTACCCAAAAGAACTTTAGAGAAATAGAAATTCAAAATATCTGAGAAAATACCTCCATGCACTTAAACTTACTAGAAATCATAGATGTGATTAAAACAAAATACTGATTACTGAAATACTGTCTTTCAATAATCAAATTTGTAAAACTTAAGGAGTTCAGTAGCATCTCAAGTGTGGTAAAGAGATTTTCATACACAGCTCTTATAAGAATAAGTTGAAAGAACAATACCATTTCTTGATTTTTACCTAAAAGTCACACTTACCTGTATGCTTGAAGAAGGATTATAGAGATATTTATTCTAGAATTGTTTATCAAAGTAAAACCATGGAAACCACCCAAATTTTCAACAACAGGGAAACAGTTACATAAAATATACTGTACCTATCTTATTGAATACTGTATCAATGTATATGTGTTACTGCATACTGGAAAAAGATCTGTAGGCATTGGATGAAAATACCATCAAGTTATATTTTTGAATGAAAATAGTAGGTGGCACAGTTTTATGAGTAATATGGTTTCATTTAAGAACAAATTTATACATATGTCCCCCAATCTTACAGTTCTTTAAAAATATACGTTCTCATTTTTTTACTCATCTATTGTAATAAGTGCCTCCCATGTGCCAAACACTTCTAAAACATGATATGGACTGTAAGGATGTGTTTAAATCTATACAGAAGCTCTAAAATACAGACCTATGAGGTAACAGTGGTTTTTACCTGAGGTGCTGCTCAGAATATGTTATGGGTCAAATGAGACATTGTTATATCTGCAGTATTTGGATACTAATGCTGAAAACTGTCAAGTATTACTTGCATCATCAAAATATATTAAGTCTAAAGAAATAATTAATGACCTGTGAGCAACGTTACTTAACAGGATTAAAACTGAATGCAAAATAAGTGACCTAGAAAGAGAACAGGGTTATATTAAAGGACGTTAATACTGAAAATATTGTATTAATTATAATTAATATTAAGGAATGTTAATATGACAAGTGTATTGAAAATATGGTGTTCATCCTTGAGTAATGGCAATTATTTGTTATCTACATTTTATTTGCATACTTTGTATTTTTCATATTTTGCGCTATTATATTTACAAAAAGCACACAAAAAGAGATGAAATCTTATGTACAAAAATCAGTAAATATTTTAAAATCCATTTTCCTCGATATTCTTTCTTTTTTTTTGTGGGTACCGGGGGTCGACCTCAGGACCTTGCATGCCAGCAGGTGCCCATGCTGCTGAGCGATATCACTGGCCCTTTTTTCGTATGTGGGTTCCGGGAGTCAAACTTGGGCCCTCGTGCTTGCCAGGCAGGCGCTTGTGCCGCTGAACTATCTCACCAGCCCAACTTCCTTGATATTCTTACAGAGATTTTCTTTGATAGCCTTGAGTTCTTTTCCAAATACTCCTCAACTATACAGCAAATGAAAATTAATTTTCACCTTAGCTGCTTTTTCTTTCTCCTTGAATGTGGTGTCTCTTTTTTTTTATAAGTGTGATTGCCTTTTTGGTTTTTTTTTTTCCTAAGCCCATGGGCAGGTTTTCAGAAGCACTGTGGCATTAGGCTGTATTTCCTTTAGTAGGTAATTCAGTGTTCATCCAAAGATATTTCCTCTTTGTCTTTGAAAAGAAAAGGCACAGACTTTTGAGCCTACAAATGCAGGCTTGAACCTCGGCTTTGCCTTTTTCCCTCACTCTGACCCGGAAGAAGTTCCATATAACTGTTCTAACTTTAGTTTCCTTGCTTCAAATAGGGCTTGCAGTAGCATCTTTGTGAGACTGGTAATACGAAGGGCAAACAGGGACTAGGAAGGGTGTTATATGATGTTGGTCCATGGATTTACTTCTCTCCTGACTTTGTTTCCTTCCGAGACAACTACAGAATTTTAAAAGACATAAGATGCCCCAACTAGTATGATAACTGAAAGCAAATTTTCTAACAAAAATTTCACAGAAATTAATGGATTCTACATTTAAAAATCTCCTACCTAGTACGGTGAGGCACGCTGGGAGGCTGAGCCAGGAAGATAGCAACAAGGGCTCAACTTAGCAAGACCCTATCAATCAATCAATAAATGAGTGAATGAATGAATGAATGAATGAGTAAATAAATAAATAAAGGGTCTGGTGATGTAGTTCAGTGCAAAGGCCCTGGGTTCTATCTCCAGCACCACAAAAATAATTCTTAATTCCTAAAATGTTAAAATTCCTAAGAGGTTTGAAATGTTTCCTCTTGCTTTTATTTCCTCAGTGAAATATCAACCCAGCCTCTTATTCTTGTTGAAGCCCTTACATGAATTTTTCATTTGCACATATTTAGAAAAACGGACCACGACATTGTTTATGGTCGCTTGTATTTGAGTTTTATAATTAAACACATTTACATGCAACTCCCCCAGATGTCCAGCAGGTGGCCATGTGCATGGCTGTGGTGGCCTTGGAGAAGCAGCACAGTAGAAAATGGACCATTTCTGAGCACATTCTGCCCCATGGATCTGAAGTCCCCCCTCCCTACTCCTTGACTCCCAAACTGGAGCATGAGAGATAAAAAGAGAAAGCCAGGGGTGGTGACCCAGCACTCTGGGAGGCTGAGGCAAGGAGATGGAAAGTTCAAGCCCAACCTGAGTAACTTAAGAATCTTAGCAAGACGCTGTCTCGAAATACAAAATTTTAAAAATCCTAAGGATGATGCTTAGTGCAAGGCCCTGGATTCATTCATATATATACACCTACATACGCATTCATACATATATACACATATATGAAAGCCAAATACATATATATGTGACCTCCTATCCCAGGGCTCCACATTGGTTTATCTGTTCCCCGTCACTTCATACCCCAGTATTAAACTGACAACCCTGCCTGAGAGGTGCGTGATGCTCTGGGACTCACACCTACCCAAGCTGTCCTAGGTCAGCTCTTCTCAGCTTTTTTGAGGGGTGGTCTCAGTCCCGACAGGGAAGAGTTTCTGGGCAGCCTGACAGTGCAGCCAGAAAGGTGGCCATGGCGAGCCCACCAAGGAGGCTGAGGAGCCCGCCCTACCCTCTCCCCTTGTAGCTGACCTCTCTAATCAGCCCTACTGTGCTCCTATCAGATTTCTGCCCTGTCTGGAAGAACCCGAGAAGCTGTACTACAGGAGCTCTGAGGTCTGCGAGCTGGAGAGTCCAGGTTCCATCATGAGCCGGATGGTGATGTCTCCAAGCGTGAGGAGCAGGACAGCCCGTCCCAGGTGAGACCTGCAGGCAGATGCCTCGCCTCTTCCCTGACCTTGATCCTGCGCCCCACGCATCCCAGGGTGTATTTTGTGTTTTCAGACAAATCTGCAGTTATTTCACGGGTGTCTTTATACCAAAACCAACTTTCCTCCTTCCCGGAATGACTTTCCAATTGCATTTTCATCTGTACTAGCGCAGCAGTCAAAAAGAAAAATTCTCCTGTGGATCTGAATTTTAACACTCGCCAGAAGTTAATGTGGAATTCAATTTGAGATAGGATCCCAAACCGGAACTCCTCAGGGAATCAGATTACAGGCTCATCATGGAAGATACTTGGAGGAGAGGGAGCTGTGGGCCAGAGTGGGGAAATGACATGGGACAGAAATCCCCTAAAAGTGGTAGGGAGAAGGCAGGCAGGGAGTTTGAGAGTTCCTGGTGATCTAAGGTGTTTGCTTTAAATGGAGGCCTTTGGTTTTATACAAGGGATGACTGGAATCTGCTGTGAATGTTTAAAAATATAAAAAGAACACTTCTATGGTGAAAGACATGTTACCAAGAATGATTTAAATGTGTTTGAAACAAGGGGGAGTATTTGGGTGGGGGATGATGGCAATGTGACTTTTACTGTAATAAATTACAGTGGTACCTTGGTTCACAAACTTAATCTGTGCCACAATTCTGGGGAAATGGCCATGTTCCTATGAGGAAGATGGCCAGGTTTGTGTTTGTGTGGGGAAGTTGGCATGGTCCTGTTCATCACCTGATGCAGAGTTTGCGAAAGGAAGCAAAATTCATGAACAGAGGTAGTACTGTATTTTCTTTAAATATTTACTGTCTTTTTCAGTCACATTCCATTGATCAACTATTTACAGCAAAATCTGTCAAATAAAAACATGATGCTCATCCACCTTATTCACCAGATCTGGCACTGTGTGACTTCTGGCTCTTCCCCAAAGTCAAAATGAACAGAAAAGGGAAATGTTTTGAATTGATTCAGGGCATCAAGGCAGCCATGATGGTGTGACTAAAGATATTCATGAAAGAGGACTTCCAGAACTGCTTCAGAAAGTGGCAAGAATGGGATAAATGTGTTGGAAGCAAGGGGGAGGATTTCGAGGGGGATTAGTAATAATGTGTCTTTTACTGCAATTTTTAAAAAATTTAAACACACACCATATGGTATTTCTTGTTCATACTGGGTATTTCTGGGTCTAGAAGAGCTGGTAAGCTTGGGACAAATGTCTCCAACCAAGGAGACTGTGCTGAGAAAGACACCCCAGACTTTGTCCTGGGACAGGTGTAAGGAATGGTGATAGCAGCAGCAGTGAGCTCATCCAGTGTGGTGGATTGGCAACTGGTGGTCAACTTGTAACACCCAGCTGAACTGAATCAGTGTGGAGGGCCCACCTGAGGACTATTGCCAATAACGTAAAAAGGAGAACTGGAGAGGAAGAGGTGTTGCTGTTGGTTCTCCTCGAGGAGCTTGTCACGCTGGCTTTCCTGATAGGAACTTGGCTGTTCTCATCGTTGGAGGAGCTTGGAACTTCATTGTCACTGAGGATGGCTGTAGTACTTTTCGGGGGAGCTCTGGTCCTTGCTTTGAATGTCGCTTCCTGGCTCTGGTGCAGATCCCTTAGCCTGCTAGCACAGATCCTTCATCCCTCTGTCACAGACTTTCTAGCTTCCACCACTGACCTTTGAGCCTTCCCAGCACTTATCTGTGAAACAGACTTGCATGAGATATTGTCGTGGGCTCTAGGCTTCCAGTTGGACTTATGGGGGCATTGTCATGGGCTCTAAGTCTTCAGCTGGACTCATGCAGGACACTGCTGTGGAATCCAGGCCCTCAGCTGGATTCGTTGGGTCTTTAGTGTGTGGACACATTTCCTGCACTCTTTTTGTATTTGACTCTTTGGGTGACTATTATGAAATAATCCTATAAATTATGTGTCCTGTATTGTATCGTTTCCCCTGCAAACCCTGACTACATTGTCCAGGGACTAAGTGGTTGTAGTGCCAAAATCAGGAGCTACCCAGGAAAAGCAATGGATAAAAGTGGTCCCCAGCCCCACTGTGAGCAGCAAAGAAGTCCTCAATCAGGGAGAGCAGCCTGACTCAGCTCAGAAAGTCTCAGCTGCAGGACGGCTGCTGAGGCCCCCATCTTCTACTAAGGAAGTGGGTACCACCTGGGAAATTCCCCAAATGGGAAGTCTGGCTACACCAGGCTCAGTAAGATCCTGCCAATTTCTCTCATTTTGGCCTGGGAAATATCCATTTGTTGTGAATGTAATGTTATGGAGAAGAATGATATTTATAACGTGTTCCTACGGGGAGTGTAGGAAAGATATTGTTCTTCTTGAGATAAAATGGTGAAAACTCCAAAGCAGAAAAAATAATGATGGGCACCAGGCGGCATCTCATACATTATTTCTAAATACTGCAATCTTTAAACTGAGCTACATCCCCAACCTTTTATTTACTTTTCATTTTATTTATGTCTCACTAAGTCACCACATTGCCCAGGCTGAGCTCAAACTTGTGATCCTCCTGACTCAGCTTCCCAGAGTTCAGGGATTACAGGTCACCATGCCTGGCAATATAAGATTCTTTTAACAATTGTATTTGTGCTTTGTGCTTTCTCAAAATACTCTTAATCTTTGCAGTCCTTTTCATCTGGTGTTTGGTGAGATAATTAAACCCAAATATTCATTTAAATTCACTAGGAAACTTTGTAACACCCATAGTTTAGAAGTGTCAAAGCCCATGACTCTGGTTCTGTTATGTTCCGTTCCTGTGCGTTAGGAATAGACATACATAGGTACACAGAAATCTTGGAACCTTACTACCATAGAGATTCTGTTTTAGTTCTGATTTCATGTGAGCATAGTCTTTTGCGTCTTTTCTCTTATTCTCAAGTTAGGTAGTTGAACTGCACAACTCAGCATGCAGTTACACTGGTGTACACACAGGTTTGTTTAAAGTTGTTTTCCTCTAATTATTTAGAGTAACTAATGTCTGCCCTTCCTTTACTAGACCGTATACACCTGTAGGCAGGAAGAGCTAAACACAGGTTCATTTTGTTGCTCACAATTTCTAAGAATTCACATTCACTTTAAGTAGCCAAAGGTGACTTCTACTGAGCGCTCCCAAGAGGACATTGGGCTCCAAGAATTCCCTGTTTTTCTGGAACCATAGTTGCATAAGCATTGGGAACCTGTGTGTCTGGTGGAGATGACTTAGTAACTTCATATCATCCAGGGTGCATTTTTGGAATGCACAACAATTAATCTTCTTGAAGCTATACACATTCACTGCTCTCAACTCTGGAAAAGAATTCTGATCTTCCAGATGTGGAAATCCAGGCCCTGAAATGGTAAGAAAACAGACCGTGGAATAGAGCTTTCATGTGGAAAACTTATTTGAAAGTTAAAGAAAATTTAGAACTTAGCTTTCCCCAGACTTAGAATATAAAAAGAAAAAAGATGTCAGTGGCTTCCACATTTCTTGTAAAGCTTGAAACTATGCTCTTTCCTTTACCCACTGACATGTCAGCACCCACCTTATCCCTGTCTCACCTGAGACAGATGCACACCTTTTCTTCCTCACTTTCTCCTGCCTTTGGTTGGATAACGAAAGGATGGCAGGGCAAAGCAGTACCTTTCCAAAGAGTACTTAAGTTTTTAAACTTCTGCTTCTTATTTTGGCATAGATGACTACCGCTCCTCCAAGTGTGGCTTTCATGGTCCCCCTGGGAAGTAAATGATGCCAGGTCAAGTGAATGATTCTGGTTGTGACATGTTTAGTTTCACTCTGGGGACTTCTAGATATGGACACGTTCTCTCTACACTCTCTTCTTTTCTCGCTTAAAATCACGAGACAGAGGAGCCTGGGTACTTGGCCACTGGCTGGATGGCAGCTGCCTTGGCTTTAGAATGAGGGACAAATAAACCTCTGATATGTCATTGACATTTGGCATTTATTTGTTACCTCGAAACTGTATTTTCCAGTCTGTTCTGGCTAATGCATGCTTGAAAAGAAATTCTTGTTCAGCATCACAAATGAGAAAAAAATCAGTATATGGCTGTCCAGTATGTCCTCACACATTTTTGTATGCACATGTGTAGAAATCTAAGCACACTGTATCTGTAATAATGTAACTCAGCTGCATGGACTCAAATAACAATAATTTAAAAGTATAGGAGTTTGTTTTTCTCACGGTAAGGAAAAATGTAGACATAGCCAGCTCAGGAATAGTGAATCATCCACAAAATAGAGCTCAATTCCTGGGCACTGAATTCCCTTTGCTTACTGGGGTTGCTTAGTCCCAATGATTTTACCTCTGATTATCCAGAAATAGGAACCCTAGGATGGGCAATGATAGCAGGTGCTTGGGGATTAGAGGTGCACTAGAAGACCAGGAGGAAGTGACAGTTAGTGGAGTGTGTGGGGTGCACAGGCTGGGCAGGGCATGGTTGGGAAGCAGGGCCAGATCTGTAGTTGCCTGGATCTCCTATGATGTCGTTGGAAGATATCTGGATAGCAAGGGAAAACTGAAGGATTCCACAGAGAAAAACGACCCCATCATTTATGACACTTAGAATCACCTCTTTGGCTGGCAAATGCAGAATGGTTTGGAGGAAAACAAATAAGATTGGAAAATAGAGGGCAGGGTTGGGCATTGGACACCCCACATGAGAATGATGGACAGTCAGAAGACACCCAGGAGAGGCACTAAAAAGCATATTGCACCACAAGAGGCTTGGGAAGCATGTGACACACTTTCTTGGCATACCTCACAGTTACAGGAATATTTTTGGTTTCCCAATGCATACAAAAGTTATGCTTACACGATAGTAAGTGTACAGTAGCATTAGGTCTTAAAAAATTATGTACCTCAATTTAAAAAATACTTTACGGGCCGGTGAGATGGCTCAGCGGCGTAAGCGCCTGCCTTGCAAGCGCGAAGACCCGAGTTCGACTCCCGGAACCCACATACGAAAAAGGGGCCGGTGATATCGCTCAGCGGCACGGGCGCCTGTTGGTGCGCGAGGTCCTGAGGTCGTCCCCCCGGTACCCACAAAAAAAAAAAAAATACTTTATTGCTAAGAAATGCTATTGATTATCCGAGCTTTAAGAAAAATATAACTATGTGGTGCGCACACGCCTTTGGCCAGAGGACCGACAGGAACCCGAGACCTAGGACAGCCGGCCCCAGGTGCGTGGAGTAATCAGCGAGACCAGCATCATGGAAGTATCCAAAGCAGCAGCGAGGAGCCAGCAGTTGGGCTCTGGAGAACTCCACCAACAGAAGACCAGTGCCAGTGCCCACATGCAGAGGCCAAGATAAGCTTCATACCCAGCACAGTTCCCATGGCAAACTTGGCTGGAGTACACAGAACATTTCTGGGATCTGACATGGAGACTATCACAGAACTTGTAAACACCAGAGGTATTTTACTACTTTTATTCTCCCTCTTTGTCTGACTGTCTATACATTTCCTGTCTAGTTGGAAGTCGTCTTGTTTTGTCTTGTATTTTGTGGTTATTGTTGTTTTGGGTTTTTTTTTTTTCTTTTTCTATTTTTTTTTCCTTCTCCTTTTCTTGGCTCTATTTTTTTTCTTTTTCTTCTTTTCTACTTTTCTTTCCCACTCTCTCTTTCTTCCTCCTTTTTTTCACTATTTAGGTTTCTTACCTTTCTTTTTCATTTTCTTCTGTTGATAATCTTTCTCTCGTTCCTCAACTACTTTTTGAATTTAAACTTTCAAGTGAGTAAACATTGTCTCTGCCCTTTCTGATTACTCCTTTTCATTCTATTACATTCTTTCCCTCCTATGTCCTCCAGTTTCCCAAAACTCGCGTGACCATCCTTTGACCTCCAGCCTTGATTCTACTATATTTGACCACATTCATCAATTTAGCCTGTCCCCTACCCATCTTAACCCCACCCCCCCACAAAAGGGTAAAACCACTCCACTAAGGGGAAAATCACTGCATACAAGTACATGGTATATGTTTGATTTTGTTGTATAACTTCAGAGTTTGCTCCTGTGGTTGGAGCAGTTTACTGGTTACCATTGTTTGTCAGTAGGTAAGTGGTACTTGAAGCTATTGTTCTTACTAACTGTACTACTTTAGACAGGATGTCATACATGTTATAATCAGTTTTCTCCCCTGTATGATAACGCTGTGATAATATGAGGGTCATAAAAGGATTGGGTGCTGAGCAAAATAGTAACTTTGCATCCTTTACAAAGTGGGAAACTAGGTTTTTGGGATAGCTATAAAGAACCACCTACATCTAGAGGACATCCCTGAAGAACAGATGTCTCCAACGGAAGCCTCAATACTAGCGATAGGGCCGGTGAGACGGCTCAGCGGCTTAAGCGCCTGCTTAAGCGCGAAGGCCCGAGTTCGACTCCCGGAACCCACATACGAAAAAGGGGCCGGTGATATCGCTCAGCGGCACGGGTGCCTGTTGGCGCGTGAGGTCCTGAGGTCGTCCCCCCGGTACCCACAAAAAAAAAAAAAATACTAGCGATAAAGCTATCTATAATAAGAAATCGGCAAGCATCAACATAAAAACAAAATATAATAAAAAGAGAAAATAGAAAATAACAAGACACATAAGCAAAATGCAACCCCAGATTCCCAACCTACCCAAGACAAGCCTGGAACTAAGTGAGACAGGTGAAATTGAAAGTCAAACCCTGGAACTTTCTGAAATGATAGCAACAGAAGTGAAAAAACAAGTGGAAAAAGCTATAGAGAAAAAGGTACAAAAAGAAATGATGCTTACAATCAAAGATATTAGAGAAGGCAAATAAAAAAATAAAGCTTAAAAAAATGATGGAAACAATGAATGCCCAACATAAGAAAGAAATGGAATCCATGAAAGAGATCCTAACAGAAATCCAAGAGATTTAAACCTCCATTGAAAGTATATGCAACAGATTGAATGAAGGAGAGGATAGAATATCAGATCTTGAAGACAAAATTGCAGCAAGTGATCATGAAAAGAAAGATATCTTGAAAATAGCAAGAGACCATAAAAAATCAATCCAACGGCTACAAAATGAAGCAAAGGAGAATAATATAACATTGACCGGGGTCAGTGAGAAAGCTGGAGACAGTGCAAATGCCATAAAAATCTCTCCACAGAAATAATTGCAGAAAACCTCCCAAGCGTGGATAAAGTATTTGACTTACAAATAAATGAAGCATATAGAACTCCAAAAGCCATGACCAAAATAAAACTACACCAAGACATATAATAATCAAGAATCAAGAAATTCAGCACAAGAACAGAATATTAAAAGCTGTTAGAGAAAAGAAACAGATCACCTATAAAGGAAAGCCCATCAGAATCACAGTAAACTTCTCAACTCAAACCTTCAAGTCAAGAAGAACTTGGAGTGCAGTACTTCAAGTCCTGAAAGAAAACAACTTCCAACCCAGATTGATGTACCCTGCAAAACTATCTTTCAAAATTAATGGAGAAATAAGATACTTCCATGACAAAGAACAGTTGAAGAAATCCATGACCAACAAACCAACCCTACAAAGAGTACTGAAAGATATTCTAGACAGAGCTAAAAATGACCACAATTCCAAGAACAACAACAGAAAGAAACCACCAGGCAGGGCAAGCAATTAAACAGAGGGGAAAAGCAGGGAACCAACATCAGGAAAATATCATGACAAAGATAAGACAATACATATTAGTTATAACCATCAATGTAAATGGCCTCAATTCACTAATCAAAAGAAACAGACTGGCAGAATGGATCAAGAAACAAGATCCAACAATATGCTGTATACAAGAAACACATTTAACTCAAAAAAAAATTCATAGAATGAAAGTCAAAGGATGGAAAACAATCTTCCGTGCAACAGGAATCCAGAAAAAAGCAGGAGTAGATATATACTGTTTGCAGACAATGTGAACTTCAAACCAAGAATGATCAAAAGAGATAAAGAGGGTCACTACATACTTGTTAGGGGAAAACTTCAAGAGGAAGAGATAACAATCATAAATATGTATGCACCAAACATGGGAGCACTCAAGTATATAAGACAATTATTAGTAGACATGAAAAATCAAAACAGAAATAATGCAGTTGTAATGGGAGAACTTAATACCCCATTGTCACAAAGAGATAGATCAACTAAACAAAAAATCAGCAAAGAAATATCAGAACTGAACCAAACCTGTGAACAAGTGGACTTCATAGATGTTTTCAGAGTGTTCCATGCAACATCATCAGAATACACATTCTTCTCAGCTGCACACAGGACATTCTCTAAAATAGACTATATACTAGCCCACAGAATATGCTTAAATAAATGTAAAGGAATTAAAATTATCACATGTACATTATCTGACCATAGTGCAATGAAATTGGAAATTAATGGCAAAAGAAACTGCAAAAACTACATAACACATGTAAATTAAATAATACCCTCCTAAACAACCAATGGGTCATGATGAAATTAAAGAAGAAATTAAACAATACCTACAACTAAACAAGAAAGCAGATACAACATACCAGAACTTATGGGATGCAATGAAAGCAGTCCTAACAGGGAAATTTATAGTGTGAATTCTTACATCAGGAAAACAGAATGAGCACAAATAAACAACCTAATGTTGCACCTCATGCTTCTAGAAAAAGAAGAGCAAGAAAAGCCCAAAGCCCATGCAAGGGAAGAAAGTATAAAGAACAGAGGAGAAACTGACACAATGGAGACTAAGAAAACAATACAGAGAATTAATAAATTGAAGACTTGGTTCTTTGAATCAATAAATAAAAATGACAAATCCTTAGCCAACATTATCAAAAAAGGAAAGAAAAGACTCAAATTCATGCATTGAGGAATGAAAAGGGTGAAATCACTGCAGATCCTGTGGAAACTCAGAAGATCAGCACCTACTTCGAAAATCTTTATTCTCATAGGGTGGAAAACATAGAAGAAATGGACAGATTCCTAGATACATATGAATTACCAAAGCTAAATCAAGAAGATATAAGATTTCTGAATAATTCAATATCAGGTAATGAGATTAAAAATGTAATTAAAAACTTATTGACAAAGGAAAGCCCAGGTCCTGATGGATTCACTGCTGAATTCTACAAGAAATTTAGAAAAGATTTAATGCCAGTACTCCTCAAACTCTTTAATGAAACTGAAAGGGAAGAAATACTCCCTAACTCATTCCTGGAAGCAAGTATTACCAACCAAAAAAGACAACTACAGGCCAATCTCCCTAATGAACATAGAAGCAAAAATCCTCAATAAGATACTAGCAAACAGAATGCCACAAATCATCAAGAAGATTATACACCATGACCAAGAGGGATTCATCCCAGGAATGCAGGGAAGGCTCAACATATGCAAATCAATAAATGTAATGTACCATATCAACAGAGCCAAAGACAAAAATCACATGATCATCTCAATAGATGTAGAAAAACTTTTGACGAATCCAATACTCATTCATGATAAAAAAAAAACCCTATGGAAAATCAGAATAGATGGTCTGTACCTCAGTCTATTAAAAGCCATCTCTGACAAACCAACAGCCAACATCATACTAAATGGACAAAAAGTGAAAGATTTCACTCTAAAATCAGGAACAAGACAAGGATATCCACTATCACCACTCCTATTCAATATATTTCTGGAAACATTAGCCAGAGCAATCAGATAAGAGAGAGAAATAAAAGGAATAAAGATAGGAAAAGAGAAGTTAAATTATCATTATTCCCAGATGACATGATACTCTACATAGAAGACCCCATAAACTCCACTAAAAAACTTCTAGATTTAATAAGAAAATTCAGTAGCAAAGCTGGATACAAAGTCAACACTCAAAAATCAATAGCATTCCTGTACACAAAAAACAAAGTCACTGAGAGAGAAATTAGGGAAACCATACCCTTCACAATAGCATCCAAAAAAGTGAAATACTTAGGAATCAATCAAACAAAAGAAGTAAAAGATCTATACATTGAACATTATAGTACTCTGAAAGAGGAGATTGAAGAGGATATCAGAAAATGGAAAGTTATCCCTTGCTTATGCGTAGGAAGAACCAACATAGTGAAAATGGCTATACTTCCAAAATTGTTGTACAGATTTAATGCAATTCTGATCAAAATACCATTAGCGGGCCAGTGAGATAGCTCAGTGATATAAGCGCCTGCCTGGCAAGCACGAGGTCCTGAGTTCGACTCCTACATACAAAAAAAGGGCCGGTGATATCACTCAGCGGCACAGGCACCTGCTGGAGTGTGAGGTCGTAAGTTCGACCCCCGGTACCCACAAAAATATAAATAAATAAATAACATTAGCATACCTCACAGAACTAGAGAAAATATTCCTAAAATTCATCTGGCACCAGAAGAGACCTAGAGTAGCAAAGGCAATCCTGGGCAACAAAGGCAAGGCAGGAGGCATCACCATTCCTGACTTGAAATTGTACTACAAAGCTACTGTGATAAAATCAGCATGGTACTGGCAAAAAAAACAGACCTGAGGATCAGTGGAACCAATTAGAAGATGCAGACACAACTACAAACACACTCAGCCACCTTATCTTTGACAAAGGGGCCACACATGTTCACTGGAAGAAAGATAGCCTCTTTAATAAATGGTGCTGGAAAAACTGGCTCTATACATGCTGACAACTAAAACTAGACCCATGTCTTTCGCTATGCACTAAAGTCTAAATGGATCAAAGATCTAAATATTAAAACAGAAACACAGAATCTACTGGAAGAGAAAGTAGGTAGAAATCTTGAAGATATACGTGTAGGCAGAGACTTCATGAACAGAACCCTAACTGCATGGGAAATACTGCAAAGAATCAACAACTAGGATCTCATCTCATTAAAAAGCTTTTTCACAGCAAAAGAAATCAACAACAGAGTGAAAAGACAATCCACAGAGTGGGAAAATATTTTAGCCAACTGTCCCTCAGACAAAGGACTTATATCTAGAAAAACATTAGATCCCTCAAATTTAAAGACCCAATCCAAAAATGGGCATCTGAGATAAACACACACTTCTCAGATGAAGAAATACAGATAGCAAATAAACATATGAAAAAATGTTCAACATTATTGGTCATTCAAGAAATGCAAATTAAAACAAAACTGAGACTCCATTGCACCCCAGAAAGACTGGCTGTTATCAAGAAATCAACATAGCAAATGCTGGAGGGGCTGTGGGGAAAAAGGAACACTTCTCCACTGTTGGTGGGAGTGTAGACTGGTGCAACCACTGTGGAAATCAGGATGGAGATTCCTCAAAAATCTAGGATTAACAGTCCCACTTGACTGAGTTAGTCACCTTCTGGGTATTTTCCTAGAAGAATTTAAAACATCATACCTCAGTGATAAATGTGCACCCATGTTTATAGCCACACAATTTGTAATAGCTAAATCTTGGAAACAACCCAAATGTCCATCAACCAAGGAATGGATAAAAAAGATGTGGTATTTTTATACAATGGAGTACTACTCAGGTATAAAGAAGGATAAGCTTGAGACTTTTATGGGTAAATGGATGGAACTTGAGAACATACTCATAAGTGAAATAAATCAGTCTGACATGCATAAACATTGTATTTTCTCTGTAGTATAAGAAACTGAAAAGTAAATGAGATCCAAAATGTTGTGAAATATTGTGAAATGGGAAGAAACTGTTCAAAAAGAAAGGAAATATATATATACAAGATAGTTAAGATAGCTATACTACTAATTTCTATAAGTTCATTGAAAAAAAGGTTTATGCTTATATCTTTTGATCAATTTTTCATGACTATGTCTTGTAATCTGAGCAACTACTTTGATAATAATGATAAGCAATATACTAGCAGTTACTCTACTGCTATCTTTATTTGAAATTTTGTATCATTGTTTTTATCATTTTTTCTCTTCAAAATAAAAAAAAGTAACAAAGAAAAATATAACTAATAGACCTAGGAGAGGCAATCAAAAGATATGGTGAATGTTCAAATAAAAACATCTTACAATAAAGGACACATTGCTGTAAGTCCCCCTCGAAATATGCTTCCTTGCTTCAAACATACTTATTCCAATGTTCTTGCCACTTTCTGAAGCAGTTCTGGAAGTTCTCTTTCATGAGTGTCTTTTCATGTGGCTGCCTTGGTGTCCTGAATCACTCCAAAATATTTACAGAAATTTCTGCCAAATGAAAACATTATGTATCCTCATCCACTTTATTCACCGCATCTGGCACCATGAGGATTCTGGTTCTTCCCCATAGTTAAAATGACAATTAAAGGGAAACATTTTTAAATGATTCAGGACATCAAGGCAGCCAAGACAGAACAACTAAAGCCTCATGAAAGAGAACTTCCAGAACTGCTTCAGAAAGTGGCAAGAATTATAGGATAAGTGTGTTTAAAGTGAGGGGAAGGATTTTGAGGAGGATTCACCGCAATGTGTCTTCTACTATTATCTATATCTAAATCTATGTGTATATCTTTATCTATATCTATGTGTATATCTATATCTATATATCTATATCTATATCATCTATATCTTTAAGCACTCACTATATGTTTGGACCGACTCAGGGTTGCCAGAGCCCTTTGATTTGTTACAAAAAGACAATATCTATGAGGCACAACAATGTGCAATGCAATATCAAGAGCTCTACCTGTACATCATTAAAATGACATAACCTTACACCTCAAATTAGATGTCTCTATGCATTAATAAATTATATATATACAATTACCCATTATTGGTAATTTCTTTTTCAAATTTTTGTTTTATTAGTGTATGTTTGCAGTACATAATTATTACATTCATCGTGGGAAGCTTGTACACATACAGAGCACATCTAAATTTTTTTTACTTCTCTTTTCCCTACCTACTCTCCCCACTCCCTCCATCTCTTGATCTCCTTCCATTTTGCAAAAGATCCACAATTTCTCCACATAATAAAGCTTAATCAAAACCAGAAATGTTGAACCAAGTTATGACCTGATTAAATAATGTACTTTAATTACTTTATATTATTTATCTATTGGTTCAGAATTTTTGACTTACTATGTGATATATTCATACTATTAATTTTTAGTGAGAAATATGATTGAATGTTTTATTTTTGAAATCTTTGTTTAATGTCCTGTTACAGAGTGATTCAAATGTCTGGTTTTAAGTTTTAAATTTATTTCAGTGCTCAAATTACTTCCTCACAAGAAAATGTTGTTTAAAACAAAAGAATTTCCTGCTTAGCTGCACTTTCTGTAACATAATACATGAGACACTGAATATTGTCAAGAAATTATGCAAAGATTTTGTTACCATTATTCTATAATTTTTCACACCCTCAAAAATCTCAACTGGTTTTTCTGCCAAATTAACCAAGAAATTTCACATTTAACAAATGACATAAAAATAGAACTTTTGGGAAAGTTTGTAAATAGAATAAGAAAATTTATATATCTAGTATATCCTACTTACTTCTTCACTGCTGGGACAAAATATGTGACACTCACCAGTTAAAAGAGTTAATGTCTATTTTACCATACGTTTTATAGAGGTTTTATTCAATAGTTGGCTGGCTCCAAGGCAGTGTGGCATGGCAGAAGGACATGGCAGAGAAGAAACAACTCATGGCAGGATGTGAAAAAAAAGCAGCAGCAGTGAGCCTCCCTTTCCCTTTTTACTCCTTTAGGCCACAAGCCTATTGGTTGGTACCACTCACACCCAGGGTGCATCTTCTGTCTTCAGGAAATCCATCCAGACACACCAAGAATTATGCTAATACGATAAGTGGTCTAATCAAATTATCCCACACCCATGATCTGGTCACTCCCAAAAGTCCCATGTGGGACTGCATGAGGCTTTGGGTACATTTCAGATATAAACCATAACAGTATTTATTTAAGTATTGTAAGTTTGAGATAGTTCATGTTTCCTAGCCTGTTTCATATGGGAATAAAAAACCCACAGACTGGGTGACTTACCAAGAAAATAAATATTTTTCCTACAGTTCTGCTGGCTGAAAAGTTTAATATCAAGGTGCTGGCATCTACTGAAGCCTTGTGGTGATATTACATGGCAGAAAGCAAGCAAGTGGGAAGGTACAAGCACACCTGTCTGCATGAGGGTGTTGGGGTAGGGGAGTTGACCATATCCTGTTGTGAGGAGCCCACTCCTGAGGTAACTCACTCACACCAGATGTCAGCATCCACATGATCACCTCTTAACAGCCCTGGCTCTCTGCACTATTGCTTTGGGGATTCACATCCCAACACACCAACTCTGGAAACATTCAGACATATGTATATGATGCTTGTTTTCTCTATTAAAGTCACGGTAGTTATGGAAACATTTCTAAATATCATTTTTCACACAGGTCTCTTTCCTTGCTATGGGTTATTTCAAAAAGCAGTAATTTTTGCAGTGTTTTTAAAACATCACTCCAATTTTGAAAGGGACGGAAAAATGATGATTCTTTTTTCAAACATGCCTCCTAGATAGCAAAATACTGGCAATCATATGTCCTCAAATTTAAAACTTTTTTTTTTTTTTGCAAAATAAAAATAAACCTTGTCATGAGATAAACAGTAAAACTCCATGTGGAACAAAATATTTTTGTAGTTATTTTCTGCTACGGTCTGGGTGTTTGTCCCCTTCTGAACTCATACTGAAATTTAATCAATCTCTAAAAACATGTGGTAATGGTTTTTGGAGGGGAATCTATGAAAGGTAATTAGGATTAGATGAAGTCATGAGGACGAGACCCTGCATAATGACACTAGTGACTTTATAAGGAGAGGAAGAAAAGCCCAGACTAGCTCACTTGCACAGTCTCACTATGGAATGCCTTCATCCACCTCATGATGCAGCAGGAATCTCCCCACCAGATGCCAGAATCGTGACCTGGATCACACAGCTTCCAGAATCATGAACTAAATGAACCTCTGTTCTTTGTAAGTTTTCCAGTCTCAAATATCCAGTTATTGCAACAAAACATTGAATCAGTCACTCTTCACCCCATACAAAACATTGCAAAGATTCTATATTAAGATTATGGGTTTTCAAATTAAATTAGCAGCTTAGATATGATGAGACGTACACATAGGATAAGTTCATCTCAGGGGGTCTGAATTGATTACAAGCTTCTTTCCCAATCAGTCTTGAGTTACATAAGGAGTGACTCGAGGCCAGTGCTATGTCATAGATTAAAGAAAATAAGTTATATGCTGCAACTATGGGTCTGTGAGTTGCTTTAGAGGGTACATACTTATTTGTTAGGATCACTTAGGAATAATTGTATTTAGGATTTGCACCTCCTGGCTTTTCTGGAGCCAAGGATGAAGAGGGATAGAGAGGTCAAGGCTGGTCATAGCTAGACTAGCTGGAATGAGCCTAATTGACAAGTTTCAGATAGGGGAACCATGGATCTTGGCTTCATCGCACCTTTGCATTAATGTGGTGTTGAGGAACTAGAAAAAATGTATATCTTCTGTGACCCAGAAATATGAGCAGAAAAAAGCCATTGAGGTCATCACTGTAGATGTATATAGTGAACATTATAAAGAATAATGTATTTCTCATCCTTTGGATAAACAAACAAAATTAAAAATATCTAACTTTTTCTTCCTGTTAATTTCATAGATTAGTTTTACCTACCCAGGAAAGTTGTAGATATGAGACTCCTGGATATAAAATTGAGATATCCAGGAAATACATGTGAACTGGAGAGAAATTTGCATGTAATCAGGCTATAGGAACCTAGCAGTGGAGCATGTAGCTGTGGAAAAACATGTGGTTTGAGAAAGTGAGGATACAGGGTGGTATACTAGGAACATCAACAGATGGAGAAAGTCAAGCTCAAGAAAGAATAACAACAACAACAAAAAAATCAAAAGAAACTCCAGGAAAGAGTGATATTACAGAAAGAAAGAATGAGGCAAAATTAGGACATTGACAGTCAATAATGGCCATTGCTATAAAGAGTGAAGTGAAGCAGCGTATGAGGAAATACAATATTACTCATGTGGACCATGCAGCAAACATGTCAGAGTTGACCATATTATTAGAATGACTTCAGTGCGGTGGTTCTGGAGAATCTCTGATGAGAGAATGTAAGACAGGAAGTGGACACAGAAAATCAACAGCTCCTCCTAGACTCTAGGAGAGAAAGATTGCTGGAAAGGAGGGATGGTTCCAAAGGGAGGGATGAAGGTGGTAGAGGGCTCGCCTATCATTTTTTTTTTTTAAACATGAAAGAAGTTTGGCCTTCCTGTATTTGAATGCTGATTTAACAGTCAGGGATAGAAGAAATAGGAGATGAGTGGGTACAGGTGAATGGAATGGACGCGGATGAGAGAAGGGCAGTTCTTCCTGCATGTCCATATGGGGAAATGTTAGGAAATTAGTCAACTTATTTTTTCATTCATTTACTTTTATTCAATAATTGTGGAATAGCAAGGCATTATTCTAGGCCCTGAAGTCACAGAAGGAAATGTCATTTAGTTCTTTCTCTACCTTATCTCTGTTTTGATTTAGATCTAAACTTTTCCAGAAGTCTCATGTGTTCAGAAGTGGGATTTTGGATTGAATTATGTGGGCGCTATAATCATGAGTGGATTAATCCACTGATAAATTCACAGCTGAATGTGCTGTTTAGGAAATGGAGCCTGGTTGCAGGTTGTCACTGGAAAAAGACCTAAAGTGCTGTGCACTTGTCCCAGGCTCCTGCTTCTCTGTATGCTTCCTGCCAGCCAGCTGTTGAGCAGCTTTCCTCTGCCTTTTCTCCCTTACAGCCAGTCATCCATACATGGACTGAACCCTCTAAAACTGTGGGCCAAAATAAACCTCTCCTCTAAGCTGTGGGTGTTGGGTATTGTGTCTCATTGATGAAAAAGTGACTAATACAATCTCTTTGGTCCTGTGTCATGTGTGCCAAATGAAAGATGTTATGATGGAGGCACAGGTAGGATAACCAGGAGCTGCTAAAGGAGGAGGTCCATAAATCTACCTGTGCATGGGAAGAGAATGTCATGGAGTTCTGGCCCAAGAGCTTTTGCAACAGATAAATGGGGTAATTAATTAATTCCTCCCTTTTTCATAAAGGACTGTAGTTAAAACTAGAAGATGATAAAGTAGAGATGAGCACAGAGCACAGAGTGAGGTGGTTGAAGATAAAGGAAGACCCGGAGAGAGGAACCTGAAGGTGGAGAAAGTGGTATGTGCAAAGTCATAGAGGAACAGAAGAGCTGACATGTATGGGGAATTATGAGGATGATGAATGAAAGACCCATGTGAGGTCATGAGGAATCTGGAAAGGCAAGATTGCACAAAAATACATTTCTGCTTTATAGGAAAACAGTGTGACACTTCTCAAACTTTAAAGTGGGAAGTTTTATGACAGATGGATGACATAAAAAGCATATCAGTTCTAGGAAAGCCGCTGTGACATCCATGTGTCAATTCCAGTAAAAGGGGTTGGGGGAAGTGCCACAGTAGGTAAGGAAATGGGGACCTGCAACAACCCAGGAGGCGAGGCAAATGGCTTATGATATGGCACAGACTCTAGGTAAGGGGCAAAAGGGACAAACTTATATTTGGGAGTTAATATCAAGGGGACTTGAGGAATGTCTCTTTGGAGGGGTAAATGAGAAGGGCAGAAAATTCCTAAGTGTCTGGTTTCAGTGAGTAAATGATGCTTTCAACAAAGATAAGGATTCTCATTTGACCAGGATTTTTTTTTTTTCTTGGTGGGTACTGGGGGTTGACCTCAGGACCTCGCATGCCAGCAGGTGCCCATGCCGCTGAGCGATATCACCTACGCTTTTTTCATATGTGGGTACCGGGAGTCGAACTCGGGCCCTCGTGCTTGCCAGGCAGGCACTTATGCCGCTGAGCCATCTCACCAGCCCTTGACCAGGATTTAATTGGGCTGCTCTGAGCCCTCTGCTCCACCAGGACTGACCTTAGGCTTCTCCCTCTGTCTTCCTAGAGTCCAATTTGAGCAAGAATCCGGATAATTCTGTGTAGTAAGAACCTTCCATCCTTGACGTCTGTGTACTCTGGATATCTTATCCTGGCCTGCCTTTAGCAAGAATTCTGTTGCATCAGTCCAGCAGGCATCACCCTTGCCCTTGATGTTTACCCAGAGTAATTTTTCATCTATTTCTCTCCTTGACAACAAGTCCCCATGTGTCCTTGTTGGACATGGAGTTGGGCCCGATCTTCTCTCATGACAGGTCCCCATTGCAATAATCCCTGTACCTATGGCCACAGTTCTGCCTTAAATAGAGTCTTCCTTACCATCTTTAACAGGCATAATTGAATAATTTTTCTCATTAACAACATGAACAAGCAGGAATTAGGCAGATCAGGTATGGAGAGGACATCATGAGTTCAGAACTTTTAGGACGAGATGGAAGGAAAAAACTCATTACCACAATTGGCAGTGAAACCTGGATTATTATGATGAACAGATACTAGAGTCCCCAGGGAACCATAATTGGGCAAAAGACCTTTTCCATGATTACAGTTAGATCAATATTTATCTTATGCGTTTAGTAATTTATAAATAAAGTTCATTATTTTGAGACTTTTTCTAGCTAATCTACAACCCTGGCTCAGACACATTTTCTACATAACTTCAAGAAGCAATATTGAGTAATGGTGGTCTTTGGACTGTGGAAGTTTCCTACCCTCCCAGAACTCCAGTGTCTTTGCTGGGGATTATAATAAAACTAATTTACTAACTTCTATGAAGATTCAATGGTTTACATTATGTAGAAGAGCTAGATATATCTCTAGTTTCTGATAACATTTAATAATTATTTATTGCTATTCAGAGATATCACTTTAAATTATTTTCATTAGCATCTCTAAGTGAAATTACATTCTATCTAAAACTTCTATCTTAAAAACATCTTTTCACAAAAATTTCTATTACCATTAAGAATAGAATGGGGATGGGAAAGAAAGAATGCTGGAAGAGAGGCATAGACATGGGGAAAAGAGAAAAGTTAGATGGCTGAAATTTTTTCAGATGATAGATGCTGATATACTTTTACACTAATGATTTATCTATTGAGTACTATCGTTGCATCATCTAAGACAAATTGCTCAGTCTTCAGGATAAGAAAGAAGGTCATGAGTACTTAAGGCATGCTGTTATTCATTAAATTCCTGTGGTTCTGGCCAAGATGAATATTAAAGTGGTAATCATTTTTTCCCATATTATTCAAAGGGTAAAGAAGAGATTTCAGAGATATAGAAAAGGTTCACATTGAAATTCTTGACATGAGTACTCTGAGATTAAAAAAATATAGGATGAGAGTATTGACAGATTAGACATTGCAAAATAATGATTAGTAAAGTGGAAGACATAACAAAAGAAACCATGCAAAATTAATAATAGAGATAAATTAACTTCTAGAAACAGGCAAGTATAATAATTCACCGAAGCCAGGGCTCCAAAGGAAATTTATAGCCATAAGTACTTTTAAAAAAAAAAGAAAGATCTAATATCAACAGCTCAAATTTAAACCGTGAAAAACTATACATGAAGAGCAAACTAAACTCAACACTAGTAGAAGAAAAGAAATAATAAACACTTCAATGCACATAAATAAAATAGAGAACAGAAAAACAATAGAAGCAAAACAGCAGGAAGTTGATTTTTGAAAATATCTTTTTGTAACAGACCAGCCTTTAGTGATACTGACAATGAAAAGGGAAGGCACAAACCAGTAAAATCAGGAATAGACTTGATAAAATTATTACTGACCTTACATAAATACAAAATATTATAAGAGAATACTACGACCAGTGCTTTACCAGTAACTGAATAACCTCAGTAAAGGGCACAGATTCATAGACATAAATTACTTTAAGTGAATCATAATGAAAGAAAAAATCTTGACAGGTCTATAGCAAGTAAAACATGGAATTAGTAATCAAAAACCTTGGAAAAAGAGCTCAAGATAGTTTCAGTGGTGAATTCTAGCAAACATTTAAAGAAGAATTAATGTCAATCATTCTCAAACTCTTCCATAACAAAAAAAAGAAGGAAACATTTTGACTTCATTTTGAGTTCTCTATTTCCTTAATACCAAAACCAGACAAAGAAACTACAAGAAAAGAAAATTATTGACCATAGCTCCTATGCATATTATTGCAAAAATCTTCAATAAGATATTAGCATACCAAATCAAATAATGTAATAAAAGGATTACTCCCCATGACATCATGGGATTTATCCCAGGAATGCCAGTGTGGTTCAATATAAGAAAATTAATTAATGTAATACACCACACTAACAGAATGAAGGAAAATAAAACTACACGATCAACTCAATTGGCACATAAAGGTATTTGATAAAAGCAAATATCTTTTCATAATTAGAAAAATACTTTAAAAGTATGAATAGAGGGGCCGGTGAGATGGCTCAGCGGTGTACATGCCTGCCTGGCAAGCGCGAGGGCCCAAGTTCGACTCCCGGAACCCACATATGAAAAAAGGGCCAGTGATATCGCTCAGCGGCACGGGTGCCTGCTGGCGCACAAGGTCCTGAGGTTGACCCCCAGTACCACAAAAAATAAAAAGTATGAATAGAACTTCTTCACTATGATGAAGGACATTTATGAAACACAACAACTAACATCATATTCAGTGGTAAAAGACTAAAAGCTTTAAGCATAAATCAAGAAGGAGACAAGTATGCCAGTATTCACACTGCAATTAAACATGGTACTGGAATAGCTAGCAAGAGCAATCAGACAAGAAAAGGAAATAAGAGACATCCAAATTGGGAAAGGATAAGTAAAACTATCTTCACCTGCAGATACGATGACACATCTGTATCTGTATCTATTTATATAAAATAATAATCCACAGGTATGTTTTAAAATTGATTAATTCAACAAAGTTGGAGTTTATAACATCAACATTAAAAACTCAGTTATATTTCTATGCACATTCAGTTAACAACTTGAAAATGAAAGTTAAAAGGTAATTCCATTTATAGTAACAGTAAGATACATGTTAAATAAATAAGTAAATAAATTTAGGAATAAATTTAGACATGAAGGTGAAAAGCGTGTGCACTAAACACTATAAAATATTGCTCTAAGAAATTAAGAATGACCTAAATAAGTGAAAATACATCTTATGTTCACATGTAAGAAGAGTAATATTGTTAAGATGTCATTATTACCCAAAGAAATCTACAGATTGATCACAATCCCTATCAAAATCCTAACTCTTTTCTGTAGAAAGGGAAAAGTCTACCCTTATATGCATATGAATTGCAAGGGGGTCCATGTAGCTAAATAAATTATGAAAAAGAAAAAAAAAGTTGAAAGACTCACAATTCCAGATTTCAAAAGTTACTACAGAACTACAGTAACCAAAATGGTGTAGTACTAGCATACAGAAAGACATTTAGACAATTGTGATACAATTGAGTCTAGAAACAAATCAATACATTTATGATCAATTGCTTCTTTTTTTTATTTCATTTTTGGAAAGGATTTAAATCTACCCATGAAGGAAAGAACAGTTTCTTCAACAAATAGTGCTGGTACAACTGGATTTTCACATGTAAAAGAATGAAATTCAACACTTACCTCCTACTACATACAGGCAGTAACTCAAAATGGATCAGAGATTTAAATGCAAGAGCTAAAAACATAAAATTCTTAGACAAAATCACAGGTGTAAACCTTTATAACTTTGGATTTTACAATAGATTCTTAAATATGAAAACATAAGCATAAGCAGCAAAAGAAATAAATGAATCGGATTTCATCAAAATAAAAAACTGTTAGACATCAAAGCACATTTTCAAAACAAAATATATGAACAGACATTTCTTCAAAGAAAATACATAAGTGGCCAATAAGCCCATGAAAAGATACTCAGCTCCTTCACTAACCACTAAGGAAATGCAAACACAGACCAGAATGAGAAAGTACTTCACATTTACTAGGATGGCTATTAAAAACAACTATGCATAGATAATAGAAAGTGTTGGTAAAGATGTGGAGAGGTTTTACTCCTTTTACACTGCTATCAAGAAAGCAAAGTACTGCAGCCTCTTTACACAACAGTTTGAAAGTTCCTCAAAAAGCTAAACAGAACCCAAGCATGGTGGCACAGATTTATAATCCCAGCACTCTGGGAGGCTGAGGCAAGATTGCAAGTTTGAGCCCAGTCCAGACAACTTAGTGACTTAGCAAGACCCTGTCTAAAACTAAAATATAAAAATGGCCTGGGGATGCAGCTCAGGGACACTGTCATAGTTCAGCAGTACTGAGGAGGGAATAAAACTACAGAGAATTACTACATGGCCCAGATATTTGGTTCCTAGGTATATTCTTCAAAAAAAATTCATACTGGAGACTATTTTAAAACAATATTTTGTAAATGATATAGGTATATACAAATTCTATTTGTGAGTTACACAATAAAAAAAAAAAGAAAGTAGGGACTGAACCAGGAACTTGTATTCAAATTTTCATTGTGGCATGACTCAGAATAGTCAAAAGATGGAAATAACTCTAGTCCATCAACAATTGATTAGCTAAACAACATGTGGTATGTCTACATGATGCAATATTCAGCCCTGAAAATGAATGACCTTCTGATGCATGCTGGAACATGGATAAATCTTGAGAATAGTTTGCTAAGTAAAATGAGCCAGACACAAAAGTGTAAGTATTATATTACTGGGCCGGTGATATAGCTCAGGGGCATAAGTGCCTGCTTGGCAAGCGTGAGGTCCTGAGTTCAACTCCCGGTACCCACATAAAGAAAAAAAAAAAGTATTCTATTACTTCAAAGAAATATCTAGAACAAGCAAATGCATGGAGAGAGAAAATGGGTTAAATTGTATCAGGGGCTATGGAGAAAGGGAAAGTTGGGAGCTATTATTTAATAGTTTCTCAGTTTCTGGCTGGAGTGATAAAAACTTTTTGAAATAGATAATGATGATTGTACCTCATTGTGAATATAATGAATGCCACTAAAAAGTATACCTAAAAGTCATTTGAATGGCATATTTTATGTTGTATATATTTCATGACAATTTTAAAAAGAAAAGAAGGGCTGGTGAGATGGCTCAGTGGCGTACGCGCCTGCCTGGCAAGCGCGAGGGCCCGAGTTCAACTGCCAGTACCCACATAAAGAGAAAAAAGGGCCGGTGATATCACTCAGCGGCACAAGCGCGAGGGCCCGAGTTCGACTCCCGGAACCCACATACGAAAAAAGGGCCAGTGATATCGCTCAGCGGCACGGGCGCCTGCTGGCGCGCGAGGTCCTGAGGTCGAACCCCAGTACTCACAAAAAAAAAAAAAAAAAAGAAAAGAAAAACATACCATTGACCTATGGAAAAACTTCATCTAGCCTAGGATAGATGCAGTAGGAGCTCTCAAAGTGTGAGTAGGAATCAGAACTTTTTTTTTTTTTTTGGCAAAGAGTGACCTAATTTTTCTGAATATGATAAGTACAAACATATGTATTCAAAGGCTCAAAGAATTCCAAACACAAAATAATGATGAAAACCACACTGAAGCATGTTATAATCAAATTCCTTAAAAGCAGGGATAAAGGTAAATTTTTGAAAGTATCAAGAGAAAGAATATTATGTACAGAAGATGAAGATAAGGATGTCAAGAGATTTCTCATCAGAAACAAAGTGTTGGTAGAGTGCTTACCTAGCATGCATGAGGCATTGGGTTTGATCCCTAGCACTGGAAAAAAAGATAAAAAGAAGGGAGGAAGAGAGAGAGGGAGGGAGGAAGGAAGACAGAGAAACAAAAGAGAAATAACTCTAGGGAGAGAATATTGGAGTGATATCATTAAAGTACAAAAATGAAAGAATTGTCAACCTAGAATTATTTTTTGTTATCTTCATATTTTTTAAAAATAAATTTTATTGTATATATATATGAAGTTTAAAACATGAAGTTATAAGATATTTATAGATAGTAAAGTGGTTATTATAGTGAAACAGATGAACTTAGCTATCATGTCACCCAGTTACTTATTTTAATCTACTAATTTAACAAAAATCTGTAATACAATATAATTTTATTAACTACAGTCTCACATTGCACCTTAAGTAACAAATTCTTAGAGGATTTCAGTATGTAAGATGGATCTTTTATTCTGTGTTCCACAGGATCATTTTCTTGCTCATTCCCTATTTTTATATAATTATGTTTGTCTTTATCAGTCCTGATCACCCTATCCTTGGCTATGTTTTTTAGAAATTTTAATTTTCTTTTAAATGAAGTTTTCAATGTAACTTTGATTTCTTAAAAAAAAATTTTTCAGTTGCTTAACCTTTGAGTTGGGCCAGCTTACATAATTTATCACCTTCCATTTTCTTATTATGAATAACTGAGAAGTTTTGTCTCTGCTTTTTGTTTTTATCTTAGCAGAAATTATTTCAGCAAGCAACTTTTTAAACAGGGGAGTATGACAACACCTTTCTCCCTGTGTCTCTCCTTCTTGGCCCAGAAAAGCTGACCTGCATGAACTGCTTTTCAACAGCTTCCCTGGCTTCCGGTTCTAACTCTACTAAGTCCATCACAACATCCAAAGATGAAAGGGCTGGAAAAGAAGGCGAGTGTGGTATTTCTTCCACTGGTCTATTTTCTGCAGCACTGCTGGGAATGGTTGTGTTTTTCAAGGTAAGGTTACACCTTCCTTCAAAGCAGCCTCTCCAATTACTCGCGCTTTCCCAACTTTTGTAACCTGTCCCTCCTTTTGTCCTTTTAGCCCTAGGGATGGTGACAGTGCTGCTCTTTACAGTCCTGGAGTATTTCCCTTGTGTTTATGGTTTCCCTGCACTGTGCGCACAGCTTTGTAACTGGTCTCTTATCCTCGAATGATCCTGTTTGGCACGGCTTGTCTGTTTCCTGGTGAGACTTTCATGGATAGAAGTGGGGAGTGCTTGATCTGGCTGACATCCCCTTTCTAAGCCTGAGGTACTAATGACTCCAGATTATTAACAAAGTTGGTAAACAATTGATTCTCCTCATAATTCCTTGGAGAGAAAGATTCTGATAGTGACCTTTAATGCACAGAATTTCATTAAAAAATATTTATTTACTTCCAAGTGACAAAATTCATGGTTGGGAGGAAAAGAAAATTATGAGGATCAGTAGATGAAAAGTTATATCATCAATATGGATAATGTCTGAGATCGATTCTCCTGTCCAATTTGATAATATCGATTTTTATCATCCTCCAGAGGGAGCCCCATCTGCCCTTTATGAGCTCCCTGGCTGTTCTATGTGCAGCCTCCATCTAAGCAGAGGGCTCATGATGGATGATTGATATTTGAAGACAAAATTCCAGATTTCACAAAATTAAACCACCAGTATTAGGTTTCATCTCTTGCTAGCTTAAAAAAAAATGATTTGATTTCTAGACAGAGTTAAACATATACAATTGGTTAAGACATAGTCTTTACTCTCAAGTATCTTGTGGCATTGGGATTGGAATGTGTAAGAAAGAATTACACATAATAATTGTAAGAAAGTTCAACAAGTGCAATGATAAAGGTCTCTATTAATATGTTTACAAGGTATCTGATAGTACTGTCTGATATATGTTCTTATATTATCTTGATGATCATTGTGCTTTTAATTTCATTGTTTGCTAAAAGTGTTGGAATTGAAAGAATTCAAAGAGAAATATTGAAAAAGATTCATGCAAAAGGAATGAAATTACATATAGTACATGGGGAAGGGAATGGAAGCCTTGCTAAAACGAGAAGTTGAATGAGCTAAGGAAATCTGCGTGTATTGAACAGCTGATAATTAATAAGTATGCAGTGTCTAAATAATTTCTGTTTTTAACCAGATCTGCCCTCTACTGATAAGTTATCAGCAAACAGAACGCCAGCTATTATTTAGACTTGAGAATCTTACAGAGGTTCTTGTCTGTAACCACATCATTTCCTCTCTAGATTCTTTCAGTGGTGGCTGCCCTGTGTCTGACCTGTAAGTATAGCTGCTAATGTTCCACCCTTTCAGAAACTGGAGCTTGCATAGGGATGGTGAGGAGAACAAAAGCAGAAAGAGGAAATGGCAGTGAGAAATCCTTTGGTATAAATCAGAAACTACTGAGGGAGAATCTTTAAGAAGGCACATTGAGGTCCAGATACAGAAGATAGAATCCCTGTGATGTATTCCAGCTGTGATAAAAAAAGAAAAGCCAACGTAAGAAAAGAAGTTCTTAACAACGTTTCAAACCAGTATTTTTCCATTTGGGGTATTATCGTTACTATTACTATAGTTGTTGCCATCTACTATTTAATGTGTAACGGGATGATATCCAAGCACCCTGGTTTTCAGATGTCATGCTTTTACTTCACAATCGAATAAACTGATTCCAACCATTTTTCTATATACAGCATGTGGTGATTCCGTACTTTCTCAAATAGTCCCCCAAATTTTCCAAAATTTATAATTTCCTGAGCATCTTATACTCGAAGCTCCAGAATCAGCAGAATTCCCGTATCTGTCTATCTTGTCATCTCTCCGTTACACTTTCTTCTACTGCATTCAGTCATCCAAAGCACCAATGACTCGAAGTTATGTAACTTTAGAATGATTCCAGGCACATACGACATTTGCTGCGTGAGTGACATACACATCGCTGTGCTAAGAATATGGAGTGTAACTCTCCTCCTTGCAAAAATATTACATCACACCTTGGCAAAACATGTATGTGTCTTATTGGCCTCGACCGTTGAACTCCCAAACACAGAAACCCAGTGTGGACAGATACGCTGAGAGCTCAGACCAAGGCAGGCTACTTGGAAGCCCTGTCTGTCAAGACAGGCAAAATGGAGCGGGTAGAAGGATCTTACTTGTTTTTGAGGGTCTTTTCCTGTTGGTCAAACTGCCTGTTCTAAAAAGATCTGCCTCAAACATCAACTGGTCTCCATATCCATAGAGACCCACTGCCATCCGAATTGAGCGACTGGACTTTAATCATTGGCCTGTAAAGAAACTGGAACTCACTCACTGTGTGGCTAATGCACTTTGTCTATCAAATGTGTTTCGTGAGATTTCTTCTTGTTATTCTCCTCTCTGTGCACTCGGAAAAAAAAAGAATCTATTTGTGTGGAAATAAACCACATGGCGAGATCTTTGAACATCACCTTTTTAAACTATAGGAAACACCAAGGTTGCTGTATACAAAATGCTATGCCAAAGTCTTAATGTTAATAAAGAGGCAAAACAGCACAGTCAGAACAGAAAATAGATCATAATAAAATGCATGAGGACCTCTGGTTTCCGTTTCCACAGGTAAGGAGCTCAAAAGCTGCCACTCTGTCCTAACAACAAATAAAAAGCTGAGCAAAATGGAAAAAAAATTAACAACTTTCCTTAGTTCTGTAAGAGAAGTGAGGTCGCAGGGCAAACCCTGCCCACTAAATTAGGGAGGCAGATAGGCAGGTATGGAGAATCGCAACTTACTCAAGCAGAAACTCTCAGAAACCTCCACGGGAGATCCCCACAGGAAACCAGAGAAAAGTATAAACAGTGATAGACAAAAGAGTGGAGGTTCAGCGTGGACAAGTCCTAGAATGAAAACTCAGGGTGTCCCCAGATTTAGGCTGTCCCCACACTTCTGAGTTTTACCTCCAGGAGCTTGACCAGCTTCTCACAGTATAGTATCAGAGAAAAACTGCCTTGGGCAAACCATCTTGAAGAACATCAGCGCATTCTGTTCTTCTTACCAAAATCTGTCATTAGGAGAAATTATTTAACCAGAGCCCAATGTGCTGGGATTGGAAGAAGGGAGATACTCAACTCCAGCCCGTTCTATCTGCAGTGATCTGGAGTCCACCTTGCCATTTGATTCCTAAGGCCTATTTATAGCAGCTTCTTTTATCTAGTACATCATGTGCAGCTACCAAGACAAAATTACAAGACAGACTATGTAGAAAAATACATAGTTTGAAACGACAAACATGGCTGAGGAAACAATCACTGAATTTGAAGATACCCTCTCAACAAATGATTCTGGAACAAGTGGACATCCGCATACAAAATATGTAAGTTAATAACTCTAGACGCAGATCAGATACCCTTCACAAACATTAACTCCAAATAGATCACAAGCCTAATGTAAAAAATAAAACTTAAAACTCCTAGCTATAAACCACAAAAGGAAACCTAGAGGACCTTTCCTTCTGTGATTACTTTTAAAAGACAATAGGAAAGGCATGAGTCATAAAATAATTGATAAACTAGATTTCATTAAAATTACATCTTTATGCAGTGTGAAGGACACATCCAAGAGAATCAAAAGACAAGTAAAGACTTGGAGGAAATATTTATAAAAGCTATATATCTCATAAAAGATCATTGTTGAAAATATACAAAGAATGTGTAAAACTCAACAATAAGAAAACAATCTGATTTAAAAATAGAGTAGTGACATTAACAGATACCTTGCTAAAATATATTTATATATTTTCATACATAATTTATTTATTGATACATAAATATATAAATATATTTTATTCATATTTGTGTATTTATTTATATATGCCAGATAAAGTATGGGAAAATGCTACCTATCACATATTGTAAGGGAAATGCAAGTTAAAAAACAACTGAGATATCGCTGCACACCTATAGAATGGCTAAACCCAGAGCCCCGATAACAGGAAGTCCCATTCATTGCCAATGAAAATGCAAAATGATACCGTCACTTTGGAAGACAGTTTGATGGTTTCTTATAAAATAAAACATAATTTAACCATATGACCCAGCAACTCCTTCTTGAAATATATCCATCATAGTTGATAACAGAAACCTGTGTGTGGATGTTTATAGTAGATCTAGTAAAAATGCCCAAACTTGGAATGTTTGGATGTTCTTCCATAGGAAAATAGATAAACTATGGTATATTCAGGCAGTAAAATATTATTCAGTACAAAAAGTAAATGAGGTCAAGCCATGAAAAAACATGGCAGAAATTTAAATGCATTTTACTAAGTGAAAGTGGCCAATTTGAAAATGCTACATACTGTATCATTTAAACTATATTATGTTCTGAAAAAGGCAAAATATAGAGCCCATATGAAAGATCAGAGGTTGCCAAGGGTTAGAGGGAAAGAAGAATGAGTAGGCGGAGTCAGAGGATTTTTAGAGTACTGAAACTATTCTGTATGAAGCCAGAATGGTATATATATATGTCATAATGCATTTCTTAGAACCTGTAGATAATGTACAATAGCAAGAGTGAACCCTTATGTAAATTATGGGATCCGGGTAATTACAATAATGTGTCTACCTAATTGTAGTAAATACACCACTTCGGTGTGGGACGTCGACAGCAGGGAAGTCGTAAATATGTAGGGATAATAGATGTATGGGGAAACTCTGCTCAATTTTCCTGTAAACCTAAAACTTTCTGCTCAATTTTTCTATGAGCCTAAACTGTTCTAAAAAACTGTCAATAAAGAAGTCAAATATATAACATCAAATAAATATTGAGCATCCCACACATCATTGATCATTTTGGCCTCCTGGGTGTCAAGAGCTGAGTCCATCTTTAAAAATATTGCAGCTGCCCTTTCTCCCTTCTCAACACTTCTCCAGCTTTTTTTTTCTCCAAGTCTCTGAGTCCCTTCTGAAACTACCAAAGACAATATCCAAATTCTGGCTACTTCTCACTCTTCCATTAGGCTAGGAATTCATTCCATTTTCCAAATTACATTTTATCAAGAAACTTTCCTAAACCTAGGGCCATTTTAGTATTAACAGAAAAAGCCTTCAAGAAAGAATATTGTTATTGCTGGAACAGTCTTCTAGAACAGCGGGTTTCAGGTTATTTTATCATTTAAAAATTAATATATATATATATTCCCTTAAATATGTATTAACTCCTACCTTATATCTGTGCACTACTACTAATAATCCATTTATCAGTACAATGTAGTTTATTTTTATAAAACAATAAGTAGAAATAAATTTCTACTATTACTCTTTCTGCATACCAATAAATTGTTATTTTTGCATACTCCTATTCTCCATGTAACAGGTATGTGGCAGTGGGCATCAGGTACAATGTACTTCAGGTCCTGTGTCTTTTCTCTTACAGCTTTCTCTCTTTCCAATTATCTATGCAACATTTCTGCTTAATGAGCTCAGTGTAGAATCATATGGGAATGGAAACTCTAAATCCAGTTTCAAGATTCAAGCTCATCTGCCAAAAATTTTGGCAGATTTTTTTCAACCCTCCTCAAATCCAAAATAAGTTGGAATCATTTTTATAAGCGTGCAGATTAATGGGTCTTTATATAAAAATAGTTAAACATGGAAGCATTACCCATTATGCAAACTATGCTATGTGGAAATATTAGTATTAAAAACAGAAAACTTGTGGGTTTAAGAAAGAGGAGTTTAAGGGAATCACAGAATAGATGCTGTCTCTTTGCCATAAAGTATTGATAAAGAGAAACTTACGCTGCATCCCTGTTTGTTAGAAAAAACCTGGGACAGGAGTAAGGAGGTATTGGAGCCAATTCAGAACTTCCTGCTAGATTCTTCAGTTCTCTGACATAACTTTTTCTTGGCTGAAACTAAAGCTATACCGTGTTGCACACAGAGGAGTGGGAAGATGAGGAGAGTCCTCTTTAGGGTAGCTATGAAGATCCACATTGACCCTCATCTAGCAGCAAGATGTTATTTCTGCAGACAACTCCACCTCCCTTTCCCACACTCTTCCTTTGACTATATTGATGTCCGTGAAAACTTTTCCTTCCTGAGATGGGGAAGAAGAAGTTTGAGTTAAGTTGACCAAGAAGGTGGAAAAGATGAGCCTGACTCTTTCCCCCTCTGTCTCAAGGAATGAGTTTGAGTTCCTATGGAGTTTTGGTCAGTTTTTTTCGGCAGGAAATAGAATGCAGGTCAGACAGAGAAGCCAAAGCACAAAATGTAACTCAGATGGATAAACTTAATAAAAGTGTGTTTTCTGCAGGTGTGCGTGGGAATGAGGAAGTCACCAAAGGGCATGTTGTATCCAGAGACTGGCACATCGAGGTTTGAAGAGACAAAGAGAGGAAAATCAAATCCAATGCCATCTCGGCCACTGGCAGGAGCTGTGGTCTGGAAAGGACCCAGGTGTCACCTGATTTGTAATGACAAGGCAGGGAAGAAGACAAATACCTTAAGCTCACTCCTCCCTCTAGAGTATCTACAAATAGCACCCCTTAGTGACCAACATCAGCCTGAAGCCAGGTAGTAACAGCACCCAGAAGACAATGCCGAAGGGTAGCCTCCTGATCAGTGCCAGCCAGGCAAAGGAGAGTGGAGAAGGTGTTGTGGGGCAAATAGAACAATGCACGTGGTGATAAAAGATAATCAGAAGCTTTTGGGAATGTTGATCAAGAGACGTGATGAGATTCTTAACATAGAATGAAGACCAGAGGCTAACAGAGCACTGACAGAAAGATCCGGAAGACTCTTGGCCCATGATGACCTGCTTTGGGGTTCAGCCAAGGATGTGATGATTGAATTTAGCTTGAATGTGATGCTCACTCAGCCTTGTCCTAGAACCCAGCAGTGCTGTGGTTTTCCAAGGACCACAAACACTGGGAAAATCAAAGACATCAGAGACATGGGTGTTGGAAATCTTATGCCATTTTGTGGGAAAGGAGATGATCACTCATGACTTTGAGCAGAAGAAGCAGGACAGTGAGACTTATGTGATGACTACAGGTAGCAGTCTGTAGTCTGGAGGAAGCCTTTCTGGCCTTCTGGTCTACCAGCCTAGAGCAATAATAAGTCAGCTAATAAAAATATCCATGACATTTATCTTTACCCAAAAGCTACTAATATTGCAGATATCTGTCTCATACACTTTTAAAGTACGGTAGTTGTTTTTATAGCAACTTGGTGAATAGCTAGGAATCAAATAATATGGAGGGGAGAGATAACAGTATGGAAGTAACAAAGATGGTCGAACTCAGGACCTCGTGCACCAGCAGGCGCCCGTGCCGCTGAGCAATATCACCGGCCCTTTTTTCGTATGTGGGTACCGGGAGTCGAACTCAGGACCTTACGCTTGCCAGGCAGGTGCTTATGCTGCTGAGCCATCTCACTGGCCCTCAATATCACCTTTCTTTCCCCTCAAGGTTTCACCCTTATGATCACAATACCACCACAATACTACTTTTCAAAAGCCTACAGTTCGAGGCAGGTTTTTGCTCATTAATGCCAAATACTGACATATCTAGAGACCCACTATATTCAGAAAGAAATGGCCACCCAAACTACTCACTGCCTCTTCCTCACATGATTTGCTTCGGGGGGTGACTTAAGGCATGTCGGTCATTTGTGGATCTACCTCAGGCAGGCAATAAGCACAGTGTGCTGGAACAAAGACTCCAGTAGCCACAACAGTCAGGTGAATTCATGGAATGGATGATGTACTTGCAGAGAAGCTAAGCCTTAGACAAAATTAAGCTGTCAAATTGTTGGGCTGAGATAAACCATCCAAGCCACAAACGGACGTTTATCACTACAGCCAGTTGTGACACAGATTGAGAATTATTCCTACAAGTAAAGACTTTCATTTTCACCAGCAATAACTTATTTTTCTCATGAATGTGAAAAAATTAACTTTTTTCCCCTGTATTGTTTCTCTTCCTACTTATATGCATTTCCCAAATGTTGCACATTCAAAGTAAGAATGTAAATATTGAGGGGGAAATATTTCTGGGTGACTTTTGTAGACTCAGTGTAAGCTCAAAATATTTATATACCTTACTTCCAATTTCCAAAATCTCCCTTCTCTGATTGTATCTGCCACTTGGAGATAATGGTTCTTTTGGAGCTTGACCCTCTGGTAATGTAACTTCAACGAGAAGGATCATTTTTATTTCCAAAGTCTTTCACTTTTTTACATAAATCTTCTCATTTTCTGTCCTAACTTCATAGACATCTTGAACTGTCCTAAGATATCAAAGCATAATTCTAATGAAGTATTGAGCTTAATAGGAAATAAAGATAGCGAAGGAACAACAGGCCTTCAATAGTGCCAGGTAAACACAGCCCAAGTTTTATTACTGCTCAGTATGGAAATTAAAAGGGATTAAAACTTTACCACCTGCAATGCAAGCTTATAATGGTCTACATTTATGTACCAGATGATAAAATTCACATTTGCTTTGGAAAAAATGCAAGTATTATTCCTACCTGCACCATCTGCTACCTGATCATCCAACAGTGCTTGTGGCCACAAAGATTTAAAACAAAAGCATCAAAATGTAATGGAGCCATATGCTTAATCATTTCAAGGAAAATGCTCGATGAAAGATAAAATTTCAACTCTTTTTATGAAAGTCAGATTTGTACCAGCTCAACTCAGCTGGAAAAATTTCATATGGAACCAATTTTTCAACCAATTTTAAACATTTCTCCTTAAGTCAAATTAATTTGAAGATGCAAAATCTGGGTTATAGGCCCAGATTTGGACATGTTATCTGACAATCCTTATTTTTCAGATAAAATGTGTTCCTGGAGTCTGCAGGATAAAGTATGTTCCCATAGAAACCATGCTATATTTAGGGATTATTTGTCTGATGAAGGACAAACTGGGAAATAAGTTGGATGAAACCAACTTTGGAACATGAAAATAAAATTCAGTTATGATTCAGGTCTATGACTTGAACACAAATTAATCATTTACATTGATGACATAGATTTCTGCTACACAGTCTGTATGTTGTATTTATAACAGAGCTAAAAGAATGAATATATTCTGCACTTTCCTATCATAGTCAGAATTCAGCTCCTTCTCCTTGGGGAAGTGGCAATAGTTTGAAGAAAAATAGCACATCCTTAATATGAGAGCTTATAAGTAATTTCCTCCAGAAGAGTGCAATCTTCTTATTTAACAGATGAAGCCATCAGAATTTAGACTTTAGGAAATCATCACAAGGCCACAGAACTAGTTGGGGAGTAAGTACGTAAGGATGAAAACCAGCATCCCTGTTTCAAATTTTCATTCCCACTGCACCACGGTGCACACAGTGTGAGGAACTTGAGATGGTTTCCGAGGGGCCTGTTAAACTCCTGGGGCTTAATTTCCCACCTTCTCCTCTGGAATCTTATCTTTGGGATGGAACTAAATCTTTAACTAGAAGTATATTTGAAAATTCTACAGAATTAAAATTCCTCTTTAAATATAGTTTTTCACCTTTCCAAACTATTAAAGTAAGGCTGAAATGCAAATGACTGACCTCTGTTAGTTTTCAGAAGACAAAGTCAACCAGTTCTCAGCAGGAGCAGTTAGGAGGCCGCCGCAACCGCCATTTTTCCTGGGAGGCACCTTAGAGAGGGCCATGGGAGGGCAGCCCTGCCCCTGAAGCTACAGGATGGAGGTGACTTCTCTTCTTTAGAGCTGTTAAAGTGCTAGCATCATTAGGAATATCCTTAATTGACATATTCCTGGGAAAGTGGTAACAAAATTAGCAACTAATCCCCAAATCTGTTTACTCACAAGTTATTAACCAAGACCTTGAAAATGCCAGGATTGGTGCCATGTTTGGTCCAAAATACCTAGAGACTGAGCCAACATTGATACTGGAGGCAGCATCTGGGACCTCTCATTATTCCAGGTAACACTTCTTAGTCTCTTCATTCATCTCCCTGTGCATGTTAGTGTACATCTGTTTTCTTTCTCCCAGAAGCAACAGAATTTTCTACCGTGGACATGAAATTTGGAATGAGAATGTTCCAGATCGATCATCCCATCCTTCCCCTTGACTTTGCAGATGAAAAATGGAGACCCCAGAAGAGCATTCTATACCTCTTCCCCAAGCAATATGACCCACGCTAGTATTTCTGAGCACCTTTAGGGGTTAAGCAAACAAACACATTAAAAAATAAAGGCAAACATTCTCTGACATTTATTTTCTAGCTATGTAAAAAGCTCAAGTAATAAAGCCGTAGTTGACATACAAAAGTCTTGTATAGTTAGAAATCATGGATATTAGTCTTTAAATACATATACATATATACCTTTCTCTGTTTCTATGGGTTCCACATGGGGAGATTTCAAACTCAGATGGAAAAATTTTGTTTTCATTATTCCCTAAATGACAAAACTGATTGCATGACATTTATATGGTATTAAATATTGTAAGTAATCTAGAGATAATTTAAGTATATGAGAGGAAGATTGGAGGTTACATGTAAACATGACCTCATTTTATGCTGGGATTACAATTATGTGCTAACATGCCCAGCTGGTCTTGCCTCTTTGTGGGGGTGCTACAATATCTTACCATTTTAAAAGCATCCTAGAGCAGGGGCACATTCAATCAAGAATAAAGCTAGCCCGTGCCTGTAATCTTGGCACTCTTGGAGGCTGAGGCAAGAGGATCTCAAGCTTGAGCCCATCCCAGGCAACATAGTGACTTTGCGAAACCCTGTCTAGAAATAAAAAATTTAAAAAGAGCCAGGGATGTATTTCATGGGAAGACCCAGGGCTCAATCCCCAATACCATAAAAAAGAATAGGGAAACATTTTGTTCAAAATAGACTTTTCCTATCGTTTTTCATTTCAGATCTCTAAATGTTGTGCACTTATTATCTCTTGTGCCTTAGGGTTCCAGTCTGATTTAATTATAGAAAAAACAGTTTACCTCTTTGAAAGTTACTGTACAATATGGTTTAATTTTTTCCTTTTCTTTATTCTACTCTTTTATGAAAGGAAGACACAATTGCCTCAGGGCACAGGAAAGGGACTAGCGGTTTTACTAACACTTGATAGATGCTATACCAAAGAATGCGACAAGGCTCAGATCAATAGATTAAACTCAACTGTCTTTTGAAATGATAATTATCTTAGAGTTCTGACATCCATAGGGAGTTCACAATGTATTTGATTAATGTGATAAAGAGGACATGGTGGAAAATTCACAGAAAGCACCTTCTTCAGGGTGTAATAACATCCAGAATTGTGCTATCCAAACCTGCCTTTGTCGCTGTAGTGTTGAAGAATTAACCTGGAACAGACACATTTCTCAACTGTTACTGCACCCCTGTGTCACCTCTGATCTCATTCTGTCCCAGCTTCTGACTCAGCAATCCTGCAGTGGGCAGAGGTCCTGCATCTGTAACTCACACCTGCACCAGCAAGCACACTTCCAGCAGCCAGAGCCCACCCTACACCATCAATACAGCAGCTGTTTGCCATGTGTGGCTATTTCAATTCATTTACACTATGTGAAATGTCACAAGTTACTTCCTCATTCACATTAACCACATTTGCAAGGCTCCATCTTAGAAACTTCTTGGGCATCCATTTGCTAAAGAAAACATAATTAATTAAATAATTGCTGTGATCTCACCTCCTCTCTTTTCTGGCTATGAGTTGCCAGCTTCTGTTTAGAGGATAGTAAACATTATTTGGAAAAGCATGTGTATTTGGAACCGGGAGACCTGGGGCTGGAAAGAAGCAGAGACAGTGGTTATGGAATCCAAACACGAGAGTATTTCAAAAAGGATGTGCTCAGCAGGGTCAAATGTTGCTGAAGGACAAAGACACTGAGGTTTGGAAAGTGTCCCTGAACATCAAGAAATGAGCAGAGGAAGAGGCAGTAGCTGGCAGACTGCTGTGTCAAACAAGGATTTTTGGGGGGTGGAAGCTTTTTGTTTATTTATATGACAAAACTCAACAGTGTCCATCTTGGGACCCTGGGGATTCTGGCCAGGGAGAGACACTGGTTCTAAATACTCCAATCAAGACAGGCCCTGCATGACCTAGTTTGTACTTTGACAGTTCAAAGACACCAAATAAACACCATTAGCCTTTAAAGATTCCAGAGTCTCAATCCTAAGGCGCAGATCATAAGCCTCCAAAGGAACCTCGCATTTCTTTCTGACTCACTGGAAAAATAATTGCTTTTCTTTATTACACCAGTGTCTACAGAACTTTTGACTCTTTTGCAGGCTCTGGTTAGGATGGAGAGCAATTTCACTAATCACTTTTTACTCAAAATCTCACCAGACCTTTAAAAATCAACCCTTTTTTCAAGGAGAGGCCATGCCTGATGGAGTTTTGTGGATTGAAATCTGAGACCTTGTTCAGAGCTTGAAAATTAGTTTTAATTGGGTGCAAAGGCCAGCCTCCCTTTAAAAGAGAAAAACTCCTTAGAGTTGCATTAATTGCCCTATTGTTAGTAAATAAAACAGAAAACACAAAAGCTTATAGAAGACAAAGGGAAGCAGGGCGGATTATATTTTTCCCATTACTGAAGCATGAAAGCCTGCAAGGAGACTGACAAACATCACCTCCTCTGGTAGAAAAGGCTTAATTTCCCCCAAGGTGGTATAGACATTCTCAAAACACTGCCTTCTGGGTAGCTCCAAGTTGCTGCCAGACTACTGTGGCACTGCCTTTTGCAGTGGCAAAGGACATCTGGCATGTCACCTGAATCAGACTCTTGGGACAGCTGGAATCTGGGCTCTGAAGAAATCTGACTACTGCCATTCTGAGCTGAACAGAGACCACATTAAACTCCCCTCCCTCTTCCGCTGTGCTTGTGTACCTGCTAAAAATGTATAATCATGGATTGATAAGGCCCAGTAACCATAGCTGCAACCCATAACTCCCATCATTACCTATCTCTGTACTTGACAAGTAACCACATCTCCCTGTTCTTCTCACGCCTTGTCCCTAATTGGTAACCACAACTCCTTTTCACTGAGCCCTCATGCCCATGACCCTGTAAAAAACCTTATATCCTGTGCAAGAGTAGCCGGTCTGGTCTCTAGTGCCAGCGCAGTCCCTCTCAGGTTTGTTCTGAAATAAACCTGTCCTATAAGCTTGTACCTCTGTTTCTTTTCCTTTTTCCTAACAAACTCAGACGGACACCATAAGACTTTGAATGAGCTACGGAATCTTTGAATCCTTTTATTTTAAAAAACAGCATATATATATTTTTCCCCCAACCCAAAAGAGTGAAACTGACAGGTACATCAAGAAACCTTCATTCCCGAGGCTGGTGATGCAGTGTAGACCTAGCTCTTGCTACAAGCCTTTCCCCAGTATTGGGTAGGGTTTTCCATTTGAGGAATTAAGAAATATGAGTGCCTAATGACTGACGAATGGCTCTGTGGGGACTTGGCTTCGTTGTGGGTACTGGGGAGAAAGATGGGGACAAGGAGGGTAGGACTGAGAAATACACTGCAGCTAAGGAGGTGACCCGAGAGAGGTTGATGGGCTGTCCAAAGGTAGCCCTACCTGGTGAGGACAAGGAGCCAGCCATCCTGATGACAAGTCCATTCATGAAGGCACAGGGAGAGGGGGAAGCAGAGATTTCAGCTTGAACCCCAGCAGAAGTGCCCTCACTTTGGACAAGGCCCCAGGTCATTCTGATGCAGATGCTCAGATGACCACTTCTAAGGCTGGTGGAAGCACCTTACCCTCTAATTCATACTTCTGTGCTTCAGGGTAGCAACCAAAATGGTCAGACTTTACTTCAGGGCCATCAAAAAAGAAATTGAAATTCTAGAAAAGACATGGAAACAGAGTCCCAGTCTGGTGGGAACCTACTCGGATGTGTCACATTGAACAAGTCCTACACTATGTCGTGTCTCATCCCTGGCCCTCAAGCCAGGGTCTAGAGGTAGATCCAACTGTAGGGAAGTCTGGGAGTGGGGACACATGCTAGAGAAGCCTCACTAGGTGTTTTTAACCAAGAGACATCTACAAATAACAGAACACCAAGGCAAGTGTCTTGAGTAAGGTTAGACATCTCCTACTGCACCTTACAAGATAGGAGGGTGGATGGCTGCAGAGAAGGTTCTGCCAGAGCATGTAAGGGCAGCAGGACTCTGGGCTGGTTTCCCTGAGAGTCTCATAGCTTCCCTCTAGTGGCTACCTAGTGTGACTGTTCCTTCAAGGTTCAACCCCTCTTGCAACCTTCTGGAGAGGCAGGAAAAGGTATAATCTACCCTGACATTTCCCGGAGACCTGCCCAGACCTGTCTTCACACCTCCTTGGAAAGCATGAACGATGTGTTGATCCTTCAGTACATCTCGGAACCATCATGGTTCCACTTCCTGTGCCTGGAGGTGGGTCTCCCCTCCATGGGGCTCCTGCCTGCCATTTCAGAAAGGAACTGTGATGCAGTCATCAAGGAGTTCGCTGGAAGATTGAAAAAGCAACTGATGGTGTATGTATCTTCTACAGGGATTCCACATGCTGGGAACTGGTCAGTTCCAGTTCATTATCAAATGGCGTCCTACGGCTATAGTCCATGTATAGTCAGTTCATTATCATAGGATGGTAGTAAAGTCATGGTCAGAGAAATAAGCTCTAAATATAACTCAGAGGACTGCTGGTCCTTCCTCCATTCATGATCTGAAACATGCCCCTGCACCGGCCTGTGGGTCTTCTCCATGTGGGTTCAAACCTTGTATTTCCATATGCATTTTACCATATTTCTTAATGTAGGATGCTTTATCCCTTTCCTTTTGTTGGGATCAAAGACTCCTTCTTCTAACTTCCTTTTTCATTTCATTTTTAATCAAGGCTCATCTCAAGACATTGACCTCTAATATGTTTCCTCCTTATGGAAAGCATCTAGAAAAGTGCTATACATAAGTAATCTGATTTTTTTTTTGAGATGAAATGTTTTCTGTGTGCTTGCAGGATCCCTTATTCCTAGTGATTCTGTAAATCATGTAACTTAGAAACATATAATCTTACTGCTTGGTTCCACTCATGTTTCATAATTTTATTGTCCAATTTGTACTTCTAAAGCTATGTCCAGAGAATAAATACCAGCAGTAAGAGTGTCTCAGCTGTCTTCTGTATTCCTTCTTTCCCTTTCCTTTGGCAAAATTAGAGAAATGAAACATAATTTCAATTTCAAAATGATCTTAAATTCAATTATTCAATACAGACTTTTTAATGTTTTTGAGCAAGAAAATGATATTGCAGAATAGTTAGCCATTGTATCTAAAACCTATGAAGAAATCCTGAAGACTGAATAATAAATGAAAAAATCTAGAAGAATAACTGTTGAGAGAGAATAACTGTTGAGAGAGAATCATAAACCAATAGTATTCAAATGAAACTTACTGAAATTTAATGCAGCCACTAATTTTACTATAATTTATAGAGATAGAGAAATAACAGGCTTTGCCAAAATCTCACCTGGAAGATGGTGCAGAGAGCACTCTGGACTTACTCAGGTTTTTGGCTTAGTCCTGCAACGAGCAAGGTGGCAGCCACGTACCAGTACGTCCCACTTCAGTGACTTGGAATTAAAAAACACAGCCACACTGTTATCTCACAGTATCATAAGAATAAATTCAAAATGTATTAAAGTCCTGAATGTAAGACCTGAAAACAGGAAAACATAAGGGAAAGCTCCTTGACATTGATGTTAGCAATGATTGCTTTGAGTATCATACCAAAATCTAAGGCAATAAAAACAAAAATAAACAAGTAAAACTACATAGAATTAAAAACTTTTACATAATAATCAATGAAACAATCAGTGAAATGAAAAGGCAGTCTATGGACTGGGAAAGAATATTTCTAAGCTATATCTAATAAGGGACTAATATCCAAAATATGTAAGGAACTCAACCTGATAACAAAAACCCAACAACAACAAAAACCAAACGACTTGATTGAAAAAATGGGCAAAGAAAATGAATATACCTTTTTTCCAGAGAAAACATATAAATGGCCAACAAGTATATGAACAGGTCCTCAACATCACGAATCACCAGGGAAATGCAAATCAAAACCATGAGAAGATATCACCTCACGCTTATTAAAATGGTTATTACCAAAAAGATAAGACACATTTACAGCTGTATTGGTGAGGGTATGGAGAAAAAAAAATGAATACTTATACACTCTTGGTGGGAATTTAAAATGGTACAGCCATTATAGCACAGAATTTCCTAAAAATGTTAAAAACAAATTTGTCATACGACCCCTCTACTAGGCATATATTCAAGAAAATGAAACCTCACATATAGCCATGGGAACAACCTAAGTGTCTATGGATAGATGGATGGACCAACAAGTTGTTGTATACATCTATTCAATAGAATATTATTGAGCCTTATAAAAGGAGATCCTGCCATTGCAAAAATTTTGATGAAAGGGGAGGACATTATGCTATGTGAAATAAGCCAGACACAGAAAGAAAAATACTGCATGATCTCACTTACTATGTGGAGTCCAAAAAACTAAACAAATAAACTCATAGGAATAGGATTGGGGACATTGTTTGCATGTTGGGGATGTTGGTCAAAGGTATAAAGTGGCATTTATGTAAGATAAATATCCAGCAGGATGACTACAGTTAATAGCACTGTGTTGAATGTTGACAATTTTCTAAGAGAATAGATTTTATGTCCCCTCACTACAAACAAAAAGAGGAGATGAGTGTGTTCATTTCTTGACTAGTAATCATTTTACTGTGTGTATTTATATCCAAATATCACATTTTAAATATATACAATTTTTAAAAGTTGGTAAGACCTAATTGTAGGTCATGGTTCTGTGGGCCATCGTGCAAAGCAAGGGATATGTCCTGTCTGCCAATGGTCATTCAACTCCTTTTGGGTGGCAGGCCACTTTCAAAATCTAGTGACAACTATAGACTCATACAATAAGGTACACATAAAAAATTTACAACCAGAGCTGGGCATGATGGAGCATGCCCGTAATCACAGCTATCCGGTAGCCTGAAGCAGGAGGATCACAAATTCAAGGACAGCCTGGACAATTTAGCAAGACCTATGTTTGTCAAACATGTGTGAGGCCCTGGGTTCAATTCCTAGCACTGCAGTGTTAGAAGCAATTTCAAAAGATTCATAATCCTCTGAGGTTAAAGCCAGAGAAGACAAAGTTAGACTTGCCACTGTTTGGTTTCTAATAATTACATTTGGCTGGGTTATAGCTAGTCCCCACCCACCTTTCTTCCCTTTGAAAAAGTGTATCACATCAAAGAGAAACATGATCATATTATGCAATCTCTAATGACCCTGTATTATAGTGATCATTCATTTAAGATACAATTTTACAAAATAGAAATCCGCATGTATTATGAGATATCTTTTTCTCAAACACTTAACAGACCCATGGAATCTTACCATGTGCTGTAATTCTGCTATGTATCTTCTAAAATGTTTGTCTCTAATTATAATTAACCTCTATAAATATTCATAGAATACCCAGCAAAGCACTTTTCCAGATCATGTAGATAGAAGGAAAAAGAGAGCTTAGTTCCCACTCCCAACAAAAGAAAATCCTTTGGAGGGTTCCAAATCTGATCACTTCACCCAATCTTTGCTTAAAATTACCTCAGTAGTTTGGCAAAGTTCAAGTCTCATTGCAAAGGACACTTGACCCTCTTTTCTAGGTGGTTCCTCTTCCCTCTGGTTTTGCTATGACATGTGTATGTATGTGTGTTTAGTAACAAGCAGTTACCTTCTACCTGTCATGTATAGTGGCAAGGCACATCATTTCAGCCAGATAACTGGATACAGTCGTAACTCTGTCATCTTCTTGCTGTGTGACCTTAAGCCAGTCACTTAACCTCTCAGACATTCACTTTTAGCACCTGGACAAAGTGAATAATAAGATAGGTGTACAGTGTTACTGTCTTAGTCATTTTCCTGTCACAGGGACAAGATACCAAAGGGAATGGTGGAAACGCGTAGTGGAAGGGCATGGTAGGGGAAAGCTGTTCACACCAAGATAGTCAGGAAACAGAGAAAGAAGGAGCCAAGAAGCCAGCTATCTTCCAGGCTGAGTTCCCAGTGACCCACCTCTTCCAGACTGGACTGCACCTGCTAACAGCACATTCAGCTCTGAACTCTTCAGCGGACTAATCCGTGATGACTATAGGCCCCCCCCATGATCCAATCAACTTCCAAAAGCCCAAATGCAGGGCACATGAAATTTTGGGGGACATTCTAGATCTAAACCATAACAGCAATGTTGCTGCTAATGGATACAAAAGCAAAATGTAACATCAAGAAAACTCCTGATCATCAATGAACTGGGAGACAGTAATAACAGTAAGAAAACAACAACCCACAAACTCTGAAGCTTACAGAGACCGGCACGCATTCATTTCCTACCAGTCCTGCTGGTCTCCAGTCCAGTTTTTCGATGATGCTGCACTTTCCAGGATCCTCTGTGGTTCTGTTTGGTCACGGGGCTGAGTTCCACAGGATGGAGTTAACCGACACCTGTTCTCAGCTTCACCCAGCTAGAGGGGCTTCACTGCCCACAGTCAGTCTAGAGATTTTATCACTTGCCGGCTGAGCAGCAAGGAAGATGGGGCTTCAGGAGGAAGTAAGCTGACGCATTGTTTTTATGTGCTCCAAGCTCAACTTTATTGGGTAACTACCATGGCAACAATAATCATGAAAATCACCATGACAGAGAAGCTGTGAGTGAAGGAACTATACTAAAAATCTGAAAAGGGAGGGTCATAAGGTCCTAGAATGTGGAAAAATGTATTTCAGCCAAATCCAAATCAACAAATTTAAATTTTTTCAAGCAAGCAGTCAAGGAACACCCCCTCACCAAAGGGGTAAAAATCAAACAGCTGCCTGTTCCAACTCAGTTCCCCATTTTTCTTCAACAAACAGATGGCCCCATTTAAAGATAAGTAAGAATTAAGAAAGCATCATTAGGCTTTCTCATGAATACCAAACATGCAGGGAGAAGGATAGAGATTTAAACCAAAGGAAAACCAGGAATACAATTCCAAATAGAAATCACCCAAGGAAAAACAGGGAAGTTTCAAATAAACAATCAACTCCTGAGTTTCAAAGATACCTTAGAGAAAATGCTCTCTAAAAGAGGGTTCAGGGCTGGGGATATAGCTCAGTGGCACAGTGCCTGCCCAGCAAGCACGAGGTCCTGGGTTTGATTCCCAGTACCAAAAAAAAAAAAAAGGGGGGGCTTCACACCAGGCATGGTAGTGCATGCCTGTAATCGCAGCACTCTGTGAGGATGAAGCAGGAGGATCACAAATTCAAACCTAGCCGGGGCAACTTGAGGTAGCAAGACCCAGGTGTTGTAAAATAAAAATGTGAAGGAGGGAGGGTGTAAATGTAGCTCAATGTGAAGACCCTGTGTTCAATCCCCAGTACCACAAAATAATAATGAGATAATGATAATAATAATAATAATAATAATAATGATAGACTTTAATAAAGTTCAAAGTTCAATTAAAATGCTGTTATAAAGTAGGAGAAAAATGAGTTATCAGAGCTTTTAAAAAGAAGTGAAAGACAAAAATATCAAATACTATAATGGTGAAACACATTAGACTCAATAATGAAATGAGTAAGAATATACTTAAGTATAAGACAGATTTAAGGAAATTACATTAAATGAGTTAGAAAATAATAATGATGTAATATGATTAGAAGACCATAAAATTATGGAAAGCAAAAATAACTCAACTCTGATATAATTAATGTGCCTGTAGGCTTGAATAAAATGAACTGAAAAACTTCAAATACTGTATATAAGACAGAAAACTCTGAAATAAAATAAAGCTTGAATGTCAAAATGTAACATGCATACCTAAAGTCCTGAATGACAAACATTAAGATTTTTCCAAAAATAACATATTGAAATAAATGTCTTTTAAAAACATATGGGTGTCTCAATAGAGTGCATTTCCTGTCCCCCTTCACACACACACATACACACACACACACACAGACTCACACACACACACACCAGATCACATAGGTGTTTTCAGGAGAGTTTACTTTGATCTAACTTATATCCACAACAATATTCAATTCAAGGAAAAACTAGACTGTTACCTCTGAAGATCCTAGGGGTAAAAAGGAGAGTCACCTGCAGATTTATACCTATTTAGAATGCCCCTCAGTTAGAAAGTTAATTGTGCCTGCAGGGTAGGGGATGGCCCTTTCACAATTCAATAATCTACAGCAACCCAGCATCCAAGTGCAAGGGTGGATTTGGTGGCCAGGGGTAGGGTTTGTGTCCTGGCCCCTTCTCCTAACAGACTGATGGCTCCACACTCCTCACAGATCAAAATTCTCAAAGCATCACCTTTAGATGTAAGAGCCAAATATTCTTGAATATGGAAGAAAATAAGGAATAATGGTGAACAAGGAAATCTCATAAACAAGGGGCAATCAAATGGGGAAACTGATCATCTGAAGAGTCATAATGGTTGAATGTACTTTAAAACTAAACCTAAACATGTAGTATATAAGAAGCAATATAACACAGTGTCCCTGACAGTGAGCAGCCAGAATTGAAATCCTGTCTCCATACTCAGGTCTATTGGTTCTAGATCTCTCCATTCAATAGCTGTGTGGCCACAAGAAAGATATTTAATGTATGGTGTTCCCCACTTTGTTCACCTGTGAAAAGGGAGTAAGTCTAGCCCCTAGGTCATAGTGCTTTTGGAAAAGTCATCATTCCTTTGCATGTTTGGGCCATAGTGAGTGCACAGTGACTGTTAACTATTTCTCTGTTCGTACATTCACTAGGAAAGAGCCTGTTCCAAAATGCACGAAGAAGTTGCTTCTGCACTGTATTGCGAGAGGCAATACAGAAGAACTTGGCATTGCTTTGAAATCAGATGAAGGGCAAACTTTGGATCCTATTTCTACCTGGTCCCTACAGTCCCATGCCTCTTCCTTATTCACATACCTGGGAATGGTATCTATGGTCACCAAGCCCATCAGCCTTTCATAGATAAGAGCCTAAAGTCTAGAAATATGAAGGGTCTAACCAAGATCCTACAAGTAGCCAGTGGCAGAGATAATGTTCAACCCCAGATCTGTGACAACTAGAAAGACATTTTCCAACGAACAATCATGACATTTGTAAGTCAGCTTCTTAATTTTCTGTGGCTTAATGATCTAGTAGGCTGGAGATACATTAATATTTTAAACTCATTTGCATCCTCTCAATTTAATTTACTTCCTTGTAGCACAAATTCCTCTTTCTGAAAACCATAAATGATCAGAGAAAAATTTAGCTCAAGATCAATAAATATACTGTGTGCAAGCTACCGCCTGCCCTTCCTTGCCCAAACCAAAGCTCTCTCTCCTACTCATACTCAGAGACGTTACAACCTTTCTCAGCAGAGTGGTCCAGGCAGACGATGCCATTTTATTTAATGGGTCCTCAAAATGAACATTTTTTGACATCGTGAGCAGCTGATGCGATCACAAACCTCATAAAGTAGGGTGAGCACTGACTCATTTTCTAACGCATTTACCTAATCAGCGATGAGCATTTCCCTCTGCTTCATTGCACTGACTTTCTGTTTTCCTTGAGATGTTATTAATTTTAAAACTTAATCGAATTCACCAAGAGAGACTCTTTCTAATTAAAATGCCCTCAACAACTCTGTTAAAATTATTAAAGCAAGAACATAGACTATTAAGGCCTGGAGAAATTTTCAGATTTGTGCTCTACTGGACCAACTGAGAAAAATCTAAAGTAGTCATTACAAACCCCCCAGAACTACAGAATTTCTGCAAGAAAATAATTTATCATTTCTGAAAGAATAATCTTAAAGTCCTCCAGAAGAGATAGAAGGACACTTTGTTAGTAGAAACAGCTTTCCAAAGAAACCTAATTATAATGGCTATATTTATTTCTTTTTTTAACCAGGAAAGAGCAGAAATAAATTAAGTGCTTGCTGTTTGACATAGTTGCTTGTGGAATACAGTTGCCCCTTGATATCTGTGCAATTGGTTTGAGGACCTCCTTACAATTCCAAAATCTGAGGACACTGCAGTTCCACATATAAAATGGTGCACTATTTGCATATAACCTAAATAATCCTCCAAGTTACTTTAAATCATATATGGATTACTTATAATGCTTAATTCAGTAGAAATGCTGTGTAAATAGTTGTACTAGTCAGGGAATAATGGCAATTAAAAAGTCTGTACATGTTACATACATGTACATATTAATCCTCCCACCCAAGTTTCAATTCAGAGTTGGTTGAATCCGTGGACACAGAACCCACATAAATGGGGGAACTGACAAGGTGGGACTGAACAACCCAGCCCTTTAATTAATAGGGCTAACAGCTCTTTCATTCAAACTCACTTCAACACTCTCTCCCTACTAAGTCCACCAAAGCAAAATTACTTCATAACTCTGCCCAATGGCCATTAGTTGTCCACCCTAACAGACCTCTTTAAAACCACAGCCCAGGCTCTAAGACTGTATAAAAAAATGTGTCCCAATTTCTCTTTTTGAGACACTGCTCAGACTTCATCAACAACTGGCTCAGACTCTATTAAGTATTTCTGATTTTTTTGGAGTTAGTGTCATTTGACACAGTGGATTTCCACAGTAACTTTCTGAGAATCAAATGTTTTTAAACTATCATTTTAGAGAATAGGAATTTGAAGTTCTGAGAAATTCAGAAACTGGCCAAAATTTTATATGCTACTAAATAGCACATCAAGGATATAAACCAGAGTCTTTCTGTTGAAAAACAGAAATTCATTCATTCACCCATTCGCTCATTCTTTCAGTATATATTTATTGAATACCACCAATCCCTGGCTCATAATAATAAGATCAATGATGGAACAAAAACACCCTCCCTCATGATATTTAAAATGTAGTGAAGGAGATAGAAAAAAAGACAGAAAATAAGAAATAAATTTTGGGCAGTGACAAATGCTTTGAAGAATATTGTAGCCTAAAAGGTAGGAAATGTGGAGGTAGAATAGTAGAGGGGAATCAGCCATCAGTGTGGTCTTTCCTGAGACAGCACCGGAACAGATGTGGATGCTCTGAAGCCAGCAGCTACCAGAGGAAAAGGTCCCAGTCTATCAGATGGCACAGAGGATGCAAAACTCCAGAGGCAAAAACAAAGGACCAGAAAGGAATGGAGTAAGAGGGAGGCAGGGCTCTGATCCTGCAGTTTATATTTCAACCTGCCTGGGATGGAAAGCCATTGAGAAATTTCCAGTGGAGATGAACACTACCTAATTTATGCTTTTGGATGATAAATGGCTCATATGTGGGGACTGAGTCTAGTGCAGCCAAAGTTGAAACAGGGAAAGGGAAGCTGTTACAGGAGTCCAAGAAGGTAGTGGAAGTAGACAGCAGAGAAGTGATTACATGAGGGATGTGTTTCAAAAGTAGTCATCAGGGCTGGGGTGCAGCTCAGAGGTAGAGCACTTCCTTAGCATGCAAGTGGCCCTCAGCACCTCATCTCACCCCCAAAATAGTTATTAGTGCTGGACTGAAGAGTGCAGTTAGGAATGAGAGAAAGAAGGGCTATCTGAGAGCTGCCTGTTAGCTTTAAACCCACTGTCCATTGCCCTGCTGTGAAACTAGTACATTTCTCCCTTCCAGCAGGCATAATGCTGAACTAAGCTTCCTCATTACCAGGCCCTGAAGAGACCCTGGAGAGGAAGGGGATTTTCTCCCTAGTTCTGCTACGTGACCTCTCCCAGCAGGCTTTTGCAGTCACCTGAAAAGGCCACCTCCCTGTGGAGAACTTTTTCTGTGCTCCAGAGACGGCTCTCAAAGGCATCAGGTCCGTGGGCAGATTTCTAGCATGGTCTCAGATGCAGCTTCTTTCCTGGGACAGATCGTCCCGACACCTCTACGTGTGGCTTTCCAGACAGTTTCATCAGCTCAGTGCCATTGTGAGCTTTTCCATCATCCTATGGACTCCTGTTGCACCCTGTCTTACCAGGTCTGGATTTCAGCCCTGCTCCCTGGTGGAGTGGGAGCACCCCATCCAGACTTAGTTTCTCTTTGCATGCCCTAATTCAAACTTAAAGATAGTGTTTGCTTTCTGTATCCCCTATTCCTGTATTCTTTAGAGTTTTCTTTACTTCTTAGTAGCTAATTCTTTATTACTCCAATCTCCTGATACAGCTAAGGATGCATTATATTAAACTTTCCCTATTCAAATTACCATGGGGTTTCTAACTCCTGATTGGACCTTGATGGATACAAAGAGCATTGAGAATAACTTCTTGGTATTTGGTTTGAGCAAATGGATAAAAAGCAGTGTCGGGCCGGTGAGATGGCTCAGCGGCTTAAGCGCCTGCCTGGCAAGCGCGAGGGCCCGAGTTCAACTCCCGGATCCCACATACGAAAAAGGGGCCGGTGATATCGCTCAGCGGCACGGGCGCCTGCTGGTGCACGAGGTCCTGAGGTCGACCCCCTGGTACCCACAAAAAAAAAAAAAAAAAAAAAAGCAGTGTCATTATGGAAATGAAGGCTACTGAAGGGAAGAAATCAAGTGTTCTGCTCTGGTTAAGTTGAACTGAAGCTGCGTATGATCATAAGCGAGGGGTTTGAGTTGGGATTTCTATATTCAGCGCTAGAACCTAGGAAAGAGGACAAGGCATGAGATACACATTGGGCAAAATCAGCAGGTATATAACATTTAAAGGCACAGGAAAGTCTGGGATCTTTTCTGGGAGTGTGTAGAGAGAGAAGCAGGAAAGTTACTGAGGCCAGAGCCCTGTGACATCCAGTATCTAAAGACTGAGGAAAAGAGAACAAGTGGCAAAAAAATGAAATGAAATGAAATGAAATAAAATGAAATAAAATGAAACAAAATGAAACAATGAAATGGAATAACTCGTGGCAGGAGAAAACCTGAAAGCAAGAGGCTTCCCAATAAATAAAATATTTCAATAAAAAGAGAGTGCTCACCTGTGTCATGCCTTTCCTAGATACTAAGATGAAAACTCAGAGTTAAATATTGCATTTGTAAGTTCATGTCATTATTGACCTTGACAAGTGTGGTCCGGTGTAGGCAAAACAATGGAAATGAACCAAGGAATTACTGAGGTGTCAGGAACTGGGACCTGAGAAGACAGACAATACTTTTGAAAGATTTTCTTTTGCAAAACAATAATGGGACATTTATTTTTTGGAGATGATGGAATGTAAAGAGAGGCTTTGTTTCTTTACTCCAGCTTCTTTGATGTAGATGTGGGTGGTTGACAGAAGGACAGAAAATAAAAATGCAGGAGGCTGAGGCCACAGGGGCAGAGGCAAAGTCCTGAGTGTACTAGGGGGAGGGGTGAACAATGGAACGGCTGGTGCAACCACCATGAGTCTCTGATTTTATAATTGTGAAGCTTACATATATAAAGAAGTCAAAAAAAGTAACACTAAACAAATGATTCCAATAAAAAAAATGGGCAAGTGAACTAAATAGATACTTCTTAAAGTAAGTACAAGTGGCCCATAAATACAAGAAGAGATGGTTATCATCTTTCACCATTAGGAAAAGCAAAGCAAGACAATTCAGATTCCGCTTACCCCAGTCAGAATGGCCATTATCAAAAACACAAAAAGCAACCAATGCTGGTGAGGAAGTGGGCAAAAAGAAAACTTTCTAGACTGTTGGTGGAAGTGTAAACTACTACACCCCCTATGGAAACCAGTATGGTGAGTCCTCAGAAAACTAAAAGTAAAAGCTCCATTTGACTCTGTTACCTATCCTGAGTATCTTTCAAAAGAGTCAAAAGACGTACTTTAGTGATACATGCACATCCGTATTTATAGCAGCGCAATTCACAATAGCTAGCTCTTCAAACAGCCTTCATGCCCATCTATGGATGAATGAGTAAAGCAAATATGATGTAGATACACAGTGGAATTCTAGTCAGTTGTGAAGAAGGAAGTCATTTGTAGGAAAGCAGATGGATCTGAAGACCACAATGTTAAGCGAAGTAAGTCAGACACAGAAAGTGAAATATCACCTGGTTTCTCTCATATGAAAAACTCACTATAAATAAATGAAAGAGTAAAATAAAGAAGAGTAGGTAGGAAATGGGTAGGCAGACTTTTTGGAAATGGAAAGAGGATTAGGGGAAAGGGGAGAAGGGGAGAAGGGAGAGGAGGGAGCAGGGTAAAGAGAACAAAAATTATATATGTATATATATATATATATATATCCCCAAATGAATGTAGCTATTATGTATTTCAAATATGCACCAAATAAGAAATAATCTGTGTTAACCTTTTAGAGCAGTATCTTATATGTAAATGTCTTAAAATATTTCATAATTTCACAGTATCATGGTAGAGGCAATCCATTAATAACACCATTATAGTTACTTTGGTCATTTTCATTTAGCCTAATAAATCTGAATTGAATGTGTAAATTCTCCTTTCTCCTAGTCTCTGCCTGACTCTCCTTGACAGGCTGAGGATTAGTCTTGTCAATCCTGTGAGTTTACCCACAATACAGATCATGGCATGTCCGCGTTTTCATCCCCTCAGGTCTTTTTAAGAATGTTCAAACAGGGCCGGTGAGATGGCTCAGCAGCTTAAGCGCCTGCCCGACAAGCGCGAGGGCCCAAGTTCGACTCCCGGAACCCACATACGAAAAAGGGGCCGGTGATATCGCTCAGCGGCACGGGTGCCTGCTGGCGCGCGAGGTCCTGAGGTCGACCCCCCCCTGGTACCCACAAAAAAAAAAAAAAAAAAAAGAATGTTCAAACAGACCAGCCGAAACAAACCTCACTTTGACATTAGCATTCTTAATCTCTCAATAGCCACAAAAAGCAGAATCAATTTTGAAAATTAAATATGTTGTAGGTTGGTGCTTTCAGAACAACCCAGTTAGTTTTCACTTCTATAATGTTTACAACTAACTTCAATCTCAAATTTGAAAAAGAAAATGTTTTTAAACTTTGGCAGTTCTCCACAAAACAATGCGTCACTGGGATAGTGTTACCAACAGCAATGGCAAATACAGGCTCTTTCTATCTCCATGATTTCCCGAACTGTACCGAAGGGTATGGAAAACCAAGGACTGACACCTGACTGATCGTCTCTATGTGTTTCTTACCACAAGCACCATCTTGCTGATCACGTAATTCCTGTTTATTATATTTATATTATGTGATGATATAATACAAATAAAGTGATGAATAAAAATATGTTTCACAATACAGCAGTGGATGTATTTCACTTTAAGAAAAACTCACTACATTATTACTGTGTTTCTCATTCCTCTGGATAAATAAAGATTTTATCGTAGACCAGCACCTCTCATTTGTAGACTGAGAGGTTACTCAGAGGTTCGCTGCCATTGGGTGGAAACGTTTGTACACAAGGACAGGGCAGTTGCTCCATCCCAGAACCACTGTGAGTACATGGGGCTGGACATGTCACACAAGGGCATTAGTAACCATAAGGAAGAAGCTGTAGTAGGGCACGATGGCGCAAAACTGTAATCCCAGATCTGTCTGTGGGAGGCTGAGGCAGGAGGATTGCAGTTTCAAGCCTAGCCTAGGCCACTCAGTGACTTAATAAGTCCTTGTCTCAAAAAAAAAAAAAAAAGAAAAAAAAGAACTGGGGATGTAGTTGGTAAGTACAAAGGCCCTGAGTCCAATCCCCAATACAAAAGAAAGAAAGGAAGAAAGAAAGAAAGAAAGAAAGAAAGAAAGAAAGAAAGAAAGAAAGAAAGAAAGAAAGGAGAAAGAGGAATAGGAGGAGATGAGTCAGAATTTTTTGTAGCCCCTACAGCCTCTTTCCTGCTTTCAACCTGCTGACACCAGTAACTGGCAATCAATTTTAACCTTGATAAGATATTTCTGAGAAATCACTGATGCACTTGATAGGAAACTTAAGGCCTGCCTGTCTCTTATCATAGAAAACATTGTGAAAGGGACAAAGGGGTCTGGGGGTATAGTTCAGTGGCAGGGCACCTGCCTAGCACGTCCAAGGCCCTGGGCTCAATTCCCCAGCTCTGAAAAAAATTTCTCTGGTAATTTTGAGCTGGGGATAGGCTCAGTGGTAGAGCACTCACCTGGTATGCCCGAGGCTCTGGGTTCAAACCTCAGCACAAGCCTGGTGTGCTGGTGCACACCTGTAATCACAGCACTCAGGAGGCTGAGGCAAGAGGCTCACCATGAATTTGAGGTCAGCCTGGGCGACATAGTGAGTTCAAGGCCAGCCTGAAATGCATGGCGAGAATCTGAGTCAAATAACAAAACAAAACAATCTCAGCACAACCAAAAAGAAGGAAAACGACAAAACACAATGTAAGCAAATAACATGAACTACTCAGATAGAAAACAGCACTTTTGAAAAGAATTCTCGGAATGAGACAGAAATTTTAGAGAATATTGGTCAAATCTGAACCATTCATTAAAATCCAAAATACATGTTTCTTATAGAATAAGAGATTAAAGGTAAAGTTATAGGGCAACAGGTATGACAAAAATGGAAAAGATCAAAGAGGTAGAAATTTAAGTTTAGTAAATTTAGGACATAGCACTGTGAAAGTAACCACGAGATTAAAATTAAATGCAATACAAAATTTTAAAGATGTTTCAAAAGGGGAGGGGAAAGATAATTCTTTCAGAGCAGATATGTAGCTGTCTCCCAGTCCTAACTGAAATTAAGAGGGAAATATTAACATGGGGGTCACAGATCATGAGTGCAAGGGGCTGGAAGCTGGGAAAGGCTGCCTTCCTATAGCACAAATCATGGGAGAAACTTTCTCCTAGAATCACCACTAATGAATCATAGTCTAAAGGGAAATGGGATTCACCAGCAACTTGCCTCCTGGAAAGATGATTTGGCCTCGAGGTACAGAAGCAGGGAAGACCTTGGTGTTGGAGAAGCAATGCCTTTGGGGTGTTAACCCCTGATATTGTGAGGAAAAAAAATCCTCCTGAAGTCCAATTATTTACACAGGAGCATGTACAACAATTTGCCTGTTTATAAAGTTCACAGCCACAATAGTTTCAATCAAAATCCTGCAGGCATCAACCTCTCTTATCCCTTACCCATTGTCTTCTGGCATTAACATTGTAAAAGAAAACACCTAACACCGTCATAGTTATTTTTCTTCTCATGGCACTTCCTTTGCCTAGCTTTTGTTGCATTTGTTTTGTCTTTAAAGTTAAAAATCTTGTGCTGGATATGTCTAGATATAAAAGTCTTTAATATAGACTTGCCCTGTACTTAGAATGTACCCTTAATTGGAGGACTGATTTTTTTAATATCTCAGAGTACCATTGTTTTTCCATATTTTAACTTCTTTCTCCAAACTGTCCTGTTCTTGCTTGTAAAATTTTTTTATTACATAGGTTGAATCTCCCAACTTTTAAACACTTTTAACTATGGTAAACAAATAACATAAAATGGGCCATTTTCGTCATGTGTACAGTTCAACAATGAACCCAATCACTGTCAAGTGTGACGCTGTTAAAATAATGAAATTTGGAAAGGCACAAGGCAGATCGGCCAAGTGGGCTGCAGTGAAGGAGTGCTCTGAGTGTAGACTGTGTCGTCATTGGCGAGCTAGGCGGATGTCTTTCTGAGCCCTCCTGAACTTGAGTCCTGTGGACCTGCAGGAAAGTGGGGAGTTGTGAAGAGTGGCAGAAGGCAGGTGTGGACCTTGGCCAGAGTCTACTCTAGATGTTGAAGATAATATCATGGTAACGAAAGGGGGGTCTTCACTCTGCTTCTTCCAAATTCCAAGTGCTGTTTTCTTATTTGATTTAGAGATGAACTGAAAATCCTTGTCCAAAACCACTGGTCAGGCAGCCAGTGGCTGCAACTGTGTACCCATGCCATGCCTTCTGTTAGGTCCCTGGTCCAGACTATCAATAAAAGGTAGGGATCATTTATTGCACATACAGATTTTCTTTGCATCTTCTTAAAAAGTGTATTTAATTGCCACAGAAACAAAAGAAATAATTTAGAATTGAATCAAGTTGAGGTAAGTAGTTTCAAAATATAAGATGTTTCCTGTCCATAATGTTAAAATTGGTAAATCTCCCTTTTAGATAGAATCTGTGGTGACTCCATTGTCCTCAATCCTCTTAGACCTATTGCTTTTTGTCACGAATATTACTATTTTGTCATTTTTACTGTTCTAAAATGAAATTCATAGAATAATTTTATAATTCTAAAATTAATGTCATAATTTCCCTATACTAATAATATAAACTGTGTTTTTATATATATTGCTTATATAATGTTCTAACAATAGTATAAATGATTAATAAATTTTTTTTTCTCTACTGGGGACTGAATCCAGTGCCTTCAGACTGAACTATAGTTCCAGCCCTTTTTTATTTTTTATTTTGAGACACAGTCTTACTAAGTCACCCAGTTGCCCAAGACAGGCTTCAACTTGTGATCCTCCCGCCTCAGCCTCCCAGAGAGCTGGGATTACAGGCATAAACTGACACACTCAGTCAGGAAAATTATTTGCAATAAAATAATAGGTACCTCAGTGTGTACCACAGCGTAATGACTAAAGGAAAAAAAATAATGCAGTTAGATGTTGGCATCTATATTTAATTCCCAGCTGAAGTTATTGCTTCCAACTGTGTTGTGTTGTATTTTGATATCAAAGATGGTGTTGCTAGGAATCATGCAATTTCCCAATGTAATGAACCCCTCTGGTAAAATTCTGAGAGAAACAAAATAAAATCTTTCCTCAATATCAATAACAGATACATTTTTGGAAATTTCAAAAAATTTTTTCAACCATGCCCACAAATTGAATAAAATCTAATGAACTGTTCTGATTAATACTAGCATAGGTTTCACTTCATGAATGTCTGGCAGATCTTTCAAATACAGAGCAAGACCTAATGATACATTTTGTGTGCAAGTAAGCTAGTGCCTGACCCCACCACCAAATGCTAGTGGTCCTCTCATATAACGATGACATCTAAAGATGGCCGCTGAGGCCACCCTTGCCCCTTTTTCTGTGTGAGATTCATTTCTATAGCAATTAAAGACAAAAAACAGGCAACCTGAAGTTTTTCTATTTATTCTGTAAATACTGACAAGATATTTGATATTATTCGGTGTTGCATTTCTATGTTTTGGGTAATATTTCTTGAAGGCCCTTTATTATAACATTATAACACAGAGAAAGACAAAATTGCCTGACCTCAACATACCTAAAATCTGAAAGAGATCATAACACAATCTATAGGATGATAAAAGACATTATCATAGCAGTAATATATGAAAAGAAAGTTTATGGAACTCTCAAAAAAAACCTCTTTAAATGTTTTACCATATGTCTTTATTTTCTCACACGTTTTATAGGTGTTACACATTTTCTTAAAATGTTGGTAAGTCTTAGTACTTGCCTTCCAAATTTATGGGTTAAAGTGATAAAAAAAAACTAAGAAAATAAATGGGAAGGAAAGACAAGTAAGAAATAAAATAAACATAACTTAAAAGAGAAAAAAGTTAGAGAAAAGAAAATTTGAAGCTGGAAAAAAATTGGGTAACAAATTATGTTGGCAGCTTGTTGCTACTTTTTCTTCTTCAGAATTAGCAACTGACATGATCAGAGAAACTCACAGGGGTTCAGCTTTCTCCTCTGAAGAATCTGTGGGTTCGTGGAGTGATAACAAATTAACAAAGACCTTTAAATCTCAGACATATTTTGCTTGGAAAAAAAGTTCTCTTAATTTATTTGGTTCTTCTATTTATATTGCTCATTTTCTTTTGGTTTTCTGGCATATTAAATATGAAACAGGATCAGTTCTTTGGAAAATTCTAAGATTATCAAATTTTTAGGGCAATAGAAAGATGGGCAGGAGGAGGAAAAGCAAAAGACAAAAATCACACGAGTATCAATCATGCCATTAATAGACATTCTTGAAGTCAAATCAGTTTAATATTTTACATGTTATGTTATTATTAAATTTGCAAAATGTTTCTCGGAATTTGAAAACCCCAAATTATTTCATAGTTTATAGGATTACAATTTCATTACTTTCAAGCACATTGACTCATTCATTCCTCAAATATTCAGAAAATCTTTCTGATGCAGCCTCATCCCATAGTCTAAATTAATGCTCATTTTGCATATTTCTCATAAGTTCTTTTGTTAAGAATTGTCATTTATTTTAAAAAAGCAAATCTTTAAGACTGGAATGGAGCTCTAAAAATGTCAGTACAAACTTTCTGTTTTCAAAGAAAATCTAAGTTAATTTTAGCCCAGGACGTCAAAAAAAAAAAAAATTTTAATCACCTTCTTTTGGAATGTATTTTAATGCCCAAGAGCACATTGGTCAGAAATATTCTCAAAGTTTCAGTTTCACCATTATTGAGATACGTTTAGTAAACCTATGAATGATTTTTGGAGGAACAGTATAATTGATGATGTGGAGCAGCTGATTTTCAGTCCTTAATCTTGACCTTTCAAAAGACATATCTAGAAAATGTTATTATAATGCAAATCTGCGGATTCTGTTTCTCTTGATATTTAGATACTTGAATTCTCACCAAAGTTATAATAATCTAAAAAGTGCCTTATTATTCTCTCCCTCAATCTGTTTTTTGCTGGGGTGTGAGTGGAACAGGGCATCTTGTCTGGTGTGTGAATTAGAGTTTGTGTGTTTGCATCTGGATTACTTGGACCAGGACTAACCTGAGTAAAGAAAAGTGGAGAGGCAGAACTAGACTGCTGAGTCCAATGGGAAGCCTAAGAAAAGACTGTAGTTCAAAGCACAAAAATCAGTGCCCATTAGACCAATATTACCTAGATGGGCCAAGCAGACATATACTGGGAAACAATGTGACTGATCTATGAATGACATCTTTCAGAGTCCATCCACAAAGATCAAATTAAGATTGGGAGGATCGCTGTGACATTCTGGTCTCTCTGTTCAGCTGGATGAAAGCATGACTTTGATCAAGTGATGAAATATCATTCTTATCTTCCCTCCCCATTTTCCCTCCCAATGTAAAGAAGTCAATACTGCAGTTCATGGCTAATGGCGCAACAGGCAATTCCACAGGTCTATTATCTTCTGTTTAAACCAATGGCTTCCCCCCAAAACAAAGAGCAGCGAATCGCAGCAGCTAATTGCTGTTATGCTCAAGAAGATTTCATTGTAAAATGCAAAGTTGTTATTACAGTCCTTGGATTGAGCCACAACTTGTAAGTAATAGATCCTGAAGAACTGGTAGGGGAGAAAGCAAGTAAGGATGATGCCTATGAAAAATAGGTTCTTCATCTGAGCCCAGAACTCCTGGTGGGAGAGGAAGGAGTGGCGGAGTTTCTGCATCATGGACACAATGATGAAGATCTGAAGGACCAAAAGCATCACTGCAGTGGCTATGACGAGGATGACTATCATGTAGTTGATGACTTGCACATACGTGTAGACAAGTTCTTCATGGAATCTAAAACAGTGCTGGTCATCATAGTCCCCCTTATTTCCATAATGGGAAAAGACCACAGGCACAACGATGACAATCACCAAAAGCCACATGCCAGCACTGGCGGCAACAGCATGCAATTTCCTATAGAATTCCACCTTGTCCTTGCGCTTGAAGAAGATGAGGTACCGGATGACCAGGATGACCACATAGAAGAGGAAAGTGAGGTACATGTGGATGTGCAGCATGGCGCTCACAAGTTTGCAGAAAGGCAGGCCAAATGTCCACGTCTTCTGGATGAGGTAGGACAAGCGGAAAGGCACAGTCAGCAGGAACACCCCATGGATCACCACCAGGTTAATGACAGCAGTGGTGGTCACAGAGCGAGTGTTCATCTTCATGAGCAAGAACAGAATGGAGATGACCCCCACCAGCCCTCCAATGAGCACGACAAAGTAGAGCCTGGTTAGATGGGGCGTCAGGATAGGGTTGCAGGAGGAATTCCCAGAGACATTGTTGCCAGCCATCCTGTAGACATCGCCTGGGAGACCAGAAGCACCAGTGCACCCGGCAAGCTTCCACACTTGTTCAGAGCTCCCTCAAGGTACTAACACGTCGCTTTGTAATTTATACTTTCACATGACTTCAATTCCATGTATTCTGAGCACGAAGATTATAACCAAGCGTGGCAGCGCATGCTGTAATCCCAGCACTCCAAGAGGATAAAGCAGGAGGATCACAAGTTCGAGGCCAGCCTGGGCAATTTAGCAACTTAGCGAACCCTGTCTCAAAATAAAAAGAGTTGGGATGTAGCTCAGTGGGAAGGCCCTGGGTTTAATCCCCAGTATCACACACACACACACACAAAAGAATGGAGATATTTCCTTTGCCTGTTTCCATACCCCTAGACCTAAAACACAGGAAGTCGTTGTGTTAGTCCATTTTCTGTTGATATTTAAAAATATCACAGACTGGGTAACTTTATAAAAAAAAAAGTTCACTTTGGCTTACAGTTGTGAATGTCCAAGGCCAAAGTGACACACATGATGGTGGCCTTTTACTGGTTGAGTCACAGCATCACAGCATCACATGGCAAAAGCCATGTGAGTGGCTCACAGCATCACATGGCGAAAGACTGGAAGGACCTGTGTAGGTCAATGTTATGTTCTGGTCACTTTCCTTTTTGTAAAGCCAGTAGGACTCAGTCATAAGGATTCTACCCTAAGGGCTACCTAATCCTAATCCCCTCCCAAAGACTCCACCTCTAAGCACCATAGCTGGATTAAATTTCTACCCTCTCAATACCTCACTCTGTGGATTAAATTTCAAAACAAGAAACCTTATCCAACACACACTTGAACCTTACCCATAGCACCCAGTGTTTTTAACAGGAATAAAAACCTACTCTTAATCTCTGAGAAAGCAATTTGCACAAATCTTCAGAGGATCAGATGCCATCTGGAGCTGAAACATGAGTACTAGCACTATAATATCTGCTGGAAAACATTGAAAGATGGATGGAAAGATGAATGGATGCATGAAGTCATGAAAACTACTTTCTTAGGCATGATATCATTTTCCAAGTCCTTCTAACTCATTAGCAAATGACTCAAGAATATTCACACTTAATTAGTATAGGATACTGGTTAATTTCAGCAAAATCTGAGTGAAATCAAGGGAGCAGTAAACAATAGGAAGGTTTTCCCACTGAATTTCTCATGATATTTCCTATTGAACTTCCCATGAATTTCTCATGATGGTTATAGTTTCATCAGAAAGGAGGGCCTTGGCTAAATTCTTCCCAGATCCCCACTAAAGATGTGGCAGTTCTCCAATTCTCCACTCCCTTACATTCAAATGCCTGGAAGAGTCATTTCTCCTCTGAACCAGAAATGTCCACTCTCCAAATAGCCAGTGTCTCATACTTCATATTCTGATTCATTATGTATTATTAAAGATTTACAAATCTTTTAATTTCACTAAATAAACCATGTCACACTTCCTATTTAAATCCCTGCAATGGCTTCTCATCTCTTTTAAGGTAAAGATCAATGGCCCTCGCATGTCTAGCATGGTCTGGGTTACAGTGGAAAGTTTAATCATCTTTCACGAGTGTCCTTATGAGTCATGGTGAAAAATAGAGTGAATGCCACTGCCGAGTGCCATCCAATGGAAAAGCAGGCTTGTAAAAGCATGACAGTGTGTCCTCATCCACATTATTACCCAGGTATGGCACAAGGTGACTTCTGGCTCTTTCCCAAAGTCAAAATGACCAAGAAAGGTAAATGTTTTGAGTCGATTCAGGACATCAAGGCAGCCATGACAGTACAGCTAAAGACACAAAAGAAGACTTCCAGAAATGCTTCAGAAAGTGGCAAGCAGGCCAGGACAAGTGTGTTCCAAGTGAGAGGGAGGATTTTGAGGGGGGTTAATGGCAATATGTCTTTTACTGTAATAATATTTTTAAAGTTTTTAAATATTCACTGTATTTATATCAGAATACACACCACACACACAGTATCTTTTACTGTAATAATTTAAAAATATTTTTAAAATATTGACTGTATTTATGTCAGAACACACACACAACACACACATACACACACATATAATACAAACCAGACACACAGATATATCTGTGCTAACGCAATCTCAAGAGGGGAGAGACGATTAAGGAAAACTCCTAAAAATGCTTTCTGGGGGGATAGAAATTTATAAAAAGTTGTAAAACACTACTAAATAGAAGATTCCAGACACAAAATTATATGATTTCTTTCTCTAGAAAGAAACGAACCTGCCAGAAAGAGAGAAGATCAGTGCAGCCTATGGCCTAAGTTGTGGGAGAAAGGACTGGCTTCAAAGGAGTGTGTATGAACTCTGGAGTGATGGAAAATTTTTGTGTCATTTAGCTAATATTGTGGTTATTTGTCAAAATCTATCAAACTGTACAGTTAAAATTCGTGAATTTCCTTGCATACACTTATACCACAATAAAAACTGTTTTTCATAAATAATAATGGGGATCAGGGGTATATCTCAATGGTAGAGCACCTGCCTAGCATGCAGGAGGCCCCGAATCCCATCCCCAGCACCATAAAATTAATAGTAGTAACAAAAACAACAACTTAATCCTATAAAGCCCCTGCTTTCATGACCATGGAATACAGTTTACAAAAATTGTGACCCATGTAACTGGGTATTTTCTTATTGGTTCTGTTTCATGTTACACTCGCCTTATGTGACGTACACGCTCCCTACTTACCTTTTAATTTCCTGCAGAAAAGTAGTTCCAGCAAGTGGAAATTATCTTGAGTTCACATCTGAGTTGTGAAAGGATATGTCACTATGAGTTCTGCTCACCATGTCCTTTGGCTATTGGTCTACTACAACTGGCTTCTGAAAAAAACAGTAAAACCAAAAGCATATTCTTTGTCTGAAATTTTCTTTATTACAAACTGCAACAATCTCTTTCTTTCAGATATCAGAAACACATGTCAATTGTTATGTGCCAGGGCTCTGCATGCTTGCCTGTACATTGTCTTATTTAATTTAATCTTTATGAGAGTCTGGTGGATTATGTAAAGTATTATTTCACTGAATTTTAGATAATGAAACTGAGCCCTAGACAGCATAAGTCAGTTGGCGAAGGTTTCCAATGTCACACACACATACACACACACACACACACAGGCTGAACTCCTTTTTGTGCATCATGGAGAATCACTGTGACTCTCCTAAGGCCACATGTCTGCATCATAAACAGAAAGGAGATCATGAATTTATTTCTGTGTGTGTGTGTGTGTGTGTGTGTGTGTGTGTGGTGCTGGGGATCCAACTGAGGGCCTTGTGCATGCTAGGCAAATGCTCTATCACTAAGCTATCTTCCTAGTCCTATGTCAATCATCTTGAAAGCCGCTCTTCCCTGTTTTTGGATTTCTTACTTTCCCATCCACTCTACTTGGCTTACAGCAGATCCTATAGGTTAGCTCACTCAATACCCATTCTTACCCTTTCTTTTCTGCTTTTCTGTGACGGATCTTTTACAGCTATAGTGCTTGTGTGTCACTTGGTTTCTGCTTTTCTATTGCAGTACTGTAAAAACCTGGAGGCAAAAAGGCAGTCAAAAAGAGATGTCAGTGTACATAGAGATGAGAACACTTAGCAAGCCAGTAGTGGAGTGTTTCTGTTTACTCTGGGACAGCTCTGTTAGAATTCTGATACTCAGCACAATACAACCTGGATTTCAAATATCGAGATAACATATTACACGCAATTTCAGCCAGAAATAATATCAAATGCAAATGATATACAGATCAATTGAAAAATGAAAGTTGTTGCCTAATTAAATAAATAGAATCAACTACACGGTGTTTACAAAAGATGCATTTTAAATACAAGAATCATAATAAAAATGATACATTCATTATTAAATGTATGAAATCCTTGTTATTTCTAATAATGCTTCTCTTTTAAGATCTGCTTTTTCTGACACACTTGAGCCCTTTTTGGTTTAGTGTTCATACTCATACTACATTTTTTTTCTAACCTTTTCCTTGCAGCTTTTATGCTTGTTACTTTTCAAATGTGTATTTTGTAAAAAAAAGTAACTGTTGTCTTTCCCTTATAATGCTACAAATTCAGAGCATTTTCATTCCATTTACTTCATCCCTCTATTTTACTGTTTCATGCATTCTTCCTAAACCTTAAACCCCACACATTATTATTGTATTATACAGTTAATGTTTGAACCATACTCATTTCTATTTTCCACTTAGTGCCTTCATCCTTTGCTCTTTAATTTCTTCCTGCATTTCTATATTTATATCCAGGAAAACATTTCTTTTGCTGAAGAACACAATTTAACATTTCTTTTAGTGTAAGTTTCTGGATTTTATCATCTTGTATGTGAGTTTGAAATTATTTTCATTTCATCTTAACTTTTAGAATATAAAAACTGCTGCTGTTGCTTCAACTAATATTGTGTTTCCTTTTGTTTTAGATTTTTAAAAGTATCTTCTTTGGGTTTGGTTTAGTTTTTTGTTTTGTTTTGTTGTCTTTTCTTTTGTGGGTACCGGGAGTTGAACTCGGGACCTCGTGCCTGCCAGCAAGCACTTGTGCCGCTGAGCGATATTACCGGCCCTTGGTTTAGTTTTATACTTGTGTTTTTCAAACATTTTTTTCTCTGTTTATTCTGCTGAGCATGGGTCTTCATGCTTTCTTAAATTTATGGGTTGGTATCTGTTATGGCTTGTAGCTAGATGTTCCCCCAAAGTCTCATGAGCTCATAGGTGGGGCTTTTCAGAGTGGCTCGATCTAGGGTGTGTGAATATGGATCAAGGTTTGTGATAATTGAATTAGAACACTGACTGGTTTAATGTGGTTCTAGGTATGGGTCATGGGAAGTCCCACTCTGGGTTTGGGTGGTACCAACCAATAGGTTGGTTGCCTAGATTGAATATAAAGGGACATAGAGAGGCTTCCTGCCTCCTGCCTGCCCTGCCCTGAATTGTTTCTTCTCTGTGATGCCGCTCTGCTATGCCACCCTGCCTTGGAGCCAGCCAACTATGGACTGAAACCTCTACAATCTGTGAGCTAAAATAAAACTTTCCTCCTTTAAATTACGGGTGTCAGGTGTTTTGTCCCAGCAACAAGAAAATAACTAAGACAGTTTCCTTACCCACTTTTAGGAAATTCTCCACACTACTCCTGCAAATATTGCTTTACCTCAATCTCTCCTGTCAGAGTTCAACTATATTCATGCTAGATATTTCTCTTATCTCTACTTTTTGCTGAATTCTACATGCATTTTCACCTCTGTGCTGCCTTTTGGATATTTTTAACTATTATTATTCAATACTCTAATCTTTGGTTGTGTCTAATCTGCTGTAGAACCAACTAATGTCAGATAGGAAGTGTCTTCAGTTCTAGAATGTGTAATTATTTCTTTTTATAAATTCTACTTTGCTTATGAATTTTCTCATATACTATCTTTTTCTCCAATTTCTTAAAACCTTTAATTCCATTTTTATTTTAAAAGACTTGTCAGTAGTATTTGTGGCTGTATTTCTATATTTTTTTTCTCTTAGTTTTCTATTATATGATCTTAGCCTCTGGAATTTCTAGTACTTTACTACTAACTTGGGGATATTTTGAGGGTTTTTGATAATGTAGTTTCCAAATGATGCTCTATTCCTCCAAAGAAGGGTTGTCCTTTCCTCCAATATATTCAGATTATTTGTAGTCGAGGCTCATTGATAGTCCTAGTAAGGCTGTTTGTACTTTTGGGTCTCCTTAGCCCTTCTATATTTGCAACTACTGCCAAAAGTATTATCCTTAACCCCCTTTTCTGGTAGATCTGAACTGACTTCTGATCTTTAACATACAAAACTGGTGATAACTCTTCTGTGTTTTGCAGAAGTCTTCAAGCTAAAAATTTTAGTCTTCCACCCTGAAAACCTCAGAATTCACCAAAATGTTCTCACACATTAGTGAAAAACATAAATTCTCAGCCCTGAATTGGAAAATGCCACTACAATAAAAGCAGGTGCTTGTCTCAGCTCACCTGTTTGAGCTTTTCCGTCCTCTGGAGTCTTGGCCTCTGCTTATTGCTTCTACTACACTTTGCTGTCTTCAAATAAATGATTTCTGCATTGTATTTTATCTGAATTTTTAGATTGTTCTTGGTGAAAGTTCTGATAAGCTGATAGCCATTCTGTCTCATGAAGATTCAGAAGTTAATGCAATTTTTAAAGTTTTAGTAATGCAATAATCTCCTATAGTCTTGAAGTCAATTGAATTCAACAGAAGAGAAAGGTAACATCCTTTTAAACATGGAAAGATTAGTTCCCTAACTTTCAAATTTTTCCATTAGGAAAGGAGTAAGTTATAGTAATAGGTTTTGTCAGTTTTGAAGTGCATTATCTAATTCTTGCTTTCAGCAGGCACAACTCACAACCTCCTCTCATTTGTTCTCTCAGCCTTGTTACATTGGTCTTGTTCCAGGTGCTGCAGTGCCCCAAATTCCTTATCTCTGTGCCATAGCAACACTATTTCTCACAAGCCCCATAATCTATCTCATCCTTCAGACCTCAAATCTATGTCCAGTGCTCCGGGGAACCTTTCTCTCACCTCACACTAACTCAGGTCAGCCTAACCCTCTCAGAATTCTATGAGTGTGATTAAATATTTACTTGTGTAAATGGTACTGGGTGTTGGCATCTTTACACCCCTATCTTAAGATTATAAATTCTATGAGGAGAAGAACTGTGTGTGTTTTTATTCTTTTCTACACTTGTATCTGTATCAATATCACACAGAAAATGGTCCCTCAGTATTAAATGGAGGTTGTCCTGATGCTGCCATTTTGTCTGCCTGGACCCAGAACATTGCCCACCACTTCTGATGTTTTTTCTACTGTGCTTTGCCCACACTTAATCAGGATACTGTGTAAGACTCCCTGCCTCAAATTGCAGCTTCTCCATTCTGCACCCTGGTCTTCTAAACTGCGCCTGCTCTCTCTCTCAACCTGCCTGCCAGGGCGCATCCTCCTTTCACATCACTCCCAGGGAGCCAGGCTTTGAATGAACTCAATAACACAATGATGAAAAAAAAAGAGAGGAGAGGTTTAAAAATCTCTTTCTGCCTAAAGAAATCTCTTCTTCTTTGCCTCTTTCTACAAGGCGCTTATTCTTGTTTTCTCTTTTTGTAGAAATTAAACACATTTGTTAATTGTTGCATATTACTATGACAGAATGAGATTCATTTGGGCATATTGTATATTTTGATTATTTCATCCCCATTGTACCCCACTCCCTTTCCTCACTACTTCCTATCCCCTTCCCCCTCTCTAAAAGTCTACCTTTAGTTTCTTGTCATTCCTCCTTTTATTGATTCATTGATCATTGGAGGGAAAACATGCAATACTTAACTTTCTGAGGCTGACTTATTGCAAGTAACACAATGGACTCCAGTTCCTTTCAATTCCTAACATGATTTCCTTCTTCTTCATAGTGGAATTATATTCCATTGTATATGTATACTACATTTGCTTACTCCATTCATCTGTTGATAGGCATCTAGGATGTTTCTACAGCTCAGCTATTGTGAATTGCACTGCTATAAACATAGGTGTGCATGTATCATTACAGTATGCTGTATTCTTTTGGGAAGATACCAATGTGTGCTGTAGCTGGATCATATGGTATTTCTCTTTTTAGTTTTTTGAGAAATCTCCATATGGATTTCAAGGGTGGTTGTTCTAGTAGTTTACACTCTCACTGATAGTATAGGAGGGTTCCTTTTCCTCCAGCATCTTTGCTGGCATTAACTGCTTTTTGTAATCTTGATGTTAGAAATTTTGACTGGTGTGAGACAGAATCTGAATATAGTTTTGATTTGCATTTCCCTAGTCAACAAAGACATTGAACATTTTTTTCATATATTTATTACCATTTGTACTTCTTTTGAAAAGTATCTAATTCAATAAGTTTTCCCATTTGTTGACTGGACTGTTTGTTTTGAGGGCATTAATGCTTTGAGTTCTTTATATATTCTACGTATTAATCCTCTATCGGAAGACTTAATTGTTTTCTTGAAGATAACTTCATCTTATGTAATGAGCACTCTACATCCAAGATGATTCACCAGCTTTTGAAAGCCAAGCAAGAAAAAGAATAGGGCAATTGGAGGAAGAAAATTAAGAAACAAAAGCTTTTGAGCTCACAGGCAGTAAGTGAGGTCAGAGAAGGATTAAGGCTCAATTTCTTCAAAGGGAGAAAAAAAAATCCATTTATTCAAGAACTACCTCTGCATATTGAATATGTCTCTAGGGATTGCTGGGACTTTTTAATCAACTGATCTAAAATTTTTCTCTGTCCTTTTCTTTCTCCAAGAGATAACTCACACTTTCACGTACATGACTAAGCTTGTCCAGTGTCACACCCATAGAACTGGGCACTGACCATCCCACATGTTCACGGTAGTCCATTCTCTGATCCACAAAGACAGATAAGCATGTGAGACCAATAACATTATTTTTTCAATACCACATTAAAGAATTTCATTCTCCAAGTTAGAAGTTGAAGCATTGAAATCTACAGGCAAGTCTCATTTGAGTTTGGCTTTAGTGGTGTCTTATTAATCTTATAATTCAAATTTCTTTGTACAGTGGTTTCTTTGAGTAGCAATTAATAGCAGCATCAATTCAACTAAAGTAAACATATTTGTTTGAACCTAGGATTTTAAAGATTTCCTAGTCTATTACCTTATGTGTCTGTTGGACTTGGATGCCCGCAAAGTATAGAAGAAATTTCAAGTTTCTGCACAAAATAGGATGTTCAAAGCTTAAAATCCTTGGGAGGAAATATCTTCATAACAAAAAAATTTGAGCACATACCAAAATAATAAATGCTGTTTAGAAATTTGTTCAATGTCTCTCTTCAGAATAATGGCTTGGTAATGAGAACAAGGCACAATATCTGAGAATACAGTGGGCTGTGAAGTGCTGACTGGCTGTGTCTGCAACAGGCAGGCCTGAGAGACAAACTCCACAGCCAGGATCTGGGGACCTAGAACAACTGAGCCAGTTCCCACAGCCACAAGCTCAAGGACAAACAGAGGTGATGGCTTTGAAGTGTGTTATATGTAGATTTTGCCAATTGCAGTTAAATAAATGCTGTCTTATTAAATGAGAGGCTCTATTTCTTTTCCTGAATGTCGTTTAGATGGTATGTGCTTAGATTTCTTAAAATTAAGGCTAGGGTTTTGAAATTTTCCCTGAGCCTTGGGGCACGGATACTTTGAAGAGTAAAACAAAACAAAACATCAACAGCAAAAAAAAAAAAAAAAAAAAGCTACCAAACCTAGAAGGCACCTAAGATAGAGTGTGTGTTTGAGACACAATTATTATTATTTAAAGACTCCACATCCAAATGTTGCAGGAAGAAAATATATACTAGCCCAGAATTTAGTACATGGTGATAACAATTATATCTTCATTAATTCAATAAACTCATGAAACAAAAAAGAGAGAAAAAGACATCATGATGATGAGAGAGGAAAAGAGGAGAAGAAAGGGTGAAAAAAGAGAAAGAAAAAAGGGGGAAAGGAATAAGAAGAAGGAAGAGGAGGGATAAACGAGAAAAGAACAGGGCAGGCTCTGGGGGTCCTAAGTAGAATGCTGGTGCTACTCTGTGATGTTTTCCTGGGCTTGGGTCTTTACAACAGGAAATGATACAAATATCTTGATTATTTACTCAGTTAATTGTCTGATAGAATGGGTGCTCTTTGCCCACAAAGGCAGCTGATCCATGTAAGACCTGAAAGAAGAAAACTGATGTCCTTTTTGCTTCTATGGAAGCAATGCATTACAAATATGAGAAACCTGGAATTTTTTTTAAAAAACAACATTAACAACATGGATTTGTCGGTACTATTTTGATTTCTCATCCACATATCTTTATTGTATTTTCTCTTCCTAAAATGTTCTATCCTATTCAAATGCTCTTACATATGCTCGAGGAACAAACGAACAAACTCAGATTCCGTTTCCTTCAAGAGCCCTGGGTGGCCTCCATAGATGTTCTCAGCTGCTTTCTTGAAATGATTTATGCATGCTCTCATTTCTTCCTTCACTTTCTTTAATTCCTCTGTTTTAAGTCTATATTTTAGTCATTTGTGAGCTTGTTCATAACTTTAAATTCATTTCAATGCTAGATTTGTTTTTTTATTGTGGTCACAAGTTGTTCACGGAATGGGTGAAATGATGGGGGAAAATCTCCTTGTGTTATTAAACCTTCCTGTGACAGTGCCATGTGAATCTAGATCACCACCTGATGTCAGGACCCAGCCATAAACTGTGGACCCCAGATAATCTCTTCCAAGATAGCATGGCTGCCTCTCTGGCTGTCCCTGGGCCACCTTCTCCTGGACAGGGATCCCTTCTCTATCTCCGTGAATGACCCCAGAAGGCCAGCATGAAGTCTGGCCTCAAACTCCAGTTTTCTCTCATTCTCCTACTTGAAACCACAACATTTTATCCCTTTGCAATTTGGCTTCAATCTACATTGCAAGGCACACTCTCACAGATCCCTTTCTTCGTCCTCATCCTGCAGCCCAGACATACTCTTCATGACTGGAATGTCCTCTTTCACACTTCCAGTTGTCTCTTCTACCTCTGCACTCTAAATGCACAGCCAGACACCTAGACTGATGTCCAAATCACATCCTGAATTTACTTCATTTCTCTTCTTGAAAACTTTTCCTGGCCTCCCAATGTCTGCGTTGTATCCTCTACTTCGCCTGTCATTCGAAACCAGGGCTCACTGGCTTTTGTTACCTCTCACCTCACTGGAGCACCAAGATTCTCCCCTCCTGCCTGCATGATGTCTTATTTTGCTCTAACCTCAGTCCATACACAGGAGAGCTCTTTAGATTTGTCTAAGCCTGGCTGGTGGTGATTTCTTTGTATCTTGCCAGGTCCTGTCCTAGGCCTTGCACACAACACTGCATGGGCCTTGGCGATTACTGCGTGTGGACCAAGGACTGCCCGAAGGTCAGAAGCGAGACATGGAAGTGGTTTCTCTGGCTCTGTAATAAAGAATCTACGATAGAACCAACCTCTGTCTGCACAATGAGAGTCATACAAAATTTGTAGACTCCTACAAAGCAATAAAGCAATTCACATCCTTATGAGCGTGTAGACTTTAGTTACCAGGACCTCTCTGTACTTCTGAACAGATGAGCAACTACAATCTACTTTAGGGATTTCTCACTTCATTTATTAAACAAACAATATCATTTTAAGTGTTTATTGTGTGATAGGTAGAGAAGATTCTGAAATGAATAAAACACATTGCCTCTTGCAATTAAATCCCATTTAGTAGGAGAAAAAAGGTACATGAATTATTTACAGGAATTACTAGAGTCACATAAAAATTGCTACCAATTAGGAAAGGGGAATAGTTAAAGTAGTCTATAGTAAAACTACCAAAATGGATTAACAAATGCTTGGATACAGATATGCAACATGTACTGGATTTTTTTTCTTTCAGTATGGGGGATTGAATCCAGGGAGTTGCACAGGCTAAACAAGTGCTCTACCACTGAGCTACATCCCTACCCTCTGTACAGGATCCTGAAGGATGCACTGAGTTTCTGGAAGTGGAGAGGAGGAAGTAAAGCCATGCAGCAGAAGACAAGCATCTGAGCAAAGGCTTAGATACATGCTCAGGGAATTACAAAGTCTAATGTGCCTGAGTCAGAAGATAAATGAGTAGAAAACAGCTGATGCCGGTAGATGAGGCTTAACAAATACACTGTATGTTGCCACACAAAGCGTTTCCTAATTTATCCTGAAAATTATGAGATGCAGAGAATTATGTCAAGTAACATTTTAATATTTCAATTTCAAAAGCTTATTTTGGCTATAGAATAAAGAGTTGGGGAAGGGTAAGACCAAAAAAAAAAAAAAAAGTGATAAGATTGGCTGGCTATTATGTTGATCAGATTTAAATGGTATAAGGCAAGCTGGCACAGGTCAGCATCAGAATTTGCTGCCAACCTAAACAAAAATCGAAACAGGTTGGAGAGAGATGCTTGTTTCAGCTGTGTCCATCAGCAAATGGTGACATCTTCATAGCCAGTATAGACATAAAAAGATAAGAAATATCTTTGAACATTTTAGGCAATCAAATGTCATATTATATAGACACCTCCAATATCTCAAGCAAAAAATTATCAGAATAATTAGTTTGCTAAAAAAGGCAAAGAGGAGAAAAATATAATTTTAAATACCCTTACAAAAAAGGACAATGATGTGGGGAAAGACTTAGAGCTGTTATGGAAATAAAAATATTACTACTTAAGAACCAATGGGCTTATGAAAATATTGAAAGAGATTTTCACAGATGGAACAAGGTCAACAGGAGGATGATTTAAAGAAAAAGGAAAGAAGCAAAAACTACAAATTTTGACATCCATCATGTGGAGACAGAGGAATGAAATAGAATGCTCGGATAGATAATCAAAGAGCATTCCCTATGCATAACAAAGGTAAAATATTTTGTTGAGAGGTCCCACCCAGCATTGAGAGGAAATAATAGAAAAGGCTCCTATTTAGACACAAGAAGACGAACTCACAAGGAACAAACCTGTACATCTGTGTCAATGTCCAATGCTAATAAGCATCCTGACTCAGTAAAGTATTAACAAAGCTAAGCACCAGCCCCCACACCAGACAGACACATAAAGGTGTTCCTTGCGAAGTCCTCTTTCAGGTTACAGTAGCTCTATTTTCCAGTTGCTTGACCTGACAGTCATATCTGATTTCTTGTTTTCCCCCTAAATTCACCTCCAGTCCTATAGCAGATCCTATCTCTGTCTTTCATAAGAATCCAGTGAGACCTCTGGTTCAGATTCTTTTCTATAGAGGATATTACTGATAGAATTGACAAAATATTAACAAGGCCTGTATTTCAAGTGACAGAATTGCATCAACGTTATTTTCCTAAACTTGACCCCTGTATGTGATTATGTGAAAGAATATCTTGTTTTTAAGAAACACACACGATATATACTGTAGGGATAAAAGCAGTATGTCTTCAAGTTCATTTTCAAAACAATCCAAGAGACTGTAATAGGCTTATTTAAAAAGTGAAAAGTCAAAGCAGTAAAAAATATATATATAATTGGGGAATTGGGGCAAAGCACATATTGGAGTTCTTTATACCATTCTTATAACATTTCTGGAAATGTTCTGTGTGAAAATATTCCTAAATTAAAATACTACAAAACTAAAATAAATTTAGGGCTGATCTACTTCTCACACTTACCTTGTTTTGACTGTGATTCAAGTCACATCCTCTCTTGCTGAGATTACTACAGCAAATACATGAATTCTCCTTTCTTCTACTCCTGTCTCCCCTATTGACTATTCTCAGCTCTAGAGCCAGAGGTATCTTCAAAAGCCAAGTCAGAAGATGTCCTTCATCTTAACACAGTCATCCAATGGCTTCTCATCTTACCCAGAGTCCAATCAACATGGCCCTATGGGATTTAAGTCCTTCTCAATCTGTATATCTTTAATCTCCCCTCTTGCAATTTTGACTTTCAGTAATTTATGCTAACAGAACATAGTGACTTCTTGCTTTCCCTCAAACGTCACTGGCATGCCCTGACCTCAGGGCCTTTGCACATGAAGTTCTTTCTTCAGAACTGCCCTTTCCTCAGTTACCTGCACAGTTTGTTCCTCACTCACCCCTTTTATTCCCTTGAGCACAAGTTATTTCTTGAGTAACTTCATCCTCCTTCCTATCTTTACTATTCCCATAGCACATGTTAATGAGATACCATATGATTTACTTGTTTGTTGGCACTGTTTCTCCCTCCACAAGTATGAGAGCAACTTGAGGACAAGGAATCTTGTTTTGTTCCAGTTTTTTCCACCAACATCTGGAATAGTATTTTGTATGTAACTGCTTTCAATAAGTAATTGTTGAATGAATTAAACCAGACAACATGTAAGTTTCCATAAAGCATGAAAACATCAGATAATCCATAAAAGAATTAGAAACAATCATTGTCAGATTTTTGACACTGTGAACACTGGAAAAAATCCTAATAATTTTAAAGTCATATTTTGAATTTGTAATTTTGCTTTCTATCAAACTAGCAGTCAAGAGAGTAGGGAGGAATGTTATGTTCTAACACACAAACAGTCAGAAAATTTGCCTCTCAGATCCTCTCTGAATTACTAGTGTATGTTCTGGAAAAATGAAAAAGGAACTTCAAAAGAGTATATATGGCTATATGACGTGCCAGAAATAAAACAGTGATCCAAAATAATGGAAACACACATAATTCTAAAACATGAATGACCACACAAAACTAAAATACCCCCTGGTGTCAACATGGCAGGAGTGGGGACAATAAAAATTATATGCTAAATTTTTATTCTACTAAGGAGAGAATTAACATTACTATTTGACTGTAGGAAAACCACAAAATATAAACTTAAACACCTCATGAAAATTTAAGGGCAATCTCTTGGTGACCAGAAGTTGGATATGTGACCTACACATTATACAAAAGAAAAATGAAACACAGCAAAGCCAATTAATCCAATCAAAGACAGGAAAGAAAAAATAAAACAAGCAAACATGACAAGTAGACAAATTTCAAAGTCAATATATCTGAAATAATGGTCAATATAAATGCTTTATAATTTGTTCCTTCTTAAAGCTATCAAAAAGAGAAATTATGTATACAACTCAATGGATATATTAAAAACCAATTAAATTCTACCCTTGAAAAGGGTGAATTTTATGGTTGCTGACTCATCTCAATAAAGTTATTATTTAGAGAGACAGAGATAGAGACAGAGAGACTATTTAATGAAATTGAAAGGAAGGAGTACTCCTAACATCATTGTTGGAAGCTGCCATTACTCTGATTCCAAAAACAGACAAGAATCTGACCAACAAAGAAAACTACAGACCAATCTCTTTAATGAACGGAGATGCAAAAATTCTCAACAAGACACTGGCAAAAGAATGCAACAAATTATCAAAAAGATCATATATCATGACCAAGTAAGCTTCATCTCAGGGATGTAAGTATGATTCAACATACACAAATCAAAAATGCACTAAGTCACATAAACAGACCAAGGACGAAAATCACATAAGCATCTCAATAGACACAGAAAAAGTCTTTGACAAAATCCAACATCTATTCATGATAAAAATCTGAAGAAAATAAATATAGAAAGACTTTATCTTAGTCTGATAAAAGCCATTTATGACAAACCTACTGCCAATACCATATTAAATGAGGGAAAATTGAAAGTTTCCCTCTAAAATCAGAAGTAAGACAAAGATGTCTACTATCACCACTCCTGTTCAACACAGTACTCAAAACATTAACCAGAGCCATCAGGCAAGAGAAAGAAATAAAATGGATATGTATAGGAAAGCAAGAAGTCAAATTATTTGTAGATGTCATTATTGAAGAAGTCATTATTTGTAGATGACATGATCCTCTACATAGAAGACCCAAAAATTCCACCAAAAGATCTCTAGAATTAATAATTAAATCCAGCAATGTAGCAGGATATAATATCAACACAAAAATCAATTGCCTCCTGTACACTAATAATGAACTCACAGAGAAAGTAGTTAAGAAAAATACCATCCATAAGCATCAAGAAAAATGAAATATTTAGGAATTAATCTAACCAAGGAAGTAAAAATTCTCTACAACAAAAATTACAGTACTCTGAAAAAGGAGTTCAAAAGACATCTGAAAATGGAAAACTATCCTTGCTCCTGGACAGACAGAACCAATAAAGTCAAAACGGCCATACTTCCAAAACTGATACACAGATTTAATCCAGTCCCAATCGGAATAAAAATAATGTTCCTCACAGAACTAGAGAAAACAATTATAAAATTCATAGCACTGGAAGAGACTCAGAGTAGCAAAAGCAATCCTGGGTAACAAAAGCAAAGCAGGAGGCAGCACAATACTGGATTTGAAATTATATTACAAAGTTACAGTGATAAAAATGGCTTGGTAGTAGCACAAAAATAGACATGTGGATCAAGGGCAATGACCCCAGGCACATTCAGCTATTTTATCTATGACAAAAACCCCCTCCCACAAAAGTACACTGGAGGAAAGATAGCCTCTTTAATAAAAGGTGCTGGGAAAACTGGCATATCTACATGCAGAAGGTTGAATCCAGATCCACTTATCTTACCATGTACTGAACTAAAATCAAAATGGATTAAAAATCCATTAAATATTAAAACAAAAATACTTAATCTGGTGGAAGATAAAATGGGTGAAACTCTTGAAGACACAGGCATAGGTAAGGATTTTCTGAACAGAACCCCAATAATACCAAGAATCAATGAATGCGATCATAGCAAATTAAAAAGCTTCTGCACAGCCAGGGAGACAACTGACAGCATGAGGAGACAACCTACATAATGAAAAAAAAAAACCATTTTGACAGTTATTCATTGGACAGAGGACTAATATCTAGAATATATAAAGAACTCAAAAAAATTATACCCCTCCCAAAATAAAAGACCCAATCAAAAATGGGCAAGTAATGAATAGATACATCTCAGAAGAAGTACAGATGGCAAATAAATAAATGAAAAATGTTCAATATCATTGTCCGTTAGAGAAATGCAAATTAAAATAACACTGAGAATGCATCTTACCCCAGAAATAATGGCTCTCATCAAAAAATCAAATAACAATAAATGCTGGCAAGGATGTGAGGGAAAAGGAAGGCTAGTACAACCACTGTAAAAATCAGTATGGAAATCCCTTGAAAAACTAAAACTAGAAATTCCATTTGATCCAGCTATTCCCCTTCTAACTATCTTTCCAAAATAGTTAAAGACAACACATTACAGTGATGCATGTATCCCCATGTTTATAGCAGCACAATAGCTACATCTTGGAAGTGGCCTATATGTCCATCAACAGATGAATGAATAAAGAAAACGTGGTATTTATACACAACACTCTGCCATAAAGAAGGATAAACTTGAGTCACTGTAGGAAAGTGGATGCACCTTGAGACCATAAAGTGAAATAAATCAGACACACAAGCTTAAATATCACATGGTTTCTCTTTTAAGAGAAATCCAAAGTATAAATAAAGAGTAAACTAAAAGGCCAATTATAGGAAGTAGGCAGATCTTTTTCAAATGGAAAGGGATCAAGAGATGGAGAGAAGAGAGAGAATGGCGAGGGAAAGGAGACGAAAAAAAGAAATGTGTTATGTCCGTACACCAACTCACCACAAGGAATGTAATCATTACGCACTGCAAACATATAGCAATAAAAAAAAAAGGAGAGAGAGAGGAGGAGAGAGAGAGACAGAGAGAAAGAGGACTGGATGTGGTGGCACTCACTTGTAATCCCTGTAATTCCAGCACTGTGGGAGGATGAGGCAGGAGGATTTTAAATTCAAGCCTAGCTTGGGCAACTTAGTGGCTTAGTGAGACCTGGTCTCACAATAAAAAAATTAAAAAGGGCTGTGGATGTAGCTCAGTTTCAAAGGCCCTGGGTTCAATACCCAATGAGAGGGAGGGTGGGGGGAGATTGTGTCTGACACTAACACCTGGAGATGAGGAAGGAGAGGAAGAAGCACTGACAATGAATGAAGGCAGGAGCTGGGGTGTGTCTCAGCGGTAGAGAGCAAGCTTGGCACACACAGGTCCTGGATTTGAGCCCCAGCAGTCCCACCTCTGCCTCTGAAAACAGAGCCATTCCCAGGATGCTGCATTAATACAGGGTGACTCCGGGGAACTAGATAGAAGGTAGCACCTGCTGGCAGAGTTCTGCTTAGGGCCACCCCCCTGTGCCTAGCTGCAGGACCCCCTGAGGAGCCAGAAGGGCCACAAAGCAGAAAAGGTTCCCTGAGAGAGGCTCTTCAGAGGACAAACGGTGTTCAGCCTTTGAGACATCCTCACAAACTATTACATTTCATGTGTCCTTGAAAGTGAATAGAAACAGTCACTTTCATCACTCACTCTGCAAAAATCCAGCAGCAATTTACCCAAAATGTATTGAGAAAAGACTCTGAGGTGACAATTTCACATTAAGGATCATCTCAGGGTAGCTAAAAACAAAATCCAAAAACAAAACAAAACAAAATTGTCTAAAAATATCTGGATCATCAACATCAACAAAAAATTAACTCTAAAGAAATCTGTTTGGAAGAATTATGTGCCTGTGTAGCATATTAAGAAGTCCCTCAAAGCCACCTTTTTTCATATTGAAGCTGTCTCACCAACATCCTTATGTTACTCTGCATATCCTGTTGCAGAAGTTTGAAAGGAATCTCCTGAATCTTCAATTACCGTGGTTTAAAAATGAACACCTAGAGAGCTGGAAGTAAAGTTATCCTTGCAGTGTTACTGATCAAAACATCCATGCCAACCAAAGAGCATCGTGCTGGTTTGAGCAGTTATTTATCCTGTCACTTGGGGAGTGAAGCAGGCTGCTGCCTTTGGAACTGGTGATAATACATGCTCTGGTTACCCAGGAGGAAATGGAAGCTGAGGTCTAAGCTTCATGAAATTGAAACTCTGAGGCTTTATGCTGGGCAAGAGCCACACCGCCTTGTGAGGCACATCAGTCGCCTGTCCTGTCACCTGCTTCTCCACAGGAAGGAACTGCCTGCGATGAGTTCTTCCCATCCCGGGGGAGAGCTCTGCACAGATCTGTAGGTGGGGAGGTACCAGGATGTGCTGTGAATTCTGATCTTCACCCTACTTGCTTCTAAGAATTTTTGTCCCAGGTTTTGCTTTGTTCTTGGGAAAGTCTGGGAGTTGGGGGGTCCTGGGATACCTGAGTGCCCTGTGCTGCCATGGCCACCTCCACCTCACTATCCCATCTGCTCTACTTTATCCCCCAACTCCGAAGGACAGTGATGCAATATGCCAGAGAAGCATGTTTGTATGAACATTTATGGGAGGAGGGCGTCAGGCAAACAGCCCTTTGTATGGCAGTCCTCCCTGCTCTGCGGTTTCACTTCGCATGGTTCCAGTTACCCACGATCACCTGTGGACAAATATCAAGTGGAAACACCCGACCCGATTCATAAATTTTAAGATCCATGCCATTGTGAATAATATGATGAAATCTCATGCTATCCCCTCAGGTCCTAACTAGGATATGAATCTCTAATGTGTGTCCCTGCCATATTTGATACCCACCACCTAATTACTTACTGAGAAGCCATCTACTTTACAGATCAATTGTCATAGTATTGCAGTGCTCGTGTTCAAGTTGCCCTTATTTTGCTTAATAATGGCTCCAAAGTGCAAGTGCAGGAATGCTTGCAATTCAGTTATGCCAAAGAGAAGCCACGCAGCGCTTCCTTTAAGTGAAAAGGTGACTTAATAAGGATAGAAAGAAAAATCTTATGCCAAAGTTGAGGTTGCTAAGGTTAAAGATTTTTTTTTTTTTTTAATGTGGGTACTGAGGATTGAACTCAGGACCTCGCGGTTGCGAGGCAGGTGCTTATGCTGCTGAGCTATCTCACCAGCCCAAGATTAGAGATTTTTAAAAAAGCATCTTCTCTCCCTGAAACTGTGAAAAGGAGAAAATAAAAAAAGTTGTGCTAGTTTTGTTATCGCACCTGCAGAGGTTATGGCCATGTAAGCACTAAGTGCTTATTAGGATAGGAAAGGCATTAAGTTACTGGGCTTGGAACTTTAATACCTCAGGTTTCAGCCACCCAGGAGGGGTCTTGGAATGTATCCTCCAAGAACAGGAGGGACCACTGAATTTAGCAGTGCTGTTTGCTTCCTTCCCTCCAAGTCTCCTTAGGACCTGTGAGGCACCAAAGATAAGAACAGGAAAGCACTGAAGCCGACTGTTTTTCATGTGATCATTCATGTGATTCACCCTCAGTGGGCTCCATCCACAGCACAACAGTGGAGTTTCTTTCCTTCTTCACCACTGGACTAGTTTGCGTGTTTAACTAACCAATTGTTCACCTGTTTTACTTCTTCCTAGTAACTACCAGGATTTTATTTCCTTTTCTAGGTTTTTAAAAAATTTTATTAGAAAAAGAGGCAGCTAAACAAAAGAAATTAAGGAAAAATTAGATGAGCAGAATCTTTCTACTCTTTAATATTTTAGTATATTTCCTGCTAGCATCTTTCTATGTACCTGTGTGAGCTAGATAGTAATAATCACAGTGTGCCTCGATTTTCAAGACATATTTTTCACTGGCAGTATATCAAAGAACTGGGGTTTGATGTGTCTTCAGTTTTAAATGACTGCATAATGTCAAGTAGATGTTTCTGAAGTCATTTAACCAACTTTTCAGTGACGGTGTATTTCTAACTTACTATTGTTATAAATAACTTTGACAAATGCTTTTGTGAAGTAAGCATTTTACATATTTTGGATGATTTCCAGAAAGTGATATCTAAAAAGAGTGGTCATACAAAGTGGTAATATTTATGGATATAGATTTAGATGCCAAATTAATTTACATTCAAAGATACAAAATACTGCTTAAAAGTTCATTCCTGCTCTCTAATTTAATCTATCCCTATTACATACTTTAGAATATTTTATCCAGATGACTCCAATCAGCCAGCAATGTTTACTTGCAGTTCTTGTAGGCAAAATTTGGAAATTAGCAAGAAATGGACTAGCAGGGGTAAAACACTATCTTCAAGTAATTCTTTACCTCTGGAGACTTACACTCAACTCCCAGCCCTCAGTGAGCCAAGCCCACAGTGGAAGAAAACTCCCCCAGAAGTTCTGCAGGCGTCCCCTGATCAAACATATGTCCCCTTTATGTCCAAACAGAGCCCTGGAGAAATCATTGACTTCTATTTTAGAGACAAACATAATCTCCAGGAAATCCAGATTTCATGCCAGCAGAAAATCAGGGGAAAACCAAGAATGGAAAATGAATTCAGAGAATGTTGAGCCCTTTTATCAAGGGAAAGATGGCGTTTCACTTGGAAAATTAACCAACATCCATGGTTGAAAAACAACAGAATTCCAAAGTGAACTTGATATAGAACCAACCAGGCCAGACTGTTGAGGCTGACCCTTGTTCCTTCCAAGCTGTGGCACCTCTGGTTTATGATTTCTGATAAATAATGTGTGTGTCTGTTGTAGCCTACTTGATTGATCACTAGGATGGCAAGTCCTGAGTAGTTCCTCTCTTCCTGGAACTATGATGAAAATTACACATATGTCACTTATAATGCTCTCAAGGGTCTAGGATGTGGATGTTTTTACCCCAAATATTCGATGAGGAAATTGAGGCTCAGGGAAGTTAAGCAACCTTCCTAGATTTTCTCAGCTATCAACTGGCAGCACTGATATGAGACCCTCATGTGTTTAACTCCAAAGCCCAGTTGTTCTGCACCACATTAAAGGGCCACAGCACTACAGAAATCCCCCTCCTGGGGAGGCAAAAAAAAGTAGATATTCCTCCCCTGCTTCCTTCTCAACTGACAATTTTCCTTAGATAATCGGTCCTTGGTTTTGCAGTGCACTCTTGATGTCTCTATGACCGGTTCTCAGGCTATTTAAAGGCAATTAATTTGAATACTAGCAGGAGACTTGGAGAAGTAATTAAAATGGACCCATTCAATATTCTCTAAAGCCAATAAATGTTTGAAAAGCAGTTCATCAGATTGCAATGTAAGATAAAAACAAAACTACATTTAAAATTTAATTACTAAAATCTAATTTGTCCTGGAGGGAGTCCTGAGCCCCTTCTTAGTTTCTTTTTACTTTTTGAACTCAAGTCCTTACCTGCCCCTGTTTGAGACTGGAAATCACACCAAGAGATTATTATAATAGGATGAGATCCATGTTCCACGTCAGAGTGGCTGGAAGAAATTTTAGCCATCAATATTGGATAAAGCAAGAAGCAATACGGACATTTCAACACCTATTCACCTGCTAACCTCCAGATGACCAGGTCTGAGGAGGGCCATGTCTAGCTGTTGGGGGGCACCAGAGGCTGGTAATCTGCAATGTCTGCCACCATGTGCCCAGCAATCCCTGAGGAATGGCCAGATGTGGCCTTTTTCTGGAAATTCCAAGTGTGAGTCACACCATGCCTTTCCTGCACCTGCCTTCTGCCAGCACCTGGTTCACCTCCAGCCCTTTCTGCATCTCAAGCCTCCCTGAAAACCACCCAATTGTCCTCACTCCACACTTTGTCCTTTTCCTTCATAGCTCCAGCTGTAGTTTAGATCCTCCTCTCTGACCAAAGACCAGCTGCCAGCTGTACTCTGACACTTTCTGGATCCCTCATCCTCTGCAATTCCTGCTGGACCTGCTTTTCTTTGCCTTTCCTTATCGGTAGCTCTAATAGAATGACTGTGAAAATTCAGGCTCTGTCATTTACTCACCTTTTCCCTCCAAATATTTATCCCCTGCCCAATACCACAGGGGTTGGAGTAGATTCCCATAAAAGTCTTGGGAGAGAGAGGCGATTCTGTCACTAACTTCTTCAGTCTCCACTGAATTCTCAGCCTTTTTTCTGATTTGCTGTTCAGCTGCTTCTGAGATACGTGTTCTAAACATGGTCAAGGTGAACTCTAAGATTAGAATATTTGGTCCTTTCTTACAAAAGTGACTCACGACTGCAGATGTTGTGGCAGAGAGCAAGTCAGTGCTTTTGAAGAAAGGAGTAAGTTGCTAGGACCATTTGGCTCTTCTGCAAGAAGGCAAGGACACTTTTGCCCATTCTTTTTTTTTTTTGTGGGTTCCGGGGACCGACCTCACGACGTCGTGCACTAGCAGGCGCCCGTGCCGCTGAGCAATATCACCGGCCGCTTTTTCGTATGTGGGTTCCGGGAGTCGAACTCGGGCCCTCACGCTTGCTAGGCAGGTGCTTACGCCGCTGAGCCATCTCACCAGCCCCCTTTTGCCCATTCTTAAACACAGGATGAGATCCATGTTCACTGTCATGGATCATCAAGGCTGGATGAAGCAAAAAGCACCACAGAAGCAGCTCAAAAGTGGGCTGGAAAACTTCATAGTTTTTTTTGTGCCAAAAACTTATTGCTGAATCTGAGGGTCAGAGAAAATGGCCAATTCTGAGATTCTGTGACTTGACAAAAACCTGGATTTGCAGTCCTATCTTATTCCATCTTTTAGCTAGCACTGACTTCAACCTTAGATTCAACAGCAGAACTACTCTGTGATCATGTTGGACACCAAGCAGCCAGGTATGTTTCTTCCTGGCCCTCAACTCTCATTCTGGGGTTTCAGAACTCACCCAGCCTGTGTGGATATTTCAACAAATTAAATACTCATTTACTCTACTCGTTACCATAATTGCTCATTTTCATAGACTTTCCAGATTGCAGGAGAAAGATCATCCACTGAAAAGCCTCAGGGACAAACTGTGAAGCTTATTCTTCGTGCCTCCAAAATGCCCCTCCCCACGGACTAACCTGGAAAGCCTCAGAAGAGAGGAGAGAATCTGAGCCCTGCTGGAGATGCTGCAGTTTGAGTCTCTGCTGCAAGTCTGCACTTGCAGCTTGAAAAAGTCCCTGTGCTGTAGTTCAATGAGCCAGGGAGAGCTTCGTACTCTCTGCAACCTTTGTGATCTCAGGGAAGCCAGGACTGAAGCAGATGTGGAAGAGGATCTAATACAAATTCACCATCATTCCTGCTCAGCAATGTTTCCTATGTTCGCCCTTAGTTTTTCCAGGACTTTGCATGAATAAGAGTTGCTCTGTCTAAAATCAAGCTCACCAACAGAAACAACCTTTTAAGTCATATTTTCTTTAAAGCTGCTGTCCCTAATAGAATGTTTTGTTTGTTTGTCTTTTGTGGGTACCGGGGGTCGACCTCAGGACCTCGCACGCCAGCAGGCACCCGTGCCGCTGAGCGATATCACCGGCCCTTTTTTTCGTATGTGGGTTCCGGGAGTCGAACTCAGGCCCTCGCGCTTGCCAGGCAGGCGCTTACGCCGCTGAGCCACCAGCCCCCTAATAGAATGTTGAACTGTAAATTTATTCATTAATTTGCACATCAATTGACCACTTTCCTCACTAGACTAGAACCTCCAAGAAGACAGTGACAATGAATATTTAGTCCATCAATAGTATGATGCTGCATACCTAGTAATTACTAAAGTTTTTATTGACTAATTAATGAAATTAAGGATTCTAATCTCCCTTACTATTTATAAACTTTTTAATGATGTATACTTTCAGTATAATTATTTCAGCTAGGACAAAGAAAAAATACTTTGCCAGCTATGATACCAGAGTGGTATATTTATTACACAATTATATTTATGAACAATATGAACTGTTGTACTTAGGATGCATGCGTTTGCCCAAGAGATGTGTAAAGAGTGCATGAAGGGCACAATGGAAAACAAGATCAGTTGCCTTTGAGTAGCTTATAATCTCATGAAGGTGATAGATGTGGGTGGGAGAAACAGAAAAGAGGTGGAATCAGATGGTGCCTTAAAAGTATTACAGTGAGAAAACAAGAATTGGAATGAGGAGGAGACCAGGAAGGCTTCACTGTAGAAGTTGCTTTTGAAGTTAAACTGCAGGATGGGAACGATTTGACACACAAAGAAAGGGTGAGAGAATGAAGATGGAAAGAGAAAATGTGGGGTGGGGGTGTGCAGAACAGAATTAGCGCCCTAGGGAGAACACCAAATCCTGAAGGTTTTCTAAGAATCGGCATTGTCTTCTCTGTTCCTATCTGAAATGCATCCATCAGCAAAAACACAATCTTCTTGAAGACTTTGATTATTCAGTTCTAGTCCTTCAAAGTTGTCCTCAATCCTCTTAACTTTTAGGGAGACAGGAAGTTTCAATAAGAAGGGAAGTTTCAGTAACATTTACAATTCCTTTTTTTTTTTTTTTTTGGTTCACTTTTAACCCACACACTTTAAACTGAGAGGAAGCATAGCTTTCCCTCTCAGATTTGAAAGCAGCTTTCCAATCTTCTTCTCGCAAGGCCTCACCCATGTTTTCTCGCTCATATTACCTGATGATGTCTCCTATGCACTTCAGAAATCAAGTAAATTTGAACCTTAGCTGGAGACACACATAATCAGCAAGGGCCATCTGTCATGTGCCATACCTCTGTTTTGGATATGGACTTACTTCTTCTTGATCATATCCAATATGGAAAATTAAGGCTCCCTAGCTGAGAAACCTCTTACATATCTTTCTGGGCATCTAGTATAAAGCTAAGCCATACTCAGTCCTCATACTACCTTGGTCCCACATCACACACTTTATCCATTTCCCGTGTATACAGGAAAATACTCCCTTTACTATTTAGGAACAAAAAACTGAAGTTGAAAATTTGGCTAAAAGCTGAACTACTTTATATTCTCTGGTAGAAAAAAAATACACAATTAAATTAGTAGAAACTTGATTCAGAAATAGAAATTCTTAAGAGGAAATCATACAAACACTTTGCAGTACACTGATTTCCTTAACAAACAGGGCTAACTCCCCCAAAATAGGGAAGTTACCACTTTCAGTCAATGCAAAGTGATGTTTTTCTCAACACACTCCTAAGTTTTTGACACTGGTTTTTTTTTTTGTTTTGTTTTGTTTTGTTTTGTTTTTGTTGTTGTTTTTTGAAGAACTGATCCCAAATAAAACACTGAAAATGGGTAATGTTGGCTCCTTGGAATGCAGTATTTTCTACTAATGCCCTGGATATTACTTATTCTTCTAATTGTTTTGTCCATTCTGTCCCTTAACAAAGCTTATTTTTCTTTTTCCTGTGTCCCATTTCCTCTCAGCAACTAAGCGCACATGGCCCCAAAAATCCTAAACTAGCTTTTCACACTCTATGTTATTTCACCTTCTCCTAGGATATCCCATATTTTTCCCCATAAGTAACTCTCCTACCTACCCTAAGAGTCAAACAACTATTATATCGCATCATTTCAAACTTTCAAGCTATGAATTTAGCTCCCCTCTCCCCATAATAAAGACACCTAGGGCAGGAACTATGTCTATGCTTTTTAGTTTTCCCACAGTTCTTAGCAAGACTGCTATTTGGTTCATTGGAAGAATGAATGATGTTGTGCACAGCTATGTTCACCTGTCTTCCCAGACTCCATCTCTGTCTTCCTCAAAGTTCATTTCCACAAGATCCATGCCAGTCTGGAGAAGCTGACTCTTTTTCTCCACCCAACAAATGGGTTCTGAAATTGGACTGAGCTAAACTGAGCTGCACATTTTATCCCCACCGCCCCCACTGCCTCACTCCTGATGAGGATTGACTCGTGATGGACATATGACTTGAGATGACCCAGTCAGAATGGATTTTACGTCTGTTTCTGGAAATTCTGGCAGAGGCAAATTCTCTTGTTTTAAAGAGGGGGGTGTGTAGGTTTGCATAGAAGAAATCAATACACTTAATTAAAATTCATCTCATGATGCTAATACCTCTTAGCCTAACATGTTTATATATCTAAGAACCATACTTCAATATGAAAGAAAAAAAAATCCCCTAAAAGTTTTGAACCCATCAACATCTCATAACAAACACAAATAAAGTTAGAGCTCTATCCTGCTTGCATTGATCAAAATACTATGATTTCCTCACCTGTAATATGGGACTAATAATGAGATAAATTAAGTAAGGCACCCACCACAGGTGATCAGCCACTCCATAAATATCAATAGTTTTCATTTCTTTTCCTCCACATTTGGAGGCCTTTGTTCTTAAAAGAAAATTTTAGTGAAATAAACCAACAACCAACAATCTTTGTAATAACCTGTCTTGAAGAATTCAGGAAAGACATCTTCCATCTTTCATGAAGATAAAACTAATCCAATATACATATGTGTGCTGGCACATTCTTGTAATTCCAGTACTCTTGGAGGCTGAGGCAAGAGAATGCTAAGTTTGAACAGCTCAGCAAGACTATTTCTAAAAATACAAAATAAAATCAGGCTGCAGATGCAGCTCAGTGCAAAAGCTCTGGTTCAATACTCAGAACTACACACACACACACACACACACACACACACACACACACACACACCCTAACGCATTCATTGAGTTCTCTGAAACCCCTACTCTTGAGACACATTAATGGGAAGGCATTGCAAAAAACATAGCAGCTTACATCCTGTTTCTACACCAGAGTAAGGAAGCATGGTGTAATATTCCTTGCCACACATGGGGTAGATCAAAATAGCACAAAGAAAAATAAACTCTTGGGTTCTTGAACCATTACATTTCCAATAAAAAGTGGGAAGTGAAGATAATGTAAAGAAAGAAGCACCAGTTGTTTTTTCTTCAGAATTTCTTAGGTAAGTTTCATAGTTTGACTGCTTCTAAGATTATTCTTTTACTTAACTTGTTCAAGAAGTTGTGTAACCAGCAACCAGTTACAAAAAGTCCCAAGTTACTAAAATTTTCTATTACAAGCCTCACACTGCAGAACCTGGTAAACTATATAACTGCCCAGCCACTCTCCTTTACTAATTTATCTTTAGGCTATTAAAATGTGATGAACACACACTCTTTTATCATTTCCAAATTCTCCTAGAACTTTATAGGAAAATGCATTTTTTTTGGTGTCTCAGTGGTTCCATTAGCCGAATTGTTGACTATCATACATTTGATTACTGTGATTAAATGCAGTAACTTAAGTGATACAGTAGAAAAATATACTGAGCCTGTTTCCCAGCTTGGTCACTTAATAGCTATGTAAATCCTCACTTCAGCTACCTAGAGGATAATTATAAGATGTGCCTTGCCGTACCTGTAAGCTCTTTCAGGGACTAAGAAGGGATCCCACTTACACATACCATCAACATATCTAGCATAAAAGCTACCCTGCACTTTATCTCAAGAAAAATCTGAAAACCAAAGTGTATACGTAGGGAGTGGAAGTGACAAAACAAAACACATGTGGAAAATAGTAGAAAAGGCATTGATTTTGCAGCCAAAATATACATACATTTGAATCCTGCTGCTATTACTGATTTGACCTTCAACAATTCATGTAATCTCTCTGAGTACAGTTTACATAAAGGGGATTACACTATCAACACTGCAATAAACATGGGTGTGCACAGACCTCTGTGGTATGATGCCTTTAATTCTTTCAGGGAAATACCAAGGCAGAACTGTTGTGAACATTAAAGGAGACCGCAAAGAGATGTAAGGGATTCAGTTTAGAACCTTCTGTTAGGAGGTTCTGAATACACACTGCCTGAAATTACACAAAATATCCAAGGAGAGGATAATACTTCACTTACACAGGTGTAAAACTGATGGGTGTTTTACAAGAGTGAATTGGATGCTCTTTAGCAGCAACTCTGAAGACATCGCATATTTCATGCGAGGGAGCAATTGCAGATATGGGGTCTGAGAATTTGTAATTGACTAATAAGGCTCGAGGCAGACAAGCATAGCACTGGAAGCACAGGAAATACAGAAAATTAATTAGAGGAGTCTAGATGGCAAAAGAAGAAAAGAAATTTGAACAAGACCAAACATACATGGTCATATGGACTAAAGTTTTTTTTATATGGTTTGTGCAAAAGAAAACATTGTAAATTAGTATCCAAATGAAATGACATTCTATCTGAATTGTCTTATATGTAACATTGTAGAGCTAAATTAACAAACCGTTCATATATTTGTGTTAAGAGCATTATTTGTTCAAATCTTTACCATCCCTATGTACACAACCCTGTCACATTACCCCATGTGACTTCACAATCCCTCCTACTGGAAGAGCACAATGTATTTCTGGCCCCTTGGCTTTGGGTTTGGCCGATAGAGAAAGGTGGAAGTGACATTGTGCCAGTTCCAAGCTCAGGCCTTAGTGCACATTCCCTTACTTCCCCATCATTACCGTGACAAAAGCATGCAGGGCCGCCCCCTGGTCCCTGGAAGAAGAAGAAAGACACATGGGAGAGGCTGCTAACCCATCCAGGAGAGCCCAGCCTAGGTCAGCAAACTCCAAACATAGGAGGAGATCCATGAGCCACCTCCAGCCAAAGTATGATGCAGGTGTATGGAGATAAATAATTGCTCTTTTATGCTATCAAGTTTTGGGATGATTTATCCCATAACATTTTGCTGGTAATAGCTACCTAAACATAATTTTCTTAGGAGGTGTCTTGTTTTTTAAATTATTGTCTCCATCTGTTCAGACATTATCGCCAGAAGGGCAACCATTCTGTGCTGTCTTCCAGACACAAGATTTACTTTACCAAAGAAAGGTCTTTGATTCATGACATGATACACTGACAAATTACCTAGAGAAACAAAGACAGATGGCGTGAGTAGTGAAATTCTGTGTCCAATCAAAAGCAATATTAAGTAGGCACAAGTGATACTCTTTTCTTTGTTTCTTTCATATACTGTAAGACCTGTCCTACCTACTCTCCATACACATACCCCTGAGTTCCTTAACCAACCTTATTTCTTGTGTCCTTAGTATATAGCACTTACTAGAGAATATGGAGGTAAATAAACCATTGTTCACAAGAGGATCATAGGCGGATCCTAATCACTCCTCCCGAATGCCCGTCAGTTTCTCAGTCCCCCGTGATGTCCTCACCCATTCTTTTCCCTGGAACTTTTCTCTAGGTCAGATTCTTGCTCCCTGGGACCTGTCCTTACTACTAATCAAATAATAGACAAGGGAGGAGGAAGATAGATCTGTGGGGAGGGTTACAAATCATTTAGAAACTTTACATTCCTGGAAATGGTTCTTATCCTGAGATTCTTGCATTGTTACAGAAGGATGGTATCTACCCCAATTTTGGGGACATTTGTCATCTGTTTTTCCCACACAGGACTGAGTTCTTTATACCTTCAGCACTTCTGGCTGTGCTTAATCAAACTTTGAGGCTGTGAGTCAAGTAAATCAGTGTAGTCTTTTGTCTGGAGTTGAAATTTGCATCTCTAATTAAAACAACACTGAGATACCATCTCACCCCAGAAAGAATGGCTACTATAAAGAAATCAACTAATAACAAATGCTGGAGGGGCTGTGGGGAAAAAGGAACCCTTCTCCACTGTTGGTGGGAGTGTCGACTGGTACAGCCACTGTGGAAGTCAGTGTGGAGATTCCTCAAAAAACTAGGGTTGGAGGTCCCATTTGACCCAGCTATTCCCCTTCTGGGCATCTTCCCAGAAGAATTAAAAACATCATACCACAGCGATATATGTGCACCCATGTTTATAGCAGCACAATTTGTAATAGCCAGATCTTGGAAACAACCCAAATGCCCATCAACTGAGGAATGGATAAGAAAGATGTGGTATTTTTATACAATGGAGTACTATTCAGCCATTAAGAAGGATAAACTGGAGACTTTTATAGGTAAGTGGATGCAACTCGAGAAAATACTCATAAGTGAAATAAACCAGAAGCACATGTGTAAGCATCGTATTGTCTCTCTAGTATGAGAAACTGAAAGAGTAAATAAGATCCAAAATGTACAATAGACATGGTGAATCAAAAAGAAACTGGTCAAAAGGAAAGAGAGACTGGAATAGGGAAAAGAAAGAAGGGAAAGGGAAAAAAAATTGTATATATATATATAAGATGGTTAAGATAGATACACTACGATTTTTACTTAGTTCATTGAAGAGTAAGGTTTGTGCCAATAATGTTTGGATAATTAAATGCTAATGTCTGGTGTCCTGAATAACTAACTTAAAGATAGTAATACGCAATGTATTAACCATTCTTACCCTCCTATTATGTTGTTTTGAAAATTTGTTCTTCTTTTGATTGTTTTGTTTTTTCTTCTCTTTAAAATAAAATAAAAAAATAAAATAAAATAAAATAAAATTTGCATCTCTGAGACACCTAGTTTGCCAGCTCACTTTCTGTCAAAAAATGTCTAAACAAATCCCATAGGAAGCATTCCAGGCCAAGAGAGGGTTAGAGACAAAAGCCACAGGATTTCAGACAAAAATTGCCTCCAGTTTCTATGAGACTCGCAGGAAGCTCCCTGGTGTTTAAAACAGGCTGAAATTGACATCAATGGCTTAAATTTGCCAAGAGAGGTAGAATTTTTCTTAAGGACTTGATCTTCAGTAGGAGTTATCCCAAAGGAATGAATCTATCATAAAAAATTGAAGTAGATTAGGAGAGGCCACCCAGTCTTCTCCATAATTCATAGCAGGTCAACCCACAATTTTCCCATGACTTGATTGCTCCAACCTTGGCTCCCAGGTAGCTCAGTGTGAGTTCATCTGAACTTCACCAAGACTGTAGCCAAGAAGCAACTTCCCGCGGCGGCGTATTAGGCACCATTAGATCAGGGCCACTCAGCCGATGCACCGACTGCATTAGTACCACCCCACCTCTGAGTCAGAACCTCTGGGGAGGCTCAGCAATCAGGTTGAACAAGTCTTCCAGGGGAGTCCTGGCCATGTTACCCCCTGAGGACCACAGATTTAGGTCACCTTGAGCCAGTATTTCCTCTAGCCTTGGTGCATCTGCCTACAAAGTGGAAAGGTCAACTTGGATGATCTTAGTCGTCATTTGTATCTCTATTACTCCATGACTGTACTCCAAATAACATGTCTCTTGCTTCGATTTTTTTGTTTAATTCCTGGGTGTGTAAAGGAAGATTTTGAGAGCCAGATCACATGGTGGGTTATTTCTATTTTCACCCCTAGAAAACCAATAATTATAATAATCACACTGAGCAGTCATGCAGGGGGAAAAAAGAGTTATACTATTATATACATACATACATACATACATACATACATACATATATAAATAGCAGTTAAAGTTGTGCAAGCAGAACAGAAACACTGTCCTATTACTCACTTCCTAGTTCCATCTACAAGTAATGACCTTCATAATAACAATAAGCATCCATGGCAGCCAGACCATGGGCACTTATTTAAATACATTTCCCACCAACAGGAACCAGAGTTGCCTGTTGGATAAAAGAGGAGTAAGGATTATACCTTGAAAAAGATGTGAACTAGACAGATAAAGTTCTGTAATGTGTAGGTCTTATTGTGGACCCCAACTCAAGAAACAAATCAAAACTAAACAAAGCAACAACAAAAACCAGTGAGACCATCAGGAATATTTGAACCTAATTGGCTATTTGATATTTTCTGGGGTGAGGTAGTAGTGCAGTTTTTGTTACATCATCTTTTAGAGTAACATATGAACATATGTATGGATTAAATGATATTACATCTGAGATTTTCTTCAAAATGAGGTAATTGTGGGGGCTTGTGGGCAGGCAGAGCCAATCAGTTTGAAGCAGCATGGAGTGGAATCTATGTAACAGAGTGTAGCTGGGTAATGGACAGCTCTCTACTCTGTTGTATATTTCAAATTTTCCATAATAACATTTTAAAATTAGTAATTTGAAAACTAAAGAATGAGAATAGAAATTGTTGTCCAAAAAGAAAGAGAAACCCAAACAATGATGCCAATTAGTTATTTTTCTTTTATGAAGAGTGAAGCATGAACAAGGTCAGTCCCTCCAAAGAAATACTTGATGATGAGACTTTCTTCAGGTCACCAAATGTTCTCGGCTTCTCTGCCTGGAACCCATGCTTGGTTTACCTTCTGCAGAGAGGTCTTCAGGAACAGAGACTCCATGCTGTGAAACAAATGCTGGGAGGAACACTCAGCACAGGCATGTGGGCACCCAGCAGGCATTCAGCCACTGTTCATTCAATAAAAACACCCCCAGTGAAGGGAAGAGAAGCAGGCTGACAAACAACAGACACACTTTAGTCCCTGCTGTGCTCCCTGCTCTTGTGTTCAATGCCTGCTCTGCGCCCTCAAAAAGTGATCCTGATTCAAAGTTCCCTGTGTTTGTCTGGTCTTTGCGCAGGAGGAAAGATCAAATGCACACCGCCCTTGACTGCTACTTCCTCTATCCATATCTTCAAGGAGTTGTGTTGACAAGACAAAGCAGTCGTGTCATCAGTGGTTTTCAACTAAGTGAAAATTAAAACAGTGATAAGATTGATTGCATGTATAAAATTAATGAATCAAACTCTTATGAAAATCTTCCACGCTGGCAAAGATGAAATGGCACTGCTCATTAGAGCTGAAATTGGTACCTCATCTCTAGAACTCAATTTGGCAATGCATGGTGAGATCATTAATAGTAATTATGTTCTTTGGGATTGGAATCCTTCTTCCAAGGACTACAAAGAGCAATATCAGCAACATCTACGAGTATATGTACTACACTCAAGGAGCGTTGTAATCCACAATTTCATGTATTATGCCACACTCATATGATCTACTGATTTATTAAAATGATGCTTCCTGAGAATATTAAATAAAATAGAAAATTCCCATGACAAATAAGGAACACAACAGTGTATGTGCACTGGGATGTCCACTGTATAAGCTCTATGTATGTACAGAACTTACTGAAAGTAACTATACCAAAAATTTCAGCACAGTTTCTTTGGGTGATTGAATCATGAATAATTCTCATTTTTTGCTGTGTGCTTTTTCAAAGTGTGCCAAGTTTTCTGCAATTATAAGAATACTATTTTCATCATCATAAAGAAATATTTTTAAATATGTCATCCTTCTAACATTTCTCCGTCACACAAAATTGTCCCGTACTTCTTAATTTGATGATAAGGACTTTGATAAGAGAAACAAAACAAGTCACAGATGCATTCAGAATAGGGTCTAGAGCATGCACATCTATAATTAGTTTTTAATGTCTCCGTTAAAAATGTGCTTTAATAATATCTCCCTGTCAGTATCATGTAGAAGTTGTGTGAGATGATATATAAAAGGACACTCATGAACTTTTAAGTTCAGTGCTTCTTTTGTATGTAAAATATTGAGATGCCATATCTAAACATGAATTGTAATTTATGAAGTGGTATGAAAATGGGAGTCATTATTATGACTTATTTGAATGGATTCTTCAAGCAGGCACTGAGCTTTGATGTCTTATTTCTGCCACACCCTTCTGGGGAGCCCTTACATAACGAAGATAATGGGGATGCAAGGAAGTGCCTGATCTGCGTGGTGCTTCTCCTCGCCAGTATCCCGAGATCATTTGCCTTTGCCTGGAGGAGTCCAGGACTTTTCTGCACAGAGTGTGCCGTTATTGCCCTCAGACATGATACCACTGCTCATTTCTCCAGGTCTCACACAGGCAGCGTTAGTTTTTGCTGCTCCTTGAAACTGGCACCTGCCTTTGCCACCACCTTGCTACTTCTCCCGTTCAACCGCAGAAGCAGAAATACATCTTCCAAGTACAAAATTAAACTCAAGAACAGTAGTTCTCTACTTAATTAGAGCACAGGCTGCTCTGGGCCAGCTTTTTCTCCAAGGCATTTGTCAAGAGACAGTTTGGAAGAAACACTGATGGCACCAGAGACTAGATTGGGAGCTCAGCTCAATGACTAAATTAGTTCCTTCCCTGGGTTCAAACGTTTATACTCATTTTGCTTCAACTCAGGCACTTCTAAAATTATATACTTAAATGGGTTAGGCTGCTCTGATCGTTCAAAGGAGCTGACTTGTACATCCAAAGCGTCTTAGAGGTCACGTCTTAGCTTAGAGGTCACACACAATCCAATGTTCTCTTTAATTTAGAAAATTTCTTTAGTATCTGGAAACTCCCACGAGTAAAGAATGCACCGTTTTTTGAGAGGCAGTCTGTGAACAGTTAGACAGAAGCAACTGCTGGAAAGTTCTATATCATATTGCAGAGATCTCTCTCTAGGTATCAGCCCCATTGTAGTCATGGTTACATTCTTAGGAACTGTACAAATTGAATGTTTTTCCTGTCCACCTGATATTTCCTCATCAACTGAACATTTTTATCTTCTGTCTTTGCTCTCGACCTCTTGTCTTCCTCTGTGCCCTGTCCTCTTTTCTTACTCAGGCAATTAAGGATTCCAGCATGACTATTGTATTGTTTTTGACTACAGAGTATAATCGATTGACTACAGAGTTGGGCTTGGGAATCCTGCCTTTATCATTTATTAGCTGGGCCATTGTGGGAAAAGTACTTAACATTTCCATTCTTAACATTTTCCATACCTTGAAATCAGAATAATGATAATGTTTCCTATTTTATAAAGTTGGACTAAGTATTGTACATACATGTGGATAATCTATATAGAACATGTAGGACTTGGCATACAGATCACACTTGATAAATGCTTATTTTTGATGAAAGTGATAGCAATGGTGTGATTTCCAATACTTTCCTTATTATGACCATTCTACTGGGACACTCTAGTTTGCCAATAACCTTCATAAATAATATTCCCTAAATAAGTGGCATAAAAATGTTATAAAATTAGGAAAACCCAGAATACAGCGGGATGCTTATCACTGATTAGATATTACTATCTGAAATTTTCCAAAGTATTTTATCTCTCTAAGCCTACAGTTTCCTCATACATAAATGGGTATGGCAAGAATACCTCCCTTGTAAAATAATAAAACTTTGCAAATCGTGGTTCTAAGCACCGTACTTTAAAATGTTTAGAATGGTACTAGAAGCAGTAAACGTTGATTTCTTTAAGGCGTGAGAGATTCTCAGAGTTGTGGGGTGCAGCTACTTCCCTCTGGGGTGAGGCTTTTATATGGACACAGTGTCTGATGTTACAGGGCCACTGAGAAATCCCACACAGGTCTGACCCAGCTCTATCTGGCTCCACCACCAGGCCTTTTAAAAGGAAGAGGGTAAAGGGAAGAAGAGAAGAGAGTTGCAGAAACATAGGAAGGGGAGAGAAAGAGGAAGAGGCAAGGCAGTGAAAGAGAAGTGGGGACCACACCAGGTTGGCAAATGGTTGAGGGAGCCGCTGAAAAGGAACCCACATTGGAAAAAGCATCTCTTCTTTCATCTATGTCCAGCCTCTGCAGAAGCTGATGATCGATCATTGAGAGTTCTATAAAAAGAAAAATAATCCTACAAAACTTACCCTGTCACTTGCTAACAAGAGAGGCAATGGTGTGGAGAACAAAGAACATGTACTTTGGTATCAGACACATTTTAGTTGTTTTTACAGCCACATTTTCATGCCACCCATCATTAAACTTCTCCATTTGAATACAGCATTCATCTGAGCCTCTGCCAAATGTACCCTTTAATTCACTGGACTAGAACCTTCTAGCTATGGCTTGTGCCTAGATGTCCCTCCAGAGCCTCATGCAGTCATAGGTGGAGCTTTTTCAGAGGTGGCTGGATCTAGAATATGTGAAGCTGGGATTAATTCATGGTGCAATGCTAGAATTAAGGGCACTAGGATTAAGGGTGTGAGTGCTACCCTCCCTAAGTAGCCCGGATAAGATATAAGGGAGAGAAAGAGCTGTGGTTGTCTTTTGCTTGCTTTGCTACTTTCTGCCCACCACAAACCGTTTCTCCTCTGCAATGCCTATCTGCCATGCCTAATATCTTTTTAAACTCTTTTTTAACAGTGCTGGGGATCAAACCTAGAGCCTCGTGCATGCTAGGCACATGCTCTACTACTGTAGTACATCACCAGACAATAAACATCTTATTAAAATTTATGAATGGATTAGAAATAAATACAAAATCTTATGAGAAAAAATAATTTTATAAAGCATAAATCCAAAAAGGTAAGTTGGTAAGTGAATACTGGCAGCAATGGCTGCCCGGTGGTTATTTGTCAATGTTGGGGACCTTGAGATTTCATGCTAATAGTTCAGTGTGCACAGGACACAGCAGATCAAGCCAGGGTTCCATGTAGGTGTAGGTCAGAGCAGACTCAACCACACAAAGCCAGGACAAAGCAAAAGAACTTGGAGATATCCCACTCCAGACAAATACATGATATTTGCTTTAGCTTTAGGTGAAAGGGAAATAAATTCTCCCCCAAACAATTCATAACTATAATTTAGCCCCTTACAGTTTAGAGAAAACAATCTGCATTATCAGTGGGCCTTAAAATTCAGGGTATCTCCATATCTGGCAGAAGGTATCTGGAAGAAGAAAATACCAATGCAAATGTGAATATATAAAGAAAAAAAAGATATATTTAAAGTAAGTGATTTTTTAAATGACGAGGCATTTTGAAAAATTACCAAAAAGTTACTTTTGGAAAATTGCAATTTTGAAATCGAAAAATATACCAATAGAACTAGAACCTCAAAGGACATATTAGACAAAGAAAGAACAAATTGGTGGACCATACAACAGAGATGAAAAGATTGCTCAGAAAGCACCCCAAAAAATGAAAACAGAAGCAAACACACAGTACAAGTTTCTTAGCACTTTACGCATGCTGTGCATTCTCTTATAATTCTCACAACTCTCTCACGAAGTAGACACTGTTTCCCCATTTTATGAAAAAGGACACAGGCACAGAAAGGTTAAGTAACTTGCTCAAAGTCATACAGCTACAAACAGATAGAGCCAGGTTTTCCACCCAGAGCCTGGTTTCAGTTTTGCTTCTTAACAATAGTGCTATGTTCCTGTCAAGAAAGTGGAAATCACAAAAGGGAAGCAGAGGTGGAGGCTAAATTTGCTAGAATCAATGATAGAGAGAGAGAAAACTAAGATGATGTTTTGAGAAATGATGGCTGAGAATTTTCCAGTATTGATGAAAAGCATCAATCAACAGATTCAGTAAGGTCAAAAATGCTCAAAGCAGAATGAATAAAAAGAGATCACACCCAGACACAGCGGAGTGAAACTGCAGAATCCCAAAGAAGAAATGCTGATTGTAAAGGCGCTTATTAGAGATCCCTACAAAGAAAATCCTTGTCAGACAGAAGTGTTTTCTTACAAGCAGTGTGGAGGCCAGGAGACAGCAGGCTATTACCTTAAACAAAATGAGTAGGAATAACCATCCACCTATGATGGGTACACAGCAGGATTGTCTTTCAAGAATGTGGCTAAAGTCTGTTATGTAAACAAAACCTGAAGAAGAATAATACCAGTTTGCCCTTACTGAAGGAATACATAGACAATACATTTAAGAGACAAGGAAAGTTACACAATAAGTTATAAGGGGAAAAAAAAAGTTACTTAAATAACTGTAAATATATGGGTAAATCTAAACAGATTTTTTTATAAATCAACAAAAAAAACCATCTAATTTAGAGGGTTAAAATACAATACTAAAATACTGGACAATTATGTCGTGTAATTCAGGAGGGAGTTTTTTCTTTAATGTGTCCTAAAATCTGCACATTGTTTAGAAAGACTGTTCAACTTCAGAATCCTCAAACTAATATGGAAATTCATATTTATTTGGTAGAACTAAAGGAATAAAAATAGAGCATATTTCTTCTTATTTAGTAAGGCCAAAAAATGAAGAAACAATAAGATCAGTTAATTCAAAAGAAAAAGAATGAAGGAAAGAAAAAAGGAAGAAGTAAGAGAAAGAGGGGAAGAAGCAGCAGGAAGGGAGAGGGGGAAATTAAACCTGCAAAAATATATGCAGAAAGCAAAAATTAAAAGGTAGAAATGAACTCATATTTTATTAATAAATAATCTGTGGGCCAAATTCAAAGTGTTATTTTAAAAGAGTGTTTGACTTTATGTTTAAAACCCAATTAGAAGTTCACTATTTAAAAACACCTTATATACAAAGACCTGGAAAGTTTAAAATGAAAAAATACATTAGAAACTCTACCTGGCAAATATTAACAAAAAAAGACAGAAAAACAAAAGAAAGTAATCGGTATATCTCTATTGGCCTTACAAAATAGACCTTAAAGAACACAAGACAACTGCTGTTATAAGAACAGGTAAGGCTTGTTGTGAAGGAGACAGTAGCTATGGCAAATTCTTCTCAGAAAGGTCAGGGCAATGATTGAAAGAAGTTTCAGGGAAGAAAAGGAAAACAATGGACATTTGCCTAATGTTTCCTGAGCATCTGACTATTCCTGGCCCTAGCTTAGGGGATTTATTTGCATTTTGATCATTATGACAACTCTACAATATGAATTACTGCCTTCAGTTTAAACAGTTTGTCTAAAGGCTCATAGGTGGTTACATTTGGAATGTACTTATTCTTAAAAAACTATTTCACATTTATCTAAAATTCAAATTTCACAGGAAGTCCTTTATTTTTATTTTCTAAGTCTCTCAACTCCAGGTAGGGAGTGAGATAAATAGGATAGAACTGAGCTGAAATATAATGGTGCTTCCCAAAGCTCTCCCCTTGGGTCATGGAACAAATCTCTCTTCCATTCCTCTCCCAACAAGATAGGAAAAATATTCATAAGTTCTCTTCTTCCATATTCCATTTGCAGCATTTGAAAGTCTAGTTTTTTCTTGCTACTTCACAATATATTCTGATATATATTACCACAAAGTGAGCAAATGGGACTCCTAGGAGTGCATTTTGTACCACAGTGCCCCACTATGAGGACAGTTCTATGCATCATAGGGTCTAGGTTTGCTTTGCATCATAAGACAGTGACACAAATCCTAACCAGTTGGAAAAATGAAGCATCCAGGCTGAGATTAATCAAAGATTTCCCAGGGGAGATGAGTTCTAAGCTAAGCTTGGTGTAGTAAGCATAGGTTGGCTTCTTCTAATAGAAAAGCGAGATACTGCCCAAAGGTTAATTAAAGACTGGAAGATTTGATGATGTGGTTTCAATCCCATCTTATATACATAATACATGTGTGGGATTGTTGGAGGAGCTTCTATTTGTATCCCTAGAAACACATGGAGCTGGGCTTACAGTAAAAATTAACGTATAAATTATAAGACTGGAAGATTGTTTTGATTAATTTGCTTGAAAAAAACTATTGTGCAATATTTAACTATAAATTATAAAATGCACACGTTCCAGTTACCCATATATGCTGGTATTTGATTTCCACACCTGAATACTAGCAGATTCTACCTGAAAATTCTTTTTGATAGAGCAGTGGCATGACATTTGGTCATAGAACTTCAGAGTGAACATCTCCGATACGCCTCACCACTTCTTTTCACCCTCAAGCCACAGAGAAGGCTGTCAGTCTTCAGTTGGGACATTATGCTATCCTTGCAAAAGAGGAATCTATAAAAAGGTAGTTGTGAGGCTGGACATGCATTATTCCTCCAGTGCCCTGGCACTGAATTCCAATTTCCACATTCACTTGCGCATCTTAATTTTTTAAAAAGTTAAGATGTAACAAAGTACGCTCCACACTAAATTTATTCTGTTTGTGTCATCTTCCTTTGACGGCCATCCCAAGGATCTTCTCATACCCAAGACCATCCATCAATTCAATAATTTATTAAAATCGAGGCATAGGGAGTAGTGTAAAGGACTGGAGTTGAACCCACAATATCTGGGTAACTGAGAAGTTGCTCCACCTCTCACAGCTTCAGTTTAGCTGACATGATGAATCCTTTAAGGAATAACAAAAGAAAAAGGGCAAGCATAGTGCCTAACATGCTGAAACACAGACGATTACTAGATTTGGCCTCTGACCTCTAAAGCTCCAACTGTCACTGTACATGATTGTGCAAGCATAAGGCATGAGGGACCATCCTGATTTCCTGTCAAGCTTGAAAATAGCAGTTTATTAAAAGCAGATACATAGGCCCATGAACAAATAAAAGCCTATAAAATTTATATTTATGCACTCTGATTACTTATATTTATAATTTACATATATTTAATTATTCAAACCATCTTTAAATATCTAAAATATTTTTTTAAATCCATGTTGATTTGGGATTTCCGGTTACTTAAACTCTAGATCAAGAGTTCACAAACTAGAATCCAAGGACCAAATCCCATCTGCTGCCTGATTTTACAAATAAAATTTTATTAGAGCACAGTCCCACCCATTTGATCTTGCTCCATTGAAAATTGTGTAGGACAGATTATATATACATGGAATATGGATATGGAAGGGGAAAAATGTCACAGACACAGAGATAGAAAGAGACACAGAGAGAGAGACATACACACAAGATAGGGACTGTATGGTCCCCAAAGTAAAAAAAAATATTTTCTTTCTGATTCTTTACCAAAGAAATCAATCCTTGACTCTAGATCAAAGTATTTTTCTGTTGTAAGTAAAGCAGAAGGCAATCCATTTCCAGGGAACAGTGGGAATTCATCTGGAAATTCTTGTTGTGAATAATCAGCTACATCTGGCTTCAAATCCTACTTTATTTAGATTATGTACCTATAAGATTGTTGGAGAAATAAAAGCTTAGCTTGTTGGATACAGTAAGTGCTCAATAAATGTTCAATCTTTCAAAAATTTAACGAATGTCTGTTTTTGGCCTGCATCTGCTTCACTTTGGATGTGACAAAAAGAAAGGGTAAAAGGCTCTGGTAAGAGCACTCTAAGTCCATAATAACATCAGATCAAACAAAGACATTGCATAATTTTGTCCAAGCATAGACAAAAACAAGGTTGCTGGGCCATCCATTAAATATCAAATTCCCCCTTTATTGGATAAAATTAGTGATTGCTGTTACTTTGCTTAATCATGAAAGTGTCCCTGCTTTCTGACAGTGTCCAATGCAGAGTGAACCTTACTTAGTCACCAACCAAACCCCCAATCCCACAGTAGATTGTTTGCAGCACCAACTGAGATCCCCATGGTTCCCAATGGTGCGAGGTCTCCCTCCCTGCAATAAGTAATCAACCTCACCTACTCAAATACTGGTGTTTTCTACTGAACATTACTGACGGATGGAAGAGTGAGGTGTTGATAGTTTGGGGTTGATTGTACTTGTCGGTATTAAAATAACTAATAGCAGTACAATGGTGGGGGGGGAAGAAAAGTACTCACTATTGAATAATACTGTGTCCTAGGCACTTTTCATATTTTATTCCTTTTATTCTTTCCTCAGTGATAATAAATGCATTTCCTTATTTATTTAGATGCTTAAGCTCACCCACTAACATTTTACAAGCTGGTGAACACTGACAAATTACTTTTCCCACAGATCTATAATCACATATTCCAGACATTATAAACATATGAACTAACATTAGGTTAAGTTGAACTAACATTAATATACATTGCCATTACATCAATTACATAATAAAACAAATGATCAAGCATCCAAATATTATTACATAGCTCAAGAGGCATATGAAATATTAGATGCCTGTTCAATTCATTAATAGAAACCCACTTCTTTTTTTCTTTTTTTTTTCTTTATATTTTTGAAAAATGTTGGGAAGAGAAAGGAAAACAATCACACTTCAAACAATAATTTGGTAAACAGCTACACATATGTATGGAAAAATTACAAAAATATCAGAAATATTATGATCAAGAATTGTTTTAGCTACAATAACAAAGCATCTGTACATTTAAAAAATATTTACTAAAGAGTATATTCTACATGTCTTCACAAAACAAGGTAACATCTTACTAAAAATATTAAACAACCCTTTCTCATTCTTTTTTAGCCCCTGTTCCTTTAAATTATTACAATTCTCATGAGTTAGATATCACAATCACTTTTCCTTACAAAGATGCTGAGGCTTGATGGAGCTCTTGATGGCCACACATCTGGGATTGAGCAGGCATGTCTGATTCTTGGGAGTAAACAATAGCAGCGAGAATCACCTTTGTTTTCATATAAAGAAAGTGTAAGCAATAAAAACTGACTAGCCCAATCTTCCCTGAAATATATAAGTCCTGTGTATATCACAAAATAATGGGCGCTGGGACTAGGATGCAAAGGTCGTCTTTATGGATGTCTTAGAAACATCTCCATTCTTCTTTCTTTTAGATATAAACTCCAAAGAGCTGTTAGTTGGATCGTTGGTGTTAGCACTTAATACACAAGATGAAGAATACAGAACCAGCCATCTACCCACTAGCCTTCAGGATTCCCTGAGGAGATTAGCCAAACCACAAGTGCCCACAGGCTCATCACAGCCCACTGCATCATAATTCACGTGAAGTCCTTGAATTTGGTGCTGATAACAAGTGATTCCGGTGATTCTGATACAAACTTACCTGGGGATTCATTGTTTTACTGTTAGGAGGATAGTTAGATGAAGGAATCAAAAGAACATGCACTGCTAATTACAGTTAAACAAAGGAAAAAAGACCTCACTACATATGTTTGTAATTGTCTAATAGATCTCACACCAAAAGTGTCCCTACACAACTTAATGAACTCTGAAGGTCAGACAGTGTTCATAGATGCATTGCATGTGCAGCCAAAACTTCGGGGTCATTTCTTCTTCAGAACAGTCCATCACAGCCTCAGCACTCCTGGTTGGAGAGGCCAATGGCCCAATGGTAACACAAACAAGACAAAGTACATTTCAAGATCTATCCACGGTACCCACATTAAACTAAGACCTGACTTAGATGAAAACTTTTCTCCCTTAAGTTTCCTTTGAAGATATTTATATGATTAAATCCTCAGAGACACTAGTACACTTCAAAGAAAATACCAGCTATAGAGAACAAACAGGACATTTTACAATAAGTAAGATATAGACTTTCCAAAGTATCTTCTAAGAGGAAATATCCATGGGCATCATCTCCATGGAAACTGAGCAATGATAACTGCTGTGGTTCCCTAAGGCCCAAGCGTTACTGTCCTATGTATAAAAAGAAATCCAAACTGCCTATCTGTGCAACTGCCATCTTAGCTCTTGCCCACCCTGTCCCTTTTGCTTTGCACTATTTTTTCTTTGCACTATATTCTTCATTTATTTTCACAATGCTTTTTTTTTTTTGTCTCGACTGAATTATTTTCATCAAGAACACAAAGACCAAGGAACTCTCCGGCTAGCTTGTTAACATTACTGTATCTGACAGTCAGGTTCCTTGCAGTTTGTACAAATTTTATCCACACATCAGGACTCAGAGTCTTAACCTTGTGGTGGATCCATCGTTTTTCCCCATCTTTACTGACTTCCCTCCTTCACAGTCCTCAGGGTCTGCCCTTGGCTACTCATGCCTGGGACTTTAGAATTTTCTCTCCTGTTGTGCAAAACTAGCCAGGAACCTTGAGGCTTCATCTCCTCATTTATAACATAAGGAAAAACTGCTGTCAAACCTGGCCAGGGACAAAGCTTTCCTGTTATAATCCAACTTACTTGTTCTTCTGGAAAGCAATTTGCATTCTTGATAACAGGTTTTAAATTTATGGTTTTCAGAAGTCTTACTGTATTAAGATCTAGTCTAGAAAAGCTACAAAGTTAGCTACCCACTCAGCCACTTGGCTAATATTTACCAGATGTTCTTCATATTTATAATCATAAAGTTATACTAATAAACTTTAGTCTGATAAAGTTTATCTGAACACTCTTTTTTGGTAAATGTCTTTGCCAAGGGCAAAGACTTGAAATAGCTTGTCCTAGGATCTTTTCTCATGAAGAAAATTTGACACTAAACATGAAATTTCTCTTAATTATATTTTCCGGGAGGAAAATTAAATAATGATTATATCTACCTCTTCTTTAAAAACTATAAAGCATTTAGCAATGTACAATTTTCATAATGATGCATGATCTATACATTTGTTTTACATGTATAAATTGTGTCCTTCCACCATGATTATAATCTCCTGGAATGCATGGCTTACAAAATTTTTGAATATGATTATTTATCTATCTATACATTTATCTATATAACTTCACCTTAAAGAATGAAGCAGATATAAGAATACCTGTTTTACTATTAAACTTTATTTTTTCTGAAAACTCAATTAAAAAAACTAAATGCATTTGTGTCAAGTTTGCTTTATGGGAAGGTATTTTAAATAGGCCAATTCCACAACTTCTCTTGATAGAGATGTTTATAGGATAAATTATATATACATGGAATATGAATTTAAGAGGGAAAAAGAGAAACAGAGTCTCAAATAAATATGATAATTATTTTAATTTTTTAAAAATTTGCATCTCACTTCTAAATCTCTATGCTAGGTCATTGCATAGAATAAAGACTGTACTCAGCTCTGCAGCCACTACCCCTAGACCGCAAGGACACGACAACCAAAAGACAAGGCCTGCACTAGAATCATGTCTGGTACAAGGCAGTGGAGAAGCGTCACATGATTGCCTTTGTGCTGAATGACACAGAGATGAGAACAATTGTATCTACTTATATCAGGGGTCTTTGTGCTGGATCTGATGACTTGGGCCCCATGAAGGAAAATGAGGTGGTTACACTGCAGGCATCTGTCATGAAGGAGAGAATTTACAATTTCTGCCTGCAGGGCAGCAGGTTGGAGAATAATGGGAGATAATACATGGAAAGTATCCAGTGGGGTGTTCTCAGAACAGATTTCCACACCAGACATGGGTGGAAGACAGGAAATATGGGTAATTTTTTTTCATGTGATTCCAAGAAGACAAGCAAGAATTTGTCTTTATACAAAAGAACAAATATTACAAGAACTCACTTATACAGAGGACAGAAGGTAGTCAAGTTCACAGAGACTGAAAATAGAACAGAGAATTCCAGGAGCCTGAGAAATGAGAAAACAGAAGTGATTGCTTAATACATTAAGTTTCATTATGGGATGGTAAAAACATTCTGGAAATGGATGATGATGGCAGTTCCAAGACAAAATGAATGTACTTAAGCTACTGAACTATATGCAAGAATGTTTGAAACAGTAAATTTTATGTACAAGATATGATCAAAATACATGCTGAATGCTTCAGCCTTAAAAGCTTATTAAAGTAAAGGACACGTTACCATTAATCCCCCTCAAAATCTTCCCTCTCACTTTAAAACACTTATCCCATCATTCTAGCCTCTTCTGAAGCAGTTCTTGAAGTATTTTCTTGTGAATATCTTTAGTTGCACTGTCCTGGCTGCCTCAGTATCCTGAAGCACTTCAAAATATGTACTTTTTATGGTCATTTTGACTTTGAGGAAAAGCCAGAGTTGCACAGTGCCAGATCCTGTGAGTAAGATTTTAGAACCCTTCTTTCCCCTGAATGGCCCTCAGCAGCAGTATTCACTGTATTTTTTATCATACCTCATAAAGACATGAAAGATGACTTCCAGAACGGCTTCAGAAAATGGTAAGAACAATGAGATAAGTGTATTTGCAACAAGGGGGAGTATTTTGAGGGAGATTCATGGCCAAGAGTTTAATAAATTAAATGCACTATATTTTTTATCACACCTCACATTTTGCCTCAAAAATAATAAAAAGCAGACAGAAAAAGGAACTTTGTCTTCAGGATAGACCCCCTTCTTGAGGAAGAAAGGATGATTTTGGTGAGACTTTTAGTGGTGGAATGGATGATGAGTGACACTTGTAATACTGAAGCTCCTTCAGACCTAGGGAGACCATCCTTCTGTAAAATGGGCCTTCTTGTCAGAGAGGACTGTGACATGAGCTTGTTTTGGGCATCCTCTAGCTGAGACTTCACATATAGGCGTGGTGGGGTAAAACCTGCAATCTTGTCAGTGAAGGCCAGAAGGAGAGAGGACTCCTGGCCAGGAATCTGACTGAGTAGCTCTCAGCAGCATGGCCTCAGGCCAGGGCTAAAATGGAAGCTGGGCCCTCCAGGAAGAAGCAGCACTGATACCTCTAGAAGCTTTCTCTAATTTTGAGTTTTACGTTCTCTCTACTACACTGTAATGTTTTTCAATTGTCTTCAAGCCCTCAACGTACTACAAGGTCCAGCAAACTGCAGCCCACGGGGGCCACTTGATTTAACAAATAGTGTTTTTTATCTGATCCTAACAATGCCTATTAATTTATGGATTGTCAGTGGCTCTTTTCTCACCATAACTGTGAAGCCGACTGGTTGCAACAAAGATCGTGTGGCTCCCAAAACCTAAAAGAGCTACAATATGATCCTTTAAGAAGTTTTCAGGGAAAAAAATAAAAAATAAAAACTTGTCACAGATTTTGGTTAGTGGTGTTTGAGAGGGAACGGAAGGGGCATTGGCTATCTTTTGGAGTAAAGTTTAGCAGAGAGGTGCAGAAGTCATTGGGAGGGAGACAGCACTGAGGACAGGAGTCAGAGTGAGAGGGACAGCAGCTACCCATCCTGGGTCTGTAGAATCCACACGCACTGCCCAGGGAGTTTCTGAAAGCCTCGGGGAGGGACTCAGCTTCCTGTCACAACCTCAGTGAAACCCTGGACCATGAGTTATATTTGAGTTAAGAATTTGAGATCCCATTAATGAAAATTTTGGTCTTTGGACTATATCTAAGACTAATCTCCATCTGAAGGAGACCCAGGCCTATATCCTCAGCATAACCACTAACCCTGTAAACAAAGGCTGTTATTTATTTATTTATTTTTGTGTGTGTGTGTGTGTGTGTGTGTGTGTGTGTGCGTACCAGGGGTTGAACTCAGGACCTTGCGTGCCAGCAGGCGCCCGTGCTGCTGAGCAATATCACTGGCCCTTTTCTCGTATGTGGGTTCTGGGAGTCGAACTTGGGCCCTCGCGCTTGCCAGGCAGGCGCTTACACCACTGAGCCATCTCACCAGCCCTCATGCAGTATTTTAAAAATGAAATGGAAAGAATTATAATAACAACTATTATTTCCTATGCTATTTTGAATATAGTTCTTCAGACATTTCTAAGTACACCTTCGGGAAGAGAAGAACAATTCTTTTTTAGGGTAGAAGAGTGGTGGTCACAGTAAATAAGTGTGATTTTATAGCAAGCATATCTGAACATGCTGAAATTGAAGCTGACTGACTCACTCAGCATGCCTGCCTTCTGCATCACAGTCATTTACCTGCCCAATCTTTTGCGCTTACCTTGAAGAGTTGGATTTCTCAGGGTGAGGTGCAGAGATGGGCTACCTGTCCGACTTCCAAAAAGGATTCTTTTGAACCTCAGGGCTGCTATGACACCAGGATGTTCTGTGTGAGTTCATCAGAGCCCTGGAGGGCTCAGCAGACAGAAGGAAGCTGAAGTGTTCTAAGTTCCTCCAAGTGTCAACGGATTATAAAACCTCAAAACCACTTCAGCACACTAGCTCAGAATGACCAGCCTCTTGAAAAGCAGGTTGCAAAATGACAGCAAGGCCAAGTGTCAAGAAATATTTATAGGGCCGGTGAGATGGCTCAGCGGCGTAAGCGCCTGCCTGGCAAGCGCGAGGGCCCGAGTTCGACTCCCGGATCCCACATACAAAAAAGGGGCCGGTGATATCGCTCAGCGGCACGGGTGCCTGTTGGCGCGCGAGGTCCTGAGGTCGTCCCCCCGGTACCCACAAAAAAAAAAAAAAAAAAAAAGAAATATTTATAAAGGTTTTGCCACTATGCTGTATCAAATATTTTATTTGAGTTAAACACTGTATAACATGGAGGGGTAGTGTTATTATTTTTTAAATGGGCAATAAACTGTGCATTTGTGTATTATTTAAAGAATTATGTTATACTGCATTGGTGACCTGGAGGTTCTGTTAGTATAATTTTGGTGGTTAGCACTTGCATTAACTATTTTTTTCTGTAGTACTTGAAATTGAACCTAGCACCTTTGCACTGAGCTACATACCCAGCCTTCCCATGCTCTCGCTCTGTCTCTCTCTCTCTTTTAATTTGGAGATAGGGTCTTCCAAAATCACTAAATTCCTCAGGCTGGGTTAGAGCTTTCAATCCCTCTGCCTCAGCCTCCCAGCATTTCATGATTACAGGCATGAACCACGAAGCCCAGTTTGAGTTTTATTAGTACATAACACTGACTAAAATATGACACTATAATCATCTCATTTAATTAGAATTAAGAGGACATTTAACACCCGAGTGTATGAGAATGGCAGAAGAGGGGGATTCACTGGTTCACAGGTCCACTTTTACATTCATCATGATCTCTTAAAAAAGCTGTACGTGCAGTTATAGAGATATACCTCAAGTATTGAAAGGAAAGCAAGTTCCTCAAACTGCTCTTACTTACTTACCATTTTATGTCAACACTGTAAATTAATATTTTATAGATGCTATAATTATCTTGTAAATCATTTAATATTGTCTAGGAACTAGTTATTAGATATCAACATTTTAGATATAGCCCCATTTTTAAAACTCTCTTTGGACATATCTACTGCAAACTCTGTCTGGCATTTTAAAAAGAAATACCAAGAGCTGGAGGGAGAGTGGGAGAAGGGAGGGAGGGGAAGGGGATGTAAAAAGAATCAAAATGTTTTATGTACATGCACCAACTCCCACAATGAATATAATCATTATGTACTTGCAAACATGGGCTAATAAAAATTATTGTTAAGAAATTATGGAGGCATCAAGTTGGTACTAGTTTTAGGTTCTCTCTACTTGAAGAACCCTAAGTAGAATTATAAGTTTTGTAATTTCTGGTGATCTCTGGTCTCCTTTGCAATGCTGGAATGCTAATATTTTAGGCCAACTTTTCGTAGTTTTCAGTTAGGACTCACGTTTCTCATTCCAAACAGAATGCTAAAAGTGGCTCTGACTGTGAGCTTTTTAGTTTTAAGGGAAAAACTTACATAAAGAAAGGTTTCAATTTCAGTAGATGTGTTTTTTGCGTGTGTGTCACATGAGTAAAAATTTTATATGCTTCAAAATAAGTCATGCTAGAGGGATTTCAAATAATTTTAGTAATTGTAGAAGATTTTTTTTTTTGGACAAACTCTTTTGCCAAGTACAGCTAAAAATATTGAAGCAGGAAAAAATACCTATTTGTTCAAAGGCTGTAGAAAACTGCTCACAAAGTAAGAATTTAAGAAATAAAACCTCCAGGTGAAGGGAAGTACAGAAAGGTGAATCTGATTTACAGCTGTGTTTTTTTATTCTAAGTACTGCTGATTTGTAGATTTGCAAGTCACTATGGAGGAGTGGAGGAAGGAAGCCAGAAAGGTGGGCTAAGACACCTCGAAAGGAAAGGTACTGGTTTAAGGGATTAAATAGAAGTCCAGAAATCCCCAAGGAAATAATGTCTTTATAATGATCTCAAGCTTTCATTTGGGTCTCTGAAAAACACCATGGCATTAATTCTACTCAAAATGCTTTCCTTCACTTCAAACACACTTATGCCACCGTTCTGGCCAATTTCTGAAGCAGATCCTCTGAAGGAGGCAGTCTTCTTCCATGAGTATCATTTGTTACAGTGTTGTGGCTCCCTCAGCCTTCTCAGTTGATTCAAAACACTTACCTTTCCTGGTTATTTTGATTATAAGGAAGAGTCAGAAACCACAGGGTGCTGTGTCTAGTGAATAAAGTGGGTAAGGAAACACTGTCATGTTTTTATGAGCCTGCCTTTCCATCGGATGGCGCTGGGCAGCAGTATTCACAGTACTGCTGGTCACACCTTGTAAAGACACTCATGATAGAGGACTTCCAGAAGTGCTCCAGAAAGAGTCAAGAAGAATGAGATAAGCCTATGTTAGAAGCAAATCCATATATTTTGAGAGGGATGGTAGAGTGTCTTTTGCTGTGATAACATTTTTTAATTGAGACGTTCACCATACTTTTTATCACCCCTTGTAATCTAGTAACCATGCTAAATTCTCTGTTCTGGAAGTGTACCTGGCTTCTATTTTTAAACACACAGTGCATAAAGAAGCAAGATCTTGAACAACACTCACCCAGGAAGGCATTCTCTACATGTGGTGATAATTCTCTCCAGTATGAAAGTGCATAAATGTCCCCAGTAAAATTCCTTCACTTACTTTGTTCAGAAAGACTCTGATTCAGGATCATTCTCCTGTTCTCCTTTCTTGCTACAAGTAATAAACTTTTTTTTTTTTAATCTCCAGATTTTGCTTTTTGGCTTTGAACACACCAGAGCTGAATCTATTGTGTTCCATTAACAAAACCATGAAGATAAACAGAACACAGAAACAAACATCTAAGGAGCTATGGAATTGCTGGACTTTCAGTAACTATAATTAGTAATTCACAGAAAGCAGATGAAATTAGAGAATTTTCAACTGGAATTTATTTTTAAAAAATTCAAATGGAATTCTGAAACTGAAAAATAATTCACATTAAATATTTAATAGATATAGAGCATTGGAAGAGTAGAGACAGAATATGAGAGAATTGGAATAATAGTAGAAAATAGGAGATTGGGGCTGGTGAGATGGCTCAGCGGCATAAGCGCCTGCCTGGCAAGCGCGAGGACCCGAGTTCGACTCCCAGAACCCACATACGAAAAAAGGGCCAGTGATATCACTCAGGGGCACGGGCGCCTGCTGGCGTGTGAGGTCCTGAGATCGACCCCCGGTACCCACCAAAAAAAAAAAAAAGAAAATAGGAGATTGGAAAACAGTGATTTTTAAAAAGGATAAAAATCACAAAAATCTCATAAAAGAGATAAAAAATACGGGAAAAGATTGACATGTCTATAATTGGTATACACAAAGAGCAAAGAGAACTTGGAAAAAGCAATATTTAAAGATCAATAAATGAAAAATATTCCATTACTAAAATTTACTTAAACTCAAGGAACACCATTAACTCCAAACAGGACAGGAGCAAAGAAAATCTATACCTAGATATATGTATCAGCTTTGCTGAAAACCAAAAGTGACCAAAAATAATAATGATAAGACCAATTTCAAGGGAAATAAAACTTTGAAATGAGTAGCAGTAAGATGCAAACAAACTTCTTAACCCACAGCAATGAAACCCAAAGGAAATGGAGCAGAATCTTCAAAATTATGAAAGAAAATAACTGCCAACTTAGTGTATTGTATCCAGTGGAAATATCCAGTATCTTCAAAACAAAATAATGCCATTTTAAGTAAATCAAAACATGATAATATGTGTCCTGCTGAATGAGGGAAATGGTACACAGAACAGTTTGGAAAGAGCAAAGTGATCCAAGAAGGAAACAACTTCATGTAGCACTGAAGAGCAAGGAGAGAGTAGGTAGGTGGGTAACCTGAGAAAACATCCAAGGTGCAGGATGGCAATGGTGCTGATGCCTAACAGGATTTCACATACAGGCAGAACCAAAAATGCATGACCTGTGTAGGACACATCTTGGGAGAGAGGCCAACGGAATTAAAGTGTTCCAAAACTCCTTGGAGGTAGTAAGCCTACTAATTTATGCTAGTCTTTAATCAGTCAATAATGCTCACTGTAACCTTTGGGATAATCATTAAAAGTATAACGAAGTAACAATTAATTAGCAAGGCCAAACAGAAAAAAGGAAAGAATTGAAAAGCTATTAATCCAAAAATATGCCAAAAATAGAGAAAACATTATACAGAATGGGTGAACAAGTAGAAAACAAAGAGTAAAAAGGTAACTTTAGAAGTCAAATGTAATAAAATATAAGTGCTCTGAACAGTCAAAAACAGTTTTTCAGGCTAAAATAGTTGAAAAATCTACATTCCATTCTGTTTTGATTAAAAGAGACATGCCAACAATGTAGCAATACAAAAAATTGAAGGAAAAGAATGAAAAATATTTGCCATGAAAAATTATTTTTAAAAAGTGGCAGTGTAAAATGTGCATGTGTGTGTGTGTACATGTGCACGTGTCAGGAAAATTAGACATTGAAGCCAAAAAATTACTATGACTTAGAAGGGACATTCCATTAAAATAAAAGAGTCAGTCTTGCCAGGACATTATAATTCTGAATTTATTGTACTTAATAATGTAGTTTCAGAACATAGTAAGCCGTATAATGCACCACTAAAGAATACACAAGCAAATCCATTTTCATAGTGGGATTTCAATAAACTTCTTTCAGTAACTGATAGAACAAGCACACAGAAATTCAGTATTCCCATGGTAGATTTGAAGAGCCTAATCAATAAACTTGACCTACTTTACATGCCTTACACCCAGCAAATGTACAATTAACAACCAAATGAACAACCTAAATTGACCCAATGGTAGGTATACAGCAAATATCAACAAATATCAAAAGACAAATTATTATAGGATAGGCTTTCAAAAAAATTCGATTTCTTTTCATACTCACAACAAAGAAGAGAATACAAAATTTAAACTAAAACTATTCACATTAGCATGAAAACAAAAATGTAAGTACTTAGGAATAAATTTAACAGTGATAGGTGAATCTTCAAGGTAGAACAATGTAAAATATTGAAAGAAATTAAAGATCTTGATAAACAGAAAACTATACCTTTCTTCCAGAGAAAAAGTTTTAATGTCTTTGAAAAATGTTAGCTCTCCCCAAATTTCCCATTGTCCATGTATTACTAATAAAAATTCCAAGTGTTTTTTTTGTTTTGTTTGTTTTTTGAGATTGACAAGATGTGTCAAACTTTTATACAGTAATGTAAGGATCTAAAATGTCCAAGGTAATGAAAGGAAAATATTTGAAAGATTAAGTTATCATACACCAAGATTAGTTTTAAAGCTAAAATAGTTAAGATGGAAAGGTGTTGGCACACTTTTAGAAAATGTATAATCTAGAAACTGATCCACTTATACACAAACTCTCACTTTACAAAAATGATGGTAATGCCAACCAGTGGGGAGAAGATAGAGTGTGAGGGAGGGCAATAAGGGTGAGGAAAAGGAAAGAACAGAAAGAAATAGGAAAAGAAATAAATGGTGCTGGTCAGTAAATGGCGATGGATCAAACAGACATTCTGAGAGTAAAGTTTAATAAACCTCACTATTTAGAATTTGAGAGGAGACCAGGATGATTAGGCTTGCCACTTTCATAAAATTTCCAGTTTTTAGAACTAGTAAATTACTGTTTTCTGGGTTTCATCATTTTGTATAAAAGAAACAAAATAAAATATTCTTCTTCTGTATGTATGAATTATATTTCTAGCAAGTGCTTTTGTATGACAATGTTACACATATAACATGTTTATCAACTTGTTAAATTAAATTTTTAAAATGGGGGAAATGAGTTTTAACTTTGTCTTGCACCATAAGCAAAAGTAAGTTCTAGATAAGACATATGATGTAAATATGGAAAGTAAAATAAGGCTTCTAGACAATAATGAAGAAAAATACAAAACTTGTTAAATGACAAACCATGGGGAGGGCAAATATTTGTAACTGGCAAAAGACTTATGTCAAATACATATGAGTAATAAAAAGATAATTTGATGAAATTATCATGTGCAAAATACATGAATAGGCAACTTACAAAAGATTTCCCAATGAACACATAAAATGTTGCTTATCTAAATTAGGGCTAAAATTAGAAAAACACACAATACCAAGTCTCAGAGAAAATGTGGAACAAATAGAATTTTCACATGATGCTTGAAAGAGTGGTAGAGTGGTACAATAAAGCTTTATATTTATGGCTGAATGTTCACAAACATCCTGATTCAGTAACTCCATTTGTGGATATATATGCAACAAAATATGTGTATGTATGGAAATGCCAAAAAAGTTATAAGATTGTTTGTAACAACAGCATGTATATCAACCCAAATCTAAAAACATCCTTGATGTGGATCAGCTATTGGAGTGGGCTGTGTGGAGTTGGTCAGCAACAATGAACATGAGTGAAATGAAGCAACATGGAAAAACACTTATAAATTTCATATTGAGAAAAAGAAGCCAGGCAACAAAGAATTCACCATGTGGTGACATTTTTATGCAGTTTAAGTGCAGGCAAAACTGGTCTATGGCACTGAAAGCCAAGCAAGTGATAACCACTGGATGCAAGTGGGGAGCAGGGCCTGGAACATGGAAAAGTTTGTGCTTACTGCCTCTTGATCTGAGTACATAATTTGTACAGTTTGATTTGTAAATGTTTGTACAAAATGCACAGTGTGACCAAAAATATGGTGAATGTTTAATTTTTTAAAATTACTACAGTAAAATACAAATTGCCATGAATCTCCCTCAAAACACTCCCCCTCAATTTGAATACACATATCCTATCATTCCTGCCATGTTCTGAAGCAGGTCTGCAAGTTCTTTTTCGTGAGTGTTTTTGGTTGCACTGTTGTGGCTGCCTCGATGTCCTGAATTGATTCAAAATGACTACCTAACATGGTCATCTTGACTTAGCAGAAGAGTTAGAAGTCACATGATTCCACACTCATTAAGTAAGGTGGATGAGGACACACTGTAATGTTTTCATGAGCCTGCCTTTCTGTTGGATGATGCTTGGCAGCAGCGTTCACTGTATTTTTTATCACGCCTATAAAGACCTTCATGAAAAATGACTTCCAGAACTGCTTCGAAAGTGGCAAAAATGATGGGATAGCTATATTGGAAGCCAGGAGTATTTTGAGGGAGATTCATGGCAATGGGTGTTTTAATGTAATAAATTTTTAAAATTTGAACATCTACCATATATTTTGATCACCCCATGTACATACACGACAATCAAAGTTCATTTTTTAAGTGAGCCACATTGAAATTCAGTGAAATGCATGATTTAACACTGATTATTTTCACAGCTCTATTATTTCTTAATAATGGTGCAGCCAACCTTCTCTTTCCTCACTCAGAACTTCAGATTGACTGACCTTCTTTTCCAAGTTACTTATACACCACAATCATTTTTGTGGGTATAATGCTAGAACATCATCTTCTTTATTTTAAAATATATTTGGTTGATGTCGCATCTCCACTGAAAAAAGTCCTAGGGAAATTATCTCCAAGTCCATATCTAGAGCTCATTTGAAACAAATTTGCATATGGCATTTGTGAATTTCCAGCTCTCACCTATTAAATCAGTCTGCAAGATAAACTCTGGTTGAACTCTGCCTTAGAGCTTCAAAATCATTTTAAACATGTCAAATGAATAGTTTCCAATCTTGGGCCCCCATATAAAATTGAGGATAGTAATGATTACACACTGAATATTTAAAGAACAGGAGAGACATCTTTGAAATGCCAAAATCTCGGAGTTGGAAAATACTCATTGATACTGGAAACACCCTTAAACTGATCATCTGGTTTCTAATTCCTTATCTTCTGTCACCATTGCCATCTAAAGTTATTCATTATTTACATGGTGAAATGGTTGCTTTCACACCTACACCCATCTTTCACTTCTGCCTTCTAGTCACAGAGGAAAAGTTAAATCTCTTTTACATGACAAATGTAGGGGTCCTGGATGACATTTGCCTTTTCTGGCCTGAGTCTTCTTTTCCCCTTACCTGGAGCTGTGATTCTTTAAGAACAACGTCATGTGTTTTAAGGTCTTCCACTTCCTGACCACTTTGTTTTCACTATTCTCTAGTTTGCTTAAACCGCTTCTGCTTAAAGGGTTGTTATGAGTTATATCTAGATAGCCCACCCAAAGCCTTAAGTGCTCATAGATGGGAATTTTGGGAGGTGGCTGGATCATGCGTGTGTGATACTAGATTAAGGGCATGCTAACTGGATTGGTCCACTGATTGGAGTAGTATATAGTTCTGGGCGTGCACAATGGAAAGGCTTACCTTGGGTATGGGAGTCATCACTCAATAGGCTTGTCCTAAATTGAATGAAAAGGGAAAGGAAGGATTGCTGCTTGCTGTCTCCCACCTGCCATGCCATGAACTGTTTTTCCTCTGCTATGCCCCTGCACCATGCTGTCCTGCCTTAGAATCAGCTGACTATGAACTGAAACTTCTACAAACTGTGAGCTAAAATAAACCTTTCCTTCTTTAACTTGTGACTGTTGGGTATTTTGTCCCAGCAACCAGAAAGTAACTAAGACAAGGGTGTTTCTAGAACTGTACCAAGTATCTTCAGTGTGGTCTGAATTGTGACACAAAGTCCCTCTCTTCTGAAAAGGTGCTTTCTTCGAGAACCACCCAAAAACACGTCTTCTACCATCCTGTGGTTTTTGGACCTAAGAGAGGCCTCTGCATTGGACTTTACTACATTTTATTTTGCCTGAGACTCTCAGAACTTTTTGGATCACATGTCTGACAACTGTACCTTCCTTCAATGTGACAAGTTATCCAACAGAACAGAATCCAGGCTCAAGTCTTTTACCGACTCCCAGAACCTTCCAGCTGGGCTCCAGTCCATTCATGAGCGTCCTTTGCCCTAAGTTGTTTTCTAAATATCACTTTCTTTATGAACTTGCCAAACACCTGGCTGAAAACCTTATGACTATGTCTAATGAACATTGTCCATCTTCACTCATAAACTATCCAAGGTATTGCTGTTGCTACCTAACTTCACAATCTTATCAGTTCAAGGTGGAATTTGTATTCATAGTAGAACATTCATTTGAACTCAAGTTCCTCCCTACCCAGGAAGCTGGGAGACTTATGAAGACTACGTAGATGTTTTTAGCCTCATTGTGCTAATTTAAAAAATGAAGTAATTGCCTTTGCCTTTATTATGTGTGTGCATAATTTGTTTGTTTTACAATTTGTGTGATCTTTGTCTAAGCACTTTCCTTTTATGATGAATTTCAAGCTCCACATCCAGCCTGGTCTGGAACAGAGACCAGAAAACATATCAATCAGGGAAGAAACACAAGGATTTTTACACTTTAATGTATTTGGATACTGTGTTTAATCCTTGTCATATGTAAAGAAATATCATTACTAGGGATAGTGATGATGATAAAAACGTCCAAATATACAGATTGAAATGCCAGCCTTTAGGTCTATACCCAGAATGCTTCTGGTGTTAGAATAACTCATATCTCCCACCTGGCTACCCAGAATCGAAGACTTCTATTTATATATATGTCAGTATATTATGAAGTATTCTAGGGCAGTTGTTACAGTGATGAAACAATTTTATGAATGTAATATGAATGTACCTCAAATCTACATTTTCTCTCAGCAAAAGACTAAATTCAAGGCTTATGTAAATCCCAGGAGGCAAAGTTTCATGGTGACATTTTTAAAGAACTTATTTTTCTAGAAGCAGAGTAGCAACCTTTGCAGTGTGGGAGAACACAGTCCTATTAATAGAAAGGAAATCTAATGGTATTTTTACTTGGGCAAGAAGTCTTAGAATACGGATGCAAAATTCCATTTTTGAATGCATTTATTCATCAATAAGATTCAAACATATCCACATACACACATTAAATCAATCTAGTAACTCTTTGAATCATCAAACAAGAACCTTTATTCCAGGCTAGGTCAGGTCAGCATCAAATCATACACTTCAGGAATCTTGACACTGATTCCTGAAATAGTCTCGGTCCTCCTTTGACCTTAACTTTAACTTTTTGCCTCACCTCCAACTCTATATCCTGCCACCTCCTGACTGTTTAGCTTTATATATCTTTGGTGGACCTACCCTCGCACCTCTGGACCTGAAGATTGGTTTGGTTTCTTCAGCTCCAGGAAATGTCAACACCTGACAGTGCCCTAGCTTAGAACTCATTGCCAGTGATAATCTCCTTTGTCACCTCACATGCCTTTCAAATAAGGGGTTCACGGAGTTCCCCAGAAAATTGTCAGTGCTCACCAGAGAAAGATAAGAGAGCGTTCCTGTGGGCCTTTGCCTTATGACCCTAAAATACTTTTATTTTCATTTTTTAAAAACTTCCTGTTTTTTAGCACCATATCTCAGTCTTCTATTTTGAGGGCTGAATTTCCAGGATACATTTCTTCCAAAATGAATTTATCAATCCATTCAATGAATGCTTACTGATACTATTCATTGTACTTAACAGCATGGGTCCAGAGCACCCAGTGAATTGGATTCTGCTTCTGCTGGGGATTTGTCATCTGCTTGGACAGCATCTTTCACAGGCCAGCACTCTGCTAACAGGACCTCTCTCTTTGAAATTCTCAATTCTGCATACCTGTCTTCCTTCTCACACCCTCTCTCTCTCATTTTCCATAACTCCCAATTTGCACACCAAACCTTAGTTTACATTCCTAATAGACTTATTTTAGATTCAACATTCATATTGCTTTTTGTAGCTCAACAGAAAAGGACATCTATGAAATTAAGAACTATGAAGTCTTCACAACCAATTCACTGATATCTAGTAGAATTGCATGAAGCACATTATATATGCTTAGTAAATGTCTGCTTAGTGGATGGATGGATGGATGCTAAGTTTGCACCAGACAGATATAAAGAACTTCATATTTTTATAGTATCATCACAACAACTTTAAGGTTAGGTATCATTACCTTTGTTTTATACATGGGGAAGCAAACTAGATATATTATGATAATTTGCCCAATATATTGTTAGTAAATACTATTATTACTTAGTATTAACCTAGTCAGAATTGCATTAATAATATTCCTAATCCTGTTATCTAACATTTACTGAATATTTATGTCTTCCTAAGTATTTTCTTCACATTGTTTTATATAAGTTGTCTTACAGGCAACCTTATAAGATAGTGCTTTTATTTTGTCTATTTTATATGTTCTTTAGTGTCACACTCAAAAGTGTCCTTTAGGTACATGACAACAAAAATGAGAAACTTTTAGTCACTTCGTCACGCATCTCTCTTCATGACCAATTGAGGAAGTAAAGAATACAATGAAAACTTCTCTTTGCTGAAAATAGTGTTACTCAAATATAGTCTGCTGATATGTACAGCTACTCTTCTAGTTCCCTATTACCAGAAAGATAGTCCTATGGATCACCAAACTATGATCACAAAATCAATTTGAAATCCATATGTCATTAGTATGGAGGGATTATGGTTTATATTGAAAATGTTCATCAGAACTCTCATGTACTCAGAAGCGGGGCATTGGGAAGATGATTGGACCATGGAGGTGCTATGTGCTCAGTGGATTAATCCACTAATGAGCTCATAGCTGCATGTGATGTTGGGACCTGGTTGGAACAGGCCAGTCACAGGGGGCATGAGCTGGAAGGGTGTATTCTTGTTCCTAGATCTTCCCTTCTTTCTCTGCTTCCCAGCTGCCTAAGTTGAAAAGTTTTCCTCCACCATGCCTTTCCACCATGTTGTTTCTGCCTTGGAGCCAGCCAACCATGGACAGAAGCCATGAACCGAAATGTACCTCTCCTCACTTAAATTGTGGGTGTTGTGTATTTTGTTCCAGCAACAGAAAGGTGACAAATACAGAGGGTCAGGATAGAAAACTGGAGTATTTTTAAGGTAGGAAAACTCAAGTGTGTATCAGTCTCATCTAATTTCATCATTCTTAATTTAAGTTTACTCTACCACCGAGATCAGTATATTCATTAATTGTTTTCAAGTACAGAAATTTAATCTCAAATACTTGCTTATTCATCTGTAGAAATTAGAATATGTATCAAGCATCAAGAATTGAAAGTTGATGCAAAAATGAAACTTCCTGTGCATTGATATTTATGGTAAAAACCACTTTCTAGCAAGCAATTTCTCCACTTCGTACAGAAGGGATGTTATATTGTTTGGTTGGCAAAATGCCCAGCTATGGTGGATATGATCTTAGCTAATAAATTCATAGCCAACGTTGGTGACTCATGTCCTTTACTGGCAATTGATTGGCCTGAAGATGGGAAAAGGAGGCACCTATAACCACTGGAGTGGCCTGACAAAGACTTTGTTGTTTTTTTGTTTTTTTTTTGTTTTTGAGAGAAAAAAGAAAAAAAGACAGCAAGGAAAACTGTTCTTTCATCTTGCAGACTCAGTTAAATAAAAATAAGCATGGCTTTAAACATGTGGAATCAAGTGAGAAAACAAGTAGCCAACATGCTGAGTTGGCAAATCAGTTCATCAAGGAGCTAATTTGTGACATTAATGCCACCACTGCAAAAGACCCAGGTTCGACCTCAACCTGGGGCTCAAGAATTCTTCCACAGTAAGATGATTTAAAATGCTCATATCATTTAAATCACATTTAGCTATGCTTTCTGTTTAAGTCCAAAATGATCTGTAGCTTAATCAGTACACATTACCAGTTGCAACCGAGAAAAGAATGGCAATATTCAATATTTCTTTCTAGAGAGCAGGAGCTTTCAGGAATTCATCTGAGAGCATTGGATCAAGATCATGAATCCATTCTGATATATTTTCTCTGTGTACCTGTACATCTGCCCAATTTCCAACACAGGTAAGCAACAGACAACCCTATACTACGGAACACATGCCTGCGACTGTGTGAGCCAAATACCCTCTTCCTTCTCTAGGTTTGCTGACTTCTGACATAGTACTTTTCAAGAATACATTTTGTCTGAGATAAACTTGAGGGGGCTAAGTTGATTATTTTGCTGTTATACTTGCGGGGCCAGTGTTGTGAGAAAATTTAAAGACATAAGGTACTCAATTACTTAGCACTGAACTAAAAACTTTGAAGTAATTATATTCTTCCCAGCACAAAATAGGAGGGGAAAAACAAACTGCCAATTCTACCTGGTATCAAAAACCCATCTAGATGACAAGGAATAGATTGAAAATGGGTAAGATATATTTCTAACTTCCTTTTCTTTCAATTTTAACATTCAGAGCCAACTGAATTGATTCTCATGCCTTACTTCTATTGGTCTGTAATGGTGGTTGGATTTGAATTTGCAAGAGAATTTAATCTTTAAATTTTCTTCCTTGGGATATCATACTGGAAGAGACTTGTGTATTCCAAATTGGTATATCTCTGCTAAATCAGCCTTTTAATGTTGTCATTTTATCTTGATTCAGAAGCCTATACTGAATAATGGGGCCAGAAACAATATGGATTGGGGAATGATATAGCAAACAAATTCTGGTTTTGGGAACAGACTGGCCATAGGATAAACTTTGTTGAACATTTTGCTTTGACTCTTTTCAGAGCCTTCTGTAAGAAAAATATTACAGACCTAGAAGAATCCTCCAAGAAACAATGGTTTGTATTGAGGAGCAGTATCTTAGGGGTAGAAACAGGAATGTGCAGATAGATACTAATTGCCTTATCCTTAAGAAGGAAACCACATCTTTTATTTAGCATAAAGTTGATAGGTAAGCCCACTGAATTAATAGAAGATGGTGAGGAATATTAAAGGATTTCCAGTAGAGGAACGTTCTCTTATGTTCTCTTGCTCAACTCTTAATCCGTCCCACAAAGGTAAGATCAATTCCTTTGTTGGTGGACAACAACAGTTGGTTTACATTTCTGTATTGGGTGGAGCTAACATATTAAAAGCCCGAGACATGGAAGATGTGATCTCTTTTCCTTCTTCTTCCACATGGCACTATAGACATCCATGATTCAAAGTTTCCTTCCTATAGGTTGTGTTCAATGGGCACAAAATTGGCAACCGCAATTGACTGTGACACCAGGAGTCAATATCAACTTTACATTAATGATAATCATCATTCCACCCCCCATGAGTCTTTGTCTTATAACTCTAGTCATGGGAATATTGTGAAAGGAATGACAACTACCTGCCTTCTCCCCAATTCCAACATTTTGCATGCTAGCCAGTTCCTGTTTTACCTCAGCCAATGTCTCACGCTCTTACTGTATTATCTCTCCTGTCATTTTGATATCCATATTTTCTTATTTTTTCTTGAGGACCCACAGCGGATGCTTCCAAAATATTTTCTTCTGTGAAACATGATCAGAAGGAAGCTGTTGTCAAGAACCCTGAGGTAGGAAGCCCTTGGGCTTCTGTTTCCAATGTTCTTATGATTATCCTCTGGTTCACTTTACTTGTAGTAGTTGTAATACTCTGAGGGAAGCGGAGCGATGAGAGGAAAGAAAAGAAGGCAGAAGGGGAAGAGGAGCAAGAGGGCAGAGTTGAAGAGAGGGAAGAGGGGTGGGAGATCCTTGCTGCCTCAGAAAATAGCCACAGTAAATCCTGGAAATTTCCTCGCTTTTTTTCATTGGAACACACCAAGAATATCTTAGTCCTGTTTGGCTCTGCAGTTCAGTTTCAAAATCATAATCAGAAGTGGCAGACAGTGACAATTCAAGATAGAACCACTCATGAGGTACACAGAGGTCATTCCTCCTAGGTTGGACAAATCACTGAACAATGTATGAGGTTCTTTCAGATGCAAATTTTAAACAAAAAAGTTAAAGAAGCCAAGTAGGGTGGCCCACACCTGTAATCTCAACTTCTGGGAGGCTAAATCAAAAGGATTGCAGTTGCAAACCCAGCATGGGCAACTTAACCCTTTCTCAAAATAAAAAATAAAAAGAAGAAAAATGGCATTAATAGGATATTCAGATTTCTGTCACTACAGCCTGATGGGGAATACAGAAAATGTCAGGGGGTCACCCGCAGCCCACCTGCCCAGAACATGGGGTTGTCTTCCTCTCCTACCTGTAGTAGGGTGTTCAGGGCAAGACAAAAGACTCCTTCATCTCCAACCTATAAACCCCTCTCTCTTCTCTCTCTCAGCCTGCAAACAACCTGAGTCTAAAGAATCCTTCTCCGAGCTGTCTTCAAGCCACTCTTTATGCAGATAACCTCTCTGAGGACAGGAGGATATGCAATTAGAAATCATGTTTATGTTCTAATCCAGTGACAACCTTATTAATGTGTGTGCTTCAATATGGGGAAGAAAAAGAGGAATATATCAGGAAAAATGACATTACAAAATGTTAACCAAGCTCCACCATCCTAAGAACAAGCTCTCCTTCTTTTATCTTCACTTGCCCAACTGTCTGGAAGCTTTCTTCTTAATTGTATGTAACATCAAATGTTAGCTTGGAGGAAAAAAAAATAAGCATGCACTGTTAATAATAATTGTGTTTTCTAAAAATGATACATGTTATGGCTTGTGTCAAGATGTCCCCCCAAATCCTCATGCAGTCATAGGTGTGGCTTTTTCAGAGGTGGCTGGATCTAAAATGTGTGATGCTGGAATTTATTCATGGTGCAATGCTAGGATCAAGGGCACTAGGATTAAGGGTGTGAGTGCTACCCACCCTGAGTAGCCTGGATAAGATATAAGGGATAGAAAGAAGTATGGTCATCCCTTAATTGTTTTACTACCTTCTGCCCACCATGAACCATTTCTCTTCTCCAGTGCCTGTCTGCCTTGCCACACTGCCTTGGAGCCAGTGGATGATGGACTGAAAATTCTGCAAACTGTGAGCTAAATAAATCTTTCCCCCTTTAATTTTGGGTGTCAGGTATTTGGTCTCAGCAATGAGAGAAAAATAACTAAAACAGTACATATTCACTTTGGACAGTTTGGAAATTTCTTAAACCTATAATGAAGAAAATAATGACCCAGAATCCCACAGAAATAAACACAAATGAGATATGGGTATGCATACATTTCATTGGTTTTCAAAAATTTTATGTGGTAGAAGAGCTGAATTGGTAATTAAGAGTTTTGTTTTTCTCAGCCATAAGAAATACGATAGCTAACATTTCTATTTAGTTATGCACCATATATTTTAATACTTAACTTGGAGCTTAATGCTCCATGAGTGTATCTTTATGGTGGAATGTTTATTTCACTAATATAAAATAATATAAAATTGTCTTTTAAAAAATGTTCACCTTGGATGTGCCTTTAAAATTAATATTGTCTTCGTGGCTTTTTTGGGTGGTTTCCTAATATCAGAATTCTATTCTAAAGTTAATTATGGGATACTTTGTCTTAAAAATCTCTTTTAGTTTGAAGGTCTTTGATTAAATAGGTCACTTTACTAGTGGCAAATATGGTCACAATTTCAGTGTAATCTGGCTTCTACTATCCAGTGTTTGCTTCTTTATCATGAGAAGGAAAGTGGTAAATTGAAATCCATCATTATGCTTATTAGTGAACGCTCTACATTGAAGTCAAAACTAGAAAAAGAGGATTCATATTTCCACCACTTGTAAGTTCCAGACAGTGGCATGAGGCATGAGGTGGACATTTTTACACATGGAAGAAGTCTTTAGCAATAAAGTTCCTGATTCTGTTTCACTAAGAAGAAGACAGAAGTGGCAGGAGAGGTGAGCACTTCGTGACACCATTTACTTTAAGATAACCCTGTCTTGTCAGAACCAGCCATTTTTACCCAAATTTTAGTCATCACCCGCTTTGGATTTTTTTTGATTTAGATAAAGTATACTCTTCATCCCCACTGATTATCAATTTCAATCATTAACACGATGACTTTAAAGGAAGTATGTTTAAAAGAGTCAAATAACTTTAGCAACAAAGCAAGATTTCTCTCACTTTAAAAGATCTGATAGCACTGTTATGCATAATATTATACACCTTCTCTTTCTTTTTTATCTCACTATCAAGTCCAGACATCTTGGTTGATAAGGAAGACACTGGCTGTCCTTGTACTTCTGAAATCTGTGTGGTTGTTTCCCAGTCACTCTACAGTCCTAACTGCAGCTATCTCACCAACCAGATGCATTTATTTCCAATTCTCCAAAGCAACTATGAAGTTTTACATATTGATGGCTTTATTCAAACTTCTAAAAAGCATGATCCTCTGCTTGCCTGATCAAAAGACCCCCTTTCCCTCCTCATGACTCAGTTCAGTAACACCTCCTTTGGGTCTTCAGCTCATGTTTGAATAAAATTAACTATTTCTTCAAGTTTATCCCTACAGGACCGGCCACATTATAAGACCTTTGTATGTACTAATGATAAACTTGAGGACAGGAGCTGTATGCTATTTATATTTGAACCCCTAGATCTAGCAATAAATGGAATAAACAACTATTCCTCCACTTATTTGCTCAAAATATACTCGAAATTTACTCAAAATGCCTTTTCTCTACCCCGGGCATGGTTCTGGGCTATGACAATATAATAATGACAGGAGAAAGTCCCTGCCCTCATCCAACATCCTCAGTAGAGTACAAGAGAAATGAAAGCTTTTAAATATCCACTATACTAGATTATACCATTATAAAAATTGCATGGCTGTCTTTCCACAAAATTTATAATCTAACTTATTTCTTTTGCATTGGATCTTTGTTACCCTGTTTACTAATTGTTTTATCTGGATTGAAATAACAATAGTACTTTTAAAATTAAAACATAATTTACAGTGATAAGTTTCTCAATTATAAAATGAAGAAGGCAAATGAGAAAGTGTTATTGACACTTAAAACTCCCCTGAGTTCAGAAGGAGGTTTTAGCACAAAGTGAGGTAAGGGCTCAAGAGATCTTTGTAAGTGTGAGAAAGATGTATCCACAGAGCCATGCTTCTATTTTAATACAGATACTAAGAAAACTGAAATGATAACTGTATCCTGGTTGCTTGAAATATACATGATTTCTAAATATATGATTCCATATACATTACCTTTCAGAAATTCAAATTCCATGTTCATAGCAAATTAAGATGGATCTTCTTGAGTATATCTAAAGATTATAGTTCCATTTCAGAAAAATGAATAAATCCACACCCTTACTTATATCCAACTGCATATTAATTTCTTTTAAAATGTTATTTGTTTGCATATTGTGGTACAGGGCATTGGACCCAAGGCCTGTGCACTGAGCTACATCCCCAGGTTTTTTATTTTTTTATTTTGAGACAGAATCCTGTAAAATCACTGAGTTATCTGTACTGGGCTTGCATTTGTTATCCTCTTTCCTCAGCCTCCCAGAGCACTGGGATTACAGGCATGAGACACCACGCCCACTGCAGACTAATTTTTGAACTGTGAGCGAGAAAACATCGAGAGGAACTGAAGTGGAATAAAAGGTAAAAGAATACGGCAAGATTTTCGAATACCGAAGTTTTTCTTTGTAAAAGAAACAAGTTAAGAGACACTGTTTTAAAGTACAGATTGACCTTATTTACTCTTTCAGTTTCTCACACCAGGGAGACAATACTGTGTTTACACATGTGAGTCTGATTTATTTCACTTATGAGTATGGCCTCAAGTTGCATCCGTTTACCTATAAAAGTCTCAAGTTTATCCTTCTTTATAGATATTGTGAAATGGGAAGAAATTGTTCAAAAGGAAAAAGGAACTAGGATGGGTGAAAGGGGAAAGAACAGTAGGGAAAAGGGAAAATATGTAAGTCAGTTATACTGTTACTGTCTCTTAGTGCATTAAAAAGGAAGGTTTGTGCTAATATGGATTGGAGAAATTTTTATGCCCATATCTTGTATCCTGAGCAACTACTTTAAAGATAACAACATGTAATGTACTAACTATTGTTATTTTCCTATTATTTTGTTATGAAATTTTGTTTTACATTTTTTCCATTAAAAAAAAAGTACAGATTGATATGCTCTGCTGTACCTGGCAGGGTCAAAAATCATCCTCGTATGGATTATCAGTCTGTCAGAGTGAAGTGGTTCTAAAACATGGTGTGAAAACTACTGTCTTCATCTATATCATTTCTTTTGTTTTGATATCACATTGCTCTTGTATTTTTGACAGGTCTAACACTTTTCCTTCTTAAAATATTAGAGAAGACATTTTAAAAGGTTAACATCAGATGACTATCTTATTCTAAGAGCCTCTGTTTTTCTAAATTTCAAACTGTCTCTTTCTTTTTTTTTTGTGGGTACCAGGGGTCGACCTCAGGACCTTGCACCAGCAGGTGCCCATGCTGCTGAGCGATATCACCGGCCCTTTTTTCGTATGTGGGTACCGGGAATCGAACTCGAGACCTCGCGCTTGCTAGGCAGGCACTTATGCCACTGAGCCATCTCACCAGCCCTAAACTGTCTCTTTCTTAGCTGGATAGTTTGGCTAAAAAAATAGAAATACACACATATACAAACATCTATATAGAAAACTGTGTTTTACAGTTCTAAAGATTCTTTATTAGATAATTTTGTCTAATGACTCACATTTCAAGACATGCAAGTGACATAGGGTGACAATATCCCTCTCACTCCTCTCTCTCTCCTTTTACCAGGAACCAACAATGTTATCAGTTTCTTGCTTGTTTGTCAAGCAGCTGGTCTAACCTCTCTCTCCCTCTCTCCATCTCTCTCTCTCTCTCTCTCATCCTCCTCTCTCCCTTGCTGCCTCTACATAAGAACACAAGAGTATCCTGTATACAATCTCTCACACTTTACTTCTTTCACTTAATAAACTTAAAAATCTATCTTAAAATTTACTCACTATTCATATTTAAACTAGTTCCATCTTTTCCTACTGTTGTGTTGTTTTCCATTGATGACTGTGCCGTGAATTATTGAAATAGACTATTAATGGTTATTTGTGTTTCCAATCCTATGCCTTTGCAAATTCTTGTAAAAATTCATCAGTAAAATAACTTTGTTCTTAGATCATTTTGCAATTACGTGGGTGTATCTGAGAGCGATAAATTCCTACACAAGTGACAGAGTATACATTGGTTTTTTTGGTAAATATTGCTGCCATATACTCTGGAGAATTCATTTCTGTTTTTCTCCCCTTAATTATGTATTTGAGAGGGTTGTTTCTCCACATCTTTGTCAATAGCATATGCTATCAAACTTTTTGTGTTTTTTTTTCCAGTATACTAGAAGAAAAAGAACTCCAATGAATTGCTTATATTTCATTACCCTGAATACTGTTGAACATTCTTAATGCGTTTAAAAGCCACTCATATTTGCTTCCCTGTGAACCATCATTTCAATCTCTCTCTCTCTTCATTCTCTCTCTCTCTGTCTCTCTCTCTCTGTCTCTGTCTCTCTCCATTACATTGTTGGCCTTTCCTTTCCATGATTTATTGTATCTTTTCTTCTTTTCTATATTACATTTTTTTCCTTTTTTTTTTTTTTTGTGGGTACCGGGGGGTCGACCTCAGGACCTCGTGCGCCAACAGGCACCCGTGCCGCTGAGCGATGTCACCGGCCCCTTTTTCGTATGTGGGATCCGGGAGTCGAACTCGGGCCCTTGCGCTTGCAAGGCAGGCGCTTACGCCACTGAGCCATCTCACCGGCCCCTCCTTTTTTAAAATGAGTTGAAAATAATTTCCCTACTTTTCTGTATGACTTCCAATTTTGATTATCATATTTTGCTGTAGAGAAATGTGACTATTTTCAGGGCTGGGAATCAAAACCAGGACCTGGTACATGCTAGGCAAGCAGTCTACTACTGAACCACATCCACAGCCCTAGAAACTTTTACTTTTAGGTTTTAAATTTGTTAACCTTTTATGGTTTCTAGGGTTTTGCCTTTATTTTAAAGACCATTTCCACTTCTCACATAGGTTTTTCTAGAGCTTACAGGTTTGTTCAATTTTAAACATTTGTTACATATGTATTTGAGTTTAAAATGAAGGTATGAATGCAATGATATTCTTTACAGATGACTACTTGTTTATATTCACACGGTTTATGAATAATTTACACTTTCCCTAGTGATTTGTTAACCCACTTTCATCATGTATCTATTTTTTATATGTATGCCTGAGCCTATTTCTGCACTTTTATTTTGTTCTATTTAGCTGTCTATTTACGTTGGCGTCACCAGAGTACTTTAATTAATCAGTTAGTATGACTTTAATCTATGTTTAAGTGTTGGTAGGGATAACTTCCTCTCATTACACATTTTTTTTTTGTGGGTACCGGGGGGTCGACCTCAGGACCTCGCATGCCAACAGGCACCCGTGCTGCTGAGTGATATCACCGGCCCCTTTTTCGTATGTGGGTTCCGGGAGTCGAACTCGGGCCCTCGTGCTTGCAAGGCAGGTGCTTACGCCGCTGAGCCATCTCACCAGCCCTCATTACACATTTTTTAATCTGAAAATTTTGTTGATATTCTTGCTTGCTTTTTTCCCGTGGACTATAGGATCATCTTCTCTAGCTAAAATACGTATATTTTTAATATGTGCTGTGATCGGATATAATGTTTAAGTTATTCTAAGGAGAATCTACATCTTTATGATAGTAACTGGTTCTACCCAAGTAATCAGTATGTCTTTTTGTATGTTTGAGTCTTCTGTTATGCTGCTGCTGTGCATATGTATTTCTTCTCATTTAATTACATATTTATATTTAAAAGTTTTCACATTTATAAGACACACACAAGTATATTTGTTGGTGACACTTTCCACAGTTTAGTGGCTTCTTCTAGCACATGAAGGATCACTCCTGAACCACAGTGGAGGTGAAGCGGAGGGCCTTCTACCAAGCAGAAGTCTCCATGCAAAACTTGGAAGGGAATCTTGGACAATGTGCAATGATGGCTAGACCTGGGGACATGAAATTCCCATGGGGGACTGTGGCAGAGATGCCTCTATCCCAAGGATTGAGGGGTAGGCGAAAATATCTTTGAGGTATTCAAAATTGGTGTTTCATGGCTGCCTCAATCCTGTGAAATATCCAAAATATATTCCCTGATTATTACAGAAATTCTGCAAAAAGAAATTTATGATTAAGCTACTGAATATTCTGTTCTATGCCATGATAATCTGAATTTTTAAAATGTTTGTATCAAATCATTTGGAATTTTAGTTATCTGACAGTGTGGGTTAAAGGCTGTCAAAGTTAGTGTTAAAGGATGTGACTCTATATATTTTTATTTTTAGTCAAAGTGTCAAAATATTTATCTATAGAGTCAAAGGGGAAATAAAGTGGCAGCTGTAATGGATCACTTTGAAATCAGTCAGTAGGTATATAAGGACTTTGGAGTGGGTTGACCTATTCCAATCCTGGAAGATTAAAGATAAAAATAATAGGAACCCATTTCTATATGCTGGGACAAATCACAGTTGCTGGTCCTGGTATAGAGAAAACTCTTAACCATAGACACCAGGTGACTGTGTGATTTTGTACATTAACATTTGCGTTATGCCGGGCCTGCCAAGCAGTATCTTACCATCAAGAAGGAGTAGTAATAGTATGAGACTGAATTCAGCGATGTCCTGAAGGCACAAATAACTTGATTGAGCAGGTAGGAAATAATCCCAGTGCATCTACTCCTGCTGTACTGTCTTTTCAACCTCTACCAGTATCTACAGCCCCATAGGGATTTCCCTATAATCACTGACTAAGGCCAAATAATTTAAGTGCTGGTCACTGAAGATTGCAGAAGAATTACTCTCTTTTGAGGATTGTCCCCAGAAGAAAGTGCGGTGGTCAGGATGGAGTTTCAAATTGATTAGCTTTTGGATCTGCCCCAGGGATTGATGCAGCACACTTTTGGGTGTTTCTAGGTGGGTCATGGAGTTGTGACCTTGGGTCTATATCTCATTCCTGGCCCTTTCTTCTATATTGCTGTTACTCTGCTCTGCTTCCCAGCCAACCTGGACTATGCAGCTTTGCACCACCATGCCATTCCACCATGATGTTCCCACCGTGAAATCAGCTAACCATGGACTAAATCACTCAAAACCATGAGCCAAATAAGCCTCTCCTCCCTGAAATTGTGGGTGGCAGGTATTGTGTCCCAATGATAAGAAAGCTGACTAATACAAAGAGGGAGCCTGAGAAATCCTCAAGTGCTCACATCTCCACACCATCTATCTCCTGGAACCCTTTCCCTGGAAGGACCAATGGCCAGATAGTCCCTGCACCTGGGTTTATGCTGGTGATTTTGTCAGATGACCTAGAAAGAACAAGATTTAGAGATTAGTAACAAGACAAGCAGGGAAGGTGTTTGTGAGGGACTTTTGGAATGAGCCCAGAATGAGAGTATATTTGTGTTCTGGATCACACTTCTCAGAAGGAGGCTGTAAAAGAGGATCTAAGTAACAAAGAAAGCAAGAAGACCTGCTCTGTGAATATCAGCCAGCCTCCTTCACCAAGTACATCACTGATCACAACGGGCTGAGGAAGAGGTGGTCAAAAGTGGCACAGAGGGAGATCCCTACAACTTCACAGCATGAACTTCCCCTCACCAAGTTGATCTGCCTGTAAATCAACCATTGCTGGAGAATAACACCAACTCCCAGATTCAGCCCACTAAACCAGGGGGACTGGATTCCATATAATGGCAGATCAATTTAATTGGATTTCTTTTATTATATAATGGGCAATGATACATTACATTCAAATAGCCACCTGTCCTTCATATATATGTGTCTCGGATACCTGTAATCCTTACAGCAATACCATCCATGGACTTCAGTAAATTCCTTATTCATAGTAATTATGAATGGCTTCAAACTAAGGATCAAATTTTAGACAAAAGAAGCAAATACAATAGGCTGATGCTTATAGAAACCACTGATCTCACTATATTGCCATTCATCCAAAGATCTACTCACTTATACTTCACCAAAGATTGACCTTACAGAAGCATATAAAAACTTAAGAAAGACTTAAGTATAACAGGAGCTAAGAGAAAAAGACTGAGTTAAGGATACTAGTCAAGAAGTGCAGACCCTACTCTGAGCCAACAACCAATAGGAGTTGCTCTTTCTCTTGTTGATGGGTTATAGGGGGTCTCAAAACCTTAGGGATAGGGCTTAAAGTGGAACATTTAATATGACACATAGTGAGGCAACTCCAAACATTTTGTTTTCCATAACCACAACTCTGAGCTGTTCATTTGGGGGTCTTACTATCTAAGAGAAATTCTTCTGCCAGTTTCATCAAACACAAGTTAAGAATTCCACTATCCAACTTGGTTCCACTATCCAACTTGGAAATGCAGGCAAAATAGAGACTTACTGTGTCTGTTCAAGTGGCACGATTGATCCAAATATGAAGGGGAAATATGTTTGCTACTATCTAATGGTTAGCAAGATGGATATTCTGGAACATAGAATATCCTCTGAGGTCTCCTAATACTGTCATGTTTAGAGGTTCAGTTTGTGAAGGACTTCAGGAATTCCATGTGGGAGAAGGCCACCAAGGTCTCAAATAAGAATTATGCTTTGGGCCGGTGAGATGGCTCAGCGGCTTAAGCGCCTGCCTTGCAAGTGCGAGGGCCCGAGTTCGACTCCCGGAACCCACATACGAAAAAGGGGCCGGTGATATCGCTCAGCGGCACGGGCGCCTGCTGGCGCGCGAGGTCCTGAGGTCGGCCCCCCGGTACCCACAAAAAAAAAAAAAAAAAAGAATTATGCTTTGACTTATCTGACACAGTAAAGAACATGTAATGTAAAGGGAACAAGGAAAGGACATGTGCAATGGAAACTTGTAAGGTACAAATGATTACCTTAGGACCATTAGCAGAACGAAGATTCAATTAGCTACATGTGGTCTTCCTTGGTTTCTTGTGTGTATATGGTATGTACTCTGTGGTTACAGGGAGCTCACATCAACACAGTCCTTTGGTGTGCTTGTGCTTTTGCCTAGCTTCATCATTTCTTGTTACGTTGCTTCCAATTGTGGCTTCCTTTCCTTTGTAGAAGTTCTGTAAGCTACCCAATACTATATGTAACAGACTATATATCAGTGCCTCCCCCACTCATATGTTGAAATTTAACTCCAATCTGACGGTATTAAGAGATGGAACCTTTGAAGGAGATTAGGGAGCAAGGATGGTGCCCTAATGAATGAGATTAGTGCCATTATAAAAGAAGCTCCAGAGACCACCCTTGCCCTTCTGTCATGAGAGTATAGGGTATGAATCAGAAAGTAGGTCTTCACCAGACACTGATTCTGCTTGTGCCTTGACTTTGGTGTTCCTGGGTTCCAGAGCTGTGAGAAATAACTTCTGTTGTATATAAACCACCCGGTGTATGGTATTCTCTTACAGCAGCCTGCATAGGTTAAGACACCATGTAATTCTTTTCTGTTTAAGCTGCTTCATTTGGATTATGTTGTCTGTTACTAAGACTGACAAAAACATAAGAAATTTTGTTTTATTTATTTTGTTTAGAAAAGAGTGCTTTTTTCCCACTGTATCTTCTATAATGCTAGTATATGTACCTAGGAAGATAATGGATCTCTTTACATTGAACTTTGAAACCAGCCAATTTATGGAGTTCTCATATTGTTTGCAAGAATTTTTCAGTGGATCCTTGAAATTATAATTGTATCCTCTGTACATAACAAATTTCATCTATTTCTTTCCAATATTTGTTCTACTATATGTTTGTTTTGTAGAGATCAATAACAAAGTACCATAGACTGGGTGACTTAACCAACAGAAATTTATTTTCTTGTAATTCTGGAGGCTTGAAATCCAAGATCATGGAGTCACCAGGGTTGATTTCTTGAGTCCACTCTCCTTAGCTTGTGGGTAGCTGTCTTCTCTAAATGTCTTCACAAGGCTTTTCCTCTCTACTGCTCTCCGTACTAAACTTACAAAGGCACAAGTCATATCAGATGAGGATCCATCCTAATTATCTCATTTTAACCTAATTATTTCTTTAAAAAGCCTGTGTCCAAATACAGTCATTTGCATTTGCATTAGAAGCTATGAACCATACCTACCAATTCTACATGAAAGAATGCCTTTTTCCACGTCTAAACTGGGTGTTTTTAATAATTTTAATTGTTAAATAGCTGAGAAGCAAAAGACAATTTTAGTTTCAAATTTTGAAGTTTAGCCTACTTTAATGTCCACTGACAAAAATTAGCAATAACTAATTTTTGAATTATCTATTCATTTAATGGATTATTTTCCAGTGGAACCTTCCTACTTTTCATATTAATTTTTCATGTTAATGTGCTTTAGAGTGATAGATAGATGGTAGATAGATATATACATAGATAGATAGATATAGATGGTACAACAATGTATAGATGCATGTATTATAAAATACTGTCATAAATATTGCAAGCATATTTTATATTTTTATATGTATTCTTTGCTCTTGAATTCTACAATATCTTTTAACAAAAGAAGCTTAGCTTTTAGATAATCATTTGTCATTGCTTTATAGGTCTGTCTATGGGGTCATGTGTACTTCTGATTTAAGCTACCATATGCACAACTGAAAATCTGAAAATAACTACTTGATGACTTATGTAAAAATAATTGCAGGATAAGGAAGGGAGTTTTGCTTCCCACAAAGCATAAGCAAAAGCCCTTTATTCCTCCCACTAAGTATAAGCAAAATCCCTTATCTAGCTAGCTAGCTAGCTAGCATCTCTATAGCTATCTATCTATCTGACGTTAATAGACACTGAAAGGAAAAGAGAAGTTGGTAGACTCGGCGGGGACCCCTTGTGACCCAAACAATGACTCAGTGCTGGGTTCCTGGGGCTGTCTTTTTTACCTCATATTTCTTAGACTGGGTGCTAGGAAAGGTGGCCACCCAAAAATGCCAATGTGCACAGACAAAATCTCTAGACAAAGCTTGATTTGTCTAGCAAATAGACCAAAAATGTTCTGCCAAAACAGAACATTTTAGAAAATTACTTCTGAATAATAACTAAACATAGCAGAAAAAATCTGAGTCTCCATCCCCGCCACACCAGCAGAAGATGCATGGGGAGCCCAGATGTCCACTGTTGCAGGTTGTAATAAGCTCCCACTGCTGCCACCCATGGCTGATATGGTGCTGGTGCAATGAGCAAGGAGCGGACCCTGGACTTCTTTCCACACCTGGCGTTAAGGAGGCATCCTCCCCAACATCTACACACTGGCATGTTTCTATGTAAGGGAACACTGGAACACCGAAATTAAAAATTCAATACTGTTCCTAATTGCTCAAAAATAAGGTAAATTACCTAGGTCTAAATCTAACAAAGTATCGACAGGTCTGTCACTTTTATAACAAAATATGTGCTAAAAAACTATAAAATATCAATTAAAAAAAATCAAAGACCTCTAAACAAATGAAGAGACCTAGAATGTCATGGATCAAAGACCACAGAGTAAATAGAGATCCTAGTTCATCCTAGCCGATGTACAGGATTAACACAATTTCTATCAAAGTCCGAAAAAGTTCATTTGGAATTATATATAAGATGTTTTAAATTTGATATGGAAAGACAAATGACTAGAATACATAAAATAATTTTAAAATAAAATGAGAGCAATCAGTCTGTCTGATTGCAAGACACACCTCATGGCCAGAGTAGTCAAGACTATGTGGGCCTGTAAAAGGGTAAATACACGAATCAACAGAACACAACAGAAATCTACCCACAAAATAAACCCAGCTAAGTTTTCACAAAGGTTCAAGAGGTATTTCACCAAGAAAGGCACAGAGATGGCAAACAAGAACATGAAAATTGCTCAGTATCACTGACCACATCGCTGGCAATGAGGCTTTGGTAAATGTTATGATTTGGTCTCAATGTCCCCCCAAAGCCCCATGTGGTCACAGGTGGGGCTTTTTCAGAGGTGGCTGAATCTAGAGTATGTGATGCTGGGATTAAGGGTGGGTGGTTACTAAATAAGCCCACTGGTTGGTTTGGCACCGCCCTAATCCTGGTAGCCTGGATACAGTCTAAGGCACAGAATAAGGCTGGTATTCTTTGCTTGCTTTCTTTTGCTGTTTTCTTCTTGTGACAAACTAGTTCTCTTCCGCGATGCCCCTCTGCCAGGCCACCCTGCCTTGGAGACAGACGATTATGGACTGAAACCTCTACAAACTGTGAGCTAGATAAACCTTTCCTCCTTTAACTTTGGGTATCAGGTATTTTGTCTCAGCAATGAGAAAAGTAACTAAGACAGTAAAGATGCAGAGAAACTAATCACTCATATGCCTGTAATATGACTGTGAAGTGGTCCAGCCACTCTAGGAAATAGTTTGTCATTTTCTAAAAAGAAAAATTGAGAAATACAAGATACAATAAACATTCTGAAGACAAGAAAACAATTAAACGTGCAACTATCGTACAACTAGCAATTACATTCTTGACTATTTATCCCCAGAGAAATGACAAAGTATGTTCACATAAAATCTGTATGCATGTGTTTATACAGTTTTATTCATAAAAAAAACTGGGAACATTCAAATATCCCTCAACAATTCAAAGGTTAAACAAAGTGTGGTACTCTATACAATGGAATGTTACTCAACCATAAACAAGAACAGGCTATGAATATACTGTGATCTGGATGAATCTCTGGAGAATTTCCTGACTGAAAAAAAGCCAATCCCCAAAGAAACTATACTATATTATTTCATTTATATAGAATTCTTGAAGTTATGAAAATACAGGCATGGAGAACAGATTCGTTGTTGACATGGCTGGGGAGGGGTTGGGGCAGGACCAGTGGACACGACTATCAAAGGCCACATAAGAGGACCTGCTGGGAATGGACATCTTCTGTATTCTGCCCTTACCAGTGTCAGCATCCTGGCAGTGATACTGCACTGTCATTATCCAAATTGATACCACTGGTGGAAACTATATAAAAGAATTATAGGATTGTTCTGTATTATTTCCTATATCTGTATATGAATCTACAATATCAATAGTTTAATTTTATAGAATCTAATGACTGGGCATCTAGAACCATTTCACGAATTGAGGTAAATAAATCTTAGGTGTATTTGATTTCTCTGCAATGCAAGCATGCTAAGTGAACCTAACATAAAGTTGTTTTCCTATAAAATATGCTTTTTTCTGATTAAGTGCCCTAATGAGCCATTACTAAAGAAAATGAACTGCAACGAGTAGTCTTTTATGGAGAGCATTTTCTCAAGGCCTCATAGAATCACATTATTTTTCCAAAGATTTCAGTGCATTAAATATGATTAAGCACATTTTTGCAATTAGATAATACATTTTAATAGGCTGAAACTTTTAGAAATATCACACTAATTTAGTGGGTAATTATGATTATCTGTGATGGCACCACTATTTTGACATTGTATTCTTTGAAGAAATACCATAATTAGCTCTCCATTGTCTCTCCATGGAATCTTTGAGTATCTCAAAGTTTTACCATATTGTTAAGTGTGAAATCATTCAGGGTATTTCATTTCTATGTTGCTTTGTTTTCCTTATTAAATATTTCATTTTCATTCATTATCATAATTATTTTGAGGAAATTTTTGGCCATATCATAATTGAAAGTTTCTTAAACTCTACTTAGTTAGAATACATCTACTTATTTTTCTAGATAATTCAAAGGAGGAAAAAATATTTGGCAAAATTTGTTCCAGAACATTACTCTTTTTTTTTTTAATGTGGGTACCAGGAGTCTATCTCGGGACCTCGCGCTTGCCAGCAAGCACTTGTGCTGCTGAGCGATATCACCAGCCCTTTTTTCATATGTGGGTTCCAGAAGTCGAACTCAGGACCTCATACTTGCCAAGCAGGCGCTTATGTCACTGAGCTATCTCACCGGCCCTAGAATATTACTCTTGTAATAAGAGTAGTGCTACTATGCCATCTACTTGCTACATGGGAAAATTACTTGCTGAAAATCTCACTAAAAAATTGAGGCAAAAAAGTTATTTGAAATGTATTTGAAGTTCATATATGTAAGAATTAAGTTAATGACACTCAAGTATTTTCCACATTTTTTTCTAAATACCTTGCAAGAAAAACTTTCAAGTCACAATTTTATTTATTTTTTGGGATATTATAATATTTGTAATTATTTTTTCAGTTGAAATTTCATTATCCCTGTCCCCAGTGTTTTTATATCCTTGAAAAGTTCAATACACCACTGTTTGTACTACTTTACCAAATAAGTTTGAAAGTGTAAAATGTTTTAATGGTGTGCATTTTGGGGGATTTGTTATAAGAAATATAATTAGCCTTGAACTCTACAATTTTACAATAAGCACAAGAGTATTTTTCCTTGCTTTCCTTTCAAAGAAAAAAATCAGAAATAACCATGAAGTGAATATTTTATTTAACCCATCATTAAGCTAATTCCCTAAGAACAATCTAGCTGTGCTATATGCTAGGTTTACAAAGACAGATGAGACATGACTTGCACCTAATGAAGTTCTAAATTTAATGTTCATCCCTGATCTATAACATAAAATGAACTTACCATGTGCAGGTGCCGTGTATCAACCAATTGTGCAACCGGAGCGCCTGAGTATACCATTTAAATACATGGTTGCTGTATGTGTTTTACTCAGTCAGTCCAAAATCATTTAACCATAGTTTTAGTAAGCTAAACTGCTTTTTGACTATGCCAAGCATTTGCATACAACTTATTTTGAAGCAATTCAGCTTTTCCTTTTTAAATATAGAAGTAATGATGAAATTCAAATAACATACACAATTCCATCATAAAAATTCAAAGAATAATTTTTAAAATATTATATGTGTAACATGTACCAATAAAAATATATATTTGAAACTGATGAATGTTTTCTTAACAAGTGAATTCAAGATTAAGGAGAAAACATGAATAATAAGAGCTTTTAATTTTATTCTGAGCAGGAGGGGGTGTCATGGAGGGGGGTTAGGGGAGAATAATGACACCATCTGACCTCTGGGGGCAGTGATGAGAGAATTGCTGAGGCTGCTTTACTACTGAAGATGGGCAAGGGTGGAGAACTGCAAGGAGATAACCCAAACAGCCCTTCAGGAAGAGACACTGGCCAAACCCAGATAGCAACCCTGGAAATAGCAGGAAGACTCTGGAAAGATGTTTGAAAGTAGGTCCGAGGGTAGAAATAGCCTAGCTCCCATCCAAAGATGAATGGATAAAGAAAAGATGGAACAGGAACACAAGGAGGATTACTTAACCATAAAGAAAGAAATCAAGTCATTTGCTGGAAAACGGATGGAACTGGAGAGCATCATGTTAAGCAAAATAAGCCAGCCTCAGAAAGTTAAAAATTACATGCTCTCTCTTATGTAATAAATTTGAAAATAAACAAATTAAAATTAAAAGGAGATAGAACAGGGAACCAAAAGGTAGTTTTTTAGTATCGGGGAGGGGAATTTGGGGAAGGAGGAAGGGAGAAGGAGAAGAGTAACAGGGATGAAAAGAATCAAAATATGTTATATGTTTGTACCAATATACCATCATAAATCTCATTATTCAGTTCTACTACTATGTACCAATTAAAAACAAAATAAAATGGCACACACAGAAACACAAAAAAGGAATTACACTATCCACACACACACACACACACAAACACGTAGAGCTGAAGGATTTGATGCCAGATTAGCCACAGCATGTGAGAGAAACAATGAAGGTAAAGATTATGCCATGGTTTTTGGCTTAAGCCATTGGAAAGACAAATTGTTCTTAGCTAAGATAACAAAAACTGCCAGAATGATCAGGCTTGAGAAAGAGTATCAGGAATTTTATCCTGGACTTTTTAAGTATGAGATGCCAGTTAGACATCCAAGTGGAGAGGTTGGTTAGACAAATGGATAGATATGTCTCAAGTTTAGGAGAAAGTTACAGGCTACACAAATAAATTTGGGAGGCAGGAGTACATTTAAAGTCATGACACTAGATGAGAAGAAAAGAAAAAATAAGATTCCTAAGACATAAACTCTAAGGAGTAATGACATTTAAAAATCAGGAAGAGACAAGGATGATCCAGAAAACAGATTGAGAAAGTAAAGCCAGCAGTATAGAAAGAAACAAAGCCAAGGTGTCCTGCAAGCCAAGAGATGAAAATATTTCAAGACGGTGTGAGCAAATAGGCCAAATTCTTCTTGCTGTAGTATCAGGAGGATTAGTAAACGAGCCTTAGACTTAACGATGGAGATGCTACCCACAACCCTGACAAGGAGATTGGCACTTCCCGGTCCTCAGGTGTACAGTGCTCTTGCTGCAGGTCTGAGCCTATTGGTTGCTGTTATCTTTATCCCATTAGCATCTCTTCAGAGATCCCTTCCCTGACTACTCCTTCCAAACAATCTCCCACCACCCAGGCTTCCTCTATCACATGACCTGTTTGGATTTGTTATAGTACATCTTAGTATCTGAAATGCTCTTGTTTACTTGTTCCTTTCCTTCCTCTGTGTCCCAACAGTTAAGGCTCATAGAAGTGGTGGAGATCAAACTGGTCTGCCTGGTCACTGAATGTCCAGCACCTATAACCTGCTGTTCAACAGGTCCTCAAAATGCGTTTGTTTAATAAATAAGTTGGTTTACTTTGAATCAATGAAGAAATAGTACTGAAAAAAGTTGGCTATCTATTAAGTAAATAATGTAGTAAACCCCTAACTCACGCCACATTCAAAATAAGTTCCAGATGAAATCATAATTTAGAAGGAAATATAGAACAATATTTTTATAAGCTTCAGATACAGAAAATCCTCCTAAAGAAGACTCCAAGTCCAGAACTTATTTTTTGAAAAACTGATAACTTTTTTCAACTTCACAATTATTTAAATCTATCAAAATATAGAAAAATTGCAGTTAAAGGTAGACTGCAAAATATATAAATACCAAGTTAATAAAGATGCTAAAAGTCTATTTTTAAAAGATCATCCAGTGATTAATAATTAAGAATATTCACAAGAAATTTACATAATAAATTTCAATGCTTAATAAATACAAGAAGCTGTTCATTTGGGGAAATTGAAATTCGAGTATTAAGGTTTTCCCTTTTCAATGAAAGATTTTTAAACAACTGGTAATATTCAATATTAGACTGTGTGTTCATTGGTACTTTCATACAATTGCTACTACAGATATGATCGGTGCAATTTGGAGGTAGCTGCTCTAAATTCTAAATACACACTTTTTGAAATAGCAGTTCCAATTCTAGGAATTTATTTAATAAATGTGCACAAAAAGACATGTACACAAAGATTTTTCTATCATTTTATAGCTTAATGACAGAATATTGCCTGGCATGGGTAAGCCAATGATTTCCATCCCCAGCACAGAGGAAAAACAAAGATTGTTGAGGAAATCCAATAACTGTTCTGAATACTTTACTTATATGAATTCACTGATAGTTAACACTTCTATTATCTACATGTGCCCAGTGCATTTAAGTTTGCAGCCCGTGTTCACATTTACCCCAACCATATATAGAGACTGCATCCTAAAAATTATTGAAAACACATAGAGCCACTAGCTGGGAAGGGTTAAACAATGAACACCCAAATAACAGGATCCTATTTTTTTTAAAGTTGATATATAAAAATAACAAAGATCCATTACTAAAAGAGAAAAGAATACATCACAGAATACTTGTATCTTACCTAGGTCAAGTGTTAAAGCCTCTTTGTATATGATTATGTAAAATTGTATGTATATCTGCTGGAAATTGTCTAGAATCATACAGATCATAATATTGGGAGAGGAGATCTGAGAGCTAAAGAGAATTTTCAGGTTTTCCCCATGTACTTTTTTTTTTTGGTCTAAATTACTCTTTAGCATTGTATTAACAAATGTAAATAAATGTCAATACAAGTAGAAGTGCATGAAAAACTAATAAAATGATATGTGGGCACCGAACAACCTGTATAAAAGTATAATCTGACTACTGTGAAGGTTTTTTGTGCCCCACTAAGTCCATATGTAAAATTGTTCCAGAGACATAAGAATACATATTCACTGTCAGCCAAGTGTGATAGTTGGATTACAGTATTTACATGATCAATATCACGTTTTTCAAAGAAGGGTTTGCACTATGAAAAATGTGTCTGTGTGGTTCCATATGTATGCTTTGTGATTCTATGTATTGTAAAGCCAAAAGGAACCACATTGTTCCTTGCATGCACATAGCCACATTCACTGCATCATGCTCACAGCCATCTGTTACCCAAAAACAGAAAAAGCTAGAAGGGAGAACCACCACTCAAAGCAACAGCTAATGTCATACACCTATGTGTCACTGGTGTTTACTTTGCTTAATATATTATTTTTTTAATTTTATGGAAAAAATAAAACAAAATTTCAAAACAAAATAATAGGAGAATAACAATAGTTAATAAATTGCGCATTGTTATCTTCAAAGTAGTTACTCAGAGTAAAATATGTGGGAGTAAAAAATTCTCAAAACAATATTATCACAAACCTTTCTTTTCAGTGAACTAGGGGAAACTAGTAGTATAACTAACATGTATTTTTTTTCCTTTTCTCTTCCTTCCTTTCCCCTTTCCCCCACCCTAGTTCCTCTTTCTTTTTGAACAATTTCTTCCCATTTCACAGTATCTATTGTACATTTTGGTCCTTATTTACTCTTTCAATTTCTCACACCAGAGAGACAATACGATGTTTAAACATGTGAGTCTGGGGCCTGTGAGATGGCTCAGTGGCATAAGCGCCTGCATGGCAAGCATGAGGGCCCGAGTTCGACTCCTGGAACTCACATATGAAAAAAGAGCTGGTGATATCGCTCAGTGGCACAGGCGCCTGCTGGCGTGCGAGGTCCTGAGGTCAACCCCCGGTACCCACAAAAAAAAAAAAAAAAGTGAGTCTGATTTATTTCACTAATGAGTATGGTCTCAAATTGCATCCATTTACCTATAAATGTCTCAAGTTTATCCTTCTTTGTGGCTGACTAGTACTCCATTGTATAAAAAGACCACATCTTTTTTATCCATCCCCCAGTTGATGGGCATTTGGGTTGTTTCCAAGATTTAGCTATTACAAATCATGCTGCTATAAACATGGGTGCACATATATTGCTGTGGCATGATGTTTTTAATTGTTCTGGGAGGATACCCAAAAGGGGGATAGCTGGGTCAAATGGGACTTCTAATCCTAGTTTTTTAAGGAGTCTCCACACTAATTTCCACAGTGGTTGCACCAGTCTACACTCCCACCAACAGTGGAGAAGGGTTCCTTTTTCCCCACAGCCCCACCAGCATTTGTTATTGGTTGATTTCTTGGTGATAGCCATTCTTTCTGGAGTGAGATAGAATCTGAGGGTTGTTTTAATTTGCATCTCTCAAATGATCAATGATGTTGAACATTTTTTCTTATATTTATTTGCTGTTTGTATTTCTTCATCTGAGAAGTGCATATTCATCTCAGATGCCCATTTTTGGATTGGGTCTTTGAATTTGGGGGGTCTGATTTTTTTCAATTCTTTATATGTTCTAGATATAAGTCCTTTGTCTGAGGACAATTGTCTAAATTTTTTTCCACTGTGTCAGTTGTCTTTTCACTCTGTTGGTGATTTCTTTTGCTATGCAAAGCTTTTTAATAAGATGAGATCCCAGTTGGTTTATTCTTTGTAGTATTTCCTGTGCGATTTGGGTTTTGTTCATAAACTCTCTGCCTACACCTATGTCTTCAAGATTTCTACCTATTTCCTCTTTTAGTAGATTTAGTGTTTCTGTTTTAATATTTAGATCTTTGATCCATTTTGATTTTAGTTTAGTGCATGGTGATAGACATATGTCTAGTTTTAGTCTTTAGCAAGTGGAAAGCCAGTTTTTCCAGCACCATTTATTGAAGAGGCTATCTTTCTTCCAGTGAGCATGTTTGGCCCCTTTGTCAAAGAAAGTGGCTGAGTGTGTTTGGAGTTGTGTCTGCATATTCTAATCTGTTCCAGTGATCCTCAGGTCTAATTTTGTTTTTGTTGTTGTTTTGTTTTGTTTTGTTTTGCCAGTACCATGCTGATTTTATCACAGTAGCTTTGTCATATATTTCAAGTCAAGGATTGTGATGCCCCCTGACTTGCCTTTGTTTCCCAGAACTGCTTTTGTTATTCTAGGTCTCTTCTGTGTCCAAATGAATTTTGGGAATGTTTTCTCTAGTTCTGTGAGGTATGCTAATGGTGTTTTGATTGGGATTGCATTAAATCTGTATAACAGTTTGGGGAGTGTGGCCATTTTCACTATGTTGGTTCTTCCTCTCCATGAGCAAGGGATATCTTTCCATTTTCTGATATCCTCCTTGATCTCCTTTTTCAGAGTACTGTAATTTGCAGTGCATAGATCTTTTACTTCCTTTGTTAGATTGATTTCTAAGTATTTCATTTTTTGGGTGCTATTGTAAAGGCAGTAGTTTCCCTAATTTCTTGCTCAGTGAGTTTATTGTTTGTATACAGGAATGCTATTGATTTTTGAGTGTTGACTTTAAATCCAGTTATGCTACTAAATTTGGTTATTAAATCTACAAGTCTTTTGGTGGAGTTTTTGGGGTCTTCTACGTAAAGTATCATGTCATCCACAAATAATGATAACTTAACTTCTTCCTTTTTTATCTTTATTCCTTCTAATTTGTACTCTTGTCTAATTGCTCTTGCTAATGTTTGCAGGATTATATTAAACAGGAGTGGTGATAGTGGACATCCTTGTCTTGTTCCTGATTTTAGAGTGAAAGCTTTCAGTTTTTGACCCTTTAGTATGACGTTAGCTGTTGGCTTATCATACATGGCTTTTATCAGATTGAGATAAAGACCATCTATTCCAATTTTTATAGGGTTTTTATCATGAACGGGTGCTGGACTGTGTCAGATGCTTTTTCTGCATCTATTGCTGTGATCATGTGCTTTTTGTCTTTGTCTTTGTTAATATGGTGTATTACATTTATTTATTTGCATATGTTGAACCATCCCTGCATCACTTGGATGAATCCTACTTGGTCATGGTGTATAATCTTCTTGACAATTTACAGCATTTTGTTTGCTAGTATCTTATTGAGGATTTTTGCATCTATGTTCACCAGGGAGATTAGCCTATAGTTCTTTTTTGGTTGGGTCCTTCTCTGCTTTTGTGGTAGGGTAATACTTGCTTCCAGGAATCATTTTGGAAGTATTGCTTTCCTTTAAATTCCATTAAAGAATTTCAGCACTAGTGGCTTTAGTTCTTCTTTAAATTTCTTATAGAATTCAATAGTGAATCCATCAGGACCTGGGCTTTTTGTTGTTGTTGTTGTTGTTGTTGTTAGTGGTGGTGGTGGTGGTGGTGGTACTTTTAAATTATATTTTCAATGTCCTTAACTGATATTGGGTTATTTAGAATTTTTATGTCTTCTTGATTCAGTTTTGGCAATTCATACGTGTCTTGGAATCTGTCCATTGCTCCTGTGTCTTCCATCTTATTCGAGTACAGGTTCTCAAAGTAGGTATTGATGATCTTCTGGATTTCCGCAAAATCCATTGTTATGCCCCTCTTTTCATTCCTAATTGCTCAACTTTGAGTCTTCTCTTTCCTCTTTTTGATGAGTTTTGCTAGGGGTTTATCAATTTTATTTAATCTTTCAAAGAACCAACTATTTGATTCACTGATTCTTTGTATTGTTTTCATAGTCTCAATTGCATTAATTTCTGCTCTTATCTTTATAATTTCCTCTCTCATACAAGCTTTGAGTTTGATTTGTTCTTCTTTTTCTAGAAGTTTGAGGTTCAACATTAGGTTGTTTATTTAAGCTTATTCTGTTTCCCTGATGTGAGAATCCATTGCTATAAATTTCCCTCATAGGACTGCTTTCATTGCATCCCAGAAGTTCCAGTATGTTGTATTGGCATTGTATCGGTATGCTGTTCTGGTACACTTATCATTTAACTGTATATACTTTTTAATTTCTTCCTTAATTTCCTCTGTGACCCATTGGTTGTTCAGGAGGGTGTTGTTTAATTTCCATGTGTTTATGTAGTTTTTGTGGTTTCTTTTGCCATTGATTTCCAATTTTATTGCACTTTGGTCAGGTAATATGCATGGGATGATTTTAATTCCTCTGCATTTACTTAAGCATGTTTTATTGCCTAATATGTAGTCTATTTTGGAAAATGTCCCATATGTGGCTGAGAAGAATGTGTACTCTGCAATTTGGAATAGCTTGGAAACAACCCAAATGTCCATTAACCAAGGAATAGATAAAAAAAGGTGTGGTATTTCTATACAATGGAGTACTACTCAGCCATAAAGAAAGATAAACTGGAGACTTTTATAGGTAAATGGATGCCACTCGAGAAAATACTCACAAGCGAAATAAACTGGATGCACATTTGTAAACATTGTATTGTCTCCCTAGTATGAAAATGCAATTTCACTGTGACTATTCCATTCCTTAGTCTTCTATTTTTACCTAGCTTTTACATGGCTTAATCTTATACCGAGTAATATTTTTCTCCAAAAGGTATTTGTACATTCTCTAATGCTTGAGTTTGTTAATACATGAGAATGTTTACTTGTTGTCTTTAAAAACAAATAAATTAATTTAAAAAAAGAAAAAAAAGAAGAATGTGTATTCTGATGTCATGGGGTAGAACACTCTGTGGACATCTACTAAGTGCATTTGTTCACAGGTTTGGTTTAATTCTGATATTTCTTTTTCAATTTTTTTGTCTAGTTGATCTATCAGTGAAAGTGGGGTATTAAGGTCCCCCAATACAATTGTGTTAGTGTTTATTTGATTTTTCATGTCTGTTAATATTTGTTTTATGTAGTCGGGTGCACCAGTATTTTATGTAGTTGGGTGCATGATAGTTATCTCTTCTTGGAGTTTTCCTTTAATAAGTATGTAGTGAACTTCTTTGTCTCTTTCAATTGGTCTTGGCTTGAAATTCCCATTTTCTGCAAATAGAATAGCTACTCCTGCTTTTTTCTGGGTTCCTGTTGCATGGAGTATTATTTTTCATTTGTCGACTTTCAGTCTGTGAATTTCTGTTTGAGTTAAATGTGTTCCTTGAATGCAGCATATCAATAACAGTAGTCTCAAGCACAGCCTGGCTACTGACAAACTGTGGTAACCATTAACTTGATACCTTTAACCATAAGAGCAAATTCTACAGTTATATAACAAAATCCAACATATACCAGGAACTCATATGCAATGATTTTCACCTTAGTGGAGTGATTATACCCTGTTGAAGGGTAGGGGTGTTAAGAGGGGTAGGCGTGTTAAGAGTTGTAGGGGGCAAGATAGAAAGATGAATGAGGTCAGATATAGTAGGAGAAAGGCTGGAGGGCAAAAGATGATCACCCAAGTTTCGGAAAACTGGAGGACACAGGAGGGAAAGGATGGAACAGAAGCCAAAGGAGTATTGAAGTGAACCAGAAAGAGAAGAGACAATGTTTACTCACATGAAAGTATCATAAAATAAAGTGAGATAGTTGAGGAAAGAGGGAAAGAAGATGAGTAGAAGAAAACAAAAGGAAAGGTAAGAAATCATAGCCATGAAAGAAAGAGAAAAGAAGAGAGAAAAAAATGAAAAATAACCACAAAAAAACCCCAACCAGACAGAAAAAGGAAAACAAATCAAATAAACAGAGAAAACTAAAAGTAGTAAAATTCCTCTGGTGTCTACAGTTCTGTGGTAGCTCCAAGTCAGATCCCAGAAATGTGTTGTGTAATTCAGCCAAGTTTGCAGTGGGATTTGTGCCGGGTATGGGGCTGATCTTGGACTCCGGATGTTGGGGCCAGGACTGGTCTTCTGTTGCTAGAGTTCTCCCCGAGCCCTTTGCCAAAAAAAAAAAAAAAATGGTGGCCGCACCTGCCCGCTTACATTCCAGGTATCTGTGGGCCAAAGCACAGACCTAACTTACCAACTGCTGCTTGTATTCTCACTGCTGCTTCGGACTTTTCCATGCTGCTGGTCCCTTGCTGGGTTGCTGGGGGTCCTGCCTGGGTTGGGCCAGCATGTGTGCCCCCCCTACTTTGCTTAATATATTATTAATATATTATTTAGATATAAATATTTTATATTACAATCTAAGGGGTGTGATATAGAAAACCAAGCAACAATGATAACAAAAACAAAGCTGCAGATAATACTGTAGGTTTATCCAGACTTTAAAGAATAAAACTCTTGATTTCTAGACTCAAAATTAGAAGTGACAAACTGATATTACTCAAAATATAGAAAGTGATATTAATGACACAGTGTTGGTGTAGATCCCAATGGAGACATAAGCCCTCCACAGGACGTGGTCAGTCTCCTGTAATAGCTGATGTTCAGCAACTGCAGGGTTGAAAGCAGTTCTGGCTGCCTGCAACTCACCTCCCACCCCTGCAATCCCACACCAGGTTGGAGACAGCCTGAAGCTGCAGGTAAATCCCAGAGCCCCAGTGCAGTTGGACCACATCCTTCTAAGGGTCCCACTTCACACAACCTCCCTATCCAACAGCCACAAGAAGAGACCCTCCTGGAAAGAGTACCAAGTTCTGTTAGGCCTTCCCAAAATTTTGAACAATAAAATAAATACTGATGTTTGTTTTATAAATTTATCCAGAATAGCATCTTTTCTAGAACCCATGGATGTGATTAACAGGAGATTCATTTGTGAGTTTCATGGGGAAGATTTTAAGCAGCTACATCATTCAAAAGGCTTTAAACAACGCTCTTCCTACAGGCCAAGGACTGGTGAGCTAAATGTTTTGGAATTTCTAATTTTTCCTAGCGCAGTGAAGAACAACATGGAATTTATTTGTGCTGATTTGTTAATATTGACAGTAACCACAGGGAGAGTTTTGAGGGGAGTCAAGCCAGAAAGCTTCATCTCTAGAATCAATGCCATTTTGTCAACTAGAATATCTAGAATTTAGCATTTAATATTTTATCTGGATATTTAATATCTAGTATTAATTATATAGAATTTAGTAGTTCCGCTAAACTACAAGTAATAGGCCTTTTTAAGTATAGAGTATAGTCAAAGTTTATGCCCAAACAAAAATAATTCAAGAGATCTCAGTTTTAACCATTCAGGAAAGTATATACCTGCACATTGTCTGAGTTTAAAAGCCACCTCAGCTTTGCTAGAATCACTTATGTAACAGGCATGCCAGGAATGACCTTGTTATTACATGGAGTTCCAAGTAGGTGGTGAGACAAAGGATTCATGTGTGTTACACAGGATGATTTTGGCAGTGTGTATATAAAGTCTTCAGGTGACAATGCCATCTGTGACCAGGGTCACGCTGTCCATGGACATGCACTGAAAGACCATGCATACTCAGTGCCCGGTGAGAGCCAGTGAAGCCCATGGCTGGCTGAAGTCATCTACCATTCTGAACCCAGAGAGAAGCCAGATACAAAGGCAGAGATGAAGGCTGCAGAGGAGGACGATATGCTTGCATATTGTCTATTGCATTTCAGTGATTTCTCTCCCCAGAAAGATAAAAATGAAGCATTTTGTTGGTGTCTCTAAAGAGTATACTTTAAAATTTGATAAACCTCAATGTTCTGGGGCCTGTTAGCTTGGACTCACTGAAGTCCCCAGACATTCTACTGCTTGAGATCTTTTCTGCATGCAGGATACAGGAATAAATACCCAAGCCCTGTGTCTGCTGCACACCTGTTTAGGAGACAGTAAGAGTGGGAATTTCTGAGTGATGCTTAAATGGCTGTATATGACTCCAGAATTTTTTTTTAATATGAGGGTACCGGAAGTCAAACTCAGGACCTTGTGCTTGCCAGGCAGGTGCTTATGCCACTGAGCTATATCACTGGCCCAACTGCTGAATTTTTGCTGCTTCATTTATCACTCATTATTTAGTGACAGGTGATGGATAATTTGAAAAGACACTCCCAGATTTTATGACCCCAATAAGAAGTTTATATTCAGGGTGGTAAAAATATAACATCATTCTTTATATTTTACACAACTATTTATAGCTGTATAAACTTTCCAAAGCCATGCAATGTCTAAGAAGTAAGGAAAACTATCCTCATTTTATTTTATTTTATTTATTTTTTTTGTGTGTGTGTGGGTACCGGGGGTCGACCTCAGGACCTCCCGCGCCAGCAGGCGCCCGTGCCGCTGAGCGATATCACCGGCCCCTTTTTCGTATGTGGGTTCCGGGAGTCGAACTCGGGCCCTCGCGCTTGCCGGGCAGGAGCTTAAGCCGCTGAGCCATCTCACCGGCCCTATCCTCATTTTAAAACATCACTCAGAATCAAAATTATGTGACTCTTGCTGTTGATTCTCAGCATATTATATTATGAACAGGGAAGAGTTTGCAATCTGCTACCAAAAGATGAATAACAGTGAGTTAATCTTCAGAAAGAATTGTGACTCACTTTATAGGGGAAGAAGATCTTGAGGAGATCTGCCCCACCATTTCCACACAATGCCTCAAACATACACGTAACACATTGCTGCTCCTTCCACAGCACATAGACAAATTTTAGTATGTGAATCCAGAACCTGCTCTGGCCAACTCTGCCTGGCAGAGAACCACCCACTTTGACATGTTCACCTCCCCAAAGTTACCATCAGCACAAAAAGCAGTATGATCCCTGGCATACGTGTCAACGGGACACCCACACGCCTGGTTTTGGGTGCATGGATGGTGAATCCCTCAGACTGCATTTGGGCAGTGGGTAGGGTGATTTTTAGATTTCAGGGGTGTAATGTTTGAGATAATTGTCACTCTCACATTAGTGATGCTATTCTCTGAGTTGAGGGCTTAATGTGAGTTCTGCCTGGAAGGCTCCCTCTTGCTCCCAGAGCCCAATTTTTGGGTCTCTTGAATGGGCCAAATAAAGAAAATCAGTCTACATCATGTTTAAAAATTCAGGGAGGAAGTTACACTATTACATCTTTAAAACCTGTATCTTTTTGTACATAAGTATTACAAGAAATACTTATAAGGCACACACAACTTGTGTTGATTTTAAAGAGCTTCAGAAACTGCATTTGGAGACTTGAAGGTGGAATTGCATTTTTTCCCACACTGAGCTCCAGGGCGGGTGGAGAACATTCTTCTCCTGTGCTGCACCTACATTAATGTCCTGAGCAGAGCAATGGTAGCCACATAAGCAAGGAGAACTGATCAACAGGAGCCCGAGGCACAGTGGAAGTCAAGGTGGTGCTGAGATGTAAGAGTTGGCATTGAAGAGAAAGTTCCACGAACTCTTCAGTAACCAGGCCAAACCATAAACAGGAGGCTTCAGTCGTCCCAGATGTATGAGACTCTAAGCCAGCAAGTACAAATGTCTTGAAGATTATCACCATATAGGAGATTAGTTTTGAATCCCCAACAGATGTATAAAAGCCCACAGGAGGCATATTGCCAAACTATTTCTCATTTCGCTAGGTTGTAAATTTGCCCAATAGTCAGATCTTTCCAACATTGCCTTGGTAGGGATGTCTGCAGAGCTGGGCCATTCCCTGTTTCTCTCTCATATGCCAGGTTCTAGAACCAATTCATACATACCTATACGGCTATGATTTGCTAGAAGGGCAATTTTTATTTTCACTACCCACCCAAGACAGAAGAATGCATTACTGGCATTGCCTACTTTGATTCAGCATTCATCCACAAAAAAGTATCATCTACTTGATTGCTTAAATTAATATCCTTAATCAGTGGCAAAGGGTTCCATTATTTTTAGCAGCAAAGAGAAACTTGATGTACTGTCCTGGATCTGCTGAGCTGGGTGAACTGACTAGTAGATTGGTACCCAGGCAAGCATTGCAAAGCCTGATTCTGTGGGTCCAATCCATCAGGAGTAGCAATCCATCAAGGATAGCATTCTACCAGGCTCAATCACTGCACAAACCTGAGAACAGCCCTCAAATCAGTGTTGAAGGCTTAAAGAATTCATGCTTGCTTACTTCCCCAAAAGGGCATGTAAGTCTAAAGACATCTGAAAAAGAGCAGGCTGTTGTTTGTAATAAAATCCTATGACAAATCAAGACAAAGCATGTGGGAAAAACAGCAAGTTGTTGCCAACGTAACAGTTTGATAGCTTAAAATATCTCCTCTCATTACTGAGTTTTTGATAGTCATGAGAACTGGATTTTATGTAAAACTGGACAAGTCCTCTAACTCATGAGTAGGCAAACCTACTTTGTAAAAATCTATGGGGAAAAAACAGAAATTATATATTATTGGGGGTTTCAAAGAAAACTATCTAGTGGAATCTGATAAAATGCTCTACTCTCTGATCAGCACATCTATTGACAAGGAGCTATAACCTGGCTTCTTACATATACAAAGGGTGATTGAAAAATATAGTGAATATTTAAATTTTTTAAATCCTATCACAATAAAAGACACATTGCCAAGAACAATGGGACAGGTGTGCTCAACGTGAGGGGGGTATTTTAAGTAGTCTGAGTATTCAACTGGGGATTGACGACAATGTGTCTTTTACTAAAATACTTTTAAAATTTTTTTAATTTTTAAATTCATCATATTTCTCAATCACACCACAAACTGTTTATGGATAATTTTCTTCTAGCACTTAATGATAAATTCATGTAACACTCTGTGGTTGTGGATGTCCAATTCAACAGAGCTCATGACAATGACTTAAAAAAACAGCTTACCAAGTAAGTCATACCTAAATCCTGGCTCTATGTCACTATTTAAAATCTATTTTTCCAGGGCAAGGAAAACTGCTCACTTGATGAGAAGAAAAGGCCAAAGTTCATTTTCAAAACCCTTTGGACTAATTACAGGTAACAGTAGCCTACAGATATCCACAAACCCAGCACTTCTATTTCCATAATCATTGCCTAATATTATCAAAGCCTTCAAAGTTACCTGTTGGTAGATATATTTGTTTCCTGTATTGTTGTAACAAGTTACCACAAACCGAATGGTTTAAAGGGTCAGAAATGTATTCTATCATATTTGCAGAGGCTGGGAGTCTGAAATCATGGTGTCCCCAGGACCACCACTCTCTGAAGGCTCTAGAGGAGAATCCTTCCTTTCTCTTCCAGCTTTGGGGATCCAGGCATTCCTTGGCTTGTGGCCACATCCCTCCAATCTACACCTCTGCCTTCACATGGTCTTCACTGTGTATCTTCTCTTTTTGTCTTTTATAAAAACACCATCACTGAACTTGAGACCCAAACTAATCCACAATGATCTCATCTCAAGAGCTTTCCCTTAGTTACATCTGCAAAGAAAGACTCTTGTTTCAAAAAAGGTCATTTTCTAAGGCTCTGGATGAATATGTCTGTTGTTGGCCACCATCTAACCTGCTACAATGGACCTAATCACAATTCGTGGTGTGAAGTGATCACAGAATACTCATTCACTTTTCCCTTGTGGGCCTTGAGCGTCTTCTGAGAAAGTGTGAAAAAGATTGATCCCACAGGGCACTGCCTCTGCTCCTGAACCACTTGACAGCAGCACACTTTGCTATACTAGGAGAAGCCCGAACCTCTGAAATGACCTCCACAAACATCCTGAGCCACAGTAATGCCCACCATTAGCTGTATCTGATGGTCTTGTTTTTACAACCAGACACTGTGCTCAAACCATAAAGAGAAACATCCCCAGGCGTCACAGGGGGTTCAGGTTATGAACCAAAGGCAAGCGCGATCCAAGACGTGAGTGGCGTTAGGGCCCCTGGGCACGAGAGAGACTTCTCACACCCCTGTGAGTTCCAGCCTAACTCAGCTTCACTTCCAGCCTCTAACTAGTGACAGAAGAGCTGGACTGAAGGAAACGCTGCAGGATATCCCTGCCCAGAAAGATGCAGATACCACCACTACCTGTCATATGGTGGTGAGCATGAAAGAAACATCAGAGCCACTGGGTGTTAAACCAAATTTTTTTAAAAAGAATTATTGTGAAAAGATAGAATACTATGAATCTGTGCTTCAACAAAACTTTACACTTTCCATTAGTGGAAAAAGGGGATAGAGAGAGGGAGGGAAAGAGAGAGAGACAAAGAGAGAAAGAGAAAGAAGGAGGTTTTTACTTTTTTTAAAAAATGAGTGGACAATCAGATTTTACCTAACCCAGCATAAATCAGCCACATAAAAATACAAAACTATTTCTGAACAAGATGGGACAAATCCAGACATTACTGCATGATCAGAAGAGGGGCCATCGGTTCCCCAGCTGCCTCCAGAGGCTTGAAGTCAATGTCAGACTCTGGAAAGTTAAGGTTTTTATAATAATTCCTACTAATGGTGCCATTATCCACAGAAACCGGCACTAGTTCTATTATTAGCTGCTGCCTCAGAAGAGATTTTCCTGTTCACATACTTGGCTCCCTGGAAGTTAGCACACATCTTCATGCCTTCCCAGCCCAGCAGGCCCACAGCACCGGCCCAGGACAGAACACCTGCAGACGCGCCGAGTCCTCCTAACAGAATGCAGAAAGGGTGAGCAGTTTGTAGAGTTGGCTGATGACGTCTGTAATACAGAGCATTATCTCTCCTTGATCATACGTGGTTTGCAGGAGTCCAAATAGTTCGAAATATCTACACAGTCAAATGTGAATGTTCTTTAGAATCCTAACTTCCTTGTCGATTTGACTCTGTTGCCCACCTATTGCATAACTAACTTCCTAAAACTTAGTGGCTTTACACACCACGCACTGTTTGTCCTGATTAGATATCTCATTAGGTGGTTGCTCTGGTGGGGCTTGTCACTGTGGTCAGCCGGTGGCTCAGTTGAACTTGAAAGTCATGAATAGTGCCACTCACATGGTGAGAGCTGGGGGCTGGCAGGTCCAGGGGCCTCAGATGGAATAACTGGGATTTCTAGGATGACTGGAATGTTTTTCCTCATTATGGTTTAGATCTAAAACATCTCCCAAAGCCTCATATGTTCAGAGGTGGGCTTTTGGTAGGTGATTGAATCATGGAGCAATATAACTAACTTGCTGTTAGGAACTGGGGCCTGGTCAGGGGAGGCAGGTCACTGGGGCTGTGACCTGGAAGGGTGTACCTTGCTGCCTGTCTCCTCCTTTCTCTCTCTCTCTCTCTCTCTTTCTCTCTCTCTCTCCCTGCTTCCTGCCATGATGTGCACAAATATCCATGCTTTCCAACATGCCCTTCCTACCCTGGAGGCAGCCCACTATGGACCGAATCCTCAAAAACCCATAAGCTAAAATAAACCTCTCCTCTTTTAAGTTGTGGATGTCAAGTGTTTTGTTCAAGTGACAAGAAAGTGACTAAGACATTCCTCCTCATCCCCCACACTCTAGGAGGGCAGCTTAGCTTGTTCACATGGTCGTAGAGATGCTGAGAGATGTATCTCATGTGAAGGCACTTTTCAAGACTGTGCTTGACTTCCATCACTAGTGTCCTTTGAGACAAAAGTCCTAGGGCAAAGATCGAGACACAAAGAGGCACTAACAAAAGACGAGCCATTACCGCAAGAGTTTCCCACCACTGGGAAGTGGGGGCTGATGAGTGCTCACTGGATGGAGGGTTTCACGATTCAGCTGGTCCAAGTGCTGACAGAGACCAGAGTGTGGACCAGATCTACATGACTTCCCCATATACGTTGCTTGCCACAGTTTTCTATGAGTGAAAAACCAGAGCATTTTTCAGCTTCAAATCACCTTCGCCATTTCTGAAAACATAAAATTCAAACTTTACCATCATGATATTGATTGTATGTTTAAAAGTTACGAATCCAACTTAATTTTTCAACTTCAACATACAATTGCCATTTCATAGTTTTTCTTCAACTTATTTTATTGAAAAATAAAAACTAGTGCAATGGACTACATTGTGTCCCCCACCCCAAAGTTTATATTTTGAAACCTTAAGCCCCAGTGTGATGGTATCTGGAGGTAATGGGATGATAGATACCATTAGATAGAGTTTTGGAGAAATAATTAAGTTTAGGTGACGCCATGAGAAAGGAACCTTCATAATGAGATTAGTGCCCATAAAAGAAAGCTCAGTTTAGGGTGTTTTTCATGACTGCCCAACATGACTCAAAAACAGTTTATATATCTTGGGGTGTTCTCTCTTCTTGTTTTGGGGTCCTCTATAAAGTATGGAAAGTCTGATTTGTTCACTTCAGAATTTTTGCTCTTCTAAGAAATACTCTAAGTTTCAGAAGAAATCTTAAATCTCACACCCCTTCTTTTCTACTTCTTTAATGAGTGTAGCTCTTCAAGCATACACTAACATATTACCCTAGGATTATTTTTACTGCTTTTTAGTGATCTTAAAAACTTCCCTTTTTTTTAACAAATGTTAAAACTATTTTAAATGTCTAGGGAAGGTGTAATTAAAGCAAACAACATGTGTGGAAAGGTAGTAAAATGTCAAATTAAAAAAAAAGAAACTTTTTTTTAAAAGGCATGACCTTAAGATGACTAGTTTGTCTTTGTTTACCCAGAAGTTTTCCATTTTTATCAAGGAAACCCTGCATTCCAGGAAACCCCACAAGCAGTGATGATTGGCCACTGGCATAGCCTTCCAAATAAGCTTCCAAAAGATCTGGAAGATTCATCCTTACTATACCATAAAAATATGTAAATATGTTAATCTACAATTTTATTCTTCTGAGAAAAAAAATCCCATTTTTCCATTAAATAGGTCAGATTTTTGCAAACTCAAATTTTAGTGATATTTCTCAGTCCCGATCAGCCTCAGTCGTAATTGTGAGGGTAGAGAATGGGGTCCAGTTGCAGTGGAACGTGTGGAAATGAGGCTCTGGTCATATCTCACTCCAACAGTGACCCATGTCTCCTCAGTACCATAGGATGGTCGCTGGCTGGCTGGCGGATGCTGCCCCATACCATGTAGATCCACGGAAATTTAAACCTCCTTAGCTATGATGCCAGTGGACTCAGCACCCACAGGGCCAGCCCATAACAGGTCCAGAGTGTCCCAGGTGGTTTCTTAACAGTAAACAGGCTTAATCTCTCCTCTGGGTGGGGTCACAATGAAGTTTATCTAACGTGAGTTGAGTTGAAGATCTTCACCCCCACCGATCCACCCATTCATGTCCAGTACCAGATTGCTATTGACTGTCCCTGTGCCCTGGTTTGGACTAACATCTTTGGGGAGCCTGTATCATATTCAAGGATGCTCTAGGCAGGGCTCAGCAAATTTCTCTATAAATAACCAGGTAGTAATTGCTTTAGCAGAAACAGCCAAGGACAGTACACAAACGAATGGGTATGACTGTGTTTCAATAAAACTTTATTTATAAGACCAGGCAAAAGACAAGATTTAGTGTGTGGGATGGAGTTTCTCAACCCTTGCTCTAGGGAAACAATTGTATTTAGATGCAAACAAGTGAAGTATATCTGAGGAGTGTAACATAAAATCCAGTTTATCCATCTTCAGAACGTTAAGAAACTCAACTCCCTGGAATCTTGAACTGCCTGTCCACTCCAGACATTCACTAACACACTACCATTCTTGCTTCTTGCCCAGGAAACTGTAGGCAAGTTAGTGAAAATCTCCTAAACTTCATCTGAATGCTTTCAAAAAAAATGTTCTGAACTATTTGAGCATATAAACCAGACAGAGCCAGTAGTTAAAGACTTTTGTCAAAAGCATCATCCCATCTATTCTGACCCTTTTCAAATTTCTCCTTGAACTTGAAGACACTCATTCTTTCTATACATAGCCATATTTACAATTGTTTTCTTGCCTTCCATGATACTTAAAATCTCGCAAGCCTCAAGAATTTTCCTGAATGGCCTCTTAAGGACACTTAAATTCACTCATTTAAAATTTCAGGGTTGTGTTTAACCACTTAGCAATTCTTACTAGTTATCAAAAACAAAATAATGGGCCGGTGAGATGGCTCAGCTGCTTAAGCGCCTGCCCGGCAAGCGCGAGGGCCCGAGTTCGACTCCCGGAACCCACATACGAAAAAGGGGCCGGTGATATTTCTCAGCGGTACGGGGGCCTGCTGGCGCGCGAGGTCCTAACCCTAACCTTAACCCTAACCCTAACCCACACACACACACAAAAAAATGGCCTCATTACATAAACGCTTTTAAAAGTTCACACTATCAGAGGTTTTGAAACTTATTCCTTGATTATTTTCCCATCCTTTCCTCAAAATGTCCCCAAATAAAAGTGATCCCTATTTTGGCAAGTGACTCCCCTGAAATAGCATATCTCTTTCAAAAATGTCCTTGCCACAGTTATTTTAAAAAGTTTGTCAGGCCAGGTGTGGTAGAACACACTTGTAATCCCAGCACTTGGGAGTCTGAGGCAGGAGGATCGCCATGAGTTCACGGCCAGCCTGGGCTACAAAGTGAGTTCAACGCCAGCTTGAAGTACATAGTGAAACCCTGTCTCAAAAAAAAAAAAAAAAGAAAAAGAAAAGTTTGTCAGAAGAACAATCTCCTTTATTCACATTATCAAATCTAGGAGGAAAGATAAGTATTTATCACATTGAAGTTATTTTGCACAAGCCCATCTTGAGGACAGGTCCAAACAAACCCCTAACATGTCTGCCTTTCTAAGTGGCTTCCAGGGACACATATGCTTTTCCCAGCTCTGCTTTAATAATTGCAGAACTCTCCCATCACATCTGCCAGTGTGTCAGACGGGAGTGTGAAATTGTTGCAAACTCCTCTATGAATGTTTCATCATATAAACAGTACAGAGTTGCTCTCATAAAATTAACAGTGTCCCTGGTAAAACACAGTATCTGCAATTTATGTCCAACACTATTCCTAGCATTTTGAGTTTGCCTTCACCCCCTCTATTGGTACTAAGTACAGGAAAGCGATTGTGAATCCAGATTGTATGAATTATAAACCACTCACTAGGAGATACTTAGATATAACCCACTTCAGGATACCTTTCATATCCATTTCATAAATTACCTTGCTGATTTTGAAGCAGAATGGGGAATGACAGATAATGGAGGCTGATGGGGAATGACAGATAATGGAGGCTGATGGTTCATTCATGCTGGCAAATACCTCTACGCCCTCCTTGCCTGGTCAGCCATAAAACCTGAACATAGAGAAGGAATCACATGAAATAGAATGAATGACTCTGAAGTGTGAAGTTAAGCCAGCCCTATTAATGCATAAATCCTATCTCAACTATATTCCCCATTGCTTCTTGGTCCACAGCTTCCTGAGTAAATAGCCCGCACTAGCTTTGCTAAAGGCATCATGCCCCAAATAATAATTCTTTAAATACATTTAGTGTCTGCTATGGTTTGAAGGCTTGGTTCCCAGTCCAGGGTACTATTGAAAAGTAGCAGGACATTTAGGACATTTAGGTGGAAGGAAATTAGGTCATTGATGGCGTGCCCTTGAAGGGAGTATTGTAACTCTGGCCCCTCCTTTTCCTTGCTCTCTTTGTTTCTGAGCTGCCATGAGGTGAGCAGCTTTCTCCACCACATACTCCCACCATGATGTTCTGCCTTGCCACAGGTCAAAAGACAATGGTGTCAAGTAACCATGAACAGAAATCTCTGAAATCAGGAGCCAAAATAAACTTTCATCCCTTATAAGTTGATTCCCTTATGTATTTTGTTATAGTAACAGAAAGTTAACTAACTCGGGGACCAACCTCTGTAAACTACTTCAGCCTAGTTTTCCTTCTTCAGAGAATTCTGGAAGACCCTATCCTCTCTATCTCTTAGAACTACTATGCTATCTTTAGTCATGTCAACTTCACGATTTAACCCATTATTTTTCTTTTTAATTTCCAAGAACTCCGTCTTATTTTTAAAATAGGTATGAATTCTCCTTTGTTAAGGTTTTCTGTTGCTCCCCTATTAACACTGATTCCTCAGTGTTTTTGTAATATTGATGCTTTCTTAAAAATAGTTTTCTTAAAATTGTAGATGTTTAAGAAATGTATACTCTTACTTTGAGATGATGGCCTAGCCTAAAATACTATTTGTCACAAATCTATTTTTATTATCCAAAATAGAATTTCACTCTGAAAAACTATTATGAAAATAACAATATGCAATGTATTAATTATTGTTACTCTCCTACTAGCCTGTTTTGAAACTCTGTTTTATTATTTTTTTCTCTTTAAATTAAAAAAAAATAGAATTTCATTTCACCTGCTTGTAACTGGAAGTCTGGATAATGGACAGATGGTGTTTGCTGAGGGGGGGATCTGGGATGAGGCTGGGCAGAGTATGCAGGTGACCACATGAATAGAAAAGGATTTCTCATTCTTCTTGTTAACCAAATGGTTCTTCGGAGTCTCTGTATCAGAACTTTCTCAGCAGGAACTCTCACTTAGGCTTTCCCCACAGGCAGAGGCTGTCTGGCATCTGTTGCTCCTCTTCCATTTTTAATTCCTAGTTCCTACTTTAGGTGCAGCCCTGTCTCTGCCTCTGCCTATTTTTAGCGCAGCCCACACTCCACATAGTGCCCCCTAGTGCGTTGTGAAAATAGGCAAGTAAAAGGCCTGCCTGCAACAGCTGCTATCAAGAAAGACCTTTAAATAATCACCCTGATGGTCCTTTGTTTGCATTTGTTGATTGACTTTCAAGTTTTTCTGGAGCTCTGTAGGGAAGAAAGTTTCCCACATGTGATAACTTTCCTGCAGCTGTGTAACTTCCAGCTGTGATTTCTTTGGAATGGCAAAGCCTCAAGATTTCTTTTTTTTTTTTTTTTTTGTGGGTACCGGGTGTCGACCTCAGGACCTCGCGCGCCAGCAGGCGCCCGTGCCTCTGAGCAATATCACCGGCTCTTTTTTCATATGTGGGTATCAGGAGTTGAACTCGGGCCCTCACGCTTGCCAGGCAGGTGCTTATGCTGCTGAGCCATGTCACCGGCTGCACCTCAAGATTTCTGCTTCCATGATTGCAGCATTTCATATTTTTCCATCATGGTTAATTTCTCTTAAAGTGAATTTTTCAGCTCTCTCAATAGAATTTGGGGCAGAAGAGATAGATACAAGTGTTGTGCCCACCAATTTAAATACATATTTCAAGATATCACTTAATCTTTTGAACAAAAGGCAACTCTTGGTAAAGACACAAGAATATATTCTCTCTCTTCCTCTCTCTGTCTCTCTCTCCATGTATGTTTTTCTCAAAATTTGAAATGATCTTTAAATGTATCATGACCATCAATTTCATAGATAAACAATTCAATTGACGTTTGAAAACATTTATGAATTTGATCTAATTTAAAATAATTAGGGGCTTGTGAGATGGCTCAGCGGCTTAAGCGCCTGCCCGGCAAGCGCGAGGGCCCGAGTTCGACTCCCGGAACCCACATATGAAAAAGGGGCCGGTGATATCACTCAGTGGCACGGGCGTCTGCTGGCGCGCGAGGTCCTGAGGTCGAACCCCCAGTACCCACAAAAAAATAAAATAAAATAAAATAAAATAATTAGGAAACATTGTACTATACCTTATATAGTTCCTGCATTTTCAATGACTTGCCCAATCTAGACTTGAACTTTATTGTTTCAAGATATGGTTTATTCTTTTCTATCACTGGTACCTCATAGTGGCTTGCATATGAAATGGGCCTTCAGTGCATGTTTGCTGAATGCAATTGAAGTGAAAGAAACAAGATTTTAAGCCAAGCCTGTCTGACTTCAGAGCTTACTTTGTTTTCATTACACTCCACCATGAAAGCAAACCATTGCTTCTACTTTTTGGACTTAAGAACCATTGTCCCCCAATCCAATATAAAGAAGCTATTTTCTTAACACAATGCTCTTTCTCAAGCCTGAGTCATCTTATAAGTGAAAATGTGCACATTCCGTAACTGTTGTGGACAATTGTCACCAGGATGATTTCCTCAGTCTCGAACCCCAGAGAGAGCAGGCAACATGTCTCAGATTTGCTCTTTGCTTGTTCTAATTCCTTCCCTAAGCTTCTGCAAACTTAATACACATGTTTGGTAAATTAACTAGATGTGAAAACAGAATATAATGTCAGGAGCAGCAGCTATGGAGACAAACACTAGCAATTGGTTTAAGCTGAGGTTGTATCATTGCTGGAATTCAACAGTGATTACCACACAGTGCTTAACAGACATCAGTTTACATAAATCAGCTTCTGTTAGCCCACTTTGGTTTGGGTTCAATAGGAGAAAAGACACAAGTTTATTCATGTATATATGAACACCTAAAATGGGCTGAAAGATGTAGCTTTAAGGATCTTCCCAAGGCCAAGTCCATGAGTTTAGTTCTAAATCCTATAGACTCTAGGATAGAAGATGAAAAATCTTTTTTAAGAAATGCTCTCAGGTTTGGGTAGCAGCAGAGTGGCATGGCTTCCCAGATGGTAGGAAAAGCATAACCCACTGAATACCGTGAGCGTAGTCCCCGTCATAACTGTAGCCCCTATAAATTGGTACATTGATAATGGGCCAAAGAGCAGCAACACAATACCCATGGAAAACTTGATGCCCAGCAAGAGGTGGTGGGAATGCAGAGGGTCCTGTGCAGGAAGACAGAAGCCACTAGCACACATGTAATTACCGTGAGCTCAAATGAGATCTCAGGACTTTTCTAGGGGGGCTGCAGAAAGTGGACTTCATGGGGGAGTAAGATTATGCTTCAACAGATAAGGGTATCCCCCAAATAATTAGAGAATTAATGTGAACATTATCTCACTTTTACCCCCAGTTGTTGGGAATCTATACAGCTTCCAATTTTATTTTTGTTACTTTTAAACTATTTCCTTCATTCTTACTATCATATCTATCATATTTTTCATATTCTTACTATCATCGCCTGCTTGATAGAGTAGCCTCTGAGGTCTAATTGCCTTGTCTTGATACCCAATTTTGCCTTTCGCTAGTTTATTTTCACCTTTTTGTACTCACCATACCATCTGCGAAACAGGAGAGTTGGCCCTTTGTAGCTATGGGTTAGCATCGCAAATTTGATCAAACACAGGTCAAAAGTATTTAAAAAGAAACATGTACAGAATTTTTTCTTACTTGTCATTATTCTCTAAGCAATACAACTATTTTGTATAACATATATACTGTATTATGTATTATAAGTAATATGGAGGTGATTTTAAGTGTGTAAGAGGATGTGAGTGGGTTGTATTCAAACACTGCCTCATTTTATAAGATACCTGAGCATTTCTAGATTTTAGCATCCACAAAGGTCCTGGATGCAATCCCCCAAGGGTATTGAGGAACAACGGTAACTACTTCAAAGCATCATTACTGTGTATTGAATGAAATAATGTATCCAAAAACAGCACAAGGCTCACCCACTGCAAGCATTACATTAATATTGCTATACTTTTGTTATTAGTACCATAATTATTATAAAGTTTGTCTCCATTTCAGGCATTATATCCATCCATTCATTCTAAACTAGTTTTCATTTTCTCCACATTGTTATTTAGTCATAGACTTAGAAAGGTTTGTGAAATAGTCATGTGTATGCCGAGACTAGACTAACTGACTTTTCTCTTTTCATTATGATGGGTAGCGGTGTTCATTGTTGGATCCATGTAAATGCTATAAAGACTGAACAAACAAAGAGAGTGAGAAGTGATGTTAGTTTAAACAGAGAAGTCAGGAAAGGCACCTCTTTATTTGTGAGAGAGCATGAGATGTTCATGCCCAGAAGCACTGATGAAAGCTGTAGAATTCTTGGCAGTAAGCAATTGCTCCTTGATAGCAATAATTAAATTGTTAGAAGAGTGTGAAGTGTAACTGAAAGAACCAAGCAACAAGTTAGCTAAGCAGAGCCACAGAAAAAGACTCCAGCAAAGAAGCCCCACTTTCATTGGACCAGCCTGTAAGCCACTGACAGCTTGAGCTCTTGTCAGAAACAATGGTCAGCTAGCAATTGGTGGAGGCTAACAACTAGGTGTGCCATCAGCCTGAGGCTTAGTCAAGTGTCCAGGGAAAGAGACAAAGGCAGCTGGCTAACACCACACAGCATCCTATCTGGGAAGGGGGTTCAGGGAATCTGCGCATGACTCTCTGGGCAGCAGCGTCACAGTGTCCACCAAGGGATAAGCAATTCCACTGAACAAGCCCAATGCTGCCTTTAAAAGATAAACAGGCGTTCAAACAACAGGAGCTCTCCAAGGAGTCAGGGAAGCAGATCGGTATTCATAGATGCTATAATATATTATCAAAATGCCCAGTTTAAAAAAAAAATGATGTGACATGAAAATAAATAGGAAAATGCCTCCCATAAACAGGGTAAAAAAAATCAGGCAACAAAAATTCCCCTGAGAGGATCAGATGTTGGACTTATGGAAAAAGTGTAGCTATTATAAATATTGAAGAAAGAAAAGAAAGTCTGTTTAAAGAATAAAGGAAGATATGACAATGCCTTACCAAATAGAGAATATGAGTAGATAGAAATTATTTAAAAAGGACAAAATGGAAATTCTGGAGCAGGAAAAGTGTATAGTAACTGAAATTAGGATTTATTTTAGAGATTCAATAGTAGATTGAGCAGAAACATGAAGACAAATCAGTAGCAATTATAGAATCTGAAGAATAGAGAGGAACAAAGAATAAAAACTACAGGATCATATCAATACATACAGAAACAAGCATTTAACAATATTCCATGTCCTTTTGTAAAAATTAAATACTGAGCAAACCAGAAATAAAAAAGGAATTTCCTCTATCTAACACAGGCATCTGAGATTGACTGTAAACAATGGCTTCACAGTACAGGCTTCTTTTTGGATGGTTGGAAATGTTCTGGAAAGAAATAGCAGTGATAGTTGCACAACATTGTGAAGATGTTAAAAGTTACCTGTGAAAGTTTAACATCGTGAACGCTGTGTTATGTGGATTTTTAATTTTTAAAAAATTCGTCAGAACCTTGGGTTAGGGAAAAATTTCTTAGCTGCGGTACCAAAAGCACACATGGCCCCTAAACAAAATAGGTAAATTGTAGTTCATCCAAAATTTCTTTGAGGGATAATAAAAATGTTCTAAAATTAGATCGTGGTGATGAATGGCTATGTAAGACTCAAAACTGTTAAGTTATTTGGTATGTGAATCATATCTCAATAAAGCTATTAAAACAAAGTGTCATGGAGACTGTGGAGTGAGGAACAGGTGCAGGAGGCCAAAGAGGAGGTGGGAGGCCCAGGTCCCAGGCAATTCCGCTCCCCTAAAAATGCTGAATTCCTGGACTAGGCCTTCTGGTGGACAGAGCTGACTCAATTCATGAGATGTTTAGTAGGGAAAATCTGCAAAAATACAAAATAAACATGGGAATAAAGAACGTGATTCTGTAAATGAACATGGTTTTGGAATAACTCACTCTAAGGAGCTCTTCCGAGAATAACCGTTCGATCAAACTAAATAAATAATGAGAATCTGCTCCTTTGACTAAGATGCAAAGCTGTTCAGTGAGTGTTTTGCATAAAAAGCTACATCCTTCTTGATTGCTCTTGGAAACTGCCCAGAAATTCTCATTTAATTGTTTTATTGTGAAGCAGGAAGTCCTGCCATGTCTTTTGAAAACATTTTTTCCTCAAAGTAGAGTCTTTGTCAGGGTCTTAGAGGGTAAAAACCCAACACTGATGCTCAGGATTCATAATAGCAGATAGAAAGCCATTTATTTCAGAACAGACATTTAAGACTATTGCATTATTAACTTAAAGGATTCGATAAACGGAGTTCTGAATGTGTAAGCATTTTTTTCTCTCTTCTTCAGCATATGACAATAGATAGCAAGATAGAGACAAAGAGCTAAGTCACTGTTTTTCCATAAATACATGTTCACCCTTGCGTAGCTGTATCTGCTGAGGTGTATTTAATCACTTAACTAATTAATGGTATATTTTACTTTTACCCTCATATTTCATGCATCAGGGGTGAGCTTTCGTTCCATCAGTGAAATTTACCCTTTTAATTTATGACTTTTCTCCTAATCATTGATTTCTTTACAGAATGTACTAAACTCCATTTCTGTACCTGAGATTATCTCATTTAAAACTCATTTTGTCAAATATCATTTTAACATCTGGCATAGTGTATTTTCAGAATTAGCCTAAAGGGAAATGCTTTGCCAAGCTAACAATAAAAATGCTACTTAAAAACCTTCCTATACTGGTAAATGCAGTTGATGTGGGTTATGAAAATTTTCAGTTGACTGTGGGCATCCCCAGATTCTATATTCATTGAAATCAAAGCCCATGTCCTAGTTATTTTGTTATTACTAAGTAGTCTTTTTTTTGTATTCATAGTTCCGCTAAATTAGCACTGAATTCAATACTAATATCAAAACTAACATATTTTTATATTTAACATTTATACTGCAGTAGCATTAGATTGTAAGAGTTTTTAATGTGATAATCTACACAAAGTGTTTATAGAAGTTTCAGGATCTGATGATCGGACATCTTCAGGACAGATAGTCTTTTGTTCTGACAAGAATTTAATGCAGCTTACAAAATACAATGCAGCAGAGTAAATTAAATTCTAGGTAAGTAAAAATCAGGGAAAGGGTTTATTAATAAAGTTAAGGAAGAAAAAAGTCCTTACAAGAAACCTTGTGTGGAAATGATTTTTAATCAAGTACATTACACATTGTTGCAATATATCCATTTAAGCCGAGCCCCAATATAACAAGACTGTTACCCTGGCTGGGGAGAGACTCCACCGATTTGGGTAATAACACTTAGGGTTAAATCACTTTACATACATTTCCTTGACAACCAAATTAAGTTAGAGGGAAAAGAGAACATTATGCTTATGATAGGAATTGGCTTCTGCTTCATAAATTGATTTCAGATATTTAGGATCAAAATGCCAAAATGTTTTTTTTTGTTGTTGTTTGTTTGTTTTTTTTCTCCAGCGATAGTATCAGTAACAGTGATAGCAGCACAGTTAATTCCAAAGATTTCCAGGCCAATTTATTACCACAAACAAAACTACAACACCCAAATACATAGCAAAGGGCTGAACTAGTAATGCAAAAACAAAAAGAGAGCAAAGAAAGTGTTTGTAATTACAAGTATTGCTAATAGCAAGCACTCCATAGCACAATGTATGCACAGATCCCTTAATTTTTCAGCGTGGCAGTATTCAAGCAGGACAAGTATTTTTATTGCGTGTTCTCGTCCTATTATCCCTTGTTGGGACTCTACTAAACTTTGGATGCAATTCTATGACTTCAACGTGTCCATATGTTACCATAGTCCTAGGCTGGCATGGTGCTGGGGAGCCAGTCTGTAGGGTCCCAACAGACCAAGCCCAGCCACTTCTCCAATCAAACAGAAGGCAAATGTCGGTGAATGCAGGAAAAGAACTTACTCGCAGTGTGGCCAAACTGGGAAAGCAAAACCAACGGCCTTCTCTGGGGACTTGCCAAGAGTTTCAGAATTATATGGTGAAGAACTGGAAGTAGAGGGCAAGAAGTCCGCATAGTCAAGCAGGCTTGGCCACACTGTGGTCTCGTTGGTCACAATCTAAGAGTTACTGTTATCTGGGGTTGGTTTCCACTCATGTCATAAGATGTTTGTGAATCAGATCTGTGATTCCCGGAAGCCAAGGTGACTACAGGAGAGAATGACTCTGAGAAAGAACAAGTCAGAAAGGCAAGATGAAGTCAAATAGGACAATATGTGGGTCCTCCTTCAGGTTTACGGTGATGACTGGAGACTTCTAGGCACTGCTCTGGTGGTTTGAAATGGGACATTTTAAAAGCTTGCAGTTTACAATTTGTTGATTATGATGTCCCTGAAAATCTTGAAAATATCTTAGTTACTCTTCTCCTGCTTTTATTTACCGCTGGACACCTGCAGACCCAAGTGAAGAGTCAACACTTCTTAATAAAAGCAGCCTCTAACTCAGCTATGCATATTCTCGACGATTTAGTCTCAGAGGAGCAGGTATTAAAAAACATGATAAGCTACACAGTAAGTTGTAAATACATGATGGGTGGGAAGATAGATATTTAAATGGATTGAAGCCACTATTTCTTCAGTGTACTCTTCATATGCATCACACGTTGTAGCTGGTGGTTTGCATAATTTACTCTTGACAATGGAACAATTTCTCCCTTTTAAAAAAATATTTCAAGAGCATGTTTTATTACTGTACTAAAGTCAGATGGGGGCAAACTAGTAATTCAACCAGGTTTGTCTGTCTCTAAATCTTGTGCTTTTCAAAATTCATTACATCATGCTCTTACAGTAATAACAACTCTAAAGGAAATGTTTACTGGATGCCAATGTGTTTGCTCTTTGATTACATGTTATGGGTTTCAAATGTATGATCTCATTTGTGCTAAGTATTATTTTATACATGAAACTCAGAAAGATCCAATATTAAATGTTTTATGATTGTCAAGTTTTTGGGGTCCTTGGAGATCTTCTAAATTCAATCATCTGGAAAATGATGTCTTTACTCTTAAGAATTCTAATAGTCGACACATAGGAAAGAAAGAGCAATGTCTGCTTTGTTTTTACCTTTTAGAGGAGGAACTAAGTCCCAAAGAATTCAGTAACTAACAAGGCCTTCTAAGGGGGTTAGTGGTAGAGCCAAAATTACAGCCCCTGAGTCTGAGGCCTGCTATTTCCCTGGAATGCCCCTCACCTGAAGAGACTATAATCAGCTGTTGTTATTCCACCACCCATCAAGTAGCCATTACTTTCACCCTCCACTTTTCATCTCCTGGTGGTCTCCTAGGGGACCAGGAGACTGACTCTAGGTAGAAATAATGGCCCTCTTCCAACACATGGTGAGACCATGATGAATCTGGTCACGTGAGGTGTTTTTTGTTCTGTTTTGTTTTGGTTTTTGTTTAATTTTGTTTTGCTTTTTGCTTATTTTGGAGATTTTGTGCGGGTCTGTTAATTAAAAACAAAATATTAACGAAAGGCATTTATGAGAGATAATATGCTGTCCAACTTAGTTTCAAAACAGGTCAGTTTTCCAGCTTATAACTTAAAGACGCTCCACAGATAGAAATTTGATAAAAATCCGTGATAATAGGCTCACAAGCAGAATTTGTCTTGCACATCCATGTCAGGGCCCAAAAAGAGAATGGAAATGCTGTGTGAAGGAGGATCTGGGGTAAATTCAGCCTTCTGCTCTGAATGCTTCTTACACAGTGAGACCACAAGGACCGACTATTGGTGGAGTGGCCTCAGACCCAGTGCTGACAGGGGTAAGGAGGGCTGTCGCAGGGAGCTGAGACCACTGCCCTCCACTGTACTCAAGCAGAATCGACAGGGACAAGGAAGAAGGTACAGCTGAGGGTGTTTATGTAACCCTTGCTCTGCGCGGTGTAGTAAAAGTACCACACACTGGACCAGGTAATCTGAACTACTTACTTTTCTTGATTGGCAAAATGATGATAAAATAATAACAATGACAATGATGACCTTGCAAGTCAATTTGAAAGACTTAAAGAAGATACATGTGTGTATATCTAACTATATATCTATATATAAGCTATATATTATGCATAGGAAGTAATATATATATAAAGTAAACATTCTATGTGCATGTGAAGCCCTTAGCACAGTGTTTATGCCTTCATTCTTTCGTTCATTTATTCAAACATAATAAATGCTGGTTTCCTGGGGTTTTCTTCGGCTCTACCTTCCTTCCTCATTCCAACCTGATTTTGTCCCACTGCTTGGAATAGCTCTGAACTAAATCTTTTTCTATTTGCATTTGGATTTAAAATACATTTTGGTTGTTTAAAGCAAGCATTATCTCCTATCCACTACTTGGAGAAGGGTGACTTACCTGTTCCTATCCACTCTGTGCACCCTGCATCTCGAGATGGTAAACAGCAGGAATTGTGGGGTCACAAGGTCCCTTTCCTCACCTGTGGGTCCCAGACCCAAAGGAAGAGCAAGAGCTGGGTGAGGCAGCACCCCCTTCCTGTGCACTGACTTCTGAAAGTGGATATTTGCCCTACACCACATCTGCTCATCAGCCCACAGCACTGCCTCTCTCTGTGGACATTTAATAGCTTATCTGAGTTATCGCCTTTGTGTTAGGGTCAGGTTATGTTTCCCAGATTTGTTTGTGTATATTCACCTCTTTACAGTGCCTGAAATGGCATCATCAGACACCTTCCCCTCATTCTCTCCCTTGGTATCCTCACACAGGCTGTGGTCTCCTCTCCAGTGCTCTTGAATACCTGCCTACAACCTCGCCAGCCACCCAGGGCTCCCCAGCCACTGCACAATACCACCCTTTTAGTTAAGTCCCAATCAACCTTTAGACCTCGGCCAGCTGCTCAGGAAAGTTTTATATTCTTAAAAAAAAAAGGAATCGCATAGCCTGTAATCCCAGCTACTCAGGGGGCCGAGGCAGGAAGATCATAAGTTTGAGACCAGCCAGGGCAACTTAGTGAGACCCTGCCTCAAAATGAAACTTTAAAATGAGCTTGGGATGTAGCTCAGTAACAGAGGGTTCACCTAGCATGTTCCAGGCCCTGCATTCAAGTCCTATTATCACAAAAAAAGAAATATTTCTTGAAGCACTTATTGTAGGTTGCCACTGTGTGTGTGGTATCTGATAAACACATCTTCTCCCTACTGCAGACAAATCAGGCATGCATTTGCTTCTCCAACATATCACTGCTTAGAGTCTCATGCCCAGAACACAGGACACATCTGTATTTATTAAATAAAGTTTCAGTAGTCACCCATCAAAAAAATTCCCATGAGTATTCTTTAAACCTCAACTCTATCTAGGATGATTCTAAATATCCTCTCATCCACAGAAGTGGTCTTCATAGCCAGGATCTTTGGGAAAGTCAAGGTTATTAGATTCAATCATGGCCAATTCTTAAAAAAAACCCAACTATTTCACATATTACGCATGGTGCCAGCCTGCATACAACACCCAGGAAAACTTGAGTTCTCTTGTTCCTTGACTATGCAGGGTGCTCCTCTAAACAGCAGGCACTCAGAAAAAGAGAAAGGAAGGAAGTCAGTCTCCGTAGCTCCTCTACAATGTGCCAAGCCTGGTACCTGAGCCATTTTCCTGAAGGAAATGGCGGCCATTTCTACTTAGGCACGTTCCTGAAGCACGTGCCAGTCAGGAACTCACAGCAAGCGTTTCATTAACCATTAATTAATGCTTGTCAAAGTGCTGCGTGTGTGAGAAGAGGAAAGCTCTGACATATGGGCAGCTATAGACTGATAGAGCCAACATGGACTTATGAGGATGTGTTTCGTATTTATGTGCTTCAGAAAAGAGAGCAGAAAACTGGATTAAAATTTTGAAAGTTGAAAAAAATGTTTTCCTCAGGCTACCCCAGAGCGTGTTGAAATAAAAGACAATTAAGAGTGCGTGCTAATTTTTGAGATATGTGCTAATCATTCAGACATGCCCATAGCTAATGGGACTAAGGTAAGCACAGAATTGCATGGGTCAAGGAAAGGGGATTCTTGCTATATGGGGCCTCTCAGCACATTACTGTAGGAAATCTCTTTGGCTTCAGTGTTGGGAAGCCCTCTAGATTTTTATCATTGTTTGCAATGAAAAATTCCAAAAAAATACAAAAGTATAGAATAGCACAATGAATCACATGTATCCATTGATCAGCTTCATTAATTTTAAATATGAGGCATATCTTATTCCATTTAAACCACTGTCATTTTTTCTTCCAAATTTACTTTGAAGAAGACCCCAGAGATGATCGTGCTTCATCCACAAATGTGTTGATCCTAAAAAGTAATACACTGACCACACCTAAAGAATGATGATAATTCCTTAGGATCTTCAGATATACAGTCAGTGTTTAAGCACCAATCAGCTGAGTGTTCTTTTGCTCAATCCAGAAAGAAATCAGAAACCGGCACAGTGCAGCTCCCTTGATGTTAGCTGCTCTGGGCTTTGAGAGTTGGGTCTTTCTACCCTGAGTGTTACAGCTCTTAGCGTCATGACCATTGGTGGCTCCCAGTCACTCCTACCAGATCCTCACTGGCTGAGGCTCGTGACCCTCTTGGTGACTCCCTAGAACCTTTCCAAAAGCTTGCTCTGCCTCTCTGGGGCTCTCAAAATGTTACCACTGGTGTCTACCAGCCACGGCTGGTCACTGCTGGTGTCCACTGGTCTCTGCATCTGGTCTCTAGAACTCTTCAGGGCTAGTAGCCCCTAGTGTTATCAGCTACTTTTAGTTGCAAGCCACTCTGCCCACTCTACTTGAGACAAAAAGCATTAGAACACAACAGGACAACCCAAGTGGGACTTTATTTGGATTTGTGCTACAGCATGGTGGGGTGCACAGGAGGAGCCCTCCTTGACGGACCTGAGGAGCGTTGAGGAGCATTGCTTATATAGAGCAGAAGTAAGCTGGACATGGGCGGTTTCATCCATTTCAATGACCTATTTGACACTTTAAGAATAATGATGGGGGGGCAGAGTCATCTGGAGTTTATAGACAGTCATCAGGAGTGGTCACAGGGTGGTGCCATGAGGGATGTGTCCCTGTTTCAATTGGCTTTAGTCTATTGGCTCTCTCCTAGGGCCAGGTAGGATGTCTAGGATGCAGCAGTTGTCATGGCAACAGCTGGGGGAACTTTAGAGAAGCAGCTGCTTGACTGACAGCTTTCCATGAAAATGGTAGGAGATGAACTTGGGACAATGGCTGCCTTTGAGGACTCTCTCTAGGAGATCAAGCTGTGTTGATCATGACCGCTCAGGCTCAGGGTCTTGGGGAATATCCCCAATCTCTGCCCTATCTGGAGCAGGTTCCCAGCTGCTCCTCACAGGGGCAGCAGCAGCACCAGAGATGCCCGGAATAGGGTAGGGACATCACAGCTGTGAGCAGAGACATGGCTCTTGTCAGCATGGTCTGGAGGTAGACAATAAAGCAACCCCAGAGGTGGGGGAGACCCTGGATCTTTCACATGAGGCCACCTTAAGGAGACAACAGGGAGCAAGTAGAAAGATATGACAGCTACCAGTTGGTCACGGACACTTCTGTCTGTCATAAGGAAAGGGGAAGAGTCAGACCTCATGTCTTTTCTATCTCACTCAGATTTCCCAAAATTTCATGTAAGTGTTTTTATTGTAGCTGGTTAGGTATTTTGCATTTTGTTTAATAGTTGGCTTTTTAAAAACCCAAATCCAAAGAAGGTGTACGCCTTGCACTTGTTGCTGTATCCTTTATGATTCTTTTCATCAATAGTGCCCAGTTAAACTTGGGGGATTGTTTGGTTGGTTGATTGGTTGGTTAGTTGGTTGGTTGACACTGGGGATTAATCCTAGGACCTTCACAGTGAGCTACATCCTAAGCACTTTGTCTTGTTTTTATTTTGAGCCAGGTTCCTCTAAGTCATTAGGTTGCCCAAGCTGGGCTGAAAATTGCAATTCTATTACCTCAGCTTCCCTGAGTTCCTTGGTATTTTATTTGCAATTTATCTCTGAAAGAAAATGAGCCATTTGTTATGTGGAGTCTTCCACATGCTGGATTTCATTGATATGTCACTGGGGGTTGAAAATCTTGTGTTTCCCAGGCAGTTATAGCCAGAGTTAGAGGATGGGTAGGATTCAGATTAGATATTTGGCTGGAAGATTTCATAAATGGCATTTTGTACTTCCTTTTGCATCAAATCATAAGGCGTATGATATCTGTCCTTTTTCTTATGCTAAAATTGGTCTGTAGATTCACCCTGGTCAGCTGTCGTCAACCCAATCCATCCATTATAAATTTTTCTATGAGGTTTTTGTAATAGTCTTTGATGATTATCCCCTGGAGTACTTTTATAAACAACAAATTTTCATTAGCCAAATATGAAAATGTGTATATCTGTCCACAAGTTTTTATATATTTGTTTATTTTTACTTACAGTTTGTATGCAAAGTGCAGAATAAATTTTTTTCTTTTAGAAACTTGTTAGAAAGATTAGTTCCATAGCATCTTCTAATTTTGTTCATCAAGCTTTGTGCAGGTTTTTCTCACAGTATCATTATGAATTCATGGATTTCAACATATTTAATATGTTTCAATTCATTGAAGTTATTAATCTTTACTAATAATTCCAGTGTCCATTTCTTAAGATAAGTGGGAGTCAATTCAAGTTGTTTCTTGAGTCCTTTAGATAGGACCCGAATGATTTTCAATGACTTCCTGACTTTCAGGATGGAAGTCTCAGGCTTATATATTGTACATTTGGTATCAAAGACTTGAAACCGGCCATTTCTCCAAAAGCCCTCATTCTTTTTTATAAGAATTGGGGTTTAGAGACTGTAGTCTCAACAAGTGCAATGATCATTTGCCCTGAACTGGTAATTTTTCAGCTCTCTTCAGTGGACACTTAGAAAAATGTGTAACTGTTAAAGCATTGTTTATAGCATTCAGATTGATATTTCCAATTCAAATTTAAGACTACAGGTTTTGATGCAATTTCCTTGGCACAATACTTGTATCTCCTCTCACTGAAAATATTGAGTCCTAGCAGAATTGAGATAACATAATTTCCTTTACCCTAATACATACCTATATATATATATATATATAGGTATGTATATATAGGCACACACCTAAATGTGCATATATTGGGTTAGAATAATAATCACACTATGGTTACTCACAGCAGTTTAAAACTATTTTATTGTTCTTTCTGTTCTTAGGATATAGCCCATAAGGAGTATACTACTATTGAATCATTGTTTTGAAATCACTTGAAATAACTTTTCTCTCTTTTATAAAACCAACAACTCAATCCAGAGTTATTCAAGTCATTTTACCTCTCACTACTAAGACTTAATCTTGTTTATAATTACAAATATGGTACAGTATCATATCTATACAGATATATGATTCTAAAATTAAATCTAAATAAAATACTTCCTAAGAAGTTTATTTTCCATCTTTATCCTTCACATTCTATTTTCTCCCAAACCCTGGAGAAAAGCCATTCTTACTACTGTTATGCTTTATTTTTCCATTAGTTTGTACATATTTTTTTTGCGGGAGTACTTGGAATTGAACTCAGGACCTTGTGCTTACCAGGCAGGCACTTGTGCTTCTGAGCTATATCCCCAGCCCTAGTCTGTAAATATGAAATACGAGCAAAAATATATATTTGCATCTTCCCTTGTCTTAGATAAATGGTGGCATAATTTGTACACTGTCATAGCTATGTAAATACAAAATTAATGTATAAGATTTTGGTGTGTTTCTTTTTTTTATTAATTAAATTTATTGGTATATTTTAGTTATATATATATAATGATCATATTCATCATAGGGAATTTGTACCCATACATTATATATTTTTTTATTCCTCTTTTTTCCCTATCCCCTCTCCTCCCTCTGTGTTTTCTTTATTTATGCAATGATCATAACAACAAAAAACAATGGTGTATGAGCTTAGTCATGAATGAGACTGTACCAAAGTGACAGTAGTTACCTCTGAGTAAAAAGACCGCAGGGGTTTTCATTTCTTTTTACAGGCTTTTCAGTATCTCCTTACAATGAACAGGGAAACCATTGTAATCTGAATAAAAATATTCATTTGTTTGTTTGTTTGTTTTTGTGGTGCTGGAGACAAAACCTAGGGTCTTGTGCATCCTCGGCAAGTACTCTACCAACAAGCCACATCTTTAGCCCCCAAAATGCTATTTTAAAACCAGCCCTGAGACACTGTCTGTGACCCCTGTGGTAAAGTCCAATGTCTATCAGAAGATACGTAAGCTCATCATTATCCAGACCTTGCTCACCCGAGCCAATGCTCTTGCAGCCTCCTCTATTGTATGTAGCCCAAGGCTGGACAAAACTACTCTTAGCTGTCTTCAAACAGCAAAGCTCACCCTGCCCTCTGGTATTTGCCCCACTCCACATGCCCCTTCCTGACTTCTCTCAAGTTCTTCTGCTGGAACACCTCCTCCCCTTCCCCAGGCAGCCTAGTGGGTCAGGTACCCTGAGCACAGCTTCATCACTGCATTCATCACAGCCTGTTCTATTTTCTAATTGCTTGTCTTTCTCACTCCTTGGATGCTGAGTTTCCCCAAGGCAGCACCTAGAATGTGCTCCAAAACTATGGCTTATGGTGATAATGAATGGAACCCATCTCCCACGTGTTGCAGGTATCTAATTCGCTCTTCTCATTGAATCCTAACCAAGATTCTCACTCTTCTTTTTCCAATACGGAGAATGAAGTCCAAAGAGTTTAGGAATCTGGATCACCCTCAACAACCTCCTACACATAGTGCAAACAATAACTAAATAAAAGTGTATACATACTGCATGGCCATTTCTGCAAAGATGAAACTAGGAGAAGATCTGATCTAAGTATCTGGATAAATTAAATTAAAAGGCACCTTCAAGGATGGGATTGGGAGTGAAAATAGGAAGAGGTTGTTTATTGTTCCTTTTCCTTTTTGTTCTGACTTGTTTCCAGTGGCTACAGAGAGTGATTAAATTCATCTGCATCGAAACCCCATGAGAATTTTTATAGGATGAACCAAAACAGAATAATGAAGTGAAACTTCTGAGGCACAAAGACAGACTCAGATGGGAAGGATGATTTCTCTGTGCTTCTTGGCCTTTATAGGATGAGCGATGATGAGTTCTGAGAAAATGCATTATTGATGTGATGTAATAAGGCGAGCTTTCTTTCCCACTTTTCAAATAATGATTTATTTTATATTAACCATACTATGAAACATTGCCACTAAAGGTGGTTTTTCAGCACAAGTGAATTGTATTTGATTTCATACCCAGCCTTTTTCATCTACTGCAGTAGCCTTCATATTTTGTCAATGAGGTTTTATTCATGTTATTATTCGATTTCTTATTCAGCATGGAATCAATGGATTCAGGATATTTTTATTTCTTCAATCATACCCTTTGTTTTCTACCTTTAATTTTCTTCAGTTTCCAAGTAATTTCTGGTTAATTCCTGCTTGACTCCATATTTCATTTCCTTCTACAAAACATAATAATTTTTCATTGCACTACAGTTGAAAAAAATAGATAGGTTTAAAAATAATTAAATATTTTGTTTTTTTTTAAAAAGGTAGCCTGAATTTAATGTCTTGAAAAATATTAAAATCCACAGCCTCACTCTCTTGTTGTACAGGCAGATTCTGATTTCATACCAGGTTGTTACTGAAATACCAGGACAAACAAACTCAAAATCCAAATGAAGGGATTTTTGTTTGAAAACAAATTATATAAGAAAACTTAATTAAGGCTTGATAGAAAATTTATGAATCCAAATTACACAAGTATTAGTGTTCTTCCCCAGCTACATTTGGTAATGATTTATTTGCTTTCTACTTAGCATTCAATTGATACTTCAAATGCACACTTGTAGGTGCTTACCTCTTTTCTTCCCTTCTATAATGGAAAGTGTCCTTGTGCCCTGCACTGTATTTGACATGGTCCCTGATCTCACAGAGCTGGTGGCCTAGAAGAAGAAGATGAAATCACACTCATGAGTGCACAATTGGAAACGAGATGAGTTTCCTAAGGAAGAACACAGGGACAGGAGATTCTGGGACGTCCAGCTGAGACCTAATGATGACACAATCTTGTCCTATCCTGCCTCACCCCAAGGTTCACTCCTTACAGTCAGACACATGCTCCTTTAAACCCTTAAACTGTTGGACCTGGTACGTCTGTGGGTTTCCTGCCCTGCCTGCAATCATACCTCCACATATTCACTATTAAACGCTTGAGGCGAAAAATTTGCCAGACCTATCCGGGCCTGAATTTGAAATTTCAAGGCTGTGTCTAGTGAGAGTCTTCTGCTTCGAGCCTTGACAGTGCATGCCCCATATTTGCATATTGCAAATATGAATTTTCAGTGGCAGTGGCTGCCCACCTCTTAGCACTTCATGTAGAGCGTGTGGTCCAAAGTGTTGGAGTATCCACAGCCAGGAGGTGGGCAATGCAAGGGTGTCTACATCGGGTGCGAGCATCAAGAGTAGGTGTTCCTGGCCATTTCTGGCTGCTTTCACTATTGCTCATAGGTAAATCCCTTTTACACCTTCATACACACACACACACACACACACGCAGATGTGCAACTTTCAAAAACTGTACACACTTAATTATAAAGTTTAGCAAAAGAGTGATAAAGCAAGGTGCTAGAGTCCACTGAGGCAAAGTTTAAGAAAGGGAAGGAACTGGATATGTAAGAGAAGAAAATGACATCCTGACAAATGTATGAGGAGGACATTGCCCTTGGGCGGAATTGATTGGCTGAAAGTTCAGTAAGCTCCCTTTAGGTGCCGTATAACTGCACATGGGGTAAGTAGCCTCTTGCAGAATTACTGAAAAATACAACTCAAAGCTTGTCCAAGGTCACCTGTCTTTTAAGCAATGGAGTCAAAATCTATTCTTTTCATATCATCATTTGGGAAGAAAATGTTGAAATTAAATACAAGATGAAAAATCAACAGAGTTCTGTTGTGATGGTGAGAAAGGAAACCAATTATTTCCAGGCTAAAATAAAGGCCTGTAGAATACTTTACATTTATCCAGGTCTCTAGCTGGTAATCTGTGATTTAAAATCTGGATGGATGGGTGATGATTTCAGGTTTTTCCTCAAAGATATCCTGTGGCCTGCTCCTTAGCTCAGCCCTCTCTTTTTCTAGCTTTCATACTGATTTCCATAATACCATGCACTACATGTTTAACAAATCCTGTTTATTGTCTTGGTTAGTCTATTTCCTCAATGAATATTGTGATCGACAGATGTCATATCAACGTATTATCAGTGAAGGGGAATTTGTAGGAAAGAAACATAGGTAAATAGCAGCTTCCAAGATACTTGTGTATCTACAGAGAGTGTTTCACGGCAGCATTTATGGTGCTGTGTGCCTATACTATTGTTGCCATTGTACATATGGATAAACAGACTCCAAGTCAAGGTCTTGTGGCTCACGTAACCCGGAGAGGATTTGGCAGGAAGTCATTGGTTTGTAATATGTAAATCTGCTCTACTGGGAGGAGGGTAGAATTTATAATGATATTCAAGAGCAGTGCCACCAAATGACACAATTAGGGGATCCGTTTCACATCTTTCCACTCCAGGCACCAGAATATGCAGAACTCTGATCCCACAGAGTGCAGTTGCCAGAGCAACTGCAAACAGTAGAAGGGTGGTGAGCAGTCACAGTATTACCGCCTTTCCTGAAGATAAGGGGCATTAGCTAAGAACTACGGAAGACACAATGAGGCTAAAAGAGGACATTTCTTCTCAGTGTAAGGGACAAAACCAATGAGGCACAGAAAGAAATAGAATTGGAGCCAGGCACAGTGACACACATCTGTAATTCCAGCACTCTAGGAGATTGAGGCAGGAGTATCATGAGCTCAAGCCCAGCCTGGGCAACTTAGCAAGATCCAATCTTAAAATAATTTTATTTTTAAAAAATGGCCAGGGATGTAGTTCAGTGTAAAGGTCCTGGGTTCAATCCCCAAGAGAAGGGAAGAAAGGAAGAAAGGAAGGAAGGAAGGAAGAGGGGGAGCAATATGGAGGGGAGGAGGGAAAGGGAGGGGAAGGGAGAGGAAGGAAGAGAATAAAATGGAATCAAACTCCACCAAAATTGGACCATTTGGCACCAGTCACACAGTGAGCAGAGTAGAGACATTAATATGAAAACCTCTTGCATAGCCTTTAGAGATAATTGAATATAACCACTTTTCTGATCAGTTTTACATGGTTCTCACAACAGAATAAGGCTGACCCTTCCGATCTACAAATCTAATTCTGATCTACATAAGGTCCCACATTAAAGTATTCCTTCCACATACTGTATTACACCTTTCACTGGGTGCTCAACTAACAAAAGATTTCCTACTAGATGGCCACCAGGGCCCTACCCTGGCTTTGTTCCCATTATGACTAGGTGAGCAGACTGCAGCTAGTGAATTGGGTAGGGCTGAGAAGAGACGATTTTAATGGGAAGGAAACGGAAGGGAGAAGTGGGGAGGTGGCCATTGTTGTGCTGGGGAAGGAAACAAAGCTGGTGTCCAGGGATCAGACTGGGAAAAGGTGACTTTGAAGAACAAAAACACCTAACAGAAAGTTTTTTATTTATTTTCTGTGGAATGTCTGGCATAAATGCCCTGCTCTGCCCCTTAGGACTCATCAGTAAAGTTTGAGTTGTTCCACGGTGCTTTTCCATTAAAGGATTCTTAGAGAATTAGTCAAGTGCTAGGCCACATATCTGGGTTCGTGCTGGACAAAGACAGATGCAGAAACATGAGAAGATGCCTGGCTGACCTGTGGGAGGCATTTCCCTGAGGCATCTCCCTCTTCAGTCTTGGTCAACATTCCAATGTCCTAGAAATGGCGGTGAAGAAGAGAAGAAGAAAGAAAAAGAAGAAAAAGAAGGACAAGAGACAGAGATAGAAAGAAAGGAGGGAGGGAGGAAATGAGTAGTTGAGCCATAGGGTTGTTTTGTTTCTTTTTGGATATGCAGAGTTCCGGAATTGAACCTAAGCATCTCTAACCATAAAATCCTGCATTTCCTCCTAAAGTCTAAGCACATGAGAAAATTCTCATTTCTAAAAGTCAGCCCACTGCAAGACTTCAAACCATGCTCAGAAACCATGCTCTGCTTACAGAGAGCAGAGTACATGCATTAACCAGCTTTTAGTCACTATAATAAAACACCCCAGACAATCAACTTATAAAGAGAAAAGGGTTATTTTGACCCACAGTTTTGGATGTTCCAATCTATGGTCCATAGGTTCCATTGTGTTGGGCTCTAAAAAAATAATACATGGCAGAATTGTGTGGCACAACGAAGTGCTCACTTCATCAGCCAGGAACTAAAGAGGAGGAAGATGGACCAGATCCCCTTCAAGGACATAACCCCAATGACCCACAAGCCTCCCACTGGGTCCCTCCTCCTACAGGTTCATACCACTTTCCAATACAACCACTCTGAGGACCCAGCCCTCAGCACATGGACTTTGGTGGTACATTCGTTATCCAAACCATACTACAGAAGAAACTTTAATGGCCAGTGAAAACACCCAAACTCCCAGAAAGACTTTCCCTGCCTCCCACCAAAAAGATCCACAGTGCCAGTCAAACACCACTTTCTGTAAAAGTCTATTCTGTATCATTTTCTGTTGTAGCTTGTCTCCTTCTGGATTTACATTTGTCTTCCTTTTCAAAAAGCCAAACTCTTGGGCCAGTGAGATGGCTCAGTGGTGTAAGCGCCTGCCCAGCAAGTGCGAGGGCCCGAGTTCAACTCCCGGAACCCACATACAAAAAATGGGCTGGTGATATCGCTCAGTGGCACGGGCGCCTGCTGGCGCTCGAGGTCCTGAGGTCGACCCCCCGGTACCCAGAAAAAAAAAAAGCCAAACACTTTTCCATTTTTAAGTCTCTGCTGAAGTCATCCCACCCATATCAAAAAGAGTGGCCTACTCCCTTCTAATTTCCTTCTCTTTGCTTGCATGTCTATTTCCTGCCTCCTGGTCTAGGTCATCATCAGCCATCTGTGCAAGCCCCTTACAGACTCAGCATAGTGGGGGACCTAAACAGGAGTGTCTGTAGCATTACTCACAGAGAATCTAAATAATTTCGTTTAACAAAGTGTTCCCTCTAGAGGTTTCTCGTGGAAGACAGGGAAAATCACATTGCAATGACCTGACACTGAATTCATGCACTGCCAATCCTGGCTATATAATAAATTGCTCCTGTGAATGCCAAGGCCTGATGCAGAAGCTGCCTACACAACCAGATATATGTTTCTGTCATACACAACAGGAAAATATCCTATTGACCTTGTTTCATGCACCTCAAGGGCCATGTGCCAACCAGAGCCTGTGTATCAACAACCAGAGCCACACGCTTTTGAGGTGAGTCATAAGCTCGGGTGGGCACATTCCAGAAACCCTGTGCTTACTCTGGAAGGTGCACATGGGGAGGTGTCATGTGGTCAGCCACATGGTGGCCAAAGCTTTCCTTGCCTGGAAGAAACCACAACTCCAACAGATACCAAGGTGCTCAGGCTCATGGGTAGCAGACTGGACTCTGGAAATACAGCCCCTACCTCTTCCTGACACTTTGATTGACACAGGAAAGAATCCTTCTTCCTGAAAAGTCCACATGGAAATAGAAGAGCCGCGTGGTGAATAATGAGTCCCACCAATGGTAATGATCTCCATTTATTCTGTGAGCACTTACACACAAATGGAAACAAACATAAAATCACAAGACAGTTAATGTCCTTCACCTTATCTGTTATTGCCAACATTATTCTTCAGAGCCACACACTCTCTTCCTTTAAAAGGCCCCAAAGTGCTTCTCAGATGGTGTCTGGACACAGGCATCCCTAACCGAGGAGCGATATTGCTGAGCGGTGAACACTGTCCCTGCTTCAACAGCTCCTCCAAGCTCAGCATCATTTGATTGTGAGGGAGGAAAAATGGAAGTGGAGGAGGTAGCCTGGAGAGGGAGATGGACAAGCAGAGATAAAGGAAGACAGAGGAAGCCGGGCAAAAAGACAATAAAGAGATAGAGCTAGGGAGAGAAATAAATAAGAATCAGAGGTGTGAACTGAAACAGAATGAGGTACAGAAGGTCACACATGGCCTGGCAGAGCAGACAGACAGAGAGTAAAAGACCACTCAGGCTGGTCCAAGATGGCGTGTCCCAGGGCCTCATCTGGGCTAAATGGCCCCTAAGACCATTTTTCTCCCAAACGCCACTTGCTCTGCTGCCTGGCTATACTTCCTCCCCTCCTCCCTCCCTTCTAAAACATGGTACCCCAGTGGGACCCAGTCTGCGAGAGAAGCAGCAAGAACAGGCTTCTCAGAATGACAGGAAGAGACAGGTTAGAGAAAAGAGAGCACAGGACAAATCCCTGGGGAGAAGAAAAGAAAGAGTAGTAAGACAGGTGTGTGTCAGAGGTGAGGTTAGTGACCCTGGGAAGAACAGTCACATTCTCGAGGAAAGCAGAGGGATGGGAATGGACGTGGGGCATCTATTGCAGTGGTGTTGGGAGAGATTTCCTGAGAGGTGCGGTGGGGCTTTTGCATCCTCCTCTGTGCAGCTCTGGCGTCAGCCACCTGGGCACCTCTGAGTCCCTCAGCCTTTACGGCTGATCTCCTTTTTGAGTGATAGTTGCTCATGACTGGGAAATAGATGCTGAAGTCCACAGAACTCAAATGGCTTGATATTCTGCAACTTATATGGAAATGCTCACACAAACAATAATAAAACAAGAAGTAAAAATTGAAATCCTGCATTAAGAAAGAGAAATAAAGCAAATATTGCAAAATACTAATAATTCTTGACCATTGGTCAGACATAGAGGAAATCAGAACATTGATATTTCAATATTTCAGAATGTTTACGTTTTCATTTATAAGACCAAGCAACCCCTCACCTGGGTAATATGGAAAGAAAAAGAAATCAGTATGTCAAGAGATACCATATTCATTGCAGACCTACACACAATAGCCAAGACACAGAATCAAACTAAGTGCCCACCAAAACATGAATCCAAAGGAAATATGATTAGATAGATAGATAGATAGATAGATAGATAGATAGATAGATAGATAGATAACAGAGATGTGCCTAGAGGACATTATGTTAAATGAAATAAGTCAGAAACAGATAGATAAGTAGGGCATGTTCTCACTTATGTATGGAAGCTGAAAGAGTTTATCTCCTAAATGTAGAGTATGCTAGTGTTTATCAGAGGCCAGGAAGTGGATAGGGAGGAACAAGATTGATTAACAAGTAGATGGGGGCCATTGGATATGAGGAATAACATCTAATGTTCCATTGCATGTAGCACAACTACGGTTGACAATAACCAATCATATATTTCAAAGTAGCTGGTGGAGAGGATTGTGAAAGTTCCCAACATAAAGAAATGATAAATGTGCAAAGCAATGGGTATGACAATTACCCTGATTTAGTCACCATACATTATAAGTTGTACTGTATTGAAAAGTTACACTACATCCCACAAATATGTGCAATTATTATGTCAATTAAATTTTTTAAATGAATTTTTTTTATGTGGGTACTGGGAGTCGAACTCAGGACCTTGTGCTTGCCGGGCAGGCACTTATGCCGCTGAGCTATCTCACCGGCCCCTAAATGAATTTTTTTAAAGTTAGAATTTATATTTAAATTTAAAGCAAGAAAAGAGTGGGTCCAGCCCTTTTACAGGGGATGCTGGGAAACCCAGCACCCTCCCCTCTTTCTCCTTGGGTGTTGCTGACCTGGAATCCTCAGTGCCTCCACCAACCTGAGGACCCTGCAGCGTGGCTTTCACAGGGCACCTGCTGCTGTTCCCTTCTCCCCACCCCACAGGGACCCCGACAACCCCTCTTCCCTGACTCGGCCTAGTCCCCACCCACAGCATTGTGTGCCATCACTTTTAGTAAAAGCGATGCTAGGGAAATGATTAGGGGCAGCTTGTCCATCACTGAGCGCCAAGGGATGAATGAAAATCAAATATGGTCATCCCTGGGCATCCACACACAAAGAACTAGCATCAGGATGCCTGTGAATGCCCACAACCAGGCATGTTCCAGCCTCTCATCTACAATGGCCCAGTATTTGTATGTAAGCTACATACATCCTCCATGTATTTAAATTTTCTCTAGACTACTTCTAATACCTAACACAGTGTAAAATGTGGGGAGCAGCTGAATCTGAAGATGGATCTCACGTGCGGGGCTGGACCAAGGCTGATAGCGAGAACAAAGAGTGTCAGAAGTGAGCTACGTGAACAAGCTGCTCCAGTTCAGAGAACACCAAGCCCCTAGGCTACCATGCAGGCAGGTTGCTAGGCAGATGAGTGTCACGTGACATCAACCTGCCAAATGTATAAATAAACGCACTGTGGTGGTTGAGCAGTTCCTTTCCTTCCATCTGGAGAGAGGACTCCACCTGATCCCAGCTTTCTGTATCTTGTCTTCATTTCTTCACCTTCTCGCCACCCTTCATGGTCCTCAACCCAGGAAGTTTGAGAGCTGCTCGGGATGCAGCAGTAAAACCTATGTAAATAGTTGTTAGACTGTACTGTTTCAGATATAATGACAAGGGAAATAAAGGTCTGCACATGCTCAGTACAGACATAATTTTTCCCCAAATATTTCCAAACCACTGTTTGTGGAATCTACAAATATGGACCCCAAATGTATTTTAAAATCAAAACTTAAAAAAAAAAACTCAGTTTGTGTATTCTGGGAAGCTGAGGCAGGGGGGTCACAAGTTGGAGTCCATCCTGGGTAACTTAGCAACTTAGAAGACTCTGCCTCAAAAAAAAAAAAAATTAAAGTAAAAAAGTCTGCAGATGGAGCTCAGTGCAAAGTCCCTGGGTTCAATCCCCAGCAACACACACACACACATACACACACACACACACACACACAATCTTCAATTTTCCCTTGTGGTATTAAAATGAATGCTATTCACTAACATCTTACAGTATGTTATTTAAGAGCTATCATTCTTTGGCAATATCACTAATAAAATGAGAAAAATGAAAGGTGGCCAATTTCTGGATTTAGAAGTCCCCTGGCCACCCCCACACCGAAAGATCCATTGAGTGTTTTTTATTGGCTTTTTGCTGAGCCTTCTCAAGACCCGGTCTCTGTCCCACTGCTTAATCAGTTCTGTTTCCTCCTCCACCCCTCCCTTTCTCTGTCCACACAAACCCTGAATCCAGCTCGATTTCCTATGCAGAGCCACCCAGGCCCCTCTATAGTCTGCACTCCACTCCTAGTCACTAGTTTGAGTGTCTGTTGCAAAAGCTGCCTGTCTTACACAGATATATCTATTCATTCATTTGGCGAAAGCAGAACCATTTGCCCCTCGAGAGCAATTATGCTAGCAGAAGCATCCATGGAGTGTTTGTTTTAAACAGTAATTTTTTAAACTCTGGCTACTCTAACCTGCAACTCTACCCAAGAACCCTATTTAAAATGTGACAGAACTCGGAAGCAATTTGTATGGGAACTCTGTCTCCAAAGCCTGCCACAGGAAAGCAGTCCTGTTAAAATGAGCTATTGGAGTATTCTGTCGTTGTATTTTCCTGGGTCACTGGCCTGAGAAAGGACAATTGAGAAAATGTAAAGAAGTCCACCTCCACTCCATTTTTCCAACTGCCATTAGTACTCTTGGCCCAGGCCTCCTGCTGACAGCTCTATTCAGTGCTGTGAGTTCTATTCAGTGTTTTTGGACCCAGCTTTCAATTCCCTCTCTTCCGGGAATCTCTGTAACCTGTACATTGTCCCTAGGGTTTTATTGTGTGTGAATTGGACTCTGTGACCTCTGTCCCTTATACTGTTTTCACCATCCCAAACTTTCTCAGCCACCCTCTAAGATCAGGATTCTTTCCCTGTCATTTCTTCCTCTACCACCCACAGATGTTTCTTACCCAAGAGTTTAGTTTCAATTCCTGACTTTGGCGGGGGGGCGGGGGGGGCTTCCCAGTCTTGTTTCTGAAAGTCTGGACCACCAGAAAGAACCAGAAAACTATTAATGATTGGTCCAAGATCAGCCACAGGCCTTCTTATTCTTTGCAAGGCTATGAAAAAGAAATTTCAGAACAATGAAAAGCAGAAATTTGTTCAATGGTCTCACTCTCCCATGCCCTACTAAAGGAAGTACCTGGTGATATTTAAATAGTCCCTGCACACAGACCCCTGCCTTCCTCAGACACAGAGCCATTGGCCCCAGAGCCACAAGAGATACCAGAGCCACCAAAACTCTACAAGAACCAAGTGCAACTCATACCAGGGCAGGAAAACTATCTCCAGCCTCTGACTATTTAATTCAGGCCGGAAGTTACTGTCCTAAAGTCTCCTTAACAAATTTGGATACCCTGAGATGAATCTCGTCTTAATTTTGGTAGAAACCTAAAAGCAAATAAAGCGTGATTTCTAAATGAGTGGAGTTTTAGCCTAGTGTTTACTTAAGTTACATTTCTCCTTCCTTGTTGGAATTCAGTCTATTTGAAGGGAGGGACCTAGAGCTTCTTGTGCATGGGCAATTGAAAAACACAGTACGTTTAATTTTTTTAAATTATTACAGTAAAAGACACATTGCCATTAATCTTTTCCCATCATTCTTGCCACTTTCTGAAGCAGTTCTGGAAGTCTGATTTTGTGAGTGTCTTTACTGGGTGTGATCAGAAACATAGTGAATGCAGCTGCTTGGAAAGTCAGGCTTGGAAAAACAAGACAGTATGTCCTCGTCCACCTCATTTACTAGATCTGGCACCAAGCAACTTCTGACTCTTCTCTGAGGTCAAAATGACCATGAAAGGGAAACATTTTGAATTGATTTAGGACATCAAGGCAGCCGTGACCATTTTTTAAATTTAAAAACACATTATATTTTCCTATCATATCTCATACTTTCCCAAAATATCTGCACTTCAGCCACATCCTATTAACTCCATCTACCTTGATGGAAGCAGCAGAGTCCTACAGCAATCTCACACCAGCATGCAGTACTATTCTAAGAACAAAGTACTATACGAACTATTCTCTTCAAAGCTTCCTCCTGCCCCATGCTCTTCCAGATGCACCCCTATCGCTGACCTCAGTGGCATCACAGGTCACCCCTCTGCTCATCCTGGGCTGGTCAGAATCCTTCCCAGGGACTGGCAGAACACGAGCTCAGGACAGACAGGCCTGGCCTCTCTGGAGATGAATTCAGTGCCACCAGCTACCGCTGTATCCACTGCAGATCTCAGCTTGCCTGCAGGAAGAGAGAATGAACCCAACCCATAAAACAGAAGCAAAGGTAAGTGACCCAGGGCACTGAAGTCCCCTTGTCAAGAGTCCTCACAAGGACCTTGGGCATGGCCTTCCCAAAGTTCTTCTCTAGTTTGTGTTCTTTCCTGAAGTTGGTTTTCACTTTTGGAACTACTTTAATTCCTCCAGTAAATATTTTTATGTTTGGATGGACTCATTGGCTTTCGATCACCTGGCTCAAAGAAGCCTAACTAACCAATGGTCCATTATTTATTTATCTTGATCACTGATATAATTACAAGGTGCCAGGAATTGTGTCAGGATTTGAAGAATTGAGAATAAATAGGATATCTCCATCCTTGAGATATCAGAATCCAAGGGGAAAGAGCAGGTGGGCAGCTCTCCTTCCTCCAAGTTCTGAATTCCTGGATTCTCAGTTTGCATCCCATTGCTCCCTCACACTCTTTACCATGAGGGGTGATACCTGCCCTCTCCCCACTTACAGTCCCACTATCTAATGAAACCCCAAAGGTGTACAATGGGTAAACATGATGTATAAAGATAATAACAATAATACTGCCTTCTGATTTCAAAGCCCTTTCAAACAATCTCAAATGTCAAAAATATCTAAGAAAGGGACTTTTATAGTAAAAACACTGATGTTTAATAGATATCACAGACAAGTAAAAGCATCCTGTAAAGCCTTCAGCATCCTTTCCTTTTCTTTTCTAATCTTAATTTGGCTTCCTAACTAGCTTTCTTACTGGGAAAAGAATGAGCTAGTGGTGGGGAACTGAGGAGAAGAGAATCTAGTGAAATTATCTGGTAACTTGTTAGTATTTGTTGAAAATCAGATTAATTCCTTGCTGCTGAAGGAGAGTCTCAGGTATCCTTGGCTTCAGGTACCCAAAGTCCTGATCCTCCAATAGTGAGCTGCCAAGCAAAGTTCTGAATCTGCAAAACTCAGGCCTCATGTATTCATTCATTCTAAAACTCTACTGCATGTCACTGGTGTGCCAAGCATGACAATCGCACTGTCCCCTCTCAGGAGTCTACAGCCTAGTACAATGGTTCTCAAATTGAGAACCCTGGAGTGCCCTGGAGTCACCTGGAGAGCTGTAAATACTGGTTCCCTGTCCCCTTGTCCACTTCTAGGTGACTCTAATGTCCAGCCATGGTGGAGAGCCATTGGTCTAAGGGGAGAGGAGGAAGAATGAGGAGGAAACTAAGGAAAGATCTAAGCATGTGACAAAATGGGATTAGATGAGACCTCTGCCCAGACTTAGGAGACCACAAGAGAATTCCTGTAGGAGCACATCTCCGCTGAGAACTGACAGATCACGACAGTGAGCCAGGTGATGTTGGGAAGACAGGAGAAGAAAGTTTGAGCCCAAAATAACAGTAAGGAAATGCCAGGAAGAGACAGAAATCCTGCTATGTTGGAGCACACACAGTTGCCTTAGAGCAAAGGAGAGACGGGAGGCTATGAAAGTTGAGCTTGGAGAGACTGACAAAGATCAAAACAGAAAAGCAGAAATTTTGAGATGTAATCCTGAAGGCAATTGTCTGCAGCAGGAGGATAGAAATGGCCACATGTGTAACAGACAGAGTGATCACCCCTTTTTCTCCTTCACTTGCTATAATGACTCTCAGGGGCATGCCTGCAAGTGGGACCAGCCTGGTCACGGCATGGTAAGTGTGTTGTATCATATCTTATCTTATGGTATCGTATTATATTGTATTGTATTTGTGACTTACGATTTCCCCTTTGAGACTTTGTCTATACCTAGTCCTTGTGTTTGATATATTTACTTGCTTCTTTTTTTTCCCTGGGAGATCAAAGCAGCTGCATCTTCTCATTAATCTTCACTCACCATCCCTGGAGGAGGTAGCAAAGTAAATCATATTAGGGAAATTTTGAAACACTTAAAGTTTGAAAGATTTGCCAAAAACTCGGTGTGATAAGCTAAGAAAATGCCAAGTTCTGAGCTGCCTTTTTCTCCCCTGATCCGAGGCTCCAATTCATCTGCAAGATGACATTGGCCAGAAGAACAGGTCAGCTTGGAGTGACTCTGCAGAGCACAGCAGAGCAGCACTGAGCTTCAAGTGAACCTGAACTGAGAAAAAAAAATCAGACAAGAACGAAATTGCTTTTTGCTCTGGGAAACTTTTCCAATTTCAGTTCCAGGAGAAATAGTTAATTCATGATCTGAGCTGTGAGGGAAATTGTTGCACTCCATCCCAAAGAGAAAGGATCTGGCCAACTCTCCCCTGCGAATGAAAACTGTGGGCTATTTTACATGTGCCCTCATGGGGGTGAATTTAGATATTGCTTATCTAATGCTAAAATGCCTTGCATTTGACTTGACCTGGTAGATTTTTGCTAGCTCAGCAACAACTCCTTGGAGCTTGCTCATTTATTCAGTTTTGAACCAGTCAACTGTGTTTTCCAACAAACTGCCAACCCTTATACTCCCAGATCAGATTTTCTGCTAGTTCTTGCCATAAGTTACCTCTCACTTGATCACTTCCAAAAAAAGATTCGAGTTCATCTTTCAATTCCAGCTCAGTCCACTGCCTGAACTCAAAGAAGTCAGAGTATGGATTAGACCGGCACCTCTCAAATTGTGATGTACCCCAAAATAACCTGTGGATCTTGTTTACATGCAGACTATGATTCTGGGGGAGGCCCCAGATTCTGCATTTCCAACACAATCCCAAGCAATGCTAAGACCCTAACTCGTGAGCCACACTTTTCTCTACCTGTCCTGAAGCTCTGAGATGATCGCTCCTCTCAAAACTTTCTCCCCCTCATCAACCTGCTTTGATATCCTTCATCTGAGTCTGAAAGGCCTTTGCCCTTCCAGAATCTCCTTTAACAACGCTCTTCTCAGAGGATTAATATTTGATGCTCTCTTTCAGCTGAAAGTACCAGGGAGTAGGTTTCAATTGGTTGATATCCAACCAAAATGGAATAAGTTAGGACTGCAGATTCTAAAAAAAGATGAAGTCAGCAGGGAACAAAGAAAAGGACCTCTGGGTGACATTATCCTCTAGTGACGAAAAGTCAAAAACAAAACATGAAGAGTCTCAGAGAAATTGCAAACCAGAGGCCGTCACCTAGAACATGCTGGAGGGTTACAACTGAGGCCCTAAATCCCACTTTTTCCCAGGACTGGAGGAAAATTATAAAATTCTGCATCTGCCTCCTAATCTGTAAAATGGAAATGGCACTACCTAGCCCATCCCACCCCAAGTTATTGTGAGGGTTAAAAATGTGATATTTGGGGCCGGTGAGATGGCTCAGCAGCATAAGCGCCTGCCTGGCAAGTGTGAGGTCCTGAGTTCGAATCCCGGAACCCACATACCAAAAAAAGGCTGGTGATATCGCTCAGTGGCACAGGCGCCTGCTGGCAGGCAAGCGAGGTCCTGAGTTTGACCCCCAGTACCCACAAAAAAAAAAAAAAAGTGATATTTGCTCTTAGGCACGGCCAAGAATGGTACCTCTAATTGTTACTCAAAATAGAGTCAAAATTCATTTCATACCTGTAACATTTTCAAGATTCCAATTAGCAAGAGTTTGGGAATAAAGATAATTACAGTTCATCACACAATTTTCCAGCCTGTTCTTTGTTACAGCCCTCTTATACCTTGTGTTCTGTGGTGGTCTTCTTCCTCTCTTTTCTTCAATCCTGGTCTGGTCTAATTTACTTTTAAGGATTTCCCTTAAGAAAATGTCTTATTCTGGAAGAAAAAAAAGCACCAGCAGTTATCACAGATCCCCAATAGGATACTTAATTAACTAGAAGGCAGTACTAGAAATTGATTACTTCACTTGCTCGTAGCTGGCCTGGGGCATATCAATGTTCTTACCTTTGGTTTCTGTTCTGCAAAGTGGGAGCAGCAACAGCTGTCTCCTAGAGTCACTGTGAGGGTCCATGGGACATTTTATACGGCCTCCATCGCTGTAAACCATAGTTCCCCTTTGCCTCAGACCTCTCAGTACTGTGCCTTGCATCTAACAAACACATTCCTTAGGAGCAAATACCTCAAGCTAGAGATTGAATCTAGCCTTATGTCCTCACACTTTTCCAAACTTGAAATCCTCCCATTCTTTTAATCCTTGTCCAAGCTAATGCTGTCATTGTTCCCCAAACTGTAGGAGCCCCCCCAAAAAAACCTGATATTGGATAAGCTGAATCGAATGTGAAGTTTTAGAATGGTTCTTTTTAAATGCAGAACAAATTCCAGTTTACAAGGAGGCCAGCATTTCAGATACTCAGCCTCAGATGGAAGCTGCTCCCAAAAAATGGAGGTGTCAGGAATAACACATGGCAGGAGTATGATGAGGTCTGGAGAGGGGCTCCCCATTTTATCCTAGAATTTTAATAGCCCCAAGCCAAGAAGCAAAAGCAAAATTGCCAACATATGTTTTGTTTCTCATGAAATGATGTTTAATTTAGACCATGATGATGTTGCTAAAATCTCATTTAATATAAATTTTGCTTGCTTTATATGGGCTAACAGATGGGGCTTGAAAGCTATGGAGCAGAAGGACTATATAGAAAGTTATAAGTCATACTAGCAGGATGGCAGGCTCCATGTGTCTATATAGTTTGGGGAGCTATTTAAAAAATATAAAAACAATCAGGTTAATACATAGGGGTTTTAAGGTGAAGAAAATCATAATTTGAAAGTCTAAGGGATGTTTACCCGATTTTTTTTTAGACAGAAAACGAAATGTTAAGCTCTTACTGGGATAAAGAACTACATTTCAGTTCTTATCCTCTCTGGGACCTAGTTTTCTCACGCATAAAACAGAGCTTGGTTGGGGTTAGAGATGGGGAAGAGATTTCACTTAGCGCACTACTTCTACCCCATGCCAGCAGGTGCTGTAAGTCTGGCCTGAGAAGTCTGAGGCTGTGTGTTAGGTTTCGCCAGAGAAACAGAACCAATAGGGAGTGCGTGCGTGTGTGTTTGTGTGTGGGTGTGTGGGTGTGGGTGTGATTTTTTGTAAGGTCATGGTTCACATGATTATGAAGTTGAGAAGTCTCACCATCGGCTGTCTGCGAGCTGGAAACCTAGGAAAGCCAGCACTGTAGCTTGAAGGCCTGAGAGCTGGTGAGCTGATGGTAGAGATTCCAGTCTGAGTTGGAACCGCTGAAACCCAAGAACACCAAGAGCAGGAAATCCATGTCCAGCTCCTGCAGAGAGAAGGAGAATCCAACTTTCCTCTATCTTTGTGTTTTTTCAGGCCCTCAATAGGTTGAACAAAGCCCACTCATGTTAGAAAGGGCCATCTACTTTATTTTAGTCCTCTGGTTGAAATCATAATTTCTTCTCCCAGTCGCACCCAGATATAATGTCTAGTTAGATGTCTGGGCTTTACATGGCCCAATCAAGGCAGAGCATTCCAATTAAGCATAGTAAGCTCTATCCAGATGGGTGTCATAACAGATAATTAATAGAGTTATGTGTCACTTAACTACAGCAATATGTTCTGAGAAATGCACCATTAAGTGAATTTGCCATTGTGTGAACATCATGGAGTGTACTTACACAAACTAAAGTGACTGTGATGTCACTAGGTCATATAATAATTAGGGCCACCATCAAACACGCAGTCCATCATTGGCACAAACATTATGTGCTGCCCAACTGTATCTGTCTTGAGTCTAGGGTAGAGTTGGCTAGAGTTGTGCCAAACACTTGTCAGTCATGTGAATTAGATGGCCTTTTTGCATTCTTAATCGTCATTGAGTCTAATTTGCCCTGCACAAAATGAAGGGCACACAAAAAAGAGGAGCAGTAGAAGATTAGGGCCAAGGGGGCCAAGACACCTAGAGATAACCCAAGGGCATGGCTTTGGCTAGTAGCCTTCCTGAAAGTCAGTGCACCCTGTCACTGAAGGCCACATGCAAATTCAAGGTCAGCCAATTTGTATAAAACCAAGACCCTCAAAAATGTTTTTTTAAAGCAACAAAGATATAGGTCCTCACAATTCTCTGACTCTTTCAGCAACTATAATGGGTTGAATGGTGGCCCCCGAACTTGTGTACCCATTTCTAAACTCTCAGAAGCTGTGAATGTGACCTCATTTATAAAAAGTCTTTGCAGAAGTAATTAAGAGATTGGATCATTAAGAGATTTGGATCATTTAGGTGGACACTAAATCCAATGACAAATATATTTAGAAGAGGAAAGAAAGAGAAGAAGACATGAAGAGGAGGAGGGACTGGGACCATGGAGAGAGACTGGAGTAATGCAGCCAAGGACGCCCAGGGCACCGACAGACACCAGGACCTGGAGGAAACAAGGACAGGTGCTCCGATGGAGCATAATGCCAATAGCCTTAACTTTAGACATCCAGTCTCCAGAACTGTAGAGAATAAATTTTTGTTGTTTTAAGCCACCAAGTTTGAGACAATTTTTATGGAAGCTACAAGAAGCTAATCCAGTAACCTACAGCAAAACGGTAGTCATAGGGTGGCCCAAGCTGGGCCATGGGAGGAGTCACATTTGTGCAGAGAACACTGGCACAGGCTTCTCCTTCCTTCCCTCTCCCCTGCCCTTTAGGTGCCCTCCATACCCATGGTCTCTGCTGCAGCCCCAAGCAAGGAGCCCTGGCCTGCATTCTTCTGGACCTTGCACCCACCTGTTCCATCTTGGCCCTCAATGGGGACCTCGCCTAGGCTGCCCCTCCACACCCCTTAACCTTGGCCAAGCTCAACAGTGCAACTCAGCTACCAGCCTCATTGTTCATCACGATTCTATTTGCACAGAAAGTGCATGGCCCTATTAGAGAACGTACTGCCACACTGGAATTTCTCCCTTTGTTACCCAAGTAACAATGAACTGCAGCCAAAATATAGCCCAAACTCAGCAGCTGAAGAACAAAGCAGGGGAGGGTGGGCACCAGCAAACCAGCTCCCTCCTATGGTGTCTGACAAGGAAGCTTTCCTTTTCAATGTGCAGTAAGTAATGGGGGTCATTTCTAACATTTCATTTTTATGGCCTGAGAATTTCAACCTACAGGAACAAGAAGTCATAGGGAGAAGAAATCAAAATGAACATCCATTTGTTTTGATGTTGTTGCCTCTACCTTACCTTTTTCTAGTGATGGCTATTCACGGCACCTACCGTGGAAATCTGAATTTCATCATGTAGCAAACTCTGCCGCTTGGAAATTTGCACAATCCACCTTCACTTCTGACTTCATTCTTATTTATAGGAGACCTCATTAAGAAAAATTGAGCACGCTGTCTTGAGAGCACTTCCTCCCCCCCCCCCCACACCCCTATCACAGATCACAGCAGGGGACTAGATGGCATCAGCTTCAAATCTCTAGTTTTATGGTGGTAAGAAGAAAAAAATGTGAGAAGAAAAAAGTAGGTCATGGGCTCTGTTTACTATACATTATGTAATATGGTACGTGACTCTAGCCTACTCTTTACCATCTGTGTGATGAAGAGCTTTTTCATAAAACCTGGGAGGCATCCGCTTCTCCTTCTACAAAAGAAAGAATTACAGCTTCCTTGTATGATTCTAGTGGGAATCAACATGCCTACCTAGTCCAGAGCTCCCACATGTCAAGTCCTCAGTAAATATAAGCTACAGTGCTGTTATTGTGGTGGTTATTATAAACACTCTCCCCCAAATATATGCAATGGTTTGTTGTCATATAGCTCCTATCTCCCCTTCCTCCCTTTCTGCTTTCCCCTTGTTTCCCCATATAATAATTGAAGGTGATGTGAAGGTGGTAGCAGAAATATAAGCAAAACCTGTTGCTTGCTGGAGACCAAGGGTCTTAGCCATTTGAGTACTAAGAAGAGGGTTTGTCTGTCAACCACTGTGTTTAACTGTGTTTTATATTCTGCACCTAGAGCCATCATTAGACACACTTTTGCTTCCAGCCTAACTGGCTCTTGGTTTTGTCTGAAAAATTACCAACCTGTGCACCAAATATGCATCACCCCAAGAAGTCATCTTGCTTTCTGAATCATCAGACATGTGACTCCAAAATTGCCAGGTGCAGACAGCAGACAGCCCACGCTGCTGATTTCTCCCCACCAACAGGCATGATGCTGCCAGGCCAAGCACAGAGGAGGGTTCCTGTTGGTGCTGTGCCAGCCTCAAAGGCTGTCTGCTGAAAGCCACAGCCTGCTCTTCTTTTGTGTGCTGACTGCATGCAGCACTTTAAACCAGGGTACCTCTCCTTGCACCCCCTTCACCCCTCAGCTCTGACCAATTCAACTCTACACATGATTCTTCCCTCAACCACCCCCCAACTTCTGCCCTTGCCTCTCCATACAGCCTTAACTTTCCGCCACCTTACAGACTCGGCTCACAGCAAAAAGTCAGGTGATAAACTTTTCCTCTGGTCTCTGTAGGCAAACTTCAACCCCTCTGATTGTTCCCACTAATTTACCTCTGCTTGCTTAGGGGCAAGCTGCCCAGAGCCCACTGCTGGAAAACGTACATGCTCCCGAGGCAAGGTTCCAAGTTCCCTCTACAATTTCATCCCCCAACTTCCTCACTCTCCACCTTCAAGGCAGCCAATCTCTTAGAAATGCATCTGAGGAACTAATCACACTGCCATAGTGAGGACTGATGGGAAAGGAAGGCCTCCCCTCAGGACTGGTGACAGTAGAGGTGGACATTCCCTCCCCCTAAAAGACCTTCCTCAAGGTCCTCTATCAGCCAAGAAAGTGAGACTGCAACCTAGATGCCCTTCTCAAAAAGGAGTCATTTCAACTCAGGTCATCACTTACTGTATTAGTTGGCAAGGACCTGCCATAACAAAGTCTCAACGACTGGGTGGCTTGAGCAACAGAAATGTATTGTCCCACAGGCCTGAAAATGAGATGTCTAAAATGAAGGTGTGAACAGGGTTGGTTCCTTCGAGGGCAGTGAGAGACAATCGGTTCCCTTCCTCCCTGCCAGCTGTAGTCTCAGGAGCTGTTTGGCTTGTAGATGAGTTTCTTCTCCTTTGGTCCACACACCATCCCCCTCTGTGTGTTTCTATCTCTGGGTCCAAATTTGTGCTTTGTATTAGGATATCAGTCATACTTGGCAAAGGCCCCCCATAATGGCCTCATCTCAACTTGATCATCTACAAAGACCCTATTTCATAGGTACCGGGGAAAGGGTCCTAACATCTTGTGTGAGGATAAAATTCAACCTTTAACACTTGAACATAATATAGTCTATTCGTGTCGAGGATGCACTCCCCAAAAACTTCATACGATTTAAAATTTTATTCTACAAAATGAATTTTTCTAAAGTAAAAACAATAGCTGATGACAGGGTGAAAGAACTACTATCTCAAAATGTACTCATCTACAAATGTGTAGCATGTTTTTCCTTTAAGATAATTTTTCTATTCTATTCCAAGTATTTTCTCTAAAATTTCCTTTGGGGACTCACTGAAACTTTATTGTCTGGCCTACCTCAAGGAATTTTTTGGCTTGTATAATGGCATTTTATGTAACTTCCATTACAAAGTTACTGACTTTCAGATGTGATTTTCAGCACAAGCGCAGGCAATATGATTTAATGATATTTTGGATGATATTACATGCTATAAGATGTTTTAAATTTTTAAGTAGCAATGAATATTAAAATGGTACAAAGGTGACCAAAATCCCTTGCAGAAATTCTGAAACATATAAACATAAATTTGATCCACAAGCCACTGACCACGCTAGTCAGGTAGTTCCATTAACCTGCTAATGTTGGCACTGGCACCAGACAGGAGTGAGGAGACGGTGTACGGTCATAAGCCGCCTGCTTTGAAATTGTGTGATTTTATAACTTGGAAGATTTTCTCTTCAAATTTGAGCAGCCGGTTAGGAGTTTGTTAATATTTCAGGTCATACTGTTTGAAATTCACATAGTGCAATTTGCACTGAGTGCCACTACACTGTGTAAGGAGCCCTTTTCCTTCAGCAGGAAGAGTCATAAATAGAACTACACAAAGGAAGGGAGATGTCTTAGTTACTTTTCTCATTGCTGAGAAAAAATACCTGACACCCAAAGTTAAAGGGGAAAAGGTTTATTTTTCTCACAGTTTGTAGAGGTTTCAGTCTATAATCGTCTGGCTCCAAGACAGGGTGGCTCATGGCAGAGGGGCAACAGTGGCAGGGGCCATGGAAGGCAGCAAAAGCACCAAGAGAGGTGGAAGAGAGAAGGGGCAAGCCTCTCTCTGTCCCTTATATTATATGCAGGCTACCTGCCCTAGGGCAGGTGTAGCACTCACACCCTTAATCCCAGCATTGAACCATAAATTAATTACTAATTCTAGATTCAGCCACCTCTGAAAAGCCAGCCCCACATGACTGCATGGAGCTCTGAGGGGAAATCAAGACACAAATCATAACGGGATTTGGTGGTGCACACCTATAATGCCAGCACTCTTGGAGGCTGAGGTAAAAAGATCACAAGTTCAAGCCCAGCTTGGGCAACTTAGTGATTTGGCAAGATCCTGTGTCAAAATAAAAAATAAGAAAAAAGGCCAAGGTTGTAGCTCAATGCAAAGGCCCTTGGTTCAATCCCAGTACATACACACATACATGCATACATACATACATACAAACACACATAAACCTACCCAAAGGGAGCAAGGTAGAATAGATGGCAGCTATATGTGCATTTACAGAGACCAGCCTGTGTCAATTAAAATGTTCTGGGTGTTGGGCATGTCTCTGGTCCTTATTCTCTATATTACTCATTTCCTGGTCTTCTTTGCCTAGGTCTGAAATCTACTAACGAAAGAAATATTGCCTTTATTGTATGTTCTTTTGTCCTCCCCTGATCCCAGCCACCAAAATAGACCTGTCATCCCTGGCATAAGTTCTCAGCTCCTACAGCAAAGTGACCTAAAAGCAACACAGGGCAGTGAATATCCAGCAGTGTGGTATTGTGAGCGATCTGGTACGGGGAGTCCTGAATCTGACTTCTAGTCTTGACTCTGCCATCCATGAGTTATACTTCTTGAAATAATTTGTTTAATTTCTCTAGGCTACTATTTCCCCATAGTAAATGGTTTTGTATATTGTTTGTTAAACTGGTGGAATGCTAAGGGCAACACACTAAATACAAGATTCATCTCTTATAGAGAGAAGGTTGAGTCTTGATGAGGAACTCAAGTCCTGAGCCCTCTCGTTCTCCTCCCCACAAACTCTGTGACTTTCCTGAGACCCCAGATGGTGTGGAGGAGTCACCTGCACATAGAACAACTCAAGCTGCTCTGCCAGTTTGGTCGAATGTCCCAGCATGAATGGCCTCACACATCCTACTCGCCCTCACTTTCATCTGACCTTCACCTCAACTCCAGTAGGGAAGATAAGGCTGTCTTGGCAGGGTTATGTTGACCTTGACCTTGACTACTTTCCAGGTCCTGGACAGATTCATCTTTGGGCTGCTGGATGGAAGGGCCCTAGGTTGAAATCTATCTGTATTTTCTGAACCAAAGCCCACCATTTGATTCACAAGAGATCTGTGAATTTCGAAAGTAAAATAATCTGGAAAATAAGAAAGTCAAATAAGATTTAGTTAAGCTTCTAATTAATATCCTGAATCAAAAGTGAAGGTCACACATTTCCCCTTATTAGTGAGCAAGTCACGGGAATCCTCTCCTCCCCATTTCATACCATTTCCTACTGTTATTTCCATAGCCAAGCCCCATTTCTTCTTTCTAAAATCCTTTACTTTCTACATAAAAGAAGAAATTGTTTTTCAGATTCATAGAGAAACAAACAAAAAAGAGAATACATCTCTTCCTGTCTTTGGAATCTCAAGGTACAAAACATGTTCCTCTCACTGAGCAAAAGCTTATTTCACTGCATTTTCAGGAATGATGCTTCACAAAATGGTTTGGAGTTTTACCTTTTGGTTCCATGCTCAACACTGGATGAGTTTGTTTGTGTTTGATGGATCATTTCTCTATTTGTGAAGAAGAGAGGAAAGAAAGAAAGAAAGAAAGAAAGAAAGAAAGAAAGAAAGAAAGAAAGAAAGAAAGAAAGAAAGAAAGAAAGAAAGAAAGAAAGAAAGAGAAAGAAAGAGAGTGAGAGAAAGAAAGAAAGAAAGAAAGAAAGAAAGAAAGAAAGAAAGAAAGGAAGGAAGAAAGAAACCCATGCTCAAGTCTCCCTGCCTCAATAGCAATGGCAGCAATTGGTGTTAATAAAAGATAGCAGAGGGCCAGTGAGATAGCTCAGTGGCTTAAGCGCCTGCCCGGCAAGCGCGAGGGCCCGAGTTCAACTCCCGGAACCCACATACGAAAAAGGGGCCGGTGATATCGCTCAGCGGCACGGGCGCCTGCTGGCGCGCGAGGTCCTGAGGTCGACCCCCCGGTACCCACAAAAAAAAAAAAAAAAAAAAAAAAGATAGCAGAAAGCAAGCTGAGATCCCAACATCTGTGAGCCAGGTCTCCCAAGGATGTGATTCAAATCTTGCAGATGGAAAGTCGAAAGAAAAACAAAGCATTGTCTTGGAAAAGCATGGTGGGGGGCAAATATCTTCCCCCAAAATAGAAAATTTTTATAGGCATGTGTATCATTCTTCCCATTTTCTTAGGGAAACTGTTCAAAAAGTGTTGACAAAGTGATCAGCACCCATAATTATTTTACAGCCATTTGTCAATATTTTCTGTACTCACCCAAAAGGTCATTAGAATTCTGTACATCTTCTGCCTGCGTACCCACTTGTTTGCAAGAAAAAATCACTTATTACATATGAAGCCTTCTTGATTCAGACTGGTTTACTCACCTGCTGGCTTGAACAAAAGAAATAGAAACCATTATTCTTCACGCTCTGATGTTAGCTGGTGAACAGCTGCTCCATTAAATGGGCAGCAAGGAATTCTCTGGGCTTTGGCTCACCCACTCCCAGCTTCTCAAACCCAGTCATTACCTAAGAGGCCCCAGCTCTCTGCTGTGCTGTTTTCTTTATTTAAAACAGATAAATAGTGATTTTAGAAATAAGCAAGAGCTGCAGTACTAACACTCAAGGTGAATTTGGACTGTGGAATGATAGCTGTCAACCCTGTGACCTGCCCTTCGAATGATGAGCTGTTTATAGTTATTCATGATGCTAGAGTCTTATTAGGAGATGCTGGAGAATTGAGGGCCTTCTGTGGATTTCTTGATTTTTTTAATATTTAAAAATAGAGTGGTTTAAAGAGTAAATAAGATCCAAAATGTACAATAGATATGATGAATCAGAAAGAAACTGGTCAAAAGGAAAGAGAGTCTGGGATGGGGGAATGGGGAAAAGAAAGAAGGGAAAAGAAAAAAATTGTATTTATATATAAGATGGTTAAGATAGATACACTTATAATTTTGCTTAGTTCATTGAAGAGAAAGATTTATGCCAGTAATGTTTAAACAACTGAATGCTGATATCTTGTACCCTGAGAAACTAATTTAAAGATAACAATACATAATGTGTTAACCATTGTTACCTTCCTATTATGTTGTTTTGAAATTTTGTTCTTTTTTGTTTTATTTTGTTTTTTTCTTTTTCTTCTCTTTAAAATAAAATAAAAAAATAGAGTGGTTTATTAAAGGGCATCATTTAGGATTCATTTAACTATATGTTTCCTTATATGAGGTGTGATCAAAAAATAGAGTGTGTTTTTAAATTTTTAAAAGTGTACTGCAATAAAGGACACATTGCCATGAATCTCACTCAAAATACTCCCCTTTGCTTCAAACACACTTAACCCAACATTCTTCTTGCCCCTTTCTGAAGCAGTTCTGGAAGTCCTCCTTCCTTCGTATCTTTAGTTTCGCTCTCATAGCTGCCTTGATGTCCTGAATCAATTCAATGTTCATTTTGATGTTGGGGAAGATCCAGAAGTCACATGATGTCAGACCCAGTGAGTAAGGTGGGTGCAGACACACTGTCATGTTTTAAATTAGCCTGCGTTTCTGTTGGATGGCTCTCAGCAGCAGCATTCACGGTGATTTGATCATCTCTTGTATGTACATATTGGACCCTCAGTTTCCCTGGGTTCCACATGCGTGAATTCGACTGACTCTGGATCAAAAATATTTAGAGGAAATTGCATCTGTATTGAACATGTACAGACTCATTTTTCCTGAACCACTGCAGCATAACAATTATGTTACTTAGCATCTGTGTTGTATTAGGCACTAGAGGCAAAAGTGGAAGGAAGGATATGCATAGGTGATGTGCAAACATTACATAATTTTATGTAAGAAATTTGAGCATCCTCAGATTTTGTTACCCACTGTGGGAGGTGTCCTGGAACCTAACCCCTTAGATACTGAGGGAATTCTGTACTTAATCTCTGTGTAGTTTATCAATACAGTAGAAGCATCATGACCCATAATTAATAATGAGGAACATAAAAGTTCAGAACACATAGTCATTTAGACAGGCAGCACAACACAGTAGTCAAGTCAGAAAATTCTGAAGCCTGCCTGTATCTAAACCCTGGTAACCTGGGACAAATCATTTAATTTCTCCAAAGCCTCAGTTTCCCCATCTGTGAATGGTTAGGAGAAAAGTATATCTTCACGTGACTACTGTAAGGATCGGAACAGTACTGTATTGTTGAGAGCTAGTAGCATTTCTCATTTATCTGCTACACAAATTTGAATCACATGTTGTGACACTGCCTTGAAATATTCCATCTCCTGAACTGAGAGACTGGCTACTGCAGATGAGGGAGGGAAGAACCAATAAATTCTCAATGGCTCTGGAATAGTTGGGTGATTCTCATGGGAAAATAATGAAAACTAGCTCCCTACCTAAGGGCATACACAGAACTCAATTACAGGGCCCAAGGCTGTACTTCAGCAGAATGGCACAGGCCCCAGCTTCAATTTCCAGCATTAACCCCAACCCACCCCCCAAAAAACAAACAAACAAACAAACAAACAAACAAAAAACAGCTATAGACAGGAATAAATAAAGGACTTAAAAACAAAAGACACAACTTTAAATATGCTGTTTGGAATTTCTTTAAAAATGAAAACAGGTTGGAATTCTTGGTTGGAATTTTTTTAAAAATGAAAAGAGGCAAACCATTTTTGAAAAGCAACTAATAAATTCAACTACATTAATATGAAGAATCATTACTCATTAAGACCCTAAAAGTTGTAAGAGAGGCACAATCTAGGGGGACATATCTGTAACACGTTTAACTGACAAAAGTTTATATATACAACCAAAGAGTACCTATGAATTGGTAAGAGAAAAAAACAACCCAGTAGAAACTGAGCAAAAGCCTTGAACAAGTTTTCACAAATATTCACCAAGTCAGGAAAGGAAACATATGAGCATACGTTCAGGGCAATGCAAGTTGAAATCACAGTAACATACCATTCGCAACAACCAGGCTCTAATACCAAGCATAGAAGGAATGCCAAAGCAGTGCACAGGTGTTCAGATGTGGTGCAGGTACACAGGTGCCGACACCTGCTAAACAGATAGCTATTTCTAGATAGAGTTGAAAATGCATGACCCTACACTCCAGAAAGTGCATTCCTAAGAGTGTATGCCAAACTCTGCTCCATAGCACAGCCACTGTTTGTGTTTTTCAAAATCCCAATGCTCAGGCTGCACCCAGACTAATTCAGCAAGAATCTCTAGGAGTGAGACCCAGGCATCAAGTAATTTTCAACACATCCAAGATGAGTCCAGTATAGAGTCAAGCTTTGCAGCCAGTGACACCCCAGGCTGTGGTTTTTGCCCTTCCTTAGTGGATACTGAAGCAGAGGAAGCCCAGAATTAATGGGAAACCTGGCAGACTAGAAGTATGTTGAACACACTACTGCTCAGAGTACAGTTTTGTCAACAACACACTGTGTGCAGGTAAGAGGTCCTGTCCAACCTGGACATCTACCTCTTTTGACACATAAAACAAAAGAAGTCCTCCAGCAGCCCTTTGACCCAAGGTATAGCCATGATCTCTTTCCCAAATGCCAGTTGGGTAGCCCTGCTCACAGTATGCAAATTTAGGAATGGCCTTTCTGGGCTGTGGGGCCCGAGGCTAAGGAAGTCAAACAGAACTCACAGAAAGGCAGCTTTAGTCAAGGGTCCAACCTGGATACTTCCAGCAATTTGTAGCTGGCATTTCCTCTCATGACATCCACTTAGTAAATTTTAGAGAAACTCCTCTATCCACGCAAACCTATTCATCAGCTAAGAGCTGCCTTGTTAATACGTAGTAGTCGACAGAAAAAAATTTCAGTTGACCTTGAGATTCAGTTGTATTATCAGGGCATTTTCAACCTAAAATTTGTCAATGAAAGAAAAGAAAAAGCTGTCTGATTTTTTAAAAATAGCATTTTTGAATTGTTATTAAACAGCTTTAAAATTTTTATTACCTTACTTGGGAGCAATGTTTTCTGCCAATTGAATCAAAAATTTAAAGAGATCATCATTTAAAATCTTCACAAGAAATGGCATGTAACTATTTCATGCATAAAACTTGATTATTTTACAGAATGGGTTCAAGGAGGAAAGCTCGAGTTTCTTATTTTAAAAAATGTAAAAAGATTCTGTGTGGAATTTTTATACAAATTCACTTTCTCCATATAATCATGTAATATTAAAAAAAACCCTCCTTTTTCCAACCAAGAAATGGAAATGCCCCTGCCCTTAACCCTGTTCACTGGCCAAATGCCATTATTTTTATCTGTGCAAAGACAGGTCAGGAAGCGAGACTTCAAGAAAAATTTTGCCTGAATCTTGTGCAAGAATATTTGTACAGCATTGTTCTTAATAGAGACTCACACTAGAAGCCACCCAAAATCCATCAACAATAGAATGGATAAATGGAGGGGAGCTCATTCGGTGGAATCGACTAGAATGTATGGGGGGGTGGGGGATGAACTACAGATTTGTCAACATGAGCAAATCTCACAAGCTTCAAATGAAAAGGAGAGGAACATCAGTGAAAAAAACAAAGTTCAAAAATAAGCAAAACCAAACAAATTTCGACAAGAGGAGGTTCATGATATTTTTAGTAGGAAATAAAGCCATCCATTCATTCAAGTATGCTCAGACCTCGGGGACTTTGCACTTGCCTGGAATATGCTTTCCCCAGAGCTATTTGGCTTCCTTTCACTACAGTTAGGTCTCCGTTCAAATTCTACCTCATCAGTGAGGTCTTCCAAGACCAACTGATAAAATATTGTACAAGAGAACATGCAATGTACACACACACACACATGCACAAGCACACACACACATATTCCTTTAACTTCTCATTTGACTTCTCAGAATTTAACACCCGATATATTTATTTAATTACCCTCTGTTCTCTGGCTCAAGGAGGTAGTAGCTTATTTTGTTCACTGCTTCCTCTCTGCCACTTAGAACAGAGGCTGACACATACTAGGAGTTTAGTAAAAATTAGCACATACAATTGGACATTTATTTAACAATTACTTTATCCTAGTCTGCAAACTCTAGTGTGGCAGGTACAAAATTTATAGTCATCAATGAGGTTGTAGAAAAATGAAATTGTGTTTGTTCTTCTTATACTTTATTTTGTTCCCAAACCCCAGTTCAGTTGAGAAAATCTAAATCTTTCTATTTGAAGGTGCAGGTTTCCCTTCTGGGTTTTCCTCAGCTTCTCTTTTGGGGAAAGAGTCAATATATCATCTTATTCCCTCATCGCCTCATCCCATTTTTTCAGCTGTCGGGAAGATGAGCTCAGCTCCTGGAACATGGAGTTCCTCTCTTTGAGGAGGATCTTACAGTGCACTGTGCAGGGGCCACATCTCCTCCCCCGTGTAGCCCATCCTGTGCTGACATCTATGATAGCGTCAGTTGTCCTGTAAATCTTTGTTCACCAGCATCTGTCCCCACTGCAGCCACTGCAGAAATCCAAGTCCACCTCCACCATTTGCTCACTGGACCCACCTATGTCCCTGATTGTTTCCATTCTTGCAACAAAGCAGGTCCACCAGATATGAGCTCCTCCTAGGGGCTTAGGCAACTTTCAAAGACTCATCCGTGTCGTCCTAGAATTGCAAGAGATCCAGAAAGAATACCAAGTTTTCTCTCTGCACGGATCTCCTCGCACCATGCCATCTGCACAGCACCTTCCCCTCAGTGCGATCTCTGGATCCACTCGTCTTCCAGCTACACCCAGAGGGAAGATGTTCCGAGTGTTCCCCAATTTATCTGTAGTTTCTCTCCCAGGCCCAGGCTCAACTGAGGGATAAAGAGGACCGGTTCCCTTCTCAAGTCTCCCCTGAGGTCTCAGAATTCATGACCTTCCTGAGCATCCTTCTTCTACCAGTGAATCATACTTGATGTCGTATTCCAGGAGCTCTTCCATCCTGAAACCATCCCTACTCTCTAAATGCTCAAAACACTTTTTCAAAAATCCTGTCTCTGGCCCTATCACCAGAAGTTTTCAAAATCATTGACTTCATTCAGAAACTCATTTCTGAATCCACCACCTCACAGAGCAAGGAGGGATTTAGTGGGTGGAGGGCTGGGGACAACAAGCAAACTGGGGAACCTAGAAACATCTATTGTTCCCATGGATCAAATTCCAAACAGAATTTTTCATCGTGGCAGAATCCAAGGCACCACAGAGCTTAGGAAGTAGTTTTAGAAGCTCATATATTGCTTTATTTACCTGATCCTTTGGGAAACCTACATATGTAGGTTTTTTTCTTCAGAGCAGATGTTCATAACCTGCATCTCCCACTCTTTGTATTTCATTGAATAATATGTGATGAAAATATTTTTACACATATTATACATTTCCCTAACTTCTTCAATGTAACATCCGGAAGCCAATAACACTATTTCCAAAAAGGTTTATCTAATTATTAATTATTATTGCATGATATCCAGCCCTAGGGTCCATCAGGGGCTACAGAAACGTGCAAGATGGCTTGACTTCAACTCATCCTGGTTGACCTTTCATCTCTTTCCTGATATTAGCTTCTGTCACAGCTACTAGCTTGTGGATCAGTGGCAGTAGGTGGCACCTCTTCTGTGTATATCAAGTTGTTTGTGCTCCTCCAGGTGTGGCCTGTGGCCAGCAGCATTAGCACAACTGAGGAGCATCTAGAAATGTAGACTCTTGGACCCATTCCAGACCCACTGGGTCTGTGCCTATTAAGAGCCCAAGGTGACTCACAGGCGTACTAAGTTAGAAAAGCACCCAAGCCAGACTGAAGTGGACCTCACCCCCAAGAGACATAAATTCAGATCAGACTGATATCTGAGGTCCCGCATATGGAACTTCAGTGTGGACAGCCTGTGGACCAATGTGCAGGGTGACACCCGTTCAATATGGAACAGTTTCCACTGTTAAGTAAATACAGCAATTGTCCCTCACCCTGAGTCACCAATGAGACAGACATTGGGGTAGTAACTCAAGGGGACAGTTGATGAGATAAAAGAACATGGTCCAGAAACAGCCCCAGACACCCATATACTCCATCAGTCCCATTACCCATCGAAGCTTTGCAGTGACTGTTACAGACTCGCACTTCATTCAGCACATCCCCAGAACTGTGCTTCTGTGACGTATTTTTATTCACAAACATTTCTCTGTATCTATTCTGCAATAATTTCAGGGAATCACACTTTTTCCTGGGTTGGTAAGAAGCACACAGACTGGAAGGGCCAATGCAGACAAACTTAAGTCAACTGTGGGCTGCACAGACCCCCACATGGATTCTATCCCGGGGGGGGGCATGTGTTCTGGGCTAGACTACAACCTGCATCTCAGACAGGCACCAGGCGAGTCATTTCAACTCTCTGTGCCACAGTTTCCTCCTTTCTACTATGGCAGTGATCGCAATTGCCTACCTCTCTCGCTGAGTTTAAAAATTATGTGAATTTGTGTGTGTTGCTTTGAAATGTGGCTGGTACATAGTAAGTGGTCAGTAAGTTATTACTGTTATTTATTTTAAATAATTGATTATATTAGTATTGTTATAAAAAGTATATAAAGCCAAGTAGAAGGTTTAAGCCACTTTTATTTCCTCTTTCTTTCTTTCTTACTTTCTTCTTTCTTTCTTTTTTCTTTTTGCAATCCTGGGGATTGAAACCAGGGCCCTCACATGAGCTACATCCCCAGTTCCACCCCACACCTTTTGTTTTGTTTTGTTTTTTTGAGTCAGGGTCCTGCTAAGTTACTAAACTGCCCAGGCTGGGATTGAACTTCTGATCCTCCTGCCTCAGCTTCCCAGAGTACTGGGATTATAGGTATGCACCACCATGCCCAGCTTTATTTTCTTCTCAGTAAAATTTTTTTAGCTGCATCATCTTCAGTCGATTAATCATCTTTGAGCTCAGTTTCCTCATCAGTACAAAAAGGGTAAGAATAGAATTTATCTTACAGTAGAAGAGTAAAATAAGACTTTTTTAACTTACCTGGTGGAATACCAGGACCCTAAGCCAACATTAAGTGCTTCCTCTCCTTTGCCATAAAAACAGTCCCTATAAGTAAGTGAAATGTGTTACTTTACATGCAATTCACATTCAAGATGCCAGTCACACACGACGTCCTCGCCCCCCAGGGCCCGGCTGAAACACACCTTCAGTGAGTCTTTCCATTCATCTCCATGGGTTCCACAACCTGTTCCCCCTCTCCTAAGGTGCCCAACTCACTGAATTATGTCATTTTTGTTTATATACACATCTCCCAACTGGGCTGTGCATTCATTCCTTGGAGCAGGTGTCATCCTATTTAGAACTATGTCCTGCACCCCACATAGGGCCTGACACAGAGCAGACCGTTTCATGGATGGCCAGCTGCAATGGCAGGTGGGAGGGAGGAGAGGTGGGAATTCCATAGCTCTTGTGCTGTGGACAGATGTAGAGACCTGAAGACAGCTATTTCCCATCTAGATCCTGTTGTTTCACAGTGTGTTCGATGACTCGAGCAGCAAAGTACTGGGTAAATGGCGCATTACTCCATTACACTGTGAATAATGAACCTTTCCATCCTTGGTACAAATATAGACACAAGGTAGATAGATACAAGTGCCTAGCATTTAGGTAGCTTCAACTTTATAACTGAAGAGTACATATACGTTAGGTTTGTTCATAACTTATACAAACCCTTAGTATGCTATCCTAAGTCCTTTCTGATCCTAATTTCACTTCTCTCCAGTCCCTTCAATACCCTGTGAGACTGGTGCAATCCAAGAACACTACACCCTCGTCCATTACCCTTCTTTCTCTGTACATGCTCAGAACACAGCAGTATTTTTGTCTTTGAATTATTATTAATCCATCCTATAGCTATGAAGACTTTAAGCAATTTTTTTGAGTATAAAAGCCAGGAATTATTCTGTAAGGAATTTATAGGGAATGCCAACATCCAGGAGGGCTTCAAAGTCAAATGCAAAACTTGAGTCTAGTTCCTGAAGCCTGGGATGGATGGGAGGGTGGTCAGTGTTTACTGAAGAAGGTGGGATCTGGTGAACAGCAATAGGTAGAGTGTTCATACCTGGACGTATCAGTGGCCCAATGGTCCAGTATCTAAGTAAAAACTGGAGGAACTGGTTTTGGTGACACTGGGGCAATCTAAAACTACCTTGGAGTTTAGGGCATCCTAAAGGAAATATAAACTGATACAGGAATTCTCTTGCCTAATAATTGGCTTGTGAGATGGTTTGGGAATTCCTTTGCCTTATACTTGTATTGTAAGATTGTAAGAGAGTGCTGACTGTCATGCTCTGTTTCCCAGCCATCATGAACTGAGCAGCTTTGCTCCAGCAGTCTCTTCTTCCATGGTGTTTCTGCCTTGGAGCCAGGTGATCATGGACTGAATCCTCTTAAAACATAAGCCAAATTAAACCTCTCTTTCCTTAAGCTGTGGATAATAATATTGCATCTAGCAGCATGAAAGCTAACTAAGACACTTGCCAACACTGTCTTAACATGCATGGCATTTTAAAGGATTCCCTGGAATTAACAGATTTAGAAGAGGTTTGGCAAAAGTTTGCATGGTCTATAATGCAAGTGAGAAAAAGAACTGCTAAAAAAATAATTATTATTGTTAACCTGACCCTGCTTTGAACTTCAGCATCTGGCCCAGTGAAACTTAGATTATAAATTTGAAATTGACTATACCTATCTCTATCTCTGTGTATATATAGATATTTGTACATATCATACTCCCAATCATAACAATCTTAAAGCTAAAATATCCAAGAATTATGATTTGTGGCAATTACTCACTCTTTTTAAATGTTCCATGCCAGTCTAGCACATCAGTTCTTTCAGAGTATGTTGACATATCTGCTAAAATAAGTTAATATTGCCTCTACTTGCACAGTATTCGAGGGCATTTGCTCTAGACTTAACCTGTAATATTTTGCTACAGCAGCCCAAATTGACTAAGACAGTCCGTAAAGCTCCAAACAGGTCCACTGGACAATTAAGAAAAATCTTAGTGCAATAAAATTCCTCTTAGGTTCCTTTATAGAAATGCATTTCTGATACATCTTTCTCATTAGTTATTTCTCACACATTGTTTTTTATATTTCAAAAAGAAACCCTCCTCCTTTGAGCATCTGTAGAATAATGACTATCAACAGAAGGGACACTGCCTAACACCAGCCACCGCAAGACTTCTGGTGGTCCAAGGAACATTAGCAGAGAATTTCATTGTCTTGTGTCTCACTTCTGTGCAAGGAGGGGTGGATGGAGAATGGATTTTTCTCTACCTAATGAAATTGCCTGCCCATAACAGTTAGTGAATTCCAATGGTAGTGCCCTGTCACCTGCGGCCACCTAAAATGGCCTGACCCTCAACTTTTGGTAGCAGTCATTTTTCTTAATGAAACCGTCCTGTTTTACTAGTAATGGGAGCTGCCAAAAGGCACGCTGAACACCCACAGCCCAGCAGACGCCACGGTGCACTAGAGAATATGAGGCCACTTTTTTCAAGTCTCTGAAGGCAGACAGAAGGGGACATACACAAACCCAGCTGAAACCTGAGTGTCTGAAGTGCAGAGAACAGAAGATGGGAGGCACAGACTGGGGAAGTGACATGGAAGGGTTTTAAAGTACAGCAAAGGACTTGTCACCATAGATTGTTTATAGGCAAAGACAGCCTTAGAAACGAGGCACAAACTCATAAAATAGGTTTCAATGAAAAAAAAAAAGCAATCCAGGATATCCTAAAGTTTTGGAGGTTCAAGAATGTGATGCCAACATCTGCTCAGCTCTGGTGACAGCACCTTTGTCCCTGTCACAACAAGCTGAAGGCATCATGGTGGGAGCAAATGACAGCTGAGAGATCACATGGGACAGGAAGCCAGAGACTTGGAAGGAGTGACCTTGCTCTTTGTACAACAACCCACTGCCATAGGAACTCACTGGGGTTCCTTGAGAAGTACATTAATCTCTTCCAAGGACAGTGGCCCCTGTGACCTAACCACCTCTCACTAGATCTCGCCTCTTAAAGTTTCCATCACCACTCACTACTGCCCCACTTGGGGACAAACCACATTCAAACCATAGCATTCATAAAGGTATCCCAGCTTCCTCCTTGCATGCTCTCTCTTCCTCCTTGAATCCTGTGCTCTGATGGAATACGCACATTGCCATGTCATGAAGATACTCAAACAGCCGCATGGTAAGTCTGAGGTGATGTGGAATTTAAGACTTTCGTCAATAGCCAGGACCCCTTGCTAACAGCCATGTGAGAGGGACAGCTTGGACATACATCTTCCAGCCCATCAGGCCTTCACAGGACCGCAGTCTCAGGAGGGAGCCGACTCAGAAACACCAGCTAAGCCTCGGTATTCTGATGCACAAAAACTGTGAAATGATACATATGGGCTGGTCAAGAAATACTGTGTGTGTTTAAATATTTTTAAAAAATTATTACAGCAAAAGGTACATTTAATCCCTATCAGAATCCTCTCCCCAGCTTTGAACACATTTATGCCATCATCCTTGCGCTTTCTAAAGCAGTCCTGGAAGTCCCCAATCTTGAGTGTCTTTACAAGGTGTGGTCAAAAATGCAGTGAATGCTACTGCTGAGTTCCATCCAATGGAAAGGCGGGCTCATCAGAACACACAGTGTGTCCTCATCCACCTTACTCACCAGATCTGGCACCACATGATTTCTGGCTTTTCCTTAAAGTCAAAATGTCCAGGAAAGGTAAACATTTTGAACTGATGTAGGACATTGAGGCAGCCAGGGTGATGCAACTAAAGATACTCACAACAGAGGACTTCCAGAACTGCTGCAGAAAGTGGCCAGGACAGTGAGATAAATGCATCTGAAGAAGGAGGGAGTGTTTTGAGGAGGATTAATGGCACTGTGTTTTTTACTATAATATTTTTTTAAATTCAAATATTCACCATATTTTTCAATTGTATCTCTATTTATTGTTTTAAACCACTCAGGGGATAACTTGCTGCATAGCAATAGATAATTAATGCAGCATAGATAAACATATACAGCATATGACCAGGCAAACATCAATTTATCATTCTGGGGCTTAGGGATCCTTCATGGATCCCAACATGGATCCTTCTGGAGAATCAATCACTCTCCCCTTCAACTTGGCAGCCATGAGCCTTAGAGGTTGTGATAGTTAACTGATTGTGGCAATTTATGTAAGAAACTTCCAACTAAATTGGATCAACATAGTTCTGCACGTGGCTAAGGAGATTTACTGAGGACAGGAGGCCCACCCTAAGGCAGCTTGTCTCCCGAATGGTATAAAGGGGAACAAAGAAAGAAGGCTCGCTTCTGTTTCTTTGGATGAGCTCCAGTCTTCACCTTCTGCTTGGACATCATCTCCTGGCTTCCAGCACAGCCTCTTCAGCCTCCTGCACAGATCCTTCAGCCTTCCTGCAGTGCAGACCATTCCAGCTTCCATTGCAGACCCTCCAGTCTCCTGATACGGACGCACAGGGGACACTACAGTGAGCACCAGGCCTCAGAATGGATCCTTCAGATCTCTAGCATGTACACAGCCCTTTTGCACTCTTCCACACACAACTCTGCAGGCAGCCATCATAAGACCATCTTGTTAATTCTTATGTATTTGTATATCTTGCATTAAATCTGTTTTTCTCCTAAGCACTGACTGATACAGAGGCGAAGTCACCAGAGCAGCTTCCTATATCGATTTCTTCTGAGCTCAGACTCATATCCTGGCTCTCTAGTTACTATCACTAAATGGCCAGGTGAGGCCAGGCCAAGGAAGAGCAAGCAATAGAGGGAGGTGCTCTGAACCTGACCAGGTGCTGGAGGTAGGAAGAAGGTAGAGAGAAAGCAGCTTGTGGGAAAGGCAGCCCTCAATTCATCCCTTCTTGGGAAGAGGTCTGGAGAACAGAGAGCAAATTTGCAGAGAGAGGAAAATTAAAAGAGAAAACTTTCCATTCTGATCTAGAGTTAAACTTCTTTCCTGGTTTCTCAAAATTCTCCACTTACAAGGATTCCACAAATTAAATATCCTTATATTCAGACCCACTCATGTCAGAGTTCTTCTGCCCAGGGTGGGGTGGGCCAGTGCAGTGGGGCCTTGAATTCCTGGGCTCCTTCCCAAGAGGCCAAAGGATGTCATTTCCCAGCCTCTTGGTTTAATTCCCTCTGCTCTTTGATAAAAAAAATAAAAAGAGAGCTGAACGTGCTCTATCATTTCTAACAAGTCTTTTCTCAAGTTTCTTTTCACTTAAAAATATCATGCTGTACCAAATACATAGTGAATAATCAACAGTGTTTCCAAATTAACATTCTTCTAAGAAGACTTTAATAGATAAAGTATTTAGTGCATTAATTGTTCATATACAGTAACAGACATTAATTTGCATGAATTGTTAATGTCTAAAGTTCTTAGATGATTTTTAAAACAAATTAAAGCTGTCTTCCTTTATTCAATTTTCACTAATTATTTCCATCTCATGTTATGCTCTGGATGAATTATGAACAAACACTGAATTTATGTAGCTTGAAACTTTTAAAAATATTTCACCAGCAATAGTGGCTTGGCTGTTGTCCATCAATTTCTTCCTTGTTTAAAAGACTAACTTGGATGGTGGGACTGTTCCTTTATGATCACATAGATCAGGGAGAGGTCAGGGAGAAAGGAAAGGGGGGGTCAGAGAAGGCTCTGGCAATGCAGGAGTGGGAGAGTGGGCTGAAACACATAGGAAACCAGAAGTCATCACTGCTTCTTGGCAGAAGGCACAGTACATAGGATCTGGGACCTAGTTCTGTGCCCCACTCTGACACTTGCAAGTAACAGGAACCATCCTTCAGCTCTAGTTCTGTGTTCACGGTGGAGAACATCGCAGCTCACTGCTTTACCAGTAAAGTCAAAATATTTAAGTGCAAGGGTCTTTGTAATAGCTATCATTCAATTTCATGGATCAGAGAGTTAAGCCATAACATTTATTGCTCACAGTCCTGAAGACAGTAAGTTGAGGATCAAGGTGCTGTGCCTGGTGAGGCCCAGCCTTCTGGTTTGTAGATGGCTGCCTTCTTCATATGCTAATATGGTACAGAGAGGAGAAGGGGAGGGCCTTCCTATACCCCTTGTTATAAACACCCTAATTCTGTCCCAAGGGCTCCAGCTTCATAACCTAATTACTAGCCAAGGACCCCATTTCTTTTTTTTCTTTTTTTTTTTTTAAGAGAAGAAAAAAATAAAACAAAACAAATCAAAAAAGAACAAAATTTCAAAAACAACATAATAGGAGGGTAACAATGGTTAATACATTACGTGTTGTTATCTTTAAGTTAGTTATTCAGGGTACCAGATATTAGGATTAAATTGTCCAAACATTACTGGCACAAACCTTACTCTTCTAAATAGCATCACGTTGGGACTGAGGGTTTCAACATCCAAATTTGAGTGGAAAGTAACAAAAACATTTGGTATACGGCACCAAATTTGTGTTAATCTGGGCTCCCCAGAGAGATAAAACCAATATAAGATAGATAGATGATAGATAGATGATAGATATAGATAGATAGATAGATAGATAGATAGATAGATAGATAGATAGATAGATTGATAGATGATGGATAGATAATAGATGGGCAGATAGATAAGACATGCAAACATACATACATACATACATACATGTGACAGATAGATAAGAGATAGATGATAGACAAGATAATTTTGGGGCATTGAGTCACACAGTTATGGAGACTGAAAAGTCCAATGATCTGTCACCTGCATGCTGGGGACTCAAGAAAGCCAGTGCCAGAATTCAGCTGGAGCCTGAAGGGTGGATGGCATAAGTCTTGGTCGCAGAATTGGAGAAGACTGATGTTCGAGCTCAGTTGGTGAGACAGGAGGTGAAATCCCCCTTCCTCTACCTTCTGTTCTATTCAGAACTTCAACACATCCAATGATGCCCACTTGTGCAAAGCACCCACCACCAATTTGAATGCACATTTCCTCTAGAAATCCCATCATAGACACATCAGAAATGATACTTAGTCAAATACAGTAGTACCTCGCTTCACAAACTTAATTTGTTTTACGATTTGGGGAAAGATGGTCTCATTTGCATTTGTGTGAGGAAGATGGCCACTGTTGTGTTTGTCACTCAATGTGGAGTTCGTGAACAGAAGCAAAATTTTGTCAAGAGCTTTTGTTTGAGGACTGAATTGTTTGCAAACAGAAGCATTCATGAACCACGGTATTACTATATCAGATCACTCCACAATCCGGTCAAGTTGGCACAATAAAATCAACCATCACCATAGATGAGAGGGTGCTTAAAAAACAATCGAGAGTGAAAGAAATCATGAAGGCAGAAAGGAAATGTTTCATATAGCTGTCACTTTTGTTCCTACTCCTCCTTTTCCCGAATCGCTCATGCTGTGCCTGGTGAGTACAAGTGGCTTCTTGAGGACTCCAGTGTGCTTGTTCCCTTGAAGGCCCTTTGTCAGACTGTGCAGCAAGTGCCTAGAAAATGAGCCAGGGAATATTTGTATCAGCTCTGTTTTATGTCATACTCCAGAGACTTTTTCTTTACTTACTGTGTATTAGTCAGCTTTCCCATCAGTGGGACACAACACCTGACATCCATAATTTAAAGGAGGAGAGGTTTAATTCGGCTCACAGTTCAGGGGATTCAGTCCTTGGTCAGCTGGCTCCAAGGCAGAAACATCATAGCAGAAGGGTGTGGTGGATAAAAGCTGCTTTGTTCATGACAGGCTGGAAGCAGAGCGGGGGAACAGTGCCAGAAAGGAAGAAGCCAGGGACCAGATATATTACCTAAGGTCACACCTCCATGACCCATTCAGACACACCCAGACGTGAGCTCCACCCATCACCTGGGCAGATCCCAAAGCCAATCAAGTTGACCCTGTACCCGAATTGCCACATCCACCAAACTTACAATTCCAGAATGGCCACAAGTACCTGGTAAACTAAAATAATTATGAATATCATTTTAATATCTCAAAAGACATGATAGCCAATACCCAAATTGTTACTAAACACCCTATAGTACATGGCTCTACACTCAAACAACCAACAAGACAAAACTCTTCACTCTTCCCCGTTGTTCTTCCTAGTGTACTAAAATAATCTTTACCTTCAAGATTAAGAAATTTGATTATGGCATCCCAAAGCCTTACCCAAGGCCAAAAAATTCTCGTAATTTTACAAAGCTCTCCCTGAGCTGCGAAGACAAGCATACATTTATATTTTCTTCTAGGATATCCCTACTTCCACCTCTCCAAATGCAAAATTGTTAAACAGGACCTGTTCCCATTGTACCTGCACTCACCTATGACGTGGCATTTCAGTCAAAGTGTCATTGAACGAATCACAAATGGTGAGAGAGTTCCCACTTCACAAATAGTCTTCAGGGGGGTTATACTTTACCTTAGAGGATTTGCCCACTGCTTTTTCAGGCTCAAGAATCATGGCAACCTTTGCAGCACAGAGCTCGAGAAAAAATAGCCAAGAAACCCATTAATGTGACATAAAACTATAAATTTGCTCTTGGCAGGTGGAGGAGAAGGCAGGTGTGCAGGGCGAAGAAACTGATACAGAGGCACCTGGGTGTCCTTCAGGGCTCAAGTTCCAGAAATACTTGGATCATCATTGCAATTATTTGCATTAACAGAAATAGTTTTTCATTGGTCAATAACAAAATGCTTAAAAATGACTTCTAATATCTATCATTGCAGTCTTGATTTGGGAGAGCCAGGCCAGAATTTCCAGAGAAAGTGAGCTTTTATTACTTGTACAATGGAATGAACATACTAGTCTCTTCAAGATCCTTTTGCATAGCCCATGCCATCCTTTTGAGTCCCCAGTGCCATCAGGAAAACCTCCCAACATCTATGCCCACTTGTCCACTCCAGGCCTTCACTCCAGTGCCATCCAATGGCCACCAGTGTATATTCATTGGAAGCCAACCAAGTGGATTTAGAGAGCCTGGTCTCCACCCACATCTTCCATAACTCTCATTTTATTAACATTGTCACTATTGCCACCGCAGACCATGGGTGAAGAAAAAAAAAATCTACTGTCATCACACTGAATATTAGAACCAATTAATGTAAGAGCCCTAGAAGGGTAAGTATATCATGTTTTAGAGTCAGTATGGAAGTGGTGCTTTGGTAATTTTCTTACCCTAAATAAAAGCAAATTTTCAACTGTTGGGCTCCAGGCCAGATTAATGGTCAAAGACTTGGGCCTTGTGACCTAATGGTTTTCCCTACCTCCATCCTCTCTTCTAAGCATGGGATGTGGATATGGTCAATGTCTACAGTAGATGTCATGGTATATGACCCAATCTTCCTTCAGGAATGAAAGACTCATTTCTTCAGCTGTTCTGTGGGCTACTGGCCAACAACCCTCAAGTCTCAACCCTCTTGGGAATTGCCTTGGTGCCAGGAATTGTTCCACGAGGGGATATAACGATTCTGTCCCTTCACTCTAACTTAGGAAAACTCGGAAGGTCAACTCTGATCCAAATCTCCCCATGGGGTGAGCTAAGGCCTTCGCTGGGACTACATTGCAGAAACAAACTTTTCCTTCTGCCCACTCCCACTTCCTTCCTCACCCCAGAGATGCTGATCCCAAGGATGCACCTGAAAGTAATACCTGTCTACTGATGGCCATCCCAGAGTCTACTTCCTGAATCCCAACCTGTGACGCCTCCCCACCCCTTGGCCTACCTCAGTCCACCACACTGTGCCGGACCGTCTGTGGACTGCTCCCTACCTCAGCACCTCTTGCCCCAGCTTTGCTCCCCAGGCTTCCTCAGCAATACTCCTCACACACAGGTACAGTTTGGGGAGGGGGAGCTTGGGGATGAGTTCCCAGCTTACCTGTGCTGGAGCAGAGCAGTTTGGAGGTGTGTTCCAGCTTCTTAGAGTCCAAGAGGGTCTAGGCCTCAGCTCTGCCCCACAGTCTCACTCAGTGATGTGTCTGTTCTTGGCCTTTCTCCTCTGTCTGACCAGCTTCTCCACTCCCTGCTTATGCTTGGTGGGGTCACCTCCTCATAAGCCATTGCCACCACACTCTTGTCTCACGGTCTGCTTCTGGGGATCTGAGAGATCTAAGATGTCCCTATTTCTCTTTCCCTGTAACTGTGCTGGAAATTTACCTTCCTGGGAGTAAGAGATGAGGGGGCCAGACCCAGGTGAGTGATGAGTGGGAAAGTGAGTGGGAGTGTCAGGAGGACAACAGCGTATGGATGAACAGATGAGTGGTGATGCTGAGCAAACAAGCCCGGGAAACCCCTTGGGGATGCCCTGGCTGATGGCAATGTACATCATTAACACTTTGCTCAGAGATGGCAGAGGGATGTGGGGAGCAGCTGAAGCTGGAAATTGATCACAGGTGCACTCCTGCTCCACCTCCCCCGCCACTGGTGAGAAGGGCCAGCCAGAGAACAAAGAGCATCCCAGGTAGGCTACTTAAACAAGCTGCTCCACCCCAGAAAACACCTAGCCCCAAGGCATTCCAAGCAATGGGTTGCTAGGATAAGGGGTGTCATATGACACCAACTGGCTAAATGTATAAATAAACGCATTGCTTTGCTTGAGCAGTTCCTTTCCTCCCATCAGGCTCCACCTGACCTCAGCTTTTGTCTCTTTTCTTTATTTCTCCATCCTGCCGTCCTTCCCCCCCGGGAACTTTGAGAGCCATGTAGGTCGTGGCAGAGGGAAAACGACATCTTTGCTCCATTTACCTGCACAGGAACTCCCCAGGAGCCACATGGCCACACTGACTGTCCCTCTGAATAGTGTTTCTGCATAGAGCAGGGACACTGGGCGGGATCCCATTCATTCATCCAGGTTAGTCAAATCCTCATTTTGACAGATTTGCAAACTGAGGCTCAGATTAGTAAATCAGCTAAGAGGCAGAGTCCAAATCCAGACCAGATCATTTCCAAACCCCAAACTCCTCTCCAGGAGGCCGGAGACCCTCAAAAGTTGCACAGAGATTCAAGAAAGCAAATTCTGAGCAATATGAGGGCTACGCTGTGGAGCACCGAAATGACATGATCTGTGTATTGCAGAGCAAGGCATGAGAATGGATGGAAGCAAAGGGTGTCAAAAGCTCTAATAGAAAGGAAGTTGAAGAGGGATGAAATAACCACAGAATCTTCAAGGTCAGCAGGCAGCCGGTGAGTGACAGGTCCATGCCCATCTAAACAGGCTGACTCTGAGCTGCCTGTGGAGGGATCCTGGACTCAGTACTGTATCTTTCAGCTGTCACTTTTCAGCCAGCATGTACTGAGTTCTTTGAGCTGAGAGAAGGCAGTAAACACAAAAGGCAATTACCCTATCCCTGTCTCCAGAAAGCAAATATATTAATGAGGAAGACTAAGAATAAACAACTGATATAATATAGATGCCTCCAAGTAATTAGAGCTGTGAAAAAAATTAGAATGCGGATGGATCAGGAGAGAGCAATGGCAGATGTCATCCTAGATTAACAGTGGAGAAGGCTTCCTAGGGAAGGTCACATTCAGTAAGCTACAGGAATGAGAGGCTAAACATTTCCGGTGGGCCAGGTTCTAGTGCATAGTGAGGCTGGGGAGAGCTGCGGGAGATGAGGTCAGGTCCTGCCCTCTGAAGGAAGATGCTAAGCTTATAACATCCAAGTCTGGGAAAGTTTATTCCCAAATTCTGCAAATTCTTGCAGACCTAATATTCTCCATCCTGTTGCTTCCAGGTTCTTTGTCCCCCTTTACTGTGTGTCACCTGGCGACCGCTACAAATCAGCCTATCATGGTCTCCTACAAGGAATCCAGCACAACGTGCAGTTTATGGTTATTATATTTAGTTATTAAGAGTGGGGAATGCAGGCAGGAAGGGTCGCACTGTGCAGCCCACAGCACTCTGCGCTTCCCCTCTCTTTCTTGCTGTCTTCCACCTCCATCAAGACAATTGTCTCTCTGTGATTATCTCCACACCCTTCTTGTCTCCCTTCCTGCATTACTCAGTGCAAGTAGATCTCCTTAAGAGGAATTCTAGGACAACTGCTAGGAGAATAAAATGTTCTCCCCATCACAGTATCCTGCCCAGCCTAGAATCCCATGAACTTGGCCTCAGGATTGGAGGCACATCTGTGCCCAGCCATGGCGACCATCATGTACTCAGACATGCATGAGTGTGTGCATCTTTCTTTTAAAGAAAAAATCAGGTCAGCTATAAATGGAAAGGACAGGAATACTGTGAAGTCGTAGATTTCTGTGGGGTTTCCTAGCGAATGATCTAAGTTGCAGAGATGTAGCAGTGCCCTTGGGACACAGGTGGGCACTTCACAGAGCACACTCAGCTTGCTCACCAATAAATATACACATCACTTTTATGCTAAGCCTGGAGAAGGTGTCTGTTTACTGGGGTGTTTTATTTTTATTTTGTTTCATTTTTATTTCATAACCTAGATTTACTTGTAAGATAGGAAATAGTTGTCAAAAATAGGCCCTAAATAAGGGTAAGTATTCCCTAGCCCATGGTACCTTTGCAACAAAATCCATATTTCCTCCTTCTCCATCCCATCACCCTTTCACCTTGGAGTGGAGCTACTAAATATTCCATCTGTAATATACAGCAAGACATTTTTTCTAACCTACAAAGTCTAAGGTAGTTAATCCTGTTTCCATTTTACAGGTGAGAAAATTGAAGCTCAGAAATATTGCCCAAGGTCACATAACTAAAAGGGGGAAGTGCCCAAGTCCCTCTGATGTGATCCACTGCCTGGGAAGGAGAAAGTTTTCAGATTTTTATGATTTCAGAAAAGAATAAACCTGTCTCTTCTTTGAGTGCCTTTTGCAAGAACAACATTGCAACAGCCCCTTGACTGAACTTATTTCCTGGAAAAGTCAGAGTCCTCAGATCACCAGCAGGTACTGAGCACTGAGCTGTGTTAAGCTGGGGGTCTAGAAAGAGTCTGGGGTTCAGGGCCAGTGGTAGATTGGGGGTGTCTAAACAAGAGATTGGGCCCTGCTCTTCTAAAGGTTACAGTCTAGTGAACTTCTAAATGTGTCTTCTTAATGAATTAATTAAGACATCAGGAGAATCCGGGAGCAGGGAAGACACAATTTTCACTGTCCTGACTTCTATATGGGAAACATCTCTGTAGCTCACGCTGGCATTGGATGAAGGTGAAGATCACTCTGTCTGTACTTTCCTTGCTTGACTGTTTTGAGGATCCAATGGAGTGGTGCATGGGCAAGTGCTTTGTAATTAAAAGTTTAGAGCAGTACCGGAAGTGAGTGCTGTATGAAGCCAAGTCCAGGCCATCAGGATGCCTGTTTCAGTGTCCTCACAGGATGGGAAAGTCAGTCGTAACGATTATCATCACCACCAACAGAGGCAGCATGAAATGTGCATTCGACTCAACGTTGCACCAGGCTTGATGCTTAACACTCTCAAATCGAATACTGTGTACTCCTTTAAACAATTTTGTAGAGTAGTAGTAGCACCTCCACTGTACAGATGGTGTTAGGGATTTAGTTCCTAAATATGACATCTTAGATGAAGGGAATACCATAGCTAGGCACTCTGCTTTCTACAGTTGGTTATTTGGAATGCTGTGCCAAGTGGCTGCTTCTTGTCTGAACTACATCCTTCAATGGGCTGAAGAATAAGAGGAAGGAGAGGTGCTTTTTGGGAGATCACGTGTTTAATGAGGGACCCTTTATTTAAGTCCCCGGAAACCATAAAACCTTCTAATATCCCCTCCTTCTCATGGATCTGGATGGTTCCCAGACAAGTTCCTTGGACAGGGTCATTCACACCAATTCAGGCTTTGGAGGGACAGAGAACCAGCTCATGATTTCTGAGTGTGTTAGACCCAGACTGGGGACCACCAAGGCAAAAGCATTGCTCACCACCCTTGATGCATCAGACCCTAGGTCCCCCCACCCAGGGACTACTGTGCTTCTACTCCTTTCATATCTTCTGTCCCTGCCTCTACTCTGTATAACCCACATACCCTACCTCACCACAATGCAATGCAATACTGGAACTGTGAATTAAGAAAAGTCATTAACAACAATAGTGATATTCAAGAGCCACGAACTGACTATTTGAAGTGATTTATTGTTTGTGTAGTTGTTACATCCCCACAAGGACCTATAAAGCATTATTATTATGCCCATTTCATAGAAGAGAAACCTAAAGCACACAGAAGAGACTGTTTTAGCTCACCTTGACAGTGAAAGACAGAGCTGAGGTGAGAGGCCAAGCAGTCAAATCCCGCTGTTTTAGAGACTAGTTTATTCCCTTGAAAAGACCACTTTATCGTGGAAAATTCAAGCATGCAGGAAACTGATAGCTGAAAATGTGGTAATAAGCAATATGTCCCTGGAGAACCAAGTCACTGTTGAGCCTACAATTGGATTACAGTGGAACATAGTGGCAGGTTCTGGCCACAACATGCACTGCTTTAAAAAGAAAATCAAGCAGGGTGTAGTGGCACATGCCGGTAATTGCAGCACTTGGGAGGCTGAGGCAGGAGGAGTGCCATGAGGTCAAGGCCAGCCTGGGCTACATAGCAAGATCCTATCTCGATAAATAAATAAATAAATAAATAAATAAATAAATAAATAAATAAATAAGAATTAAGGATGGAACCAAAATCCAGAGCCCCAACTTACAATTTCCGACCCTCTTAACTGTATAATGAGGGCCACTATGTGTGAACTGAGCGTGTGGGGTGCTCCTAAGACTCTGAGTGGGAGAAGCTTGCCCGAGGCCTTCTAGACACAAGAAAGTGCTATATTTTGGGTCTTAAATGTCCCACCAAAGTCCACATGTTAAAGGCTTGATCCTCAGGTGACATTTTGAGAAGTGGTGGAACTTTTAGAAGGTGGGGCCTACAGAGAGGTTCAAAGTCACTGGGAGCATGCTACTGAATGCCACTGTGGGACCCCAGTCTCTTCTTCTTCCTCTCCTTGCTCCTTTACTGTGGGGTAAGCAGTTTTCCTCTGCCACGCACTCCCACCATAATGTACTCTCTCTCTGAAAGCCCAAAGCAATGCGACCAATGAATTCTAAACTGGAAGCTCCAGAATTGTGAACCAAAATTAAACTTTTTTTCTTTAAGAGTTGATTTCTCGGGTACCTTGTCATAATAATAGGATGCAAACTGCAGAAAATTGGCATCACAATGTGAGACCATTGACTATAGCTATGCCTGAGAAGATGTGGAGAAGATTTTGGAATTGGTTTATATAAGGAATTTGGAAAAATTTGAAGGAAGCTAAAGAAAACCTAGAATGCTCTACATGCTTAATGGGCAATTCTGGTAGGAGCTCAAAAGACCAGAATGTTGATAGGAATGTGGGCAGCAAAGGGGAAGCCAATGAGGTTTCGATGAAGATGAGGACTCTGTTGGAAACTGGACTAGAGGCCACCCTTGTCACACCGGAGCAAAGAACTGGGATGATTTTTGTCCCATGCCCTGAGATTTTGCAGGAAGATTAGCTTTAAAAAGATGAAATAGTATATCTGGCAGAGGAAATTTCAAGGCAAAGAGTATTCAGACTAAGGAATCATGTAATAGTTACTACTTTTAGTCATTGTTACAGTGAGAATCAAGCACAAAGAGGAGCAAAGCAGAAAAATTTGGAAAATCTACATCTTGGTCAGAAAGGAAGTTGGTGTAATATTTCAGCCAAGGAGGGTATAGTTTTTAATACTGATAGGAAAAAACCAGGTGCTTTGCACAGGAACCACAGGAACGATGCTTTGAGGACATCAAAGGAATCTGCAGCGCTGTCCTCTCCACCACAGCCTCAGAGATGGAAAGTGCCAGTTTGTTTCAAAGAATTTCCAGGGCAGAGTCATGTGGGAAAAGAGCCCTGGACAGCCCTTTCTACCAGGACTTCCTAGGGATTCATCCCTCTACATTCAAACAGAAAGGCTCTCAAAGGCCACTGCAACTGTGGTTCAAGAAGGCCCAGGTACAATTTGTGCTGGCAGCAGACCCTAATGCCATTCATGTGATGCAGGTGTGCAGAATGCCGGAGCCATGGAGTCAAGCTGACATCTACTGAGATTTTAAAGGAAAGCCTGGGAGGCCAGGCAGTGTGCTGTAGGGCTAGAATTCCTACAGGCAGCTCCAGGCAGGGTGATGCGTGGAGCTGTGGGAAGGAAACCCAAGCTGTAGCGGAGATCTCAGGAAGACAGAGGTGCCAGTAAGGTGTAGCCCCTGCCAAGAGAAGCTGCAGGTAGCATAACAAATCTCAAGAATAAAGAATGAAGCCATGTGGGCTGCAACCAGCAAAGGTATAAGGATTGGGCTGCCCAAGCCCTTAGAAGCCCGCTCCCTCCAGTGCCAGGCTTGGTGACTGTTGGGCTTCAGTCTCATTTTGGAGTAATATTTCCTTACTATTTTCCTACTTCCCTCTTCTGGAATAGGAATGTTTGCCTGATGTCTGTCCCATGGCTGTGTCTTGGAAGTAAGTGCATATAACTTTCTTTTTGATTTTTTGTAATGACTCACAACTGAGTTCACCTTGAGCTTCAGAAGAGACTTTGGACTCTGACTTTGAACAATGCTGAAACAGTTAACACTTTGGTGATCCTTGGGGAAGACTGGATGCATTTTGCATTGTGAGATGGACATAAGCTTTTGGGAGCTCAGGGGTGAAGTGCGATGGTTTGTGTCTGGAATGTTCCCCAGAGGCCCATGGGTTGAAGGCTTGGTCTTTAGGATGGTGGAACTTTGGTAGATGTTGGAACTTTTAGAAGGTGGAGTCTAATAAGAGGTCCAAGGTCACTTGAAGAATGCCCTTGAAGAAAATTGTGGGATCCTAGTTCATTCCTCTTTCTCTTCCTCTCTTTGCTTCCTGGCCACGAAGCGAGCAGGTTTGCCCCTTACACACACATCCACCACTATGTGCTGCCTGACCGGAGCTCAAAGCAAACAAGGCCAACTGACTTGGGCTGGCACCTCCAGAGCTGTGAGCCAAAACAAATGTAACAGAGCTACCCCACCTCTAGCAGAGCATAAATAAGTGAGGGTCATTCAGCCAGCTCTATGAGGCCCAGGACAAACTTAACTCCATGCAACAAAGACAACTCCAGATAGAGATCTCATCTGTATCAAATAAAGACAATGCTTGGCTTATAAGAAGTATAATTATATGTGAACAAATTTTCTGGACTTAGTAAGCCAGAGTGGAAATTTTATGTGTTAAGTATCTTGCCCATAAATGTAATTTTAAAGAAAAGGGTTCTCTATAACCTGCTTTCATTGCTATGAGCTAGTGTATTGTCTTATAAAAAGATAAGAGTTGATTATATTTTGGGAAATTTTGCCTCAGGTTTTTTAACCAAAGTCCTCTCAGTGGTTTATTTAGCCACTAAGCATTGATTAAGTAACTACGATTTATTTATAAATGTCACCATAAGATAGTGTAATATTAAGTGTTTATAATGCTGTTAAACAAACAGCAAAATAAAATCTCAAGAAGCAGCAAATGAACTCTCTTTGAGGTTCCTTGCTCTGCAGGAGGGGAGGCATTGACAACCTACCCTGGGAAGTAACCCATGTAAGGGCCTCCAGGGAACAGGGCTGAGAAGTGACTCTTTCGGACCAGAATGTCCTGTCTTCCCATCAAAGTCTGGCAGAAGTAAAAGCCACCCTCTCCCAACACTGCCAGCACCAGCAAGGAGAAAGCTACCCTGTCTGTTTGTTTGCCGTGTTCAAACAGTGAGTCAATTTGCAGAAGGAGAACATCGCCTCTCCAGCTATTGCAGACTCACCAAGAGCAAAAGAGACATCACCAGTGGAAGCCTTAGAAATGCTGCAGATAACAGAAGCTCTGTGGGTGTCCATGTGAACCTGAAGCCCACTTGTGGAGGAAGACCAATGCCCACCAGTCTGGACAAGGCCAGGAGTCCCACATGGAGGACCTCCAGTAGGGCTACATCAGATTTCATGAGACAGTCAACTCCATGAGCATCTCCCAGCCCTGATCTGCTGACCAACCTCTCCAGGAAGCATACCGGAGCTGACTTGCTTTCTTTTTGTTGGTTAGTTGTTTAGTAAAAGAAACACAGTGTGGTTTCTGTTTGCACCAATCCTTTTGCTGATTCTACATATCTCCAATTTGGAAACCCCTCAGGTATCCTTCAAGAATCTTAACTACATGAGGTAGAGCCAAGGGACAATTACTGTCCTCTACCCCCTACCCTCAACCAGTCTATTTTCCATCTCTATGGATTTGACTACTCTAAGTGCAGTACCTTGTGTAGCAGCAATCATACACTACTTGTCTTTTTCTGATCAAGTGTTTATTTTTAAAGCTACAATGAAATATTTCAAGAATATACAGGAAACAATGAGAGGAGATGAAGTTACGGGGTATGTAAGAGTTTGGGACAAGTACATGAAACAGGAAATTAACACAAAGTATGAGAGGCAGTTAAAACTCTGTGACTCAAAACTCCTATAAACTCCTTGACTCAGAATATGAATAAAATAAGTAAATTGCACAAAGACAGACAAAAATTATGTCCTGGAGCTCCGTCTGAATCTATTTTCTGGCTCCAAATTTTATTGTATTGATAACTTCTAATTCTAATTACTGCTGTGATCCTGGGGCCAGTGCTCCTGGTAAGCAGCTGTTATTCAGTTCTAGAGTTTCACACAGGCATGGGCTAAGGGGGTCAAGGTCTCGCTGATAAGAGGCCAATGCATGCTTAAGATAAACAGTGAAAAAGGCACACATTCTTTATCACTGGAGAATTCCCTAATGCTGTCAAAGATGAGTAGATGCACTGAAGGAAATAGGTTAGTATGAGAAGTTATCCGTACAATAAAACTTTGGAGCCAGAAAGGGCAGATCCACACTGTGCTCCAACACATAGTAGTTGTGATTGTTTTACTGATTTTGTTCTTACTGCAAATCAAGGAGTTTAACAAGAATCTTGAGTCATGGCATTTCCCTCTCTCTCCCTCTCTCATATTTTGTGTTAATTTCCTGCCTCCTCTTTCATATACTGATATCAAACTCTTACAAACTCCTGAAGTTCATCTCCCCTCATAGTTTCCTTTGTATTCTTGTAATATTTCATTGTGTCTTTAAAAATAAACACTTGATCATAATAGAACAAATAGTGTATGTCTCCTCCAACATAAGGTAGTCAAATCCATAGGGACAGAAAATAGAATAACTGATGGCAAGGGACAGAGGGGAGTTTTGCTCAATAGGTAGCATTCAGTTTTGCAAAATGAAAAACTGGGGAAGGATGATGGTGATGGTTTCTCATCAGTGTGCATGGATCTAAACCCACCCAACTGTATACTTAAAATGGTCAAATGGTGAACTTCACATGTTCTATATTTAACCCTAATTTTGAAAACTGATAAAGAAAAACTAAGCATCTGACTCACTCTGTGTTTACCTACAAGATTCACCAGAATAGACCCATGCATGCTGGCACACGCCTATAATTCCAGCATTTGGGAGGCTGAGGCAGGAGAATTACTGCAAGTTCAAGGCCAGCCTGGACTACATAGTAAGCTCAAGGCCAGTCTGAACTACATAGTGAGACCCTGTCTCAAAAAACAAAAAAAAAAAAAAAAAAAAAAGATTCACCAGAAGAAAGTATCTGTTACATTCAGACTCACCTAAGCACTGCCGTCTAAGAATTGAGGTGCATAATCACACTTTGGGTTTTTTGTTCTTTGTTTTTTGTTTTTGTCTCAGTGGACATTTAAAAGTGGGCAGAAGAAAGTTGGCATTTCCCCCTGAATTTTGCTTTTGTGATCTTTCTTTCATCTACTCTAATTTGCTGTTTTAATTTAATGTTGTTGGCCCTTAAAAGCGAAAGTCTTTCCAAGACAGCCACTTTAGAGAACAGGGGATAAATGACTTTCCCACGAGTATGTTAGTTAAATTATTGCATAATTTAAATGATCACATAAAAGTAATTTCTCAGTGGATCTGGGATTTTTGGTGATAATAGAGTTCCAACTTAACTAGTCTTTTTCATTTTAATTTGGTGGTACATCATTTACCCAGATCATTTTGCAAATTACTCTACAAGTAATTTTATGGATGTTCCTGCAAATGGACGCTAAGAATGGTGCTTAGCCTCCATGGAAAACCTACTGAAACACTATAGTTAAATTAAAGAGTCTCAGGTTTTTTGGTATTCTTCCTCCCAGTGGAGCACATTGCCATAACTAAATGCCATAAATGTGTTGCCATTCACATTAGCATTAACTGAGAAAATATCTTTTCCTTCCCTTGATTTGCTCTTTACCTTGATTTCCTAGAACACGTTTTCAAGTTAGTTTTGATACACCATGATTACTTAGAGGAGATTGCTTTTTTGGCTTAAAAGAATATTGCTTTTTTATTATATTAGCACATTAGGAGAGTCATAGTCAAGCAAGAGAGCAGCATTTTAATGACAGGGACTTTTTCTCTTGAGGGACGCTAAACCCTAGGCTGTCTCATTTGAGGGCGGGATTGTGTTTTGACTTCTTATTCCAAATAGCCTGGGAGCCACACAGGTGGCATACAGATTCTCGTGGAAGGCTTTGTTTAATGGCAATGAGTATTAGCTGTCTTTGCCTTCTCCCTTGACTGCCACTCAGCACCAAGTTTAAATGGCAGAAGTGGTGGCTGCAGCCCAGGCAACTCTGAACAGATTTATTCAAATAATTGGGATGCAGATCACCTTTCTCTTTCACACACTGAATATAACTCAAGTCCCAAATATTCATTATTATTTCACCTGCCTCGAAATGGGAAGTGTAAACATTCCGATAAATAATTTGAAAGACAGGCTAATTTCTGTAAACACATTTCTCTGCTTTTTACGTGCAATTTTATAACATGGAAAACATTCTGAAATCTCTGTGCACACTCCTGAGTGAGTTGATAGTGATGTGCTCCCTGCATCAATACTGAAAGAAAAAAATGGGGGTGGGAGACTGTTTTTCTCTTTCACTGGCAGTGGAAGAATGCTGCTCCCAAAGACAGCACCTATAACAATGGGCCTTTTTCTATAGAAACGATGGAGGATTCTGCAGCAATGCACCCTGGGATTGGTTCTGTGCATTTCATTTCTGTCTCCAGAAATAATCCATTTTCCATCCTAAGAGTCAAGGTGAAGAGAGTGGAAGGGAAGTGAGACAGGAATATAGACGATCAAAACAGGACAACTCAACAATGAAACAGCCCTGCAGCTTCAGCGTCTGAAAACCCTGTTGGAGTTAATGACCCATGTGTTGTGTATTATGCGGATATTTGCTTGTGCAATGTAAAAATAGTTGCATGTCATCTGTAAGCTCAGCCGCCCTTCTGTGTATGGTGATTCACTTACAACCTTCAGGAAAGCCAGATTTTGTGTGGTGTTCACCACATGTAGGGGCTCTGTTAAGAGTACTTTCATAATCCTAAATCCAGGATTTCCATGAGGAGACTCTAAACAAACTGTACAGACTAAATAAACTTCCTTGTGGGGAAAGGAGGGCACCAATATGGAAAGCATGGTGACACATACATTGGCAGGAGTTGCGCACCACAGTAAATTAAAATGTAAACAGCCTTGCTTGGTAGAAAATCCCATACAGAAAATGGAATCTGGCTGCAGGGGATAGATCACAGAACAATGCGTCTCTGGCCACGCCATCAAACTGAAGAGCGTGGAGCAAGAACACGTGTGTCCACCCAGCACGCACAGAGGAGAATGGACTCCCGCGTGTTGAGGTCCAGGCAGAAGGTGTGTCATTTCGCTTTGCTCAGGCAGTCACCAGGATTTCTTTCCTTGGCCCCCACCTAAGATGGTCACAATGAAAACTAAGCCTTTTTAGCTTTTGGGGAAAAGTGTGGGAAAGGATCTGCATCTGTTTTGAGTATTGCGTATGGACCAGGCACTACCTCTTTTAATTAATAAAAAGAACAAAAGTAAATTATAAAAGCTAATACATCAGGCACTGTTTCTAGTTTGATAAATTCCAACATTTTGTTACACTTACTTCAGATCTTTCTGAGTTTGAGTCAAAGTTGTAAATGATCCCCAGTAAAATTAAAGCTGCCTTTCCTAGCAAACTCAGTCCCATTCTCTTCCTTCCCTCCCACCATCCTGAATTCAGCGAGCGTCATCCTCGTGGGGCTCCTTTACCACATCATTTCATTTAGTCCTTCTGGCCACTCTTTGAGATGGATGTCATTCATCCCCATGTTACAGATTAGGAAACTTGAGATGCAGGGAGGTCAGTGTCTGCTCAACACCACATAAGAAGTAGGTAAAAGAGCAAGTTGATCTTGCTTTTATTTGAAACATAGCCCCTTTTTATTTCATGTACTTGCAGAAGAGCTGGCCCTGTGCTTCACGTGACCCAAAGGCTGAGAAGATTCTTCCCAGCTGAACTATTTCAACTCTTTGAATCTTGGCTCACGAGCTTTGCTTTTTAATTGTGTGATGAAAGTTCTCTTCTCAACTATGTGCATGTTCAAATCTTTATGCGCACATGTGAAGTCTAATGTGAGCCTGGTTGGAGAAGGATGAGGTGGGAGAAATGCAGTGTCTTACTGTGTGCACTCTGCATCATCTCTGTTTTTATGCTCAGGGGTGCACGGAGTCTGTCTTTAAGTGTACACAGGTGCCTGGCTCCTTCCTAAGTGCTTACTGTGCCTTTCCTCCTTCACTGGTCCTGTGCTATTAGCAACTTGCCTGTGGCACGGTTTTTAAAGCCTCCCCATGGAATCTGACTCTATTTTATGGCCATAACTCCAACAACAACAACAACAACAACAAAATTAACAAGAAAGATAGGACCTAAACAAATAACACCTTACATTGAACAGTATAAATTGAAAAACCACTTTTGCAAAGCAATTTGGGAATATGTATCAAGAACCATAAAACTACCCAGAATATTTGATAAATGAGCTGCTGAATGAATATTCACTAGGGAAAAAAGATGCATAGTTTGGATGTTGAATGTTCCCCCAAAGGTCCCTAGAGTGACGCTACAGGGACATAGTAGAAGCCTGAGGAGGTGGGGGTTTATGGGAAGTCCTTGGTAGTTAGGGGAGTGCACTCAGAGGGGGTTGTGGGACGCTAGTCCTTTCCTGGCCCTTTTCACTGCCTCCTGGCTCATGAGATGAATGTGTTGTTCCACCTGTGCCTTCCGCCTCCTGCCAGAATGTGCTGGTCTTTCCAGAGGCCCAAAGCAATGGTACTGGACTGGAAGCTCCAGAACTGTGAACCAAAATTAACTTTTTATAAGTTAGTTGTGTCTGGTATATTTTTTATAGTAACACAAAGCTAACTGATACAAGAACTGTATTCTGAGAATCTATCCTAAGGAGCTAAACCAAGTAGTGGGAAAAGTTCCATTCAAAACATTTTCCAGTTCTCACATGTATTATAGTCCGCCAGATGTGGTAACATACCCTAACAAGGACTCCCTGACTGAATCGTGCATTGTCATTAATTGGTGACATTGAAGGAAAGCAAGGCTCCCACCCACAGGTTGCTAATTAGCTGTGCTAAATTTGGCAAGCTATTTAGCCATTCTAAACCTCCACTTTTCCATTTGCAAAATGCAAAATGCTGACATCTACCTTACAGAGTTGAAAAAAAATTGAATAACTAAAATGCTAAACAACTTGGCACAGTAGCTAGCTTTCGGTGGTCCTCAATAAATTACACTGTACCTAATAGAAAAATAACCTATGCAAAAGTTATGGCCATTACAAGGTATGGTCATGTAATATATCTATAAAAAAGACTAAAATTGAATATCCAAAAATAAGTATCTACTTTATGTTACTTGTTTTACAATAAAGAATGATAAAAATTCCATTTGGGGTAGTGACATGTTCTCCCCTACATAGTAAACAAACCTGCTGTGATATTGTTAAGCAGATTTTGTAAAGTTTGTGTTTTTTTCATTTTAAAGAGAAAAAAACAATAACAACGATGGTACAAAATTTCAAAACAAGATTGTAGGAGAGTAACAATGATTAGTCCATTGCATATTGTTATCTTCAAAGTAGTTGCTCATATTAAAAGTTAGAGACATAAAAAATTGATCAAACAATATAAGCACAAGCCTTCTTTTCAATGAACTAATAGCATGTAGTAGTGTAACTATCTTAACTATCTTATGTGTATATATATATTTTTTTCTTTTACCTTCCTTCTTTTCTCCTTTCCCCCACCCCAGTTTCTCTTTCCTTTTAAACAATTTCTTCCCATTTTACAATATCTATTGTACATTTTAGACCTTATTTGAGTTTCTCATACCAGGGAGACAATATGATGTTTACACATGCGAGTCTGATTTATTACACTTACGAGTGTGATCTCAAGTTGCATCCGTTTACCTATAAATGTCTCAAGTTTATCCTTCTTTATAACTGAATACTTCTCCATTGTATAAAGATACCACATCTTTTTTATCCATTCCTCAGTTCATAGGCATTTGGGTTGTTTCCAGGATTTAGCTATCACAAATTGTGCTGCTACAAACATGGGTGCACATATGTTATTGTGGTACAATGTTTTTAATTCTTCTGGGAAGAATCTAAGAAGGTGAGTAACTGGGTCGAATGGGATCTCAAATCCTAGTTTTTTGAGGAATCTCCACACTGATTTCCACAGTGGTTGCACCAGTCTACACTCCCACCAACAGTGGAGAAGTGTTCATTTATCCCCACAGCCCCTCCAGCATTTGTTATTGGTTGATTTCTTGATGACAGCCATTGTCTCTGGGGTGAGATGGAATTTCAGTGTTGTTTTCATTTGCATATCTCAAATGACCAATGATGCTGAATTCCTTATGATCTCTAGGCCTTCCAGAGAGGTTCACCTCAGTTGTGGCAGCAATGAGGGGAGGGGCTATTCTCTGGGCCTTCTGGCGCCATTCACCTGGGGCACAGCGGCAGCGATGGCAACCATTTTTCTCTTTTTAAAATTGTATTATGACTGTCTTTAAAATGTTTTTGTATGTATTTTAGTAGGAAATAAGAAAGGATGTATCTGGGACTGCTAGCCAGATGGGACTTTTTAACCAATTCTTTTGAAAATTTGTAACACAGAATGAAATCTTGTAGCTATTTATCTCCATAGAAATGAACACAGCTAGTTACTTGAGGATAGAACACAGCTAGTAACTTGACAAGCTACTTGACAAGGTTAATTTTTGGAAGCATGTTGTAAAAGAATCATGGTGCACAGAATATTTTATTCCAATGTGTATATTCACTTGGACCTTGTTATAACAATTTTGGAGTTAGTAGCTGCATCGAAGGACTGTTAATTTTTTTTCCCATGTAAGACTGTAAGGGAGAAGTCTTTGTAAATGTAGTGTGTGTGTGTTTGTGTGGGCATATGTGGGTGGTGAAGGCATTTTAGGGAATCTTAGTTAACGTAACAGATAAATGCCAGACTTAAATGAGGATGACCTGACCAACAATGAACCCATAGTCAGCCAATTTCTATCTGTAAACACACAAGGGACTCTAGGATAGATGGCGAAGTTGGCATTTCTGGTAGAACTATAAGAATAACAAGGCCAAGATATCAAATTAAGCAAACAATGCTCTCTAAAAACAACCGCGATTTGCAAGATCACCATGCTCAAGGACATTCTTAAGTAGTTATGATTTTATCTCAGTAAATCCTTTAGTTATTATTTGACTCTAGTTTTTAAAAACAGATTCGTCTCTAAAACAACAGTCTCGACGTAAGCTGCAGTCACTGAAGTGATTTAGGATGAATGCCATTTTGGCATTCCCTGGAGGTAAGGACATTTATATTTTCTTTTTAAGTTTTCAAGTTGAATCACCATTTTTTTTCTTGATATTAATGAATAAAATGTCATCTTATTAATAATAAGATCATACTGGTTAAAAATAATTTAGTCTAACATAAACAAAACTATATAAGCCAGATCATTTTTATACTTAAATGGATCTTATCCAATTATCTTTATTAGTCAGTATTTTTTTTTTTTTTTTGCGGGTACTGGAGGTCGACCTCAGGACCTTGCGCACCAGCAGGCGCCTGTGCTGCTGAGCGTTATCAGCAGCCCTTTTTTCGTATGTGGGTTCCGGGAGTCAAACTCGGGCCCTTGCGCTTGCCAGGCAGGCACTTACGCTGCTGAGCCATCTCACCGGCCCTTATTAGTCAGTATTAACATCTTCATTTTATAGATGGAGAAAGAGAGGACAAGCAGGACCCAGTTCCTCCAGCAAGGGACCACAGCAGGTGAATCCAGTTCCTGAGATGGGACCGGAGAGGTTTTGGGCCCCCAGTCCAAGGCTCTTTTCACCATGCAAGTGGTCTTTGAACATAGAGCTTTTTGTTCTGGATTAAGAAAGACTCCCTTTGTCACAGTTTACATAGTAACAGATTAGAAAATACCACTTTATTTTAAACATTACGATTGCCCCCGGGACAGCGGGGCCTGCTAGAGGAGTGTAAGTCTGTGCTCTGTGCTTCCTCCATTGCCCCAGGAAGGTGGTGTCCGCAAGAGGAGTATCAGGACACATGCCCGTGGCTGGTGAACCAACTGAAACCCTGAGACCCAGCAGAACAGCCAGGCCCTGGGTGCACAGGTGCACACACACCTTTGGAGGGCAGAGTAATCAGCAAGACCAGCAATGTGGAAGCATCTGAAGCAGCAGTGAGGAGCCAGCAGTTGGACTCTGGAGAACTCCACGAACAGCTGACCAATACCAGGCCCCACATGCAGAGGCCAAGATCAGCTCCATACCCAGCACATTTCTGGGATTAAACATGGACACTATTACAGAACTGTAAACACCAGAGGTATTTTACTACTTTTGTTCTCCCTTGTTAGATTGGCTATCCCTTTCCTGTCTGGTTGGATGCTATTTGGTTTTGTTTAGTATTCTGTGGTTATTTTTGTATTTGGGTTTCTGTTTCGTTCTTTTTCTTTATTTTTTTTTCTCTCCTCTCTTTCTCTGGTCTCCTTTTTTCTTTCTTTTGTTCTTTTCTTTTTCATTCTCTTTCTTTCTTCCTTCTTTTTTTCACTGTTTAGGTTTCTTATCTCTTTATTTTTTGTTTTCTTTTATTGATCCTCTTTCTCGCTTTCCTCAGCTACTTCTTGAATTTAAACTTTCAAGTAAGTAAACATTGTCTCTGCCCTTTCTGATTACTCCTTCACATTCTATTTCACTCTTTCCCTCCTGTGTCCTCCAGTTTCCCAAAATTTGGGTGATCATCCTTTGATCTCCAGCCTTGACTCTACTATATTTGACCTCATTCATGACTTTAGCCTGTCCCCTACCCATCTTAACCACCCCCACCCCCAGCAGAAGGGTAAAATCAGTCCACTAAGGGGAAAATCACTGTATACAAGTGCACAGTATGTGTTTGATTTTCTTATATAACTTTAGAGTTTGCTCCTGTGGTCGGAGGTAGCAGGTTAATAGATACCATAGTTTGTCAGTAGTTAAACTGTACTTGAAACTATTGTTATTACTAACTGTACTACCTTAGCCAGGATGTCATACAAGTTATAAACAGTTTCTCTCCCCTGTAGGATAACACTGTGATTGTATGGGGTCATAATCATCATCACAGCCCAGTAACAAAGGATTGGGAGCTGAGCCAAATAGTAATTTTGCATCCTTTATGAGTGGGTAAGGTAGGTTCTTTGGGTAGCTATAAAGAACCACCTACATCTAGAGGACATACCCAAAGAACAGACATCTCCTAGGGAAGCCTCAATACTAGTGATAAAGCCATCTATTATAAGAAATTGGCAGGCATTAACATAGAAAAAAAAAGTTAAATAAAACAGAGAAATAAAAAATGACAAGACACAGAAGCAAAATGCAACCCAAGACCCCAGCCCACCCAGGACAAGCCAGGAACTCAATGAGATAGATGAAATTGTAAGTCAAACAGTGGGACTTTCTGAAATGATAGCAACAGAAGTGAAAAAACAAGTGGAAAAGGCTATAGAGAAAATAATCTCTCAGGTACAAAGAGAAGATGCTTAAAATCAAAGATATTAGAGAAGACACAGAATAAAACAAAAAAAAATAAATGAGCTTAGAAAAATGATGGAAACAAAAAATGCCCAACATAGGAAAGAAAGGAAATCCATGAAACAGATCCAAACAGAAATCCAAGAGATTAAAACCTCCACTGAATATATATGCAACAGACTGAACAAAGGAAAGGGTAGAATTTCAGATCTTGAAGACAGAATTGCAACAAGTGATCATGAAAAGAAAGATATCTTAAAAATAGTGAGAAACCATGAAAAATCAATCCAAACAGCTACAAAATGAAGCAAAGAATAACATAAGATTGATTGGGGTCAATGAGAAAGCTGGAGACAGTGCAAATGCCATTAAAAAAAAAAAAAAAACTTCATAGAAATAATGGCAGAAAACTACCCAAGCATGTATAAAGAATTTGACATACAAGTAAATGAAGCATATAGAACTCCAAAGGCCATGACCAAAATAAAACTACACCAAGACATAATAATCAAGATTCCAGAAATTCAGCATAAGAACAGAATATTAAAAGCTGTTAGAGAAAAGAAACAGATCACCTATAAAGGAAAGACCATCAGAATCATGGCAGACATTTCAAGACAAACCCTCAAGTCAAGAAGAGCTTGGAGTGAAGTATTTCAAGTCCTGAAAGAAAACAACTTCCAATGTAGATTGATGTACCCTGCAAAACTATCTTTCAAAATTAATGGAGAAATAAGATACTTCCATGAAAAAGAACAAGTGAAGAAATTTATGACCACCAAAGCAACCCTACAAAGAGTACTGAAAGATATTCTAGACAGAGCTAAAAATGACCACAATTCCAAGAACAACAATAGAAAGAAACCACCAGGCAGGGCAAGCAATTAAACAGAGGGGAAAAGCAGGGAACCAAAAGCAGAAAAATACCATGACAAAGATAAGCCAATACATATCAGTTAAAACCATCAATGTAAATGGGCTTAATTCATGAATCAAAAGAAACAGACTGGCAGACTGGATCAATAAACAAAATCAAACAATATGCTGTATACAAGAAACACACATAACTCAAAAAAAAAAAAAAAACAACATAGACTGAAAGTCAAAGGTTGGAAACAATAATCCATGCAACAGGAAACCAGAAAAAAGCAGGGGTAGCTATTCTGTTTGCAGACAATGTGAACTTCAAACCAAGAATGAACAAAAGAGATAAAGAAGGTCACTACATACTTGTTAGGGGAAAACTTCAAGAGGGAGAGATAACAATCATAAATATACATGCAACAAATACGGGAGCACCCAACCATATAAGACAATTATTAATAGACATGAAAAATCAAATAAGGAATAACACAATTGTAACAGGATACCTTAATACCCCATTGTCACAAAGAGATAGATCAACTAGACAAAGATCAGCAAAGAAATATCAGAACTGAACAAAACATGTGAACAAGTGCACTTAGTGGATGTTTACAGAGTGTTCCACCCAACAGCATCAGAATACACATTCTTCTCAGCTGCACGTGGGGTGTTCTCTAAAAAAGACCATATACGAGCCCACAGAACATGCTTCAGTAAATGCAAAGGAACTGAAATTATCCCATGCATATTATCTGACCATAGTGCAATGAAATTGGAAATTAATGGCAAAAGAAACCATAAAAACCCTGTAAACACATGGAAATTACATGTCACCCCCCAAACAACCAATGGGTCACAGATGAAATTAAACAATATCTACAACTAAATGAAAATGCAGCTGCAACATACCGGAACCTGTGTGATGCAATGAAAGCAGTCCTAAGAGGGAAATTTATAGTGGTGAATTCTCACATCAGGAAAACAGAATGAGCACAAATAAATAACCTGATGTTGCACCTCAAGCTTCTAGAAAAAGAAGAGCAAGTCAAGCCCAAATCCCATACAAGGGAGGAAATTATAAAGATCAGAGCAGATATTGACACAGTGAAGACTATGAAAACAATACAGAGAATTAATGAATTGAAGACTTGGTTCTTTGAAACAATAAATAAAATTGATAAACCCTTAGCCAACCTTTTTCAAAAAAGGAAAGAAAAGACTCAAATTCATGCATTGAGGAATGAAAAGGGTGATATCACTATAGATCCTGTGGAAATTCAGTTCATCAATACCTGCTTCGAAAATCTTTACACTCATAGGATGGAAAACACAAAGGGAATGGACAGATTCCTAGATATGCATGAATTAACAAAGCTGAATCTAGAAGATATAAATTTCTGAATAACCTAATATCCCTTAATGAAATTGAAAACATAATTAAAAACTTACCAACAAAGAAAAGCCCAGGTCCTGATGGATTCACTGCTGAATTCTACAAGAAATTTAGAGAAGATTTAATGCCAATACTCCTCAAACTCTTAAATGAAATTGAAAGGGAAGCAATATTCCCTAACTCATTCCTGGAGGCAAGTATTACCCTATACCAAAACCAGACAAAGACCCAATCCAAAAAGAGATCTACAGGCCAATCTCCCTAATGAACACAGATGCAAAAATCCTCAATAAGATACTAGCAAACAGAATGCAGCAAGTCATGAAGATTATACACCATGACCAACTGGGATTCATCCCAGGAATGCAGGGATGGCTCAACATATGTAAATCCATAAATGTAATACACTATATCAACAGAGCCAAAGACAAAAATCACATAATCATTTCAATAGATGCAGAAAAAGCTTTCAACAAAGTCTAACACTCATTCATGATGAAAAAAAAAAAAAAAACCTTACAGAAAATCAGGATAGATGGTCTTTATCTCAATCTGATAAAAGCCATCTATGACAAACCAACAGCCAACATCATTCTAAATGTACAAAAACTGAAAGCTTTCACTCTAAAGTCAGGAACAAGACAAGGATGTCCACTGTCACCACTTCTATTCAATATAGTTCTGGAAACATTAGCCAAAGCAATTAGACAAGAGAGAAATAAAAGGAATAAGGATAGGAAATGAAGAAGTTAAACTCTCATTATTTCCAGATGACATGATACTCCACATAGAAGACCCCAAAAACTCCACCAAAAGACTCCTAGAGTTAGTAACCAAATTCAGTAGTGTAGCTGGATACAAAATCAACACTGAAAAATCAATAGCATTCCTGTACACAAACAACAAACTCACTGAGAGAGAAACTAGGGAAACCATACCTTTCATAATAGCATCTAAAAAAATGAAATACTTAGGAATCAATCTAACAAACTAAGTAAAGGGTCTATATATTGAAAATTACAGTACTCTGAAAAAGGAGATTGAAGAGGATATCAGAAAATGGAGGGCCGGTGAGATAGCTCAGTGGCATAAGCGCCTGCCTGGCAAGTGTGAGGTCCTGAGTTCAACTCCTGGAACCCACATAAAGGAAAAAAAAGGGCCGGTGGTATCACTCAGCAGCACAAGCACTTGCTGGCAGGCGCAAGGTCCTGAGGTCAACTCCGGGTACCCACATAAAAAAGAAAAGAAAAGAAAAGAAAATGGAAAGTTATCCCTTGCACATGGAGAGGAAGAACCCACATAATGTAAATGGCCATACTCCCAAAATTGTTACACAGATTTAATGCAATCCTGATCAAAATATTGTTAACATACCTTACAAAACTAGACAAAACATTCCTAAAATTCATCTGGAAGCAGAAGAGACCTAGAATAGCAAAATTAATCCTGGGCAACAAAGGCAAGGCAGGAGGCATTACAATCCCTGGCTTGAAATTATATTACAAAGCTACTGTGATAAGATCAGCATGGTACTGGCAAAAAGACAGACCTGAGGATCAGTGGAACAGATTAGAAGATGCAGAAACAACTCCAAACACACTCAGCCACCTTATCTTTGACAAAGGGGCTAAACATGTTCACTGGAAGAAAGATAGCCTCTTTAATATATGGTACTGGAAAAATTGATTCTCTACATGCCAAAGACTAAAATTAGACATATGTCTATCACCATGCACTAAACTAAAGTCAAAGTGAATCAAAGATTTAAATATTAAAAAAGAAACACTAAATCTACTGGAAGAGAAAGTAGGTAGAATCTTTAAGACACAGGTGTAGGCAGAGACTTCATGAACAAAACCCAAACTACACTGGAAACACTTCAAAGAATCAACAACTGGGATCTCATCATATTAAAAGCCTTTTGCACATCAAAAGAAATCACCAACAGAGCGAAAATATAACCCACAGATTGGAAAAAAATTTTAGCCAACTGTCCCTCAGACAAAGGTCTTCTATCTTGCACATACAAAGAATTGAAAAAATCAGACCCCCCCCAAATTCAAAGACGCAATTGAAAAGTGGCATCTGTGATGAGTACGTACTTCTCAGATGAAGAAATACAAACAGCAAATAAATATATGAAAAAATGTTCAACATCACTGGTCATTTGAGAGATGCAAATGAAAACAACACTGAGATTCCATCTCACTCCAGAAAGAATGGCTATCACCAAGAAATCAACCAATAACAAATGCTGGAGGGGCTGTGGGGAAAAAGGAACTGTTCTCCACTGTTGGTGGTAGGGCCGACTGGTGCAACCACTGTGGAAATCAGTATGGAGATTCCTCAAAAAGCTAGGATTAGAGGTCCCACTCAACCCAGCTATTCCCCTTCTGGGTACCTTCCCAGAAGAATTAAAAACATCATACCACAGCGATATATGTGCACCCATGTTTATAGCAGCACAATTTGTAATAGCTAAATCCTGGAAACAACCCAAATGCCCATGAACTGACAAATGGATAAAATGATGTGGTTATTTTTATACAATGGAGTACTAATCAGCCAGAAAGAAGGATAAACTTGAGACTTTTATAAGTAAATGGATGCAACTTGAGACCATACTCATTAGAGAAATAAATTAGACTCACTTGTGTAAACATTGTATTGTCTCCCTGATGTGAGAAACTGAAAGAGTAAATAAGTTCTAAAATGTATAATAGATATTGTGAAATGGGAAGAAATTGTTAAAAAGGAAAAAGGAACTAGGATGGGGAAAAGGGGAAAGGAAGGAAGGGAAAAGAGAGAAAAAAATGCAAGTTAGTTATACTATTAGTGTCTCTTAGTTCACAGAAAAGGAAGATTTATGCTTATATAGATTGGAGAAATTTTTATGTCCATATCTTGTACTCTGAGTAACTACTTTAAAGATAATAATATGCAATGTATTAAGTATTGTTATTCTCCTATCATCTTGTTATGAAATTTTGTTTTACCTTTTTTCCATAAAATAAAATTTAAAAAAAGAGAAAAAATGCTTGCCAGAATCTGCGAGAATATTTTCTACTTTTACTTCTGAAGTCACGTCAACCAATTGACAAAAACAACAGGTGTCTGACTAATGGTCACTTTGCCTCTGAAAATAATAGAAGCTGCCATTCAAAAATAAGGGCAGATGTCCTGTACCCTTTCCTAACTTCTACCTCCTGATTCAGGCTATTCCATCCACTGTTCTTCTAATGCTTGAGTAAGAGTTTTTTTAAGACATAATATTGTGAGACATTTCCCAGGCTGCTTCTCTTTCTTCCATCTAGTCAGAAAATGCAACACAGGCAGCAATTTGAGTTCCTTGCATCCTGGGAGTTCCCTTTCACTGAAGTGCCAGAGATAAGGGTGAGGGCCCAAACCGGTAATACAACATCCTAGTAACTGTGGATTTTTAGTCTTCTCCTTTGGCTCACAGGACCAGAGAATCTGTGCCCACAGAAAAGCTCTAAATGAAAGTTCACTACAGCTTAACAAGTTTGCTCTAAAACCAAAAGCCCACTGCAATCTAAGAAGTCTACCATAAAACCAAACAGATGCAGACGAGGGTGATGGGCTTCCTATGTACAGCGTGTTAACAGCTGCCAGAACTTTTTGTTTGAAGATTCATAATTATAAAAGTGAAAGAATAACTAATGAAAAAATAATGCAGATAGGGGAAAGAAAGTGTCTTGAATACTCAAAGAAATCACAACTTTCCAAAATGATTTACTGAAGAAACCAATAAAAATCATTTGCAGTATATGTCATCTTCATGTGAATGGTAGAAAAACTGAATTCAACTCATGTTTGTTGTATTACTGTTATGGTATAAATATGAAGTATCCACCAAAGACTCATGTATTGAGAGCTTGAGATCCCCAATTCAGCAATGTTCAGAGGTGGGACCTAGAGAAGTGACTGGATCATGAGCGTGTTGACCTCATCCGCAGGCAAATCCTTTGATGAGTCCGGAGCTGAATGGGCTGTAAGGAGGTGGCCTATTTGGAGGCAGTGGGTCACTGGGGTGTGAGAAACCACCACACTGCTCTCTCCTGAGAAATGAAGCCCTTGCTGTGACTCATCCCTCTCCTCTCCTTTACCCTATTCACTGAGATATATAGAGCTGGCTATACTGAAACAGATGTTCCCTTAATTGGCTAAAAGAATGTTATCGAGTCTGGCAGAGGTACCAGTGGTCTCATTAATAGCAAAGCGTCAACACGTGGACAAGAGTAGCCTCCATGTTGATGCTCGAATGGAGGCTCAAGTAGGAGCCTGTGAGATTCCAGGGCTAAGACATGGGATAACATCTCAGCTGGGGCCTTGGGATTCAGAAAGAACTGTACCTTCCTAGCAGTAAAGGTGCCAGCCTTGCATACATCAAAACTATCCATGCATTGCTAATCGGAGGCCTCTGCTCTTGGAACACTACAAAGTTTTCCCTATGAACTCTGCCGCGACCCCACCCACCTCCCTGGTGGATACCAATAAAAGCCACGAGCTTTTGGAGATGAGGCCTTTTCTTCCAGAGAGAACAGTGGGTCATCCCAGAGCTCCTCAACTGCAGCATATTCTCTCTTTGTCTTTCTTTTGCATCCCTGTGCCCTATTGCTGGGTGGGTTAGACTGATACCCTCAGCAGGGGTTTCAGTACTGGGGGTAAAGCTTTGGAAAGGAGTATCTTTCTTTTACCTCCCCACCCGCTCTCTCTCTCTCTATCTCTCTCTCGACTGGCATGAGGTGAGCAGCTGTCCTCCACTATGCTCTTCCTTCATACCCTTGCACCGTGTTATTCTGTTTTACCACAGACCTACAGGCAATGGAGCCAGCTGTCCATGGACTAAACCTCTGAAATTGTGAGCCAAAATAAACCTTTCCTTCTTTGAATTGTTTTTGCTAGGTGCTTTGTCAGAGTGATGAAAAGCTAATGCAATTCCCATGGGCAAGTTTCTTAATCAGTCTGATCTTCATTTTTCTGCAAGTGAAAAATGGAGATAAAATTATCTTCTCTTAGAGGACTCTATTAAGAATTACATGGAATCATGTAAAGAAATGTACAGCATGTTAACAGCTGCCAGAACCCTTTATTTGAGGATGAATAATTACAAAAGTATATACAATTCTTAGAAAATGGAAGGAGGAAAATTCATAATGACAGGAGAAGGGCGGTGAAGATGGATAATCAAACATACAGTACTACATGGTTTCCTAGCCTAAAAATTATACCCAAATAAGAAGATTGTGAATTACTAAATTGCTCTTCAGAACAATTTCTATTCCTACCGGAAATGAGTGAAGAGTTTGCTTCGCAAAGATCCAATAGCCTCACAAATACAGGATAATACATATATAACTTTATAGACAACAATGGAATCTTTTGTTATTTTAATCTGTATCATCCCTTTAACCAGTAGGCGTTTACTGACCGTACTCTCTACTTGTGCAATACATCTGCATAGCATTAGCCCATTTTTCCATTGGAACCTTGTTTATTTTTATTAGTAATCATCCTAGCATATGAAACATAGTATCTCTTTTTAATAGAGATTTAAAATGCTTTTCTGATTGTGTCATTTGTTTTTTACTTACAGTTCTTTAAACATATGGAAATACTTTATATCTATTATTCTTTACCTTTAAAATGTATCTGGAATTTACTTTTAAATAAGTTGTGTACTGCTTTGTGACAAATTCACATCCAATTTTCAGCTCCATTTACTAACCAATTCATTTTCTTTATCCTCATTCCAATTTGAGATGCTTTGTTGATCATACGTAAGTATAAATCCAAATACTCAAGAAATTGCTTATGTTTGTTCACTTTTACATTTCTGCTTATTCATTTTCCTTGACTTAAAATCAAGAAAAAGAAGATGCCTAAATCCTCTTGGAAGTGGATTGATTAAATATTTACTGATATATTGCAGAATCTATGCAAATCCAGAATATCACAGGTTTATCCGTATGTATGACAGAAAAAAATTCCTGTGACATATAACATTTTTAATAAAAAACTGAGTTAAAGTGGATTGTATAGTGGCCCTTTCTTATAGAAAGCCCTTTATTAATGAAATCATTATGTCACGGTAGTAATACGGCAAGAATAAATTATATTTAGAGCCTGAAAACAATACTGGCTTTTTAAAGTAATAAATTATTTAAAAATTCACAGCTAGTGTTTCTTCACCTATAAAAGCTTTTAAATATCCAATGCTGACAAATTGTACAAGTAAAAATTGAAAACAATTTCTGAGGATCAACTAAGCAAATCGTGTCACAAAACTAAATAGGAGCACTTTCAATATGTCAATCAATTTTGAAACTTGTCAATTATTTTAATTAAAATATAGAAATAACTCGATTTGGTGGTCTTAGGAATTGCAACTCAGCAGACTTAGATTCAGATTACACTTAATGCATATTCCAAGGAAAAAAGGAAAATGGGAGCTTATATAGACAAAAGTTCTTGTATCATTACAAAATAATTGAAATTATTTAAAGATAAATTTCAACAGAAGTTGGAAAAGAATGGGAGTTTCTTTTGTGTTCGAACAATATAGTGAATGTTTACATTTCTAAAAATCTTATTCCATCAAAAGACATTGCCATTAATACCCCTCAAAATACATCCTATTGTTCCAAACACATTTATTCCATCATTCTTACCACTTTCTGAAGCAGTTCTGGAAATTCTCCGTGTGATAAGTTGCACTATCATGGTTGCCTTGATGTCCTGAATCAATTCAAAATGTTTCCCTTTCATAGTCATTTTGACTTTAGGGAAAAGCCAGAAGTCGCAAGTTGCCATATCAGGTAAACAAGGTGGATGAGAATGCACTGTAATATTTTTACGAGCCTGCCCTTTCATTGGAAAAGGATGAGAAAGGATGGCACACAGCAGCAACATTCACCATATTCTTGATCACACCCTGTGAAGACACTCATGAAAGAGGACATCCAGAACTGCTTCAGAAAGTGGAGGGCCAGTGAGATGGCTCAGCGGCATACGCGCCTGCCTGGCAAGTGCGAGGGCCCAAGTTCAACTCCTGGAACCCACATACGAAAAAAGGACCAGTGATATCGCTCAGCAGCACGGGCGCCTGCTGGTGCGCAAGGTCCTGAGGTCGACCCCGGTACCCACAAAAAAAAAAAAGGAAAGTGGAAAGAGTGGTGGGGTACATGTATTCAAAGCAAAGGGGCAGTATTTTGAGAGGGCTAAATGGCAATGTGTTTTTTACTGTAATAATTTTTAAAATTATTCACTGTACATTTTGATCCATAAAACAGCATCATATAACCTCTTGACACATATCTTTTTTTTGTGGGGAGGTGGTAGCAGGGATTCAACTGAGGGCCTTCACCCTAAGCTATATTTCCAGCTCATTTTTATTATTATTATTATTTTTATTATTTTTATTGTGAGACAGGTTCTTGCTAAGTTAATAAGTTGCCCAGGCAGCGCTGAAACTTGTGATCCTCCTGCCCGAGCCTCCCAGAGTACTGGAATTGCAGGTGTCCCCCACAGTGCCAGGCTCTGACACAGATCTTGGGTGTCCGAGCACAGTGTAATTATCTGGTTGTGCCAGATGCTTACAGTCAAAAGAAAAGAGTGACTACAAGCTTACATTCCCTGGCAGCAACATGAGACTTGCATGAGTCCTGCTTCCTCCATGACCTCCAATTCCATCTTGGCAAGAGCTTTCTTTGAGCAGTATTATTTTTTGTTAGCAGTCTCCTTTCACACAAAGCTATTCCACTTTTAAAGGATCCTAAATAAATAGGCCAAGTACATGAAAAATGTGTGTTCAAGGATGTGTCTTCACTAGGCAACAGTGGGCATCCACTTCCTCCTCCTCGTCCATCAAGATGGAACTCAACTCGTAGGATGCTTCAGCCACACGAAGGGATTCTACCCTTGAGAATTACAAAGCTTAGTATTTGACATTAATAAATAAATGCCCATGATGTACAGTTAAGCTTAAAAGGAAATCATTGAATATCACCTATATTGTATTTGTTCCCTTAGGTGTTTCGTGTTTAAAAATATAAAGATACACAACTGGAATGATGTACAGTAATAGAATTATGAGTAGAATTATGAGCTATAAATGGAACTTTAACTCTCTTCACAATACTCCACAAGGGGACACTACAGCTAGTTCAGAGGGTGCCCCAGATTGAGAAGGAGAGAAATGTGTGGGAAAGGAAAGGATAGGGTTAGAGAGACACTGAGCCCTAAATGGGGTGGAACTTCCTTAAAGGACAGTGGAAAGACACAAAGCATCAAGGAAGATCTGCACAACCAAGAGCAGAGACCTCTGAATTTGGGAGGCAATCAGGAAGCCAGGGTCCATAGAAGAGGCCTGCAGAAATGCTTACAGCCAGGTAGACTTGGGAAAAAGTCACATTTTCCTCATATGTTGCAACTCCCTTTAGTTCCACTGACCCTTTACATAACTTTGTGTGAGGTCACCCTTCCACTCTCCCACGCAACCCGTTTGTCCACCTTCAGAGGCTTGTGAAGAGAAGGTCACACTGCCAGTGCACTCCAGGCCAGAATGACAAATCAAATGAAAGGTCACTCACTGTGGTGTGGGACAGATGCCACAGAGGGGCAAGGGTCAAGAGAAGGACTCGAGGTGGACAGAAGGCAAAAATCCACCATGTCCCAAAAAATGAGAGAGAAAGGGCTTTCATTGTCATGGAAGAAGGGGAGCCCTTGATTTCATAAGCAATGTGGGGACAAGTTACGTGGTTTGTACTCCTGGTTCTGGCACTGATAAGCAATGTGATATTAGTCAAGTTACTTAATCCTCTGGGCCTCTGCTGTTTCATTTGTAAATTGAAGATAGGGATAAACTGTTTTGAAGAGCTATTATGAGGATAAAATATATCAGTATTCACAAAACCTCGATAAAGTATCTGGAATCCAGAAAACAATGTGTTGGCACTTGTCCTTGCACAATTACCACATGAAAACATTTCTGAATCAAATTTTTTTTTTATTTTGGTACAGGGAATCGAACTCAGGGCCTCGCACTTGCCAGGCAGGCGCTGTGCCACTGAGTTACATCCCTGGCCCCTTCTGAATCTTTTTAATGAGCACATAGTTCTTTTAAAATCATAAGGTCTCCCTCTCTCTCTCTCTCTGTCTCTCTCTTGCTAGCACAGCAGAATTAATCTAAATGTCATTGAATTCTAATGCCATTAGTGGTAAAATATACATCACATAAAATTAACCACGTTAGCCATTTTAAAGTGCAGGTTTCTGTGACACTTGTGACATTTAACACATTCATGCTGCTGTACAATCTTCATCACTATCTAGTTTCAGAATGTTTTCACCCCACAAGGAAACCCCATACTCATTAGGCAATCATTCTTCATTTCTCTTTCTCCCATCCCCTGACAAACACTAATCTGCTTTTTGTTTCTGTTTGCCTATTCTAGATATTTTATATAAGTAGAATCATACAATATGTGGCCTTTTGGGTCTGGCTTCTTTTATTTAATATCATGTTTTCAAGATATATCCATGTCTTAGCATGAAATCATTATATCATTACTTTTTACAGCTAAATAATATTTTAGCAATGATCATACTATGTTTTCTTTGGTTTGATTCCATTGCTTACATCAAGAAATGAAAATTGGTTTCTTTTGGGAAGAGGGATAAATGATAGGGCCTTGTCCTCTTTTTGTGTGTGTATGCATTTTCCTCCCGTAATGAGTATGTATTAGTGTCCACAATATTTTTGAACTAATGAGGTTTGCTTTTTAATGTACACGTGACCCACTCACTCACTTAAAACCATCCAGTGATCCTGTAACAAACATTCTCAAATGACTTCATGCCAATGGGCCACAGCAAATTACTTAAAGAGCTTATCAAAAACACACACATCCCTGAACCAAACTGGCCCTATCGAATCCTGAGTTCTGGATGGTTCTAATGTCTCATGATGTTTGAGAATCACTGAGTCCAAACTTTTCCATAAACTGACTCCTCCTGATGTGCAGTTCCATTTTCCTCTTTTTCTTCCTAGTAAAAGACAACTTAATAAACTCCTGTTACATCACAGGATCTTCCATGCCTTAGGCTGTCTGGGCTTGGAACACAAGCCTGGCCTAACTCCACTGTTTGATTACTAACTCCTACTTATTATTCAATACCCAGCTCAAGGGTTATCTCCTCCAAGATCCATTATCCATCAAATCAAGTATGTCCAACAAATGAAATACTTCATTTGCTCAAATAGTAAATTTTTCTTCTTTTAGTCTCACAGACCATTTTGTAGCAATAGCTCAAAAACATCTTCACATTATACTGAAACTATCTCTTCCCATTAACTAAAGAGTTCACCATAAAATTGAATATTTTGATTGTATACTGGGTGTTATATATATCATTGTTCTCAAATTAACAGCAAAGTATGTAGTCAGTTATAGAGCAGAGAAAACACTGATTCTGTTTTTCCAAATTTGTGTTTACATGTGCATGTACATGTGCACGAAATACTTCTGAATTAAGTAACACATGAAGCCAACATTTCCTGAAGTAAGTTCTCAGAAACACTAAGGTCAGGAGCAACTCAGTGAAGAAGAGGGGTGCAGTGGGCTGGGGTATAGCTCAGTGGTAGAGAGCTTGCCTAGCATGCATGAGGCCCTGGGTTCAGAGAAAGAGGAATCCCCTGGGAAATGCAATTGGACACTCTGAGATGTGCTCTAAGGGCATGGCTGATATTGTTGAGCACAGTGGTTTCAGGGTTATTTGACTCCAACACAATTTCATCAAGTGGACTTATGAGCATTCAGGGTAAGTAGATTCTCTGGACAAGCATCTCAAGAAATGCAGCATGGTATATTCTAATGAGTCCTTTTGCTAAGGTGGCACACTGGTTGCACTTAGATGTCATGGCATGGTGAGGGACACTTTCTGTTTGAGTGGGACACAACATTGCTAGACCGCAACCAGAAGCAGCAGATAAGTTCCAAGTACTTCCCTAATCGAGCCCTGGCCATCTCATCTTCTCTACTAAGAACACTGCTTTCACAGGGAGCCTTTTTAATTCAATAAATAATGTTTTCTCCTTGTGAGATGTGGGTAAATGAGTTCCTAGCTGTTTTGAGTAGCACCCATGTGTGACAACAGCTGAGCTTATGGGAGGCAATTAATTAAGACAACTTGAAAGAAAGATGATTGTTCCACATGAATAGGAGGGAAGAAAGAAAGGCTCCTCTTTGTAGTATCAAATTTATTATAATATACATACTTGACATATTTATCATTGATTCCATTTAAATGTTTTCAAATGTAAGTCCCGGTTTCAAGAGTGCCTATCACAATGCACTTGTAACTTACAAAGTTGGGTGGGACGAGAACAGAGATTGGCTTCTCTTATTTTGTTTACGGAATCTTAGCACAGAAAATGCTGTACTACTCGTTTATGTTTGTGGTTTCATATACAGCATAGTATTAAGTTTTCTATCTAGTACCATTTGTCAAGTAAGTGTTTAGAATGGTTATTCCCCCAAGTCCCTTAAAAGGCAGCCTCTCTAAATCTACAGTGTGCCACATCACCCAGCTAACTGTCACTACAGAGGAGGACCAGTGTGGGAGTCAGGAGTTAGATACCGCTGAGCAGAGAGCAAATCCCCTCTCTGATCAATATCTTATCACAATGCCAAATTTAGCCATAAGCTGTGGTGACAATTCAGAAGGTTAACACTCTCGCCCGAGCCCCATAAAACAAGCATGACTCTACTCCACACAAAGTTGTAGATGTGTTGAATATATTAAATATACAAGGGTTCCCAACAGACTATATACATTTCAGATCAAACTGATGAAATGCTAATCTAAAATTTATGAAATTATATGCTAAATAAAATATGTGTTTTAGCAACAACAAATTTTAAATATACGTGGAAATGGAAAGGGTACCTGGAGATGAAAAGGCAGAGAGGGGAAGTACAAATGATTAAAATATGTACATGTACCAGATCCCCAAGATGAAAGTAATTCTTATGTATCACAAACATATACTAATATAAAGTTATCATTGAAAATAAATTTTAAGTATTTGATTACACATATTTTTCATAAGCATTTAGCATTTAAAGAGGCCTTGGAGAGATTACAGTTGGTTTATATCTCTTGGAATGTTGAACAGAAAAGTCTTAGAAAAATCTTAGAATTTCAAACCACAAAATCTTAGAATTGTAGAGGCATCGAAATCATTTCACTTTTTCAAAATAACCTGCAATTATCTCTCTTGACGCTAGGTGGGGTACTCAAAGCCAAGCAAGTTATCAAATGGATGCATCATTTTCACAAGGTCAAAAGAACTGGAAAAGGTAATTTTAAACTGGAAAAGAAATAACTGTTTTATATCAGGATTCCAACGTGTTTAATAAAAAAAAAAACAGATGAGGAGACATTAAGAGAGAGAAGGAAAAGCCTACTCAAATAGCCAGGCCTTCTCAAAGAGTGAGTCACCCACCAGGAAGGATAATTAAAGCCTAGCCACAGGGCTACGCAGTAAGCAGCAAGATCCTTCGGAATGATGGGGATGAAATTGGGAGCGTAACCTGTACTAGACTTGATTTTCATGCAAACTGGTGGTGGGCGAGTACCTGATGTTCAGAAACTGCTTTCCAGTTTCTTGGAGCTTGTATCTCAAAGAGCAGGAGTCGTAGATTACACTGGGGGAAATCTCTTGGTGAATGTTTTGCTAAGTTGCTATCACTCAGAGGCAATTCAGAGTGGCAGAATCGACCGCATATGTAATAGAATATTTGGGAAGTGGTTGCAGCTTTGCAAAAGGGGAAAAATACATTTTATAGAATGTAGTGAAAATGAATCACTTCTGGGAGGAACTGGTGGTATTTATGTTAGATATTCAAAAGCTGAGCCGCATTGATCTGTCTTTTGAAGTAATTACATTGATCTCTGGAGTCAGAATGTACTGCTCATCCCCTGTGGATGTTTTAAAAAACCTTTTTTGTTTGTTTGTTTTAATCCAAAGCATTTCATTTTTCTTCCGAGTTTGACTGACAAAGGAATCCATCTTCCTGAAGTGCAGCTGATCACTGTATGGACATGTGTGTGTACATGTGTATGCTTGTGTGTGTGCACATTCTCAAAAACACACTGAAATAAATTTTCAGGTTTTTAATCCATATTTATTTTTTTGTAGAATCAAAGGTTGCTCCTTTAAATTCACTTGTTTTAAAATATTTCAGGTGGATAATATTCTAAAATGCATCTCCCACACTCTAATTCCAACTGAGTAAAGAAGAAATATAACCATTTCATTAAGACCTAGCATGATCAGCGTGAAAAACCACTCTCCTCCCATGTTTGAAGGCGGAGTCTTCAGGGCTCTTCGAGGTGCGAAAGGCCTGTTGTACCCACAAGACATTAACTCGGGCCTGTTGCTCTTTCAGTGACTGCACCTACGTCTTATGGTTTTCTCATTTTCCTTACTTTCAGTTGTTATTTCAGTTTGCTATCATGCACCAAAGCAGTAGGGAGGGCCTTTTCCACTCATCTGCAGAAGCCTTCTGTGTTAGAAATGAGCAGAGGGCAAGAAGGAGGGAGGAGGGCAGGGTTCAGGGCACAGGGTGCTTCTCCCACAACTCTGCATCCGGCTCAGCCTTTTAATTATTTTCTTACTCCTGATTGTTTTCCCAAGAGGTGAAACGGCAGGTGGTTGAATTGTGGGTAGCTGAACTGTTATTTCAAACAACTTTCTAATCTATTTTTACTTGTGGCTATAATCATAACATTTATAGAAAAGCTTGGTAGCCCCCTTAAGTTATATAAATGTCCTTAAGTATTTTATTTTTCATGTCCTAATAGCATAATGATTTTCCTTTTCCTTCATAGAACAGTGTAGCTACATGATTATATGTCTGTGTATGTGTAGAGTGGTCCCTCCTTCTATGTAATGGACACATTCCAAGATGCCTCAAACCATGAATAATACCAAACTTTATATACTGTATGGGTTGTTGGGTTTTTTTGTTTTGTTTTGTTTTTTGAGAGAGTCTCACTATGTGGCCCAGGCTGGCCTTAAACTCATAGCAATCCTCCTGCCTCAGCCTCCCAAGAGCTGGAAATACAGGCATGTACCACCATACATGCTATATACACTACATACACCAGCTGTATACACTATGCTTTCTATTACAGATACATACCCATGATAAAATCAAACTTATAAATTAGGCACTTTTACAGATTAACAAAAAATACTAATTAACAATAACAATCAATAATAACAGGGAACAATAATATACTATATAGATAGTATACTATAATAAAAGTTATTTAAAACTTATGAATTATTTCTGGAATTTTCTACCTCTCATTTTCAGACCATGGTTGACCTGGGGTTACTGTAAGCGTGGATATTGAATGCAGGGATAGCAGAGGCTAGTGCATGTGTGAGTGTCAATATATATATACATGAATGTGTATTTAACATGAGGCAGAATAAATGAAGAAAGGGCTCATTCTTCCATTTTGGAAAGAGGTTTTCCTATACCAGGATCTGTTCTCAAGTTATTTTTATGGCCAAACCTTCCTGGTCAGTCCATGGTGGAAATGCTAACAGAAGAGGAGCGAGGGTCCTGTGCAGTGGGGCTGTGCTGCTTGTCCACTTTCTCTGGGGCACGACGGAGGAGTCGGGGGACAAAAGCCGACAGTTTCCAAGAACAACAATGGGGTTCTCTGTGACCTGCAGCCCAGCTGGCCAGGCTGTGTCCTCAGACAACCACTCCCTCGCTGGGACCCGGCTTAGTATTTCACCCAGCCCCGTTGTCTGCAGTCCTGACCTCACACACATTAGAAAAGCTCGCTTTTGCTTTTTCATCTTAAACATTTCTTCCAAAGAAGAAAATTCTAAAAAGCACTATATATTTTTTTTAATTGAAGAAATGACTGGAGTAAATTTTCAAACTTCAAAATACATGGTATAATATTTCTTTTGGTTTCTTTGCTGAAACTGTTTTTATCTGGAGTGACTAACTACTCACCTGGCTGGAGGTCCTCCAGCAAGGTCCCAAGACCCCGGCAAAATGGGCCACAACAAGCCTTGCTGATCGAATATCAAATGACTCCCTTGTGGGTCAGGAGTGCACTTAGCACATGAAAGATAAGTCAGATCAAGGAACAAGTGTGTTTTCATTTGCGTCTCCTGTAGATTTGTCTATTTGTGATTCTTCTCAAGTATCTTTGAAAATGGATTTGAAATATTATGAGGAATAAATGACATAGTACACTCTGCCTTCTCAAACTTTTCTGAATTCAAATTGTAAAAAAGTTAGAAAAATTCACTATTAAAAAGTACACACAGAAAAATATTTTTTCAGTACCTATAATCTCACTGCCCAGAAATAATAGCTACTAAAATGTTTATTATTTCCTTCATATTTTCTATATTTCTGTCATTGATTTATGTCTGGGTTCACATAATTGAGATGTTGATCATAGAATTTCATTTGCTACTTTTTAAGCGTAATGCTATTTACTGAATATGCACCAAGTCATTAAAACCTCTTTAAAAGCCATAATTTTAATAATAATGTTGTGTTCTCTCACAGATATGCCCCAATAATCACTTAAATCAATTTCTCTATTGTTGAACATATAAATCATTTGGAAAATTATCATTAGGACCACTTTTATACATAATGTTTGTGCACATAATGTTTGTGACTCTTTTGGGGGGGTGATAGTTTTTAAAAATACTTTAAGGCATTAGATGAAATTTTGCTATATTGGCTTCTAATTTTACAACAGTTTATAGATTAAGAGTCTGCCAGCAGTGAATAACACTGTAATGGTAGCCCCTATCTTTTTCATTTTTGGGGTTTCTTTGATATCTTAATTTACCTGAGGCACTATGCTAAATGTTTTATATGTGTTATCTCACTTAACTTTTCCATAGCATATGAAGTAGGTATTTGTTATGGTTTGTATCTAGATGTCCCCCCAAAGCCTCCTGGGATCATCGGTGGGGCCTTTGAGAGGTGATTGGAACATGGGGAGGGTGATTGATGCTCATCAGTGGATTAATAGCTAAATGTGATGTTGGGAGGTGGAGCGTGGTCAAAAGCAGTAGGTCACTGTGGACGTGGCCTGGAAGGGTCTATCTCCTTCCTTCCTTCCTTCCTTGATCTCTCTCTGCTTCCTGTTGCCATGCCATGAGCCGTTTCTCCTCTGCCTTGGAGCCAGTGAATTGCAGACTGAAACCTTTACAAACTGTGAGCCAAAATCAACCTTTCCTCCTTAGAGTTGTGGGTGTTGGATATTGTGTCTCAGTGACAAGCAAAGTAACTAAGACAGTATTCTTTCACACCCACTTTACAGATGAGAAATCGAGGCAGAGAATAGTTACACAACAGGATCATGCAACCGGGCCATGGACCAGATGATCCACCTCCTGGCTGTGACCCCTAATTGTACTGCAGGAACTTTGGCTGGCACTGAAAGGTACACTGTAAAGGCATCATTTTGATTTTTTGCTGATTTGATAGGAGAAAAACAATATCTACTGCAAGTTTTTAAGTTCATCATTTTAATATTAGCTACTTCCAATGCTTTCATGTGAAGTGATTAAGCAAGTTGTGTTTTTCCACTGTGAACCATCTTCTCCCATCGCTTGCTATTTAGTGATTCTCTTATTATATAAATTTGTTAAATATTAAAAACTTTCATCCTTTGCACCTACTGGTGGCTTAATATTGTTCCTGCTCAGCATTTAATTGTGTTTATGTTTTGAACGAAGATATCTTTATTCCTAGGAAGTCAAATATATTGATATTTCTCTTCGTGATTCCTTTCCACTGCTTTCATGCTCAGGGAGTTATTCCATATCAGAGAGACCAAATCAATATTAACTTAAATTTCCTTCTGAAAACTTTACCCTCTCTCTGTGTTGATCGGTTAATCTGCTCCTCCCAGAAAGTCTCGCTGTCAGCCATGCCATTCTTCTATTTGTCTGAGGATGCATGAGGTACTAACATCAATGAGGAAACAAATAGTTTCTGAGATTTCTGGTACTTTGAAAATGCGATTCATAGAAATTTTAAAACAACAGTTGTGTGCCCCCGCCCCTTAACTTGCTAACAGAAAAGGAAAATAAAGAAAGTATACATACATAGTGCCAGTGACAACCAGATCCAGGGGGATGGGTTTGAGTCGTGGAGTTCAGCTGTGGTGTCACCAACACAAATCCTCCTCCCCGGGCACTACAGTTCATTTGGGTTGGATCTCAGTATGAGAAGCAAAAGAGTTATTCATGAAATGTTACCTTTGAAGTTTAAGCCTTAAAAGGAAGCCTCTCTGGTCAGAGATATCTGCCTTCTGTGCTGGATTGTAGTGCGGTAGTCTATTGACAAAGCTCTGCATTATCTGTTTATCTGGCCACAAAATCTCCAAATGCTATAATTAGGGTTCCTTTAAAGTTTTGTCAACGCTATTTGCTGATAACTCTTCAGCAGAGAAAGACAAGCCACCTTTTAAAATTTCTACTAATTTACACCTTCAAAATTGAAAGTGTAGCACTCTGTTTATAAAGAAGCATAAGCATGTTTGGGGGAGTCATAAGCTATCCGATCCACTGCAATTTCTAAGCCTGAAATTATTTATTTGCAATTTTCAGCGATTTATTAATTAATTATCAGCTAACCTACGAATGGTGTTGAAAAGAGTTGATTTGCTATTGGTTACTAAACTAGTCTTTAACTGCTAGGAAAGACAACCTGCAATTTTAAACAAGACACAAGCAACCATGGTAACAGATCTACTTTTTACAACAAATAAAATTTTTCCAAAACCAATTAATCTTCTATTACATATATAAGCTTGACTATTTATTACAAGCTACACCAATGGCTTCTGTTATTGTTTTTTGAAGAAATTAATGTATAGGTAACAATGAAACTAGTGACATTAAGTCTAGCTATGGGACCCTAGGTTGTATTAATTTTAGACTTTAACATCCTTCAAGTATTTTTGATCCAATTTTAGACTTTTATGTTGCAAGTAATTTATCCACAAACAGCTAATAATCAGGAAGTTGTACGATGATTTATAATGTATTATGGGATGTTAAGAAATTGCTATTTCAAAATAATAACTGCAGTGGAAGTCAAAATGACTTTCCAAGTATAATTAACCGTCACTCTACGCCAAATTGCTTTTCATACCACAAGGCTAGATTTTTAAAAAATTATCTGGATCAGCATTGAAAATACATCCAAAAAAAGGAATGGAATAACAACTATTTCCCAGACACTGTGCCAGAAATAATCATTCATAACATTAGCTAACATTTATTGAGTACTTACTATGTGCTAAGAGTTCCTAACCAATTGATATTTATTTCTCAGATGTCACTGTTGTCCCCATATTATAAATAAGAAAACTGAGCAATACAGCAGTCAAACAATTTGTTCAAAGACAACATTCTGGTAAGGGTCAAGCCTGGGACTTAAACTTGACTGTTTGAGTTTACATCCTAACCTATTAACTCCTGTGGAATAAATAAATGTCAACCAAATTTATGCTAAAAAAAAATCTAGCTACACAGCTATTAACAAGGCTGTTTTTTCATTCTTCCTAAGCTTGATTCCATCAACATACTGTTCAAAATATCTGGGGGATTGGATCCTACAAAAAGATGCCAGAGGTGTCCCCACTAACCATGAACACCAATCTAAGGTAACTAGGATTAGCCGTAGTTTTGAAAGTCCCTCTTCCTGAATCTCTCATAGGTTTTCACGAAGAATCTTTGCTGTGTGAGAATGAAGTTCACCATAGCCTTCAATAGCATGTACTGCGACTCTTCTTTTTTGTAAAGTACAAAGCGTGTATACTTTATGGTCATTTATAACCGTTCTTAAAGCAAAGAGTAGGCCAGAATTTCACATCTTAAGTACACATCTGGCTTTTTTATGCCCATTCTTCCTTGCCATAAAAATGTTATCAATTTCTTGATTGTGTTCATATACCACGTTTCAAAAGATGCCATCGATCACTGAGGAAAGCTGAGTGGCGGCAACGTGGGACTCTGACTCCACTAGCTTTTGCAATTTTTCTTGGGCCTGTAATTATTTGGAAAGTAAAAGTTTTAAATTATTGTCAAATGTCGTCTCACTCTGGAAAATGAACTTCTAGTTTTTGCATTTGGTAACTTGGATCAAGTTTCCCCTTGGGGACTTCACCATCAATTTGAGAGAGATGGGCACTATTTACGATTACACAAGGAACAATGGACCACATCCATAAACCTGGGTCAGATGCCCAACTTTTTGCCTTCCTCTAGGAATCTGAAGGCCTCTGAAGAGCCTCATTAAAATAAAAGTCAACCTGTTGAAGAATCCCAGATGCCTCTGGTGACAGTAAATCTCCTGAACAGGAAAAGCTTGCCTGATGGCAAGGTCAGACCTTCAGCAGGTGGGAAGGAATTAGCTGCGCTCCTGTGTGGCTGCTGCTGTGGATACTCACTGAGAGGTGTCAATGACAAATCCTAGCAGGGACGGACCACAGAAATGCTGGGCTCCAGAAAGGGAACATGCAGTAGAGAGAAGAGCAAAGTAACCTGTGCCACAGAGCGAGGCTGGTGCACAGAGCAGACGCCACTGTGCAGTGCCTTGTGGCCAGGCAGAGGTCCCACACGGCCGCCTGAGAATTCTGCTCTCTGCAAAGCACCATGAGCAACCAGGAGCCATTCCTGAAAGAAAACACTGCTTTGAACCACTGGGGGAGGGACAAGGAAAAATAGCCCAGACCTGAGCATTCTCCCTGCTCTCAGGGAGTGAAGGGAAACAGAGGACTCGGTTACTTGGGCCTCATTGATGAGGTTCACCCTGAAAGTTCCTAGAACTCACTTCAGTCCAGACTCACCAGATATGTGCCAAAGGAAGGACGCTTGTCCCCAGGCACTACACAGAGAATCTATTCAAGGTAGTGGTAGGAGAAGAGTTGAATTTTTTTTTTTTTTTTTTTTTTTTTTTTTGGTACCGGGAATTGAAATCACGACCTTGCACTTGCCAGGCAGGCGCTACCCCTGCTGAGCTATATCCCTGGCTGGAAACTTTGAAGAGAACGCTACATTTGTAGCATGAGTTCAGAGGTGGAAAAATATCTGCTAACAGAGTTTGTGAAGAAAAACGAAAGGTACAGGAAAGACAAGGAACTCTTACACAAGCTGCTTCACAGACAGCCCAGACATCACCCATTTATCCTCAGCTGTCAACCCCGCCAAAAGCCCTGTTGGCAGCACTGGAAATAGATAGCTAAATAAGCCTAAGCTTTTTTGGTTTGTAGAATGAACGGTGAATCAATGAAGCAGGAGATTTATCTCATGCCTCTAAAGATCATTTATATCATGGCTAAGTGCCCCAGGATAAAACCACAATCAAGGTGATTCATGCAGGAAACCCATTCTATTGAGACAAAAACGAACGTCCACATTAAATCACAGCCTATTCGATGCATGGAGAATAGGAGTGAGCCAGCTAGGTGGCTTTGCAGGCATGCTAAAGGCTGAATGCAATTGTTTTGGAAAAGGGGGAAATGAGACTCCTTGGAAGTGACAGCAAAGCCCCCAGTTCTGGGAGGGAGCAAGAGCCCTGCTAATGGGGCGAGCAGCCCTGGGGCCCTTCCAGGCAGGGGTCTGGGACTATATTCCCAGATGCTTGGCAGCCTGGGGATCTATTCAGTTATTGTAAGCCCCTTGCCAGGAGGTTTTCACTAGTTCTACCTTTACCAAGATGATTGGACCTAGTACAAAAACCTTTGCAAATTGCCATGAAAGGGGCTGAGTAAGCTGGGGATGCCGGCTGCCTGCTGGCATTTGAACTCATCTGCAGAGTTAAGGTGTTTTCTCCTGGCCATGATTGGCTGTAAAAGGTGTTTGACCCTTCCCTCACCTTCCTTCTTGCCCCAAAGGCCTACCTGGAGTGAGGTAAGTGCACAGCAGTTCATTGACAAATGGCCCATGGGCCAGTTATTTTGTATATGATCTATTTCTCATGATATTAAAGTCCTCCCAGCATCCCTCTCTTCCTTCAGCAACCACCATATTTCTTTACTTTTTTTTTTTTTTTTGATATCTTTTGGTTCTCACTCTATAAACCAAAGATTGGACTTTAAGTACTGTATTGGTAATGAGCAAATGAAATGATGCTTTCTACATCCGAATTCTCACATCATAGTGCGTTTCAGTGAGAAGTTGACTGATGTTGCATCAAAAGCCCTTAAATTTTACTGTAAACTGACCAAAATTGTAAAAACCCCTGATTGGGATTTTCCTTCTCTAGTGGTCCCTTCCTTTGTATTAGCTGTCATCTACACAGTAATTCGCAACTTAAAATACAGTATTTCAAAAATACAGAACAATCTCTAATGCCTTTGGGAATAAGCTGGTTGAGTATCAGAAGTGTGACATGGAGACAAGGCATTAACTACTTCAAGATCAGTGTGGGCTGACCATAAATCATCCGTCTTCATCTGTTGTCTTTGCTGAAAGCTGACAGTGGGCATTGTGAGATGTTCAGCAGGGTGGTCCAGGAAGCCGCCCAGAGCTGTGATAAAGCTAGGAATTCCAATCCTGATGGCTTTAGCGAAGACATGGCCTCAGTGAAGTAATGCCTTTTCCCTACAGCAAGCAAAATCTGTCAACTTCCTACACCTTTATCAGGAGCATTTGCGTCTTTGGAGGCAAAGGTAAACTGTCTTGTCTCCTGGCAGAACACCTGAAACTGAGTTTGCATAAGAATTGTTGACTCTTAAAAAAATTCATGCCTATTCTTATGCATATATAAGGGATATTCTTATGCAAGGGATATACTGAAAATACCACCCAGAAAAGCTTACTTTATGGCTTGAAAAAACAATCTGGTAGATTGCAATAAATTTCGCCATAAGAATATTTAGTAACCAAGAACTTCAACTGCATCAGTGAACCGGGACTCCTATCGAATGGTTGCTATAAAAATTGCTTCTCATATCAAGACTATCATTGTTTTACTTTACCCCTCCCCCAAAGACTAAGCGGAAGGATGTGCTTCTGACTGCCACCCATCAAACTATATGGGGCGAGTGACTTTAAGGAACAGTTTCTATTTAGAAAGAAGCTGGAGGAGGAGAGGACAACAATCAGTTCTTCCACCCAGCTGGCTGGTGCTTTACCTCTAGAGAAGCAGCTGGAAATGTGGATGACATGTTGAAAGATGGACAATAAGGAGAAGGTCAGGGAAACTGAAATGGTGGGCGGGAACTTGAAGCAGGGCAGGATAATGTGGTAAAGCTGCGTCATCTCATGCATGTCAAAGCTGTTCAGGAACTTTTTCTTTTCACTTCAAATGCTACTATTCTCTCCAGTGACTAAGTGTCCCACGAGCGGCATGGATGATTTGGCTTTTTTTCTTCCTCCTACCCAAATCAATTCTAACAGAAATTAAGATTTTTTAGCTTATATGATAAAAGATGTTCCCATCAGACTTGAGTTCAACTGTGTTTGTCTTCTGCATATTATGACTTTGGGGATTTTATTGATTTTGATTGTTAGTTCTCAAACTACCTCAAAAACAATGTGTGTATTTACAAAACTAACAAACACTGCGGCCTGGAAAATTCCTTTGGCACAACAGGAGTGTTTAGCCACAAATGCTCCTGACTTGAGCCAAATAAAACTTGACAGCAAGGCACAGTATTTTATAGGCAAAAGTGGCATTTTATAATAATGGAATAGTAAATACAGAAGGGAAAAATGAACTAAGGCTGAACTACCATCTCCAATCCTTTGATACCAAAAAGAGGTGAATCTCACAGAGATTTTTCCTGTTTTTATTATCAATCACATCTATGACTGAAGCACTCTTAAACTTAGAGAAGCCCAGTATTTCTAATCATATTGTTACAAAAATCTCCAATCACCTGTCTCTAAGAGATCCAGATACTGCCTTGGTACCACGCTGAAGTGGATGGGTGAGGATAAAAAGCAATAGAAAAATCACAGAACCGTTTGATCAACACCTCAGTGTGCAACCAAATCAAGCAATGTTTCAAATCATCCTGATGAACACAGTCCACCCAAAACACATCCACAACTTGACATTAAATCAAATTACAAGTGGAACTAATAAAGACCAAGTAAGTTTACTTACCTACCTCCATCTCCCACCAGACTCTGCTAAGCAAGCAAAGTTGATTTGAGCCATTTCAGGGAAAATCAGCAAGGATATAGCCATCACTTTGCTACTTTATAGGACAATTGCAAAGAGGACAAAAAGCATTGATGCTTAACTCCAGCCAACGCTCTTCTTAATAATATGGTTTAGATTAGGATAAAATGGAGCCAGTCTGCCAGGAGACGGGTTGTACCAAAGCGGCTACCATGTTGTATGTACATCCACCCTGGTGCCAGGAGACACGAGTTTACCTTTCTGCAAGTGCCACTCAGATGTTCTTTGGTTTCACAGTGGCCTTCTGGCTGGGAGAAGCCCACCAATCCTCACTTCTGTTACTCAGAAACAGCCATTTCCCCCAAAAGGGTAACCATGATGTAATACAGAAGAAATAAACCATGGCAATATGGAACTCACAATCATCAAATCGGTACATTAAAACATGTTTTAGATAATGTTCTAATTTTTTCTTCATCTGCCTGATATATTTTAGTGCCTACTTTATCCAAGGTAATACGTGAGTTGCTGGAGGACAATCAAGAATGATTGAAGCATCTCATCTCTAGACACTCAGTTTCCTTAGGTCTAGAGTGGTAACTAGAAAAAGGCAATGATTCAAACTCCTGAGATGATATTAAGTATCAGAAAGTTTGGAACCCGCTGATCTGAAAATGTGATTCTCCATCTCAGCGTTATCTGGTGGGTCAGAGAGGGAGCAAGAAGTCAGGGCTGGAACTACTGCGTGCAGAACTGGTCATTCCTCCAGTCCTTGTGCCTGTAGGATGGCCTCTCCAGGGTGTGTCGGTGGGGAAATGACTCAGAACTCTGGATCCAGACACTGCACGCTACTCCTTAGAAGCTATGAAACCATGAGCAAGTCACAAAACTCCTCAGAAGGATAATTGCACTCATCTTTCAGAATTGTAAAATGTTCTAAATGGGATCCTAGCAAGGCCTCTGGCCAATGCGTGGTCCTTTGTGACTGCTGTGTTAGGCTCAGTTTCTGTCCTCCTCCCTCTCACTTAGTAGACCCTCCCTTTTTCTCTTCTTCCTTTTCTAAAATTGTTTTCATTCTCTGCAATCCAATGTCAGCCCACATTCTCCATGAAGAACTGTAGGCTCCCTTCCACCCTCACCACCCAAACTCCCTGACTTTGCTCCTCTGTATCCCCAAGGCCCTTGATCACATGATCTGATAATTAATTATTCTCCAATTATTGCATGAGTATAGCTTTGATTCTCCTTGAGCACTCTGACAATGTTTTCTCCCAAAGAGGTGAAGAAGCATTATTTGCTGGCTACCAAAACACCTGTTGGGCCACAGCCATAAATGCCACTCAGGAGGTAAAGAAACCTTCCCTTCTCCATATTGCAGAAGGGACTGGTCAATGTGACATTGTTACTGCCTCTGGCAGGCATTAGTATTCTAGAAATAATCATCAGAATGCCAGTCTCCTTCCACACCTACTCACTTATTTTGCTGGGGAAAAAAATGCAAAACCTGCATTTCTAGGGCGAACCAGATCTGTCTCTATGCACGGAGTGAATGCAGCGCCTGTGTTTAGCATCCTAACGTGATAATTATGCATCATGCTTACTCTGTGGCTTAATTTTACATTTTTATACTAAAACACAAAGAAATGACTAAGTAGTGTGTTATCTCCTTACTTTCCATTGTGACTTAAAAAAAATTAACCAGATTGTCCTCATGCTGAAATGTGCCTGTAAAAATAACTGAGGGCCCTCAGATGTGTATATAACTTAAAAAATGGATGACAAAAAAGGTGAATGGCAGAGACATCTGTGCCAGCAAATACATAAGCATATTGGAAAGAAGCAGTGGAGAGTTTGTGTGTGTGTATGTGTGTGTGTGCATGTGTGTGTAACTTTGTGTCTGTGGAGGAAGCTGATTTTATTAAAAAATAAAGAACAAAAGCCGGGTTATGTAAGCAACACTGAAATGGCTTGTATAGCCAGAATGGAAACAAAGAATGAATATTCATAAGAAAAACAGAAGAATTGTTCATTTGTTAGGCGGGAGTGGAGGTAGAATTCTGAATATTGTTTGACCACAATATTATCCAAGAGGCATTATGTAGATCACATAATATGTCATAAAAACACAAAATTAACTAAACTTGTTATCTAAAATTCCCCCTTGTTCAACACACCAATAGCCATTTTATTAATATTTTCATGTTATTCAGTCAATGTGTCTTAAACAAATTTGATTCTTTTCTCAAAACCAGAAAGTAAAAAGAGAGAAATAACTAAAATAAGAACCATAGCTAAACATTAGCTTGAGATGAATCAAAAGCCTAAAGGTAAGAGCCAAAACTATGAACATTTTACCAGAAAAAGTGGGAATAATCTTTGGGACCTTGGATTTTGGCAAACAATTCTTACTAAATGACACAAAAATCATAAGCAATGAAATAAAAATATAGATAAATTGGCCTTTTTCAAAATTAAAAAAATGTTATGCTTCAAAGTACACTATCCAGGGCCGTTGAGATAGCTCAGTGGCATAAGCGCCTGATGGCAAGCACAAGGTCCTGAGTTCAACTCCCAGTACCCACATAAAAAAACAAAAACAAAGTACACTATCCAGAAAGTGAAGACAACTTATGGAATGGGAGAAAATATTTGCAAATCTGGCGGGGACACCATATATAGAATATATGAAGAACACTTACAACTAAGTAATAGCAAGGGATAAATAACACAATCTAAAAATGGGCAAAGAATCTGAACAGACACATCCCTGAAGATAGACAAACGGCCAATGAGCACATGGTAGGGTACTCAGCAACAGTCGTCATTAAAGAAGTGCACACAAAACTTCTGTGTAGGGCTGGTGAGATAGCTCAGCGGCGCAAGCGTCTGCCTGGCATGCGCGAGGTCCTGAGTTTGACTCCTGGAACCCACATAAAGGAAAAAAAAGGGGCCGGTGATATCGCTCAGTGGCACAAGCACCTGCTGGCAAGCGCAAGGTGCTGAGTTTGACTCCCGGTACCCACATTAAAAAAAAAAGCTTCTGTGTGATACCTCTTTGCACTAGGAGAAGTCAGACGATAACAATGTTAGTGAGGAGTAGAGGGGTCAGAACGCTCATGCTCTACTGGTGGAAATGGAAAATGGAGCAGCCACTTTGGAAAACAGCCTAAAAAATCTTTAAATGGTTAAAAAGAAAAACTGATGTTTGGCCCAGCAATTTTACTTCTGCATATATATCCAACAGAAATGAAAAAATATGTCCATACAAAAACTCGCATACAAATATTCATAGCAGCATTATTTATCATAGCCAAAGGAGAAAATCCCAAATATCCAATAGCCATTAGGGGAAACTAAATGTGGTATATCCATACAATGGAATATTATTTGGCAACAAAAAGGTAAGAAGTACTAAGACAAACTACTAGATGGATAAATACGATGCTGAGTGAAAGAAGTCATCACACATACACACACAAAAACCTTACACCATATGCTTCTTTTTATATGAAATGTCCAGAAAAGGCAAATCTATGAATATTACTGGTTGTTTTAGGGTATGTAAATTATAAAAGAGCACTAGCTACAAGGTATGACTTTTTTGAAGTGATGAAATGGTTCTAAAATGGACTGTGTTGATGGTTGTATAACTCTGTGAATACACTAAAAATTATTGAGTTGTGTTACAGTAATTTACATGGGCAACTTGTGTATTATACAAATTATAGCTCAATAGAGTTGGAAAGAAGAAAGAGGAAGGATAGAAAGAAGAAAGAAAGAAAGGAAGAAAGAGAAAGAGAGAAAGAGAAAGAGAGAAAAGGGGAAAAATAAATGAAAAAAGAAGCAATCTTCAGCATCTTAGACTCCATTAGAAAGCCCCCGCTATTTATCAAATAAAACTCTATCTATAAAATCATCAGTGAAATAAATGCTGTGAAATAAATGAAATGAAAAGAACCAAGTGAAACCATTCCAATCTCTAGTCAATTCCACAAATCTCATTTCCCATGAATATGACATTTTAATGGTGAGTCTTACATGAGTGAATTATGTTCCGTAGAGATAGAACACATTTTTATGGATATGCAAAAAATCTGTACATATTTAATATATATAACTTGATGCATAGGGGGAGATACATATACCTCTAGGAATCCATCACTACAATAAATGCTGTAAATGTATCCATCACCTCCAAAAGCTTCCTCCTCCCCAATTTGTCGATCTATTAAATCTATCTATCCATCCGTCTATCTATCTAATAAGAACACTGGACATAAAATCAATCCTCTTGGTAAACTGTTTAGTATACCACATCATAAATGGCAAACATAAGCCTATGTAGTACACTAGATCACTAAGCCCACCTCATCTCAGATAGAACTTTGATCCTGTATGCATTTGCCTTGAAAACACAAAGCCCCAAAGTGAAGATGGCAGCAAATTACAGACTATAAAATATCATTTCTCACAACCTCTTCAGAGTTTAAACTGATCGTATTTTTCTCTTTTGCGTGAAGCCAAGAATGCGGGTTGAGAGATCATTAAGAGTTTAATTAGGCTATCGGTGGGTCATGAGAAAGAGATGTAATGATCAAATTTTAACATTGGCATCAGGCGGAGTGGAGTCAAAGACTAAATGTATCTCAGCATGTTCACAGTATCCAGGTAATTCACCCAGAATAGATCTCTAAGCCAACTCTTTTGAGACTGTGTCCCGTGAGGACTCCTATAAAGAGACAAGCTTTGCAGGATGTGCTCCAGGTTCTCCACCTCTGCACCAAAGAAACCCTACTTCTACCTGTTTTAAATATGCAGTCTTGGGGGCCAGTGAGATGGTTCAGCGGTGTAAGCACCTGCCTGGCAAGCGCGAGGGCCTGAGTTCGACTCCCGGAACCCACATACGAAAAAAGGGCCGGTGATATCGCTCAGCGGCACGGGCGCCTGCTGGCGTGCGAGGTCCTGAGGTCGACCCCCGGTACCCACACACACACACAAAAATAAATAAATAAATATGCAGATCTGCTTCCAGAGGGAATACTTCAGCTAAAACAAATGTGAAACCTGTGCATCTAGACCATTTAATTCACAGAAACACTTTGAATTGTTCCAGTCTCACAAGGATTTTGGCCAAAAAAAAAAAAAAGTTGCATTAAAGACCAAATTTCATGCAAAGAGGAAAATTCACCACCTCTCAGAAGATCTGCTTCCTGGTAAGAACTCCTCATCCCCAAATATTTCTGGTAGCATCCTTGAGCACTTTTGCATAAGTTCAAGGATAAGTTACCATTTTATTCACACAGCTAGCAGGGCACAGTACAACCTTCTGCCAGGGTCCCAGTGAGGAGTCCCTGCCTGTCTTCATCCTTCACCCTTACACTTTCAAGATCACCACCCCCAACTGCAAGACACAGGATGTCTTTCAGTTATATATATACATACACCCTGCTGGAGGGAACATGATTACCCCAATCTTTCCAGCACAAACACATAAAACCAAAATTTTCTGGGTTGTTTGTTTATTTGTTTGTTTTTGTTTCCAAATATCTGTACTGCCTTAGGCCAGAGATGAAGTTAGATTTTCACCACATAATGTGAGACTATAGGGTTTCAAAGATTAAAAGCATTTCACCAGTGGGCAGAAAAAACAGGCTTTTGAAAATCTGGCTGTCAGAAACAGTGCTGCTGGTTTCATCTGCCATTTAAATAGCAGGTTCTGCATTGGCCTCACTTGGCCTCACCCAGCTTCCTACTGAACTACCCACAAAGATTCAGGGGACAAGGATGCCTCACAGAGACGGCCCAACTTAGACAGACAGCCCAGCTAATGCCAGAACAAGTGTGACACCTGTACCAAGTCTTTAGCAGGATTCAGTATCTGCACAACTGAGATCAGATTTGCTGGCACCAAGGAAGTATTTTGTGATTGAAAAAGCTGCATCCCTCCTTCCCTGGCTCAGGGCCTCTGTCTCCCCCAGCTGGAATTTAAACAAGTGTCCCTCAGCCTTATTCATTCTGGGTGGCCAAAGCATTAAAATAAACTAGCCTTTGCTGTGGTTGTAGTGCAGTGGTAGATAGGGTGTGCCTTAGCATGTGAGAGGCCCTGGGTTCAATCCCCAGCACCACACACACAAAAAAAAAACAAACAAGCAAACAAAAATGAATTTTTCAGATGAGAACTAGGTAGAAAAGTTTAAATATTCAGACCGTATCTCTCTGTATTTTTGGCATTATTACTTTTGTCTGGGCCAACACTATGGCAAAAATTATCTTACATTTAAAATATAATAAGAAAAATTCTATTTTGTTCAATGATCGATGCCTAGGACCTGAAATAGTGCCAAGCAGAAGTGAATACTCAATTAATATTCACTGTTTGAATGTTTGTATGTAATTAGTTTTTAAAAATCAATAGGACTGCCACTGGCTCCTAATTATACTTAACTTTGATTTTCTTGAAGGCAATTCAGGCATAGTATTCTTTAATAGTTGCTAAATATTTTCATACAAAATTTTATCATGAAATTCATTAAAAATTTAGAGAAATAAAACCAAGAGCCTATTGGGAGAAGGAATAGTCCATTTAATAGCAAAAAAAACAACAACAACAACAACAAAATGAGACCTTGTTTGCTGGTCACCTTCAGGACCTATCTCCTTGTCCTCTCCTCCTTAACCAGAGTGAGTGCTAAAGAGCTGGATCACACATCAGGACAGAGTGGGGCCATTGTTAATGCCACTGCCACTGCCACAAAGAGAAATAATTACTTTTTAAAATTGTGTATTGATTTATGCACTTGGGAAAATTCCATTTGTAAAAAAAGAATAAAATGGGAATGAAAGCAATAGTGCTTAATGTCAGGGTAGCGGATTAGAAATGAAAATGTGGCAAATAGAATAAAGTACTTGGAAAGACAGTGAACTGAATCTGAACCTGAACCTGAAGGGGGACCAGACCCACATTGCCACCTGGCTCACTGCACCTGGGAATGGGCACATCATACACCTCCTTCTTCCCTCCATCCAGACAAGGTGGAGGGTGCTTGCCAAACCCTTGAATCTAGAGCTCAGAACTTGATTATTTCCAAAATAGACATTAATTTCATGGATACTGATTGGAAGTTTATGTGCACATGGTGTTCAAAGGGAACTTGATCTCTCCTCTCTCCCTGCACCCAGCTCTCATGATCTCTATACCTAAATTGCTTTATTTCTTCACTTTCTCAGCTCTGAAAGATAGCTGTGAGGTAGTAGGCTAAACTATTTTTAATTCCCTCACTCAGAAGCCCTTGAATAGTGTATTAGTCATTTTCGTATTGCTGAGACAAAATATCCAACACCCTCAACTTAAAGACAGAGAGGTTTATTCAGCTCACAGTTCCAGTGGCCAGTCAGTCCATGGCAGAAATGGCATGGTAGAAGGGCATGGCAGAGGAAAAGTGATCACCCCATGGCATTCAGAAAGTGGATAGGAATGAGAGGAGCTGGGGACAAGAAAACACCCTTCCAGTTCACACCCCCAGTGACCACCTCCTAGCAACATATTCAGCTATGAGTTCATCAATGGCTGAATCCACTGATGGGTATAGGGGTCCATGATTCAACCACCTTCCAAAAGCTCCACCTCTAAACACATGAGATTGGGGGTGTATATATTTTAGCTCTAAACCATAACACATAGGTTCTTGTTACCAAATTAGCAAAGTGTTCACATCACATGGAGGTGTCCATCGCAGTGTAGAACTCCAGTTATGGGGAGGCCAGGCTACCCATAAACTCGAAACCAAAAAGTGGGATCCCAAATTGAAGACCAGTACACTGCTTCCATGTCTCCTTCTCACCCTGGCCTTGGGGTTTTGCCTTCTCTGAGCACAACAGAAATTCTTCCAGGGAAGGAGGAACTAAGCTTTATTTCTGACATCGAGTTGTCACAACATGATAGGAAAGGAACCCTCAGAACTAGTGAGGGCAACAGTGAAGTTCCCTGTCAGCTGGTGAGAATCCAACCAGGAATGTTGTCAGGAAAGCTCTTAATAAAATTTCAGAGCCATAGAAAAGTGAGTCTGCAGGAAGTTACTTCCATGGAGGACAAAAATGATTTCCGCTTATTGGGCCCCAGATGGATCTTCCTAACTTATGAAAATAAAATAGAGGTGAAAATGTAAGAGGAACATGTTCTACTACTCTATTATTGGGTAGCTCTCCAGGGCGTGGGACCAAGATTGGGATGGAAAATGCAGCCCCATTTCTCCAGTGGGTTCTGGTTCATGGTGAAATGAGCGGAGCTTGCCTCTGTTTGGTTTGTTTCTGTCCTGCTTGCTGAAGCTCCAACTCCAGGGTAATTACAGATTCCTCTTCCCCTGGGATAGATAGGCAAGCAATGGAGAGGCAGAGACAAAATATGCTTATGAAACAAGCTATCAACATGGGATGTTACAAGCTGTCTACTTCAACAAGATGGAAAAAGATGAAGAAGAAAAAAACAGAGAGGAATCTAAGATGGAAGGGAAAATGAGTAAGATAGCAAAGGCATTCAAGAAAAACTGAAAGCCAGGTATTCCTGTCTCCAGGGGCTCATGGTGCAGGGCTGTAATCCCAACACTGAGAGGCAGGATTGCAAGTTCAAGCCTGACTTGGACAAGTTGCTGACTTTGCCATGCCCTATTTCAAAATTTAAAAAAAAAAGAAGAAAACCTAAAAATGGAATTACAGAACCCCAAATCACAACCATTGTGAGGCAAAAACAAATTTGAGAATTCAGAAAATCAAATCAGTAATCAAGATAAGATTAAGGAACTCTCAGGAACAGAGAAAGAGCACAAAGAAAGGAAAATTGTCAGAATAAGGGTCATCATAAGTGTTTAGGACAAAGACCACACTGAGAAATCACTTGGCAAATCTGGTGAAGAATGTAGAATGATAGAATGAGGGCAGGAATCAGACATAAATACAGAATTTATTTTTCATAGGAAAAAATCACTGAAAAATTCAACTCAGTAAGTTTCACCACGTTCCTACAAAAAGTAAGATTACATTCAGACAAATAATTGATTTACAAGAACTGCAAAGAAAGGAAAAAAACAAGCATATGGGATTGTGTGTAAAAATTTTTTTAAAACATAGACAAGTTTCAGTCCTTTTCTTTTTTTTTGCGGGGGGGAAGAACCGGGGGTCGAACTCAGGACCTCGTGCACCAGCAGGCGCCTGTGCCGCTGAGCGATATCACCAGCCCTTTTTCCGTATATGGCTACTGGGAGTCAAATTCGGGCCCTTGCACTTGCCAGGCAGGAGCTTACACCTCTGAGCCATCTCACCGGCCCTCAGTCCTTTTCTTGGTGACACTAATGGTAAAGACAAAATATTGGCAGGGTTGATGGAGAAAATTTTAACATAAGACTTTTATCGCATGCAAGATGGTCTTCTTGCAGTGTGACATCAACATAAAAATAGTCCCAGATTTGTAAGGATTCTGAAAATATATTCGTCTTATACCCTTATTTTAAAGGGTATACCACATCTGAATAAGAAATTGAAATTAAAAGCTCAAAAAACTAGTACCACTTATTCCAAACAACTCTTTAATTTTTACTTACCATACCAAAAACAAATCTCAAAAAAAATTTTTAAGAAGACATATACACACTCACAAAAAAATTTAGTTATCAAAATCTTAATCAAAAACTTATAACTATGTTACAAACCCAGAAATTATGGTGATTACGATAAAATTTTTTAAATTCTGCATTTTATATGAGGAGGATTCAAACAATTGCTTTTCTTTCATGATATTAAGACCTTAATGGTTTTTCATTAAAAAACTCTCAAAGTAGGAAAAAAATGAAGTATCAAGATATATTATGTACAGGTACAAATTCCCTATGATAAATGTGATCATTATGTATATCAAAAGTGTACTAATAAAATTAATTAAAAAGCTCTCAAAGATAGCCAATAGGGGGCCGGTGAGATGGCTCAGTGGCATACGTGCCTGCCTGGCAAGCGCGAGGGCCCAAGTTCGACTCCCGGATCCCACATACGAAAAAAGGGCCGGTGATATCGCTCAGCGGCACGGGCGCCTGCTGGCGCGTGAAGTCCTGAGGTTGACCCCCGGTACCCACACAAAAAAAAAAAAAAAAAAGATAGCCAATAACAAAATAAAATACATTGTATATAGCCCTCAGATTAGTGAAAATAAAGGCAAATGCATCATGATATGTTCCTATTTTTAGTTTTTAAAGTGCTTATTAAAAATCTCTGTGCATTGTCCACACCTGTAATCCCAGAACTCAGGAGGCTGAGGCAGGAGGATCACCATAAGTTCGAGGCAAGCCTGGGCTATGTAGTGAGTTCAAGGTCAGCCTGGAATATATAACAAGACTCTGTCTCAAAAAAGAATAATCACATCAAATAAATTTGTATGTAACATATGGGATATAATTATTTTCCTTTTAATTTTCAATATTTTCTAAAATAAGCATATATCAATTTTAAATACAAAAAAAGTGTTTAAAGAGATGCCTACATAAAAGAAAAGGGAGGCATTACAACCGATTCTTGGCGACATCTGTTTGCTTTCTGGAATTCTCCATCGGAAGAGTTCCTCTCGTGTGCAAGTTCAATGAAACATCCCATGAGAAAATGGGCTTCATGCGAACTTCCAGTTGGAGTTTTGAGGAAAAAAGTAGTGCACATTGCTTTAAACAACTATTGCACTTTTACTGAGGTCAGATAGGGGATTCTTATTTTAAATCTTGGAGTGGCAATCATTAATGTACCTGTGTCTTTTATTAGACCATGCAAACTCAAGACTATTTCTCCTTGTTCCCACTGCCTAGCCCAGATCCTGGGCACAGGTTTTTAAACTGAAGTGAAATGAATTAATATAAATGAAATCAATCTGTCAGATGGTTATTGCATTAGAATTTTCATCATCATTTTTGGTCAAAAAACAATGAATTCAGTCTCGGGTTTCTTTAGTTGTGTGTTCAGCCATTTCAAACTATTCCTCTCTCTGTGTCTTTTTAAGTTTATTCACACCTGCAAAGACCAAGTGGTGCATGTTACTAAATATGCTTTTAATTACCAGTAGCTTAAATGAGCCACAGTTGTGAAACTGCATTTTTTTACTTCAATTTAACAGTCTTTCTCCATCACCTGATTTTATTTAGAGTTTGACTTTTCCCCCCATGTCTTATGGATCTGCATTCATTTTGTTTTCTTTTGAAAACTTACTCAAGTTAACAATTTAAATGTGGTGTGGTTTTGGACACCTCCAGGCTCTTGCTGGTGTTTGCTTGGCCTAAGCAGCCTCTGCCTGTCTTTCCCAGTGTATTTATACTCATCCAAATGCCCATGTTGCCTGCTCAGTGGAGGTTCTTTTTCACCTGTGGTTTTCCAGTGCATGTTGTGCAGTTATTATAACAATGCTTATCAAGTGGAGCGGCACCTGTCTTTCCTCCATGTGCAGCCCCCTTGCCTGAAACACTGGGAAATGCTTGCATTTGATGAATCAATAGTTACAGAGAGTTGCCTGGGTACCCAGCCCCCAGCAGATTCCCAGGGTCTATCAGTGAACAGGGAAATACAGTACTGTCCTCATGGAACTCCCTAGCTTACCTAGTACAGAAGATAACAATTTGCTTTGTCAAAGCTGTAACCAAAAGAAAAGGAATGACATATGTGGGGTTGGATATAAGTGGAGTTAGGGAAGATCTACTTAAGATAGGGTGGTCAAGGCAGGCCTACTTGAGGGAAAACGAAAGCCATGGTAAGGTGCAAGAAGGAATGAGCTATAAGAAAAAAACAGGCAAATGCATTCAGAGGCCCTGAGGAAAGTATAAGCTTATCCTGTTCAGAGAAATTAAAAGGCCACTGTCGCTGGACCAGAGAGTGAGTCCTCCACAGGGAGAAAAGGGATCTCAGGTGAATCCAGGCAGATAATACTAGTCCTGCAGTTGGTGGGGAATTTGAAGTAGGTGGGTAGTCCATTAACCATGGGTTCTCATTCAAGGATTTTAAGTAAGCAAGGGATATTACCTCATCTTGGTTTTAAAAGATTAATATGGAAGTGCACCGGCACAAGACACATTTTGATTAAACTGTGGCGCCATTTACTGAGATGAGGAAGGAGATGGAGTATGGGGTTTACAGAAGGTTTTAGACATGGTCTGTTTGGACGTGGGAGAACGAAGTGGAAGGCAGATAGATCTGTGAGCTCACAGTTCACGGAATGCTGTGCTTCAGAGATTTAAGCTGGGGGGGTGTTCACATGTACCTGTGTGAATTCTGCTGGGGAAGTGAGCAAAGGTGGATAGCACATGTCCTTCCTTCTGAGATGGGAGGATGTCGCTGGTCTTGTCGAAGCAGCTTGCATGGGGTGATGGGAACAGAGGCCAGATTGAAGGGACGGTGGAGGGAAATAGAGGTGAACAAGGAAAGAAACAATTTTTGTTGCAGTGTAATCATGCTGTCCATTTTCATAATGCAGATAAGGCAGGTTTTGGAACACACTGTAATACTTCTCTTTCAAACCCACTCAAAATATAAGAAGAATGAACTGACCAAATAACAATATTTATGACAAATGGAGCAAGTGTGGGAGAGACCTTTTGTGAATTACACTGCTTTTTTTTGTTAATTTCTGTACTGTCCTACACAGCTGAATTAATAATAGCTGACATTTTGTGACAAATTAAAATTGCCCATTAAAATATATCATTTTATTCAGCACTTAGAATAACACTGAGAGGTGAGTATTCAGACTGTTCTCTTTTATAGATGAGAATCCAAGTCTTGAGGAGATAAGGAACTGTACTAATGCACGCAGCTAGTACCAGATGAAGGAAGAAAGACCGGGACCCAAATTCTGACTTCAGAGTCCTTATTTCCATCTTCTGTGAAATAGGAACCAGAGACAAGAGAACAGGTATGAATGTCATAACACGAAAACCAGGATCTTCACTATCCCCGCTTAAAGAATTACCATCTTTCTCTATTCACTAATAATTTTGGTAACAAGATAAATGTCATTGCTAAATAATCCTCAGCATTGATTTGGATAATCTTACTGGTAGCCAAGAATATATGAGTGGAGGCTGTAGGTATATTTTTATATATACAAGTGTGAAAAGGACTTAGGAAATGCCATCAACCTCCCATGAATCTGGACTCTTTGAGGAAATGTTCTAAATAAGGTCTCTAACAATCTGCCCGAGGCATTCATAAAGGACGTGTCTGAATGAACATAGTCTACTCTGCTTTACTGGATTTATGAAAATGTGCTTACCAGAATAGCTTCTATGTATGTGTTTTTATTTATTATTTTTTGAAAAAAAAACAGGCTCCCCAAACATTTGAATAATTGGAGTCCTACATTGCATTAGTGCTGAAGGCAAGATCCAAGTAGAAAGGCTGAGATTCATCCAAATTTTTCCTAAGACATCTCCAAATATTCACACCCCAGGAAAAGACACAGGACTATGCCATGGCAGTCCATAGATGTTCCCTGAAGACAAACCCACTCACTCTCTGTACCAGCCAGCAGCTGTTTGAGTCTGAGAACAAAATGGTCCAACTCAACTACATGAAATGTGCAAGGCAGGCAGGCAATCATCCATGCACGCGGTCGTTTTGCAAATGATCTTCAGTTTCTATGAAGCACACAGCAATGCAAAAGAAGCAGCCCAACTCTTGAGAAGTTGACGGTCTTCATGGGGACATGATTGCAGTGGCTTATTTGCCAAGTGTCACTGGGATGATAGACACAAAAACAGGGCTGTGAGAAGACAGAAAAAAGAGGTGACATGGCGTGAGAGACTCATGACGATGATGAAATAGAAATCATTTTCTATTTGTGCAATTTTTTTTTATTTTAAAGAGAAGAAAAAACAAAACAAATCAAAAAAAGAACAAATTTTCAAAACAACATAATATGACGGTAACAATGGTCAATGCATTACGTATTATTATCTTTAAGTTAGTTATTCAGGATACCAGACATTAGCATTCAATTGTCCAAACATTATTGGCTCAAACCTTACTCTTCAATGAACTAAGTAAAACTGGTAGTGTATCTATCTTAACCATCTTATATACATATACAATTTTTTTTTCCCTTTCCCTTCTTTCTTTTCCCCATTCCAGTCTCTCTTTCTTATTGACCAGTTTCTTGATTCACCGTGTCTATTGTACCTTTTGGATCTTATTTACTCTTTCAGTTTCTCATACTAGAGAGACAATACGATGCTTACACATGTGCGTCTGGCTTATTTCACTTATGAGTATTTTCTCGAGTTGCATCCATTTACCCATAAAAGTCTCCAGTTTATCCTTCTTTATGGCTGAATAGTACTCCATTGTATAAAAATACCACATCTTTCTTATCCATTCCTCAGTTGATGGGCATTTGGGTTGTTTCCAAGATCTGGCTATTACAATTTGTGCTGCTATAAACATGGGTGCACATATATCACTGTGGTACGATGTTTTTAATTCTTCTGGGAAGATGCCCAGAAGGGGAATAGCTGGGTCAAATGGGACCTCCAACCCTAGTTTTTGAGGAATCTCCACACTGACTTCCACAGTGGCTGTACCAGTCGACACTCCCACCAACAGTGAAGAAGGGTTCCTTTTTCCCCACAGCCCCTCCAGCATTTGTTATTAGTTGATTTCTTTATAGTAGCCATTCTTTCTGGAGTGAGATGGTACCTCAGTGTTGTTTTAATTTGCATCTCTCGAATGACTAGTGATGTTGCACATTTTTTTGTATATTTGTTTGCCATTAGTATTTCTTCATCTGAGAAATGTGTATTCATCTCAGATGCCCATTTTTGGAGTGGGTCTTTAAATTTGGGAGGTCTGATTTTTTTGAGTTCTTTATATGTTCTCGATAGTAATCCTTTGTCTGAGGAACAGCTGGCAAACATTTTTTCCCACGTTGTGGGTTGTCTTTTCACTCTGTTGGTGGTTTCTCTTGCTGTGCAAAAGCTTTTTAATAAGATGAGATCCCAGTTATTGATTCTTTGGGATAGTTCCCGTGTGGTTGAGTTTTCATTCATAAAGTCTTTGCCTACACCAATGTCTTCAAGGGATTTACCTATCCTACCTTCCAGCAGATTTAATGTTTCTGTTTTAATATTTAGATCTCTGATCCATTTTGAATTTAGTTTAGTGCATGGTGAAAGATATGGGTCTAGTTTTAATCTTCAGCATGTGTAGAGCCAGTTTTTCCAGCACCATTTATTAAAGAGGCTTTCTTTTTTCCACTGAATGTGTTTGGCACCTTTGTCAAAGATAAGGTGGCTTAGTATGTCTGGGGTTGTTTCAGCACCTTCTAATCTGTTCCATTGATCTTCAGGTCTGTTTTTTTGCCAGTACCACATTGTTTTTATCACAGTAGCTTTATAGTATAATTTCAAGTTGGGGATTGTGATGCCCCCTGCCTTGCCTTTGTTGCCCAGAATTGCCTTTGCTATTCTAGGTCTCTTCTGATTCCAAATGAATTTTAGGATTGTTTTCTCTAATTCTGTGAGATATGCTGTTGGAATTTTGATTGGAATTGCATTAAATCTGTATAACAATTTTGGAAGTATGGCCATTTTCACTATATTGGTTCTTCCTATCCAGGAGCAAGGGATATCTTTCCATTTTCTGATATCCTCTTCAATCTCCTTTTTCAGAGTACTGTAGTTTTCAGTGTAGAGGTCTTTTACATCCTTTGTGAGATTGATTCCTAGGTATTTCATTTTTTTGGATGTTATTGTGAAAGGTATTGCTTCCCTAATTTCTCTTTCAGTAAGTTTGTTATTTGTGTACAGGAAGGCTATTGACTTTTGAGTATTGACTTTGTATCCAGCTACACTACTGAATTTGCTTATTAAATCTAGCAGTTTTTTAGTGGAGTTTTTGGGGTCTTCTGTGTAGAGTATCATGTCATCTGCAAATAATGATAATTTAACTTCTTCCTTTCCAATCATTATTCCTTTTATTTCTTTCTCTTGTCTAATTGCTCTGGCTAAAGTTTCCAGAGCTATGTTGAATAAGAGTGGGGACAGTGGACATCCTTGTCTTGTTCCTGATTTTAGAGGGAAGGTTTTCAGTTTTTGGCCATTTAGTATAATATTGGCTGTTGGTTTGTCATAGATAGCTTTTACCAGATTGAGATAAAGACCAATTTTCTGTAGGGTTTTTATCATGAAAAGGTGCTGGACTTTGTCAAAAGCTTTTTCTGCATCTATTGAGATGATCATGTGATTTTTGTCTTTGGTTCTGTTAATATGGTGTATTACATTTATTGATTTACATATGTTGAACCATCCCTGCATCCCAGGGATGAATCCAACTTGGTCATGGTGTATAATCTTCTTGGTGATTTGTTGGATTCTGTTTGCCAGTATCTTATTAAGGATTTTTGCATCTATGTTCATTAGGGAGATTGGCCTGTAGTTCTCTTTCTTAGTTGGGTCCTTCTCTGGTTTTGGTATCAGGGTAATGCTTGCTTCCAGGAATGAATTTGGGAGTATTGCTTCCCTTTCAATTTCATTAAAAAGTTTGAGAAGTAGTGGCATTAGGTCTTCTCTAAATTTCTTGTAGAATTCGGCAGTGAATCCATCAGGGCCTGGGCTTTTCTTTGTTGGGAGGTTTTTAATTACATCTTCAATTTCATTGGTTGATATTGGTTTATTTAGGATTTTTAAATCTTCTTGATTCAGCTTTGGTAATTCATACGAATCTAGGAATCTGTCCATTTCTTCTGCATTTTCCATCTTAGTAGAATATAGATTTCTAAAATAGGTATAGATGATCTTCTGGATTTCTGCAGGGTCCGTCGTGATATCACCCTTTTCATTTTCAATTGCATGGATTTGAGTCTTTTCTTTTCTTTTTTTAATAAGGTTGGATAAGGGTTTGTCAATCTTATTCTTTCAAAGAACCAACTTTTTGCTTCATTGATTCTTTGTATTGTTTTTTTAGTCTCCAATACATTAATTTCTGCTCTGATCTTTGTAATTTCCTCCCTTGTACGGGCTTTTGGCTTAACCTGCTCTTCTTTTTCTAGAAGTTCGAGGTTCACCATTAAGTTGTTTATTTGTGCTTGCTCTATTTTCCTAATATAAGTATTTAATGCTATAAATTTCCCTCTTAGGACTGCTTTCATTGTATACCATAAGTTCCGGTATGTTGTACTGTCATTATCATTCAGGTGTAGAAATTGTCTAATTTCTTCTTTAATTTCATCTGTGACCCATTGGTTGTTCAGGAGGGTGCTGTTTAATTTCCATGTGTTTAGGGAGTTTTTGTGATTTCTTTTGCCATTGATTTCCAATTTCATTGCACTATGGCCTGATAATATGCATGGGATAATTTCAATTTCTTTGCATTTACTTAAGCAGGTTTTATGAGCTAGTATGTGGTCTATTTTGGAGAACATCCCATGTACAGCTGAGAAGAATGTGTATTCTGATGTTGTGGGGTGGAACACTCTGTAGACATCTACAAAGTCCATTTGTTCCAAAGTTTGGTTCAGTTCTATTATTTCTTTATTGATTTTCTGTCTAGTTGATCTGTCTTTTTGTGACAGTGGAGTATTGAGATCTCCCAATATAATTGTATTAGTGCTTATTTGATTTTTCATGTCCTTTAGTACTTGTTTTATATAGTTGGGTGCATTGGTATTTGACGCATATATATTTATGATCGTTATCTCTTCCTCTTGGATTGTTCCCTTTACAAGGATGTAATGACCATCTTTATCTCTCTGAATCCTTCTTGGCTTGAAATTCACTTTGTCTGCAAAAAGAATAGCTACCCCTGCTTTTTTCTGGGTTCCTGTGGCATGGAGTATTGTTTTCCATCCTTTTACTTTCAGTCTATGAATTTCTTTCTGAATTAAATGTGTTTCTTGTATACAGCATATTGTTGGATCTTGCTTCTTGATCCATTTTGCCAGTCTGTGCCTTTTGATTGGTGAATTGAGACCATTAACATTGATGGTTAAAACTGATATGTATTGACTTATACTTGTCATGATATTTTCCTATTGTTGGTTTCCACTCTTTGTTTTTCCCCTTTCCTGCTATTTAATTATCTGCCCTGCCTGGTGGATTCCTTCTGTTGGGGTTCCTATCTCTTTCTAGAATGTCCTTCAGAACATTTTGGAGTGCTGGTTTGGTGGTCATAAATTTTCTTAGATGTTCTTTGTCATGAAAGTATTTTATTTCTCCATCAATTTTGAAAGATAGTTTTGCGGGGTACATCAATCTGGGTTGAAAATTATTTTCCTTTAGAGCTTGAAATACGTCATTCCAAGCTCTTCTTGAATTGAGGGTTTGTGCTGAAAAGTCAGCTGTGATTCTAATGGGTTTTCCTTCATAGGTGATTTGTCTCTTCTCCCTAACAGCTTTTAAGATTCTGCCCTTCTGTTGAATTTCTGGGATCTTGACTATATGTCTGGCTGAAGTTTTTTTTTGATCATGTCTAGTTGGTGTTCTAAAAGCTTCACTTATTGGGGGGTCAAATTCTTTTTCTCTTCCAGGAAAGTTCTCCCTGATAATGTCTTTGAACAAGGTTTTAATGTCATTGATGCTATCTCCTGCTTTTTCATTTATTCCAATTTTTCTTAAGTTGTTTATCTTTGAGTCATCCAGCAGCTGCTGAATTGATTTTTCATTGTCCCTTGCTGTTTTTAAGAATTCTTTCTTTTCATGATCACTAATTGCAAGCCTGTCTTCTATATCTGATATCCTGTCCTCACATTGGCTTAATCTGCTACAAATACTTTCAATGGAATTTTTGTTCTCTTGGATATCTGCTGGAATCTGCTTTATGGGTTCCATTTCTTTCCTATGCTGAGCATTCGTGGTTTCTATAGTTTTCTTAAGCTCATCTATTTTTTTGTCTGTATCAGCTATAGTGTCCTTAAGCATAGTCTTCATTGTGGACATTATCTCTGCAGTTATCTGTGAAATTATTTCTGTTTTAATTTTCTCCAGAGCCTCATTTAATTGTTTTGTTGTTACCCTTTCAGATATGCCAGGTGGGTGGCTTTCGGTTTGTCCCACCTCGTTGCCCCCTAGGTTTGTCTTTGGTGAATTGGATGTGTGGGGTTGCATCTTGTTTAAGTGTCATCTCATTTTTCTTTCTTTAATTCCTGGGGTGATGTTTGTAAATTACCTATGATAGGTTACTTTATTGCTAGTGTTCAAGATCCTTAGAAGATGACTACTTCTCTGCAGTATCTTCCAAGTGGAGCTTGCTTTTGGGTTTTGAGCTTTCTGCCAGATCCTACCTCTTCAATTCGTTGGATGTGAGAAGTTGCTACCTGTTTGGCCCAGTCCTTGATTCTTTGGTACTGTGCCACTGTATTTTCTGTGTCCCTTAGTCAATATCAATCATGAAATATCAGGAAGGAAAGCTGTTTAGAACAATTATTTTACATTTGGCTATAATGGTAACTGCAGCATTAAACACAGCCTAGAAAATGACAGACTGAGCTAACCAGTTATTTACCACTTTTAGCTGTATAAAGTAGAGTTGCGGTTATATAACAAAATCTAAAACACACCAGAAAAATTATATGCAGTATACAAGTCCTTAGTATGTCAATTTTTCCCCTCAGGAGTTTAAATTTAAAATGAGTTAAGGAGGAAATAGAGTATTGTGAGAAGAGGAAGGAATTAGATGTAAGGTTAGAGGACCAAGAGGGATCCCACTAACATTGGGACACTGGTGCAGAGGACTGGTGGGAAAAAGAGAAGGAAAGAATAAAAGGAAGAACAGATCACAACCACAATCACAAAGAGGTTAGAGGCACTGTTTACACTCATATAAAAGCCAGAGAGAATAATGAAGGAAAGAGCAAATAGACAAACAGAAACAAAAATGAAGACAAAAACAACAAAGCAAACAGATAAAACAGAAATAAAACCACACAAAAGAAAAAAATAAAAATAAATAAATAAAAACCCCTTCACCAGAACAAAAAACTAATGAGAGAGAAAAATAAATAAATAAATAAAAAATAAAAATATAAAGAGAATCAGTTCTAGGTGTTGACTCTGCTGTAGGCAGGCACCATGTGATGACAGAGTCCTGTTCCGTGCAGGTCCGTCCCAGCGAGCCAAGAGCGGCCCTTTGGTGGGGCGGTGAGCAGAGCGTGGACTTTCAGGCAGAGACCGGTCTCCTTCGCCCGCTGCTGTCAGCGCACTGCTTTCGCGCCGCTCTGATTTTTTTGCCACGCCCCCCCACAATGGCGCCAGGCCAGTAGCTCTCTGGCGCGGGACAGGTGTGGCTGAGAGACCAGTCTCATTCACCCGCCGCCCTCAGTGCACTTTCATGGGGCTGAGAGGCACCGCGCTGCCCTGTCCGGAGCACAAGTTCCCAGAGCTGTTTTTGAGCTCTGTCACCGTGTGTCCGCAGCTTTGAGCTTCTGTCACGCTGTGATTCCTGGGATGGTAGAAGGTGCACGCGCGGGGTCTGCTCCTTCTTTGTTGAAAAGTACCCTTCACTGGTGCTGGGGGTCCCAAGCTGCGCTTCAGAACTTTTCTGAGTCCCGGGGGGGCATCTGCCCCCCTCCTGCGCTCTCCCGGTCACTATATTCCCGTAGTCCAATGGCAACTTTTAGAGAGTTTCTCTGCGTGCTTCTTACTCATCCACCATCTTTTTTCCTCCGATCTATTTGTGCAATTTTTAAAGAAAATATATCCCCATTGTTTCAGTGATAAAGGAAAGAAGTAGCACACACACGATTCTCTCAGAATGCCCTGATGTTCCTGGAGGACATTTACACAGTTAAGATAGGAGATACAGATGGGCTTCTTTTTCATAGTCTAGGATACATTGTGTTTCATGCCACATTATATAATTTCCAACATTATTGAAAATTCTTCATAGGCCATTTTAATTAATGTTTTATGTTCCATTATACAGGAAAACTGTAAGCGATTTAAGGATTACCCTTTTTTTGGCCATTTGAATACCTTGCAACTTTTGATTGCTGATAAAATAAACTGGGATAAACACTTTTGCATAACCAGTTTATCTTCACCTTTGATTATTTCCTATTGACCAGGAGTGAGCAAAACTGTCGAGTGGAAGAATTCTAACATTTTTAAGGCTATTGGCAGAGCACTTTCTAGAAAGACTGCAGCTATTTCTACTCATTCTAGGAATGTGAGCTAGTACCTGTCTCACCAAACTCTGGACCAAAATAATTCAGTAAGTTAAAACAGTATTTCATTGTTATTTGAATTCTTTGAGTTATTTGTTTGAATGATTGTAATGTTCCATAAGCCATCAGTATTTCCACTTTCATTAGTTCTCCATTCCTAACCCTGGTTCATTTGATATTTTGGAGTTTTAGTGTTTTAATGATGTGTTAGAGACCATCGTGTATCAAGAACAGTAATCCACTATATCTATAGCGAATATTTCCAAAGAGCCCCCTCACTAGTCTTTTGCCTTTCAATTATACCTCTGCTTCTTGCCAGAAGGGTGGACAGGAGCAAAGCAGAGACGCAGCAAAGCCTCTGATGGCCGTGGGGAGTGGGATTTGCGTGGATGTGGAGCCTCTGGACACAGTGCACCCTGCAGCTGCAGAAGTAGCTGAAAAAGTGGGATGGTAAGGGCTAGGAATGTTAGCACTTTATATTTTTGTTAGTATTCAGTGATGAGTTATCAGAGGCTTAAGAAAAGAAGCAACATAACCATATGCATATCTTAGAAATAGAGATCTAAGTCCGGTGTAGTGGTACACCTCCAGCACTGAGAGCCTGAGGCAGGAGGATTGCTAGTTTAAGTCCCACCTGGGTGATTTAGCAAGACCCTGCCTCAAAATAAAAAAAATAAAAGGGGCTGGGGATGTAGCTCAGTGGCAGAGTGCTCATGAATTTGATCCTAAGTACCAAAAAGAAAAAGGAAGAAAGGAGGGTAGGAAGGAAGGACGGAAGGAAGGAAGGAAGGAAAAGGAAGGGGAAAAGGAAGGGAAATCTACTGATAGGGAGCAGGTAGATTAGAAGTAGGAACTCACTGCCCTCCTGAGTTTGAGATATTTGACTTTTAGCTTCTTCCTATTTAATTTAAGTAGTTAAATTTAAAATACAGAATAGAGAAGAATAAACATCTCCTTCTCATAGAAAGAAATAAAATAGGTAAACATAAGTGAAGATACCAATAAATTCAGAGTTTAGGGACCTGACATTAAAGGAATATAGATTCTTCTTATCAAATATAAGCCTACTTAGTGAACCTATTTAACCAAAACATGGAAGTCATATGGAAAAATGGGAGAGATAAATCCATAAGTGATAGGCTGGCTTAAGACTGGAAGGCAACAGATGTTGCACAGAGCTTGGAATCATTCAAAGACAATGGGTAATTTTTAAAGTTTTATGCCTGAAAAAAAGTAGCATGTTGGGAATATTGGCCTAGAAATGTGCAGTAAGAATTGATAAGAGAGAGAAAGAATAGAAGCAAGGTGACCATTTATAGTATATTTCCAGAGGACAAGCTGTAGTGTGTAGCAACATGTAGAATACATCCATCTTTTGACTCAACAATTTCACTCTGAGAAAAAAATTTTTTTTTTGGTGTTGGTGATCAAATCCAGGGCCTCAAGGGTGAAGCAAGTGCCCTACCAATGAGCTATCCCCCAGCTTGCTTCCAGGAATTTTCTTAAAGAAACAATAGGAAACATGGGTAAAGATGGATGTGCAAGGATGCCCACCAGACTGTTACTTATGATAGAGAAAAAAAAAACTTAAAAACAAGATATCCAAAAATAATTCATTAGATAAAATACTAAAAGGAATTAAGCATCATGATGCAAATTCACGTTTATTCACCTTGAAATGGCTTCATAACATATTAAATGAAAGTACAGGACAAAAAGCAGTGTATACTTAGAGTGCCTCCACCTTTACATTCATCCACGTGTATCATTTGTGCCAGTCAGCTTCCACAGCTGTGACAAAATGCTTAACAGACACGACTTAAAGGAGGAAGTGTTTATTTTGGCTCATGGCTTCCGTCGATTCCATCCCTCTTGGGCTCTGGTGAGGCAGAGCATCCTGAAGTAGAGTCTGTGGCAAAGTAGACCTGCTCACCTAATGGTGGCAGAGAAGCAAAGGGCAGTGGGGAGACACAGTAGTCTTAACATCACCCCCAACATCACAGCCCAATGACCTCACTTTCTTCAGTTAGGCCTCGCTTCCTAAAGCCTGCTCCATCTCCCAACAGTACCACAACCTGGGGACCAAGCCATTAACACTAAGCCCTTACCAGGCCTTGCAGGGGGGGCTCTTCTGATCTACACTACAGCACCATTTAATGCAGGTGACATTTATAAGGCTGTCATTGGACAGGTCTAAGCATGCCTTCTCTAAAGTCACTTTCACTAAGTAAAAGTGTCCAACTCCTTTCTTTCCTTCCTATATGGAATGTAGTAAAACAGAACAAGATCAGGTCTTATTTAAGTACAGATCCTGCTCCAAAATGGCACTCAATAAGTATGTGCTTGAAATTAAATTAATATAAATTCAGCATTATCTGGGTCTATGACCTACAGTCATATGCCAAATCTGTTTCACTTGTGTAACTTTGAAGACACTTCCCCCAAATTCAATCATTCATCTGGTAGTCTTTGAATCTAAGTCCTTAGCAGTTCCCATAGGTCAGCTCTAGAGCTGTTGTATGGATTTTTGTTGTGTTGTAGCAGAATGATCATCAGCTCTGGATTGAGAAATCTTTCAATCTTAATCTGCCACTTGATACCTGTGTGAGCTCAGCAATCCAGTTTATGTCTTCGACTCACTGCTCCATTTGCAAAATGGAGGTAATACGTAAAAGATCTTTCCTTTCCTTGTTGGGAGATTGAACACAAATAAAAGTCCTTTCTTTACATAATTCTTGCCACTCTAGATTTCAAATTTCAGACAAGGGATGTCAGTATCTAAAGTAGATTATTTTTATCCTAATTAAGAATTAACATACCCACAGCCCACTATCTAAAATGCTGAAGTACTTTTTTTTTATAATTAGTCTCTTTGGAATACCTAACAGAATCATCTTTCCCAAATATTACAAAATGTTCCTATTTCCATAAATGCATATACAAATTAAAGAGAATCTCACCTCAATTATGAGTATTTAAGATAACATAATTATGTTCCTCATGTAATCTATCTTGATTTTATATTCAAATCCAAAGTATATTTTTCCCAAAAGAAAGTCTACTTTCTTAGATTCATTTAAAGGTCTTGCTCATGGATAAAAAAGAAATTGCTATTTAAAATTTTTGCCTCAGGCAAAGAAATAGGGAATATTACTTACCCTTTACTTTTATTCATGCCCTAAATATTAGACTCATTAGGGGAAGAAATTCACATACTTGGAAGCAAGTAAAGTAAAGTGCTTAGTCATAAAGGCTAGTTTATTAACAAGAGATCTAACGTCCCTCCTCCAAATTTTATCCAAATATGTAGCAGATTTTTTCTTCTTTTCTCAACAAGACTTAAGGACTCTTTCGAGTTGATAGTCTTAAGATTGTCAATTAACGGTAAAATTACTACATTGTCTTTAAATCTCCTTTGCATACTCAAATTTTTGTTTCTCCTTCATGTTCTTTTGAAAGTAAAAGAAGTGATAAGGTCATATTGAGGTACAAACAGCATAGGATATTGATAAAGAATTGCAAAAACTGGGACATTGATCTTAAAATAAAATTGATGTCAAGGTACATCTATGAGAGTTGAGAGGTACTAAAAGGAAAACCCTTTTAAGAGCAACTCGAATGAGGCATAATTTAATATAGTGAAATGCAACTTCTTGTTTTTACTTGATACTGGATCTTGCTATATTGCACAGACTGGCCTCAAATTTCTAAGCTCAAGCAATCCTTCTGCCTCAGACAGGGACTACAGGTGCATGCCACTATTTGTAAAATGTTCAATTTTTCTAAGTCTGGCTTATTTTGCTTGGCATTCTGGTCTTAAATTGCATCCATTTTCCTTGAGCTGACATGACTTCATTCTTCGTTATGGCTGAGTTGTCTGTGTATACCACATTTTGTTCATCCAATCATCTTTTGATCCACTTCTAAGCTGTTTCCAGCTAGATTCAGAAAGTTAAATATTGTACGTTTTCTCTTATATAAGCAAGTTAAAATATAAATAAATAAATGAAGAAGAGATGAGAGGAAACTAGCAGGCAGACTATTGAAGATGTAGAAGGGGATGAGAGGGACATAAAGGGAGAAAGGACAAAAGTATTGAAAATGATCACTGCATGTACCAATTGCCCAAAATGAAACATCAGTATTAAAACATGCACTAATTTATAAAAAATCAACTTTTTATATATTCATGCTTAGTTGTAAGGAGGAATGAGAGAAAAACTCAGTGTATCATTGGCCCAGTTTTGTCCAAATGGTAAAATTATGTATACAACACACTGTCACAACTAGGACCACAATATCACAGTTTGACAAGCAGAATATTAACATTGCTGCATCATGATAAAGAGCATTTTCACCACCACAAATGTTCCTTGTGTCACCTGCATATGGACATACACTCTTCCTCCTCCCTCTGTCTCTGACCCCTGAAATCACTTATCTGAAAATGAAATTTTTTATTTCAGGAATGCTATTTATAGAATCACACAGTATGGAACCTTTTAGGGTAGGATGTTTTTCATTCAGCACAATTTCCTAGAAGTTCATCCAAGCTGTTGTAACAACAGTTCCTTGTTGCTACATGGTAACCCATGGCATGGGAGCACATTTCCTTAACCAGAGACCCACCAAAAGATGAAATGCACTTGTTTTAACTTTATATTTTCAGTGAGCTTTGATCAACTGATATAGTCATGGAATCATTGGCACAACTGATTAATAGGACACTTAGGAGGAGAACTGAAAACATATATTCACATACAAACTACCTGATTGCTTGTAGTGGTTAAATGTCAATACCTGAAAACTGGAAACAAGGCAAACGTCCAACCACAAAAGAAAAAATAAAGGAATGCATGAATTATGATATATTCATATAATACAATTCTACTCAACAGTAAAAAGCAATGAGCTTATACACAAAATGGATGAATCTCAAAATATCATACAGTGAAAAAGCGGGATATAAAAGAGTAGATGCTCTGTGATTCTATTTATACAGATTTCTAGAAAAGGCCAAATTAGGCTATGGTGTCAGCACATCAGTAATCACCTAGGGTTGGGGGAGTGGACCGGATCAGGGAGGGATGGGATGGACTATGAAAGGACATAAGAGAAATTTTTGTGTGTGGTTTAAGAACATTTTAAACCCTTAATGTAGAGATATTTTGTTGCTTAGAAGAGAGGGATCTTATATTCATAGAAAACAAGGACCTGGTGGAAAATAAATTTGATTATGGATGACAGAAAGAGGAGTAAAATAAGGGCCACAGAGGCCCATGGAACCAAAGTATAAAAGAATAATGAATCCCAAAGGTGACAATGGGGGAAGCTGGGAAGAGGCCCATGAAAGCTTCAAACTGCAGAAAGCCAATTGGAGAAATGTACACCAGGGATGTGAGCTTGACATCAAGTTGGTATTATGAAAATTCCTCCAGCTTGGTTTGTGATCTTTACCCAGCTGTGTATGCTGCCCTTCTTTAGATCCTGTAGGAGAACTTGAGTCAGTAAATGCAAAAGGAAAGAGGTCAAGATGGTAGGAATAGATGAATAGGAAAACTCTCTATTTCGTTCCTCTCATTGGGATGACACAAAATTGCCTCTGTGCTATTGTTTGGATGGGGTTTAGTTGTGTTCCCCAAGGGTTCCTGTGTGGGAAGCTTGGTCTCCGGTGTGATAATGTGGGAGGTGGCTGAACCTTGAAAGGTGCAGCCTGGCACAAGGTAATAAGCTCACCGTAGGAAGAGACCCAGGCAGGTCCCTGGTTAGTTCTTGAGAGAGGGTTGTTATAAAAGCAAGCCCAGCCTCTCCTCTCTGGCTCACCTGCTATGACTGCTCCTTCTCCTATGCCATCCTCCTTGATATGACACAGTGGGGTGGAGGGAGCTGAACACCAGGGCCAGCACAGGGTGTGTGGACTTTCAGCCTCCAAATGGTGAGCTAAAGAAACCTCTTTTCTTCACAAAGTACCCAGTCTCAAGCATTTCATCATAGAAGATAAATACACTGTTCTAGCAAGAAACAAACAGGGAAAAATTTCATTAGTTAGAAAAGAGACACTTTCATGACAAAAATACAGTATTCTGCTGATGACCTACTGGGAGCTCTCTTTCTCCTGAAAGTATATAATGCTGAAGGGTGAATGGCAGGCCCTGATAGAAATAAACCCCTTTATCATGATATATAGGCCCCAATCCCCTCCATCTCAAAGGAGACAGAGCTTGCCTAGGTTTATGTACAGGGTAAGAAAAGGAAACAAGAACTAGGAATGATAATGGGACTGCAGACATGAGCTGAGTTTGTAAGGGCACAAAAGAGTAGAGGTCCAAAGGCAGTCAAGACAAGGAATAAATACCCCTTCCAGGGGTCCTTGAAGTGAGCCTGAAGTGAACTGTGGTTCCTGGAGATCAGAACTGGGGAAATAAACCAAAATAGGGCTGGAAATGGAAAGCAAGCTAGAATAAAACTGTCACTGAGGGGAATAATCACACAGTAAAAGAGTGTTCTAGAATCAAATATTTACATAGCATAAAGTATCCTCCCACAAATTTCATATTAATTATAAAGTAAAGATGTGCCTCTTCATCGGATGATCTTGCCAATGGTAAGGTTAGCATCACCTATAGTAGGACTAATGGATAGTGATATGGTACATTTAATACTGGTGGGATACAGTGTGAGGTACCTTGTCACCCACGAAGCATTCTTGCCAGTCAGGTTTGGCTTGTAGCTCATCAGTCCCAGCACTTACAGAAATACAAAGGACAGCAGAACATACACAATGACCCCACAGGAAACAATCAGATAAATCCAGGGCATGAGAAGTTTGTTCCATTAGAGGACATGCCCAGACCCTCCAAATTATTAGTCAATAATTAGTAATCCAGTTCTACAGAGAAGCAGAGACATACTTCCCTGTCTAATATTGGAAGCTATAAAGCTAGTGAACAAGTTAGAAACTGGATAACTAAAGAAGAAACTGCTGACAGACTCTTAGAACAATTGGTTAATGAGAAAAAGACTGGAGGTGAAGACCAGAGCCTTCCTACCCAGCACTTATAAAATATAATTAAACATAAATTAACTAAATAATTAAAGATACATAATTCCATGTATAATTTCAGCCATTTCCATCTGGTCCTTTCATTGCCTGGAGTCATGAAAGACAGCCCTCTGGATACACGTATAGCTCTCCACAAGGACCTGCTAGTTCCCAGCCCATTTCAGTAGACAAGATTTAGAGACTTAGGGTGCAGCACACCTTATAGAAGAAATCTATTTACTCTTTGGAATTGGCCCACATACTCTGCATCATCTGGCCAATGCAAACAAACCTCCAGGCCCAGGTAGCTTTGGATAAAGTAACAGAACGGCTCCCTCCAACAAGCACAGCTTTGTCTCCGACATTTTCTTTTCACAAATTTTAACCATTCAAAAATGTTGAACAAATATTCAACTTTGAACTTCTGTATGCCTTCCTCCTCGGTTCAAGAATTGCAAACATTTTGCCAATTTATTTGTATGTATGTATTTCTATCAGAATATTTTCCTCAGTAAGCACAGTACAATTTTATACCCAAGTATAAATAATTCTATACCATTGTCTAATATCCAGTGGATATCTCAATTTCTCTGAGTGACCTAATAATATATTGGTGTATAATACATAAATTTTTTTATACAATAAAAATAATATAGTATCTTCAGGATCTAATTCAGACTTACTCATTGCATTTTCTGTGTGTGATTAATCTCTCTTAGTCTGGAATAGTCTCTTCACTTTTTTTACTGACTTTTCTTCATTCTTTTTAGATTCATATGACATTGGCATTTGGAAGAATCTGACAAACTCTGCCCATATGGAGAGAAGGACTGAACACATGGAAGCCAGAGCCCTAGGGATTGAGAGCTGGGCAGCAAGCTTTGGGAAGCCCAGCGAGCCAGGTCGCCATGGCCACATGTGGCTGAAAGTGAGCAGGGATGGGGGTGGGGGTACCAGTGTAACTGTCTGCCTTCAACATGGAGGCTTTAACACCATGACACCAAAGATTTCTTTGGGGTCACCTGTCCTCATGGATGGGGTGATGGGCCTGTAAAATCAATCAAGATTAGCTCTCCAGTCAGTTTAGCAAGTGGGTGCTGTTTTAGATCGAAGAGATTCAGAAAATTCAGGGAGGTTTGGGTTAAAGATGGTGGTCCGAGCACTTGTGTTTTCTTATCTTCTTCCCAAAAAATCCTATTGAAACAACAATAAAGAGATCCAAAAGGGAATCCCTAGGAAACTATAGGGCTAATAGGAAGGACCACCGCCCAGAGAACTGATGAACTGACAGGCAGAGAGAGCAGATGAGATCTTAGCGACCACCACCACAGTGGAGGCAGGTGAAACTCAGCAGAGACGGGGAGAAGCCTGCTGTAAAGGTACAGGACAAATGAGTCCAAGCGACCCCGCATGGCTCCAAACTCAGAGCCTGCAGGTGCTGAGGCAAGAATGGATGTGGAGCAGTGATCCAGGAAGGCAGGGAAGGGAACAAGGTACGGAGTCACGGGGCCCATGGGTCCTATCCACACTTAGTGACTAGCAGTGGTATTATTTGCCACTTAGTTACAAACACAGAGATGAAGAAAGTGCAAGATTTGCTTAGAAAAGGTTGGAATGTGTGTTTGTCATTGCCATCCTTAAGCAGCCTGCCAGCTTTGTGTAGGGACGCCCGAGAGAGGATGGTTCCTACCCCTACTCACGGGCTTCTGGGTGGTCCTCACACGCTGAGGAGAGGTCTGCTGGGAGAAGGGATTCTGCCACAGCTGAAAACACCCACATGTACACTATCTGTGGTCACAGATAAAACTATTAAAACAAGAATAGGGGCCAGGGATATAGCTCAGTGGCACAAGCGCCTGCCTGGCAAGTGCAAGGTCCTGAGTTCGATTCCTGGTACCAAAAAAAAAAAGAAAAGAAAAAAACAAGAACAGGCTGCTGTGAAGAAAGGGACAATCAGAAATACTAAAATATGTGAAGGCTGATGCTAAGAGCATTCAAAACCAGGGTCAGTGGCTAAAGACAAGGACATACAGAGGAACATAGAGCACAGAAGGGAAGAAAGTAAGAGACAGGAAGGCTTGGTACAGAGGTCCGGTGCTTATTTAAATAGAATATCCAGGAATAAGAATACAGAAGATGAACTGAACATGAACAAAATATGGGGAGAAAATCTTTCTCAGGATGTGGTGAGACCAGTCCATATTGCAAAGGCCAGTGCAGGGCCAGATGGGAACAATGAAAAAATATAGCCATTTCCGTTCTGATAACAGTTCGCAATGCCAAGGATAAAGAGAAGATTCTAAATGTTTCTACAGACACACAGGCGTACACCCACAGGATAAGTCACAAAAAATGATCACTTGGGCCTTAGACTCATCAGCTTGAAGATAGGAAGCAATATTTTTAATAGTTCTGATGGAAAAAATTTCAATATTTAAGATCTTATAACTAAATAAATTACAAACCAAATGTAACTGCAAAACAAAGATGTTTTCACACATTCAGAGCCTCAAGGGAGTTGACCTCCCATTCGTACTTTTGGGGTGGGGGGAATGTATTTGGTTATGGAGAAAGGAGCCTTAGAAAGCAGAAGATGAGGTGTTCATGAAACAGAGGATAATAAAAAGAAATCTTGAACCAGCAATGGGGAAATGGATCAAACAAGGAAATCCAAAGTTTTCGTGGTGAGCTTTGATTCCAGGGTAAAGTGGATGGCACAATTAAGAGCATGCAAGATATGTGATGTGATAAAAAAAAATGGAAAATGTTTAATTTAAAAAAAATGTGTTACAATAAAAGACACAGTGTCAGAATCTTCCATCAAAATACACTTGTCCCATCCTTCTTGCCATTTCCTGAAGCAGTTCTGGAAGTTCTCTTTTGTGTCTTTAGTTGCTCTGTTGTGGCGACTTTGATGTCCTGGATCAACATAAAACATTGACCTTTCATGGTCATTTTGACTTTGGGGAACAGCCAGAAGACACATAGTGCCAGATCCAGTGAATAAAGTGGAGGAGGATACACCCATGTTTTCCCAAGCCTGCCTTTCTGTTGGATGACACTCAGCAACAGCATGCATCGTATTTTTTATCACATCTCATACAGACACTGAAGCTTAAAGACTGAACCAGTGAACAGAAAGAGCTAGGGGATTTCCCCCTTCTCTCAGATGACAGTAAAATAAAACTTACCAGGCTAGAAAAATACAAGAAACATCTACTAGAAGATACATATGGCAGAAAATCTATCAATGAAAAAACCAAGCTATGATAATGTAATCAAATAAATAATAAAAGTATTGAGAAAGAGGGGTGTGAAGCAAATATTTGAAAAATACTTCATAGAAGAGAGTTAACAGATACCATATGAAATTGATAAAACAAACTGTAAATAATTACAATCGTGGTATCAATCACCAAAAGAATTCAAAACAGAAATGATTAAATATGTTGATAGCTAAGGACGAGAACTGGGATAAGGGTGAGAAGAATTTTACTTTTCATTTACTATTTTATGTTTTTGTTTTTTACTATAGCCATATATTTTTAAAATAGTTTTAAAGACAGAGAAAAGAATATTGGTATTTTAAGCTATCATGAAACACATTCATAGCCATTATAATTACATAGGGATTAACATTGATATCAGTTCCACTTATTGAGTATTTAGTATGTGCAAGCATCATTGGAAGTGTCATTACCCCAACATCTCCATTTTATAGTCTTAGATAAAATTACAATAATTTTCCCAAGGTCACATGGCTATAAGAATTGGAGCCAGGACTTCCAAATCTGTAAACTCCAAAATGTGGACATTTAAATATTCTACAAATTTTGCTATGATGAGACTGGCAGGCCAATCCTCTTGTCTGTTTATTGTAAGGTTAGAAGGATTCCTGTCGTCACAAATCAGTGCTATTTCTGTGGCCCTTGGTTGTTGAAGAAGTGGGAGTCAATGGATAGATATCCAAAAAGGCTTGATCAATCTACTGAATGGAACTCCAACAAGACGGCACATTTGATTAAAATGTGAGCCAGAATTTCATAAATATATGTCTATATATTTTTAAAGTAGTTGTATAACTAGAATAAAAGGAGATGATAGAGACAGGACAGAGAATAAGCTTCATGTTTTAGGGTAGATGTCCTTAGTGGGCAGTAATATAATGACTAAGAAATGGGGACATGTTGGAGATGAACTCTGGGTGTTGTTGTCATAGAAATGACTGGGAGTTAAAAAAGAGTGGTGTTCTAATGGAAATTTAAAACTTTAAGCTCCCCCTGCCTGACTAATGCAACAAGACCACAAGATATGCTTCTCCCAGCTGCCATGCAGCTAGACCACTAAACCACGTCAGCTTTGACTGACTGCACCCAGCTGCTTTTCACAGATAGTATGACCCAGGTCAGCCTGACCACATCTAGCTGCACGGTCTGTGTTTTCCTACCTAAAATTACATTCTGTTTTCCTAACCTATACCTGGACTACCTACCAAGGACTATCTGCCTAGCAACAGACAGTGACTAACCCAACCCAGTGAGAGTTTACCACGCTTTCAAGCTTTTTCACTTCCTGCTTGCAAAACCTATATAAACTAAACCCAAAGCTGACTGGGGCTGGTGACTTGGAACTGGTTCCCACCAGCCTGCCGGCATAATAAAACGTTGCTTTTCAACTCCTCGGTGTGGAGTCTTCCTTTCGGTTCGATACCAGTTCTGCAGCACTCTCACGCCTTTCCTTTCTTGAGCCTGTCCTTGAGCTGGGGACGGATGTGGTGGGTGGCATTATATTAGACTTGGGCCTACAAGAAAGCCAACTAAATTCAGTGTTTGGCTTGGTTAACACCAAAAGATAAAGATGAATAGTTGGCCTGGGAGTTTCTCCAGACAGGATGAACATCAGTCTTGTGCGTTCTGTATCCTAGGTAACAGTTTAATTCCCTAGTTCTCTTCAGTTACTCAGCTAACACCTGATTTAGGCTCCCATAACCTCTAGTCTCATCCTTACTGCAACCACTTCCTGTGACTCACGGACTGAATGTTTGTGTCCCTCACCCAAAATGTATATGTTGAAGTCGTAACACCCAATGCAAGGGGGTTTGGAGATGGCACCATTGGGATGTAAATATTTAGATGAGATCATGCAATTGTTATACACTCTCTCTCCCTCCCTTCTCTTCCTCTCTCTTACTGACATCGACGGGCACAGACAGAAGGTGGCAACCCAAAAGAAAGACCTCTCTGATCAAGCTGGCTCTCTGATCTCAGACTTGTAGTTTTCTAAACTGTGAGAAAATAAATCTTCTATTGTTGAAGCCACCTCGTGTATGCATTTTCTTATGGCAGCCTGAGCAGAATGAGGCACCATTTTCCTTACACGTATCTTTGTCTTCCCTTTAATCCTTTCTCTCTTTGTACTATGGCCTTCAAAACAAATCTCACCAGGAGAACCTCTTGCTTAGAGCATTTCAGTGGAAAACAAAACAAGAACCAAAAAAAGAAAAAAAAAAAAACCCACAAAAACCCTCTCAGTACTTTTTCATTATCCTTAGATTCCAGATATACTTATGTTATCATTAGACCTCTATCCAAGTCTACCCAAATTTGTGAAACGACCCTCAAGGGCTTCCAAATTTTGGCTTTTGCTATTGCTTTTATTTATCTAATTTTACTGTGCTCACACTTCGGACCCATTGGCTTTTAAAGTTTCCTCCTACACTATCGTTACAGACCTTCAGACAAAGGGAGCGCTTTCCTCTATTAACAATCATTTTCTTTCCCCTTTTGGAAGCTCACAGGCCTCACTCCTGACTTGTTCACAAGGTTAGCATTCCTGTCTCCATATGGTCCTGCAACTTCTGTCTTTCCCCAGATGTAGTATTCCTCTGTTGTTATTGTATTCATTTAAAATCTAGGCAGGAGATGTGGCTTAGTAGTAGAGTGCTGATCTAGCATGTGTGAGGCCCGGGTCTGATCTTCAGCAATGCAAAACCAAATCAAATCAAATCTCTTTTCAGCTAGAATGGAAACACGAGGAGGGTCTGCTCAGGCATCTCTTGTTCACCCCTGAAACCTCCCTGCCTTCCTCATAAACTCACACTTAAGGCATCCGGTGCACACTGAGTTAACAAGTGACCCAGTGAAGAAATGCACTTTTGCAGCAGACCTCTCTGCCCTCTGCTTGTTCCAGCACTGACCCTGGTGCCTCTGCATGGCAGGTGGCTGCCAGCTGCCCAGACCTCATTATCCCGGTGTGGTGGCTTCTTGGAGCTGAGGCCAAGCTCTCTGCCCCCAGTGTTGTTGAAAATGAGGCAGACAGCAGGAGACGGATGCTAACACAGGAAGAGGGAATAGATTCATTAAGCTATAGATCAAGAAAGTTTATTGTTGATTTGGGGCAGAATTTTGAAGCAAAGTACTAAACGTATTATTAAATTCACAGGGGCCCATTGAGAGTCCAATAAGTGTTTTTATTTAATGGGTTATAAAAGAATATTTGTGAGCACTTAGAAAGAAAAGAGCTGATCAATGTGAATCATCACTGATTAAAATACAACAGGCCATTTTCGCACTTAGAAGTTTCATGGTGACATTTTGATAAGCTCCCACTCACTCCTTCTGTATTGGAGTTCTAAACAGCAGGAAGGAAAACAATCTGGGAGATATAGGATGAAGGTATTTAAATCTAAGGAACTTTCCTAAACACCTTTCCTTTTGTATTAGTCAGATTTTTAATCTCTGAAATGCAATACTCAATTCCCCCAATTTAAAGGAGGAGAAATTTAATTTGGCTCATGGTTTCAGAGGACTCAGTCCATGGTCCACTGGCTCCAAGTCGGAAACATCATGGCAGAAGGGTATGGTGAGGCAAAGCTGCTTAGTTCATAGCAGCCAAGAAGCAGAACAGGGGAACAGTGCCAGAGAGAAAGGGGTGAGAGACCAGACATTGACTCCAAGGCCACACTTCCATGACCCACCCAGACACACCCAGAAGTGTGTTCTACCAATCCCTTGGGTGAATTCCAAAGCCAATCAAGTTGGCACAATTAAGCTTACATGTCCCACCATCCACCAACCATGCAAAGCCTTCTTATAAAAGCATGGTTGAGAATGAAGTTTAGAATTGACACTTTAGTAAGTTTCTTTTTCTGGCCATGTGTTCCTACCCTGCTCAAGTTTCCTTTCCTTATTTTGAGAGTGAGATGGGTTGTCCTACCTGGGATTCCTGAGTGTATCTCTCTGAACACTAGAGATGCCAATGTGGCTGGCCCATGTGCACAGAATCTAGACCCTGGCTGCGTGGGCTTTCTGGGTGGATGTACAAATGGAGGGCTGCACTTGGATTCTGTTCCTTCCCCTAGAGCCTGGACTTATAATTGAATGACTCAGCCTCTGACCAGGACCTGAAAAAAGATGGTGACACTAGCACTTTCCTTCCATTATGGCCAGAGACTGATACATGTAGAAAGGGACAGTTGCTGCTCTTTTCTTGGAATCTGTTGACTTGTCTTGTTGATTAGAAGTTTGCTATGGCCACTAGGAATAGCTAAGCTAACATTTATTGGGTGCATTTGTGGAGGAGGATCTATTCTAAGAACTTCATGAATTAACCCATTTAGTTCTTGCTCAGTCCTACTGTTGAAGAGTGTTTTTTATCCACGAGCTAAGTGATTTGCATAGGCAGTGCTAGGATTTATATCAAGAACAGCCTCATTCAGAGATGCAGCCCTTGTCCATGACACCACCACACGGTCCATGCTACTATGCCACTGCTGGACAGAAGTGGATTTCTCTAAGACACCTAACAGCACCTGGAAGAATCCATGTATATACAAGAGGAAATGAGATTTGGAAATTGCACTGTTAATAGTGCTATTAGTAACTGAAAGATCCAAAGAACCAAAATTCAGAGGGACTTCTGAGAGCCCTTTAGTGGGGTATCATAAGGCATCTTAGTATTTTTACCTAATCCATGGATAAAGAAAGACACTGGATGTCTGAATCAAATCCAGAGATGTAGAAAAGGTGGATGAGGGGCTTTGGCTCCAAAGACTAACTCCATTAGAATGAATATGGTTTAACAGTAAGACAGCAAATGATTTCCAATGCTCAACTTGCACTTAGATGAACAATGGGTTGTATTTGATTTAAAAAATAAGGGACAAGAAGCTGGGCCTGTAATCCCTGCAGTCTGGGAGGCTGAGGCAAGGAGGATTGCAAGCCTGATCCCAGCCTGGGCAACTTACAGAGACCCTGTCTCAAAGAAACAACTGTGGAGCGGGCTGGGGTGGGGGGTGGATATAATTCAGCGCTAAGGCCCTGGGTTCAATCCCTAGTCCTGAAAAAAAAAAAAATTGACAAGCACTCAGCCTGCACTGTGATTGTTTACTGCTAGTTAGGTGATTTCTTTTTTTTCTTTTTTTTTCTTTTTTTTTGTGGGTACTGGGGGGTCGACCTCAGGACCTCATGCGCCAGTAGGCGCCCGTGCCACTGAGCGATATCACCGGCCCCTTTTTTGTATGTCGGTTCCGGGAGTCGAACTCGGGCCCTCGCGCTTGCCGGGCAGGCGCTTAAGCCACTGAGCCATCTCACCGGCCCGTGATTTCTTGATATACAGTAATGGTGAACCTTTTAGAGCTTTCCATGATACGTGTGCCATAGGTTCACCACCACTGCTCTATAACACAAGTTAATTTTTAGAAGTTAGAGCAGGTGTCCTTCAGTGGGAAGATGGCTAAGATGGAAGAGATTTGAAACCACGTCACATGTAGAGAGGAGTCTGTCACTGAGAATGTTTAATCCTTGGCAGAAAATATTTAGGTAGAATTTGAGAGCTATCATCAAAGATCTGAACCATTATCTCCTGGAGGAAGGACATGATTTACTCCATGTTGACTGCAGAGGGCAGAGCTGGGACCACAGGTTACAGGGGAGTGGGTTTTTTCTCATTGCTGTGCAAGAAGGGGACAGTTATGACAGCTCACAGATACACAGTGCTCATGATGCCTGCACTAAAGTTAAGAGTCTTTATATCCCTGAGAATTAAATAGAAAGTTGTAGCCTGAGTTCCTACTTATCACTACAAGCCTCTCATTCCTTCGCTAGTAAAGTCTCCACTTTCTGATTGCTTATTAAAGAACCTCCTTTAATAGTTGCCCTGTTGCCTGTTATTACTATACCATTATTGTTTCATGGGTGAGGAAATACAGAAGCTCAGTTACTTTCCTGGGATCATCCCGCTGTAAGCTACCAACTTGTAACCATCTGGATCCAGGCATTCCTGCTACTAATTCTGTTCTCAGAGTTATGCCTATAATAAGGGATTGGATCAGGGCTGTTATTACAAATATAATGTGAGTCACCAATGATAGACACCTGGATACTCTGACATTTTCTAGTACCTACACTTGTTTGTATAAAGGAACTGGTGAAAATTAATTTTAATTACATACATGCACATATTATATCCTCGTGCTTAGAACACCTCAGGACTAGCTACATTTCAAGTGCTCAGCAGCGGCTGTGGCTCCTGGCTGCTGCAGGACTGTCAGCACAGGGTTAAACTCAAATCTCATTGGTGGGGGAGGGTTGGCTCTTAAAGGGGAGTTTTGCCTCCCCCTCCTTAGATTCTGATGCCTCCCCAGCCCCCAGCTTATCTCCTTCGCCTGTTAGAAGGAAATGCATAGCAACTGTCTTTGAATTTTCCCAGTCCAGCCAACGCGGAGATGTCTGAACTTGGAGAGGACAGGTGGTTTTTTTGGAACATTCCAACAACCGTCATTTGCCTCTGCCAGCTAGGCTGGGAGTCAACTTGTTTGATTTCTGCTACTGTTTTGAAGTAGGTTGCATGAATTAAATAATTTATCCTAAATACCAAATTGGCTGCGTGTGTAGAAATTATCACTTTATGCAAAATTAGGGATTCCTTGGCTTAGCTGAAAGAGATCTTGTGATTTCAACGCTAGGTTCCATAAATACATAGGTAATTGCGGAGAGGAAGGATATATTCTGTTATTTTTTGCCATGTAGCCCAAGGGCAAAGGCGCAGCGTCAAAACAAACACACTGGTCTCTTCAAGTTGCTTCAAAGCAGCCCACCGAAGTTTTCCCTTAAAATCCAGAAGGAGCTGCCAAAAAATGAACGCAAAGGAAAAGATGCCTCCCGAGGTGGCGCTGTGAGGGTGACGGAGTGAATGAGTGCCTGCAAAACGCCCTGTCTGAGCTCACCAGAGAAGTCTGCACCGCACACATTGTATTTATAGCAGCTACGAGGCGTGCAGTGTGTGGCACTTTTCTCTTTTTAAGTAACTGGGCTTCCGAAAGTTGCGCGCACCCCCAGCTCGGCTGAGCGCGGAGGGCCGGCGGCAGGCGCGGGCGAGGGGCGTCCGGGCGCAGGTGGCCCTGCGCTGCGTGCACCCGGGAGGCGAGTTCGCGGCTGCTCGCGGGATGGCTTGCAGATGCAAGATGTGTCTCCAGCCAGCAGGAGGAAGGAAGAGGAAGTGAGAGCAGCGGCCGCCCGCGGCGCAGCAGCCGGCCGCCCCAGAGTGTAAGTGCGTGTGCGGGGCGCGTGAGCATGGGCGCGGGATAGCGGCAGCAGCCGGCGGCGGAGCCTCGCTGGGTCCCCTTCTTCCTTTCTTCTTCCCCCTACCCCCAGTGCCCCGGCCGCGAATCGCCCGAGCTCTGCGCGCCCGGAAAGGTCCCCAGCGCCAGCGCAGTCCTGCGACCCCCGGCAGGTTCGTAAAGTTTCCCGGGCTGGTGCGGCCGGGGCCGGGGCCGGGTGGGCGTCCGTGAAGTGCCGCGGGGACACTTTGTTTTCCACCCGTGTGGGCCGATCTGCAGTTGTGCAAGTCCGGGGGGGTGACCGAGGAAGGGGGACGGGGGATGGAGCGCAGGGTCCCGGAGCCCGCGGAGACGCGAGCGCCCGCGTCGGCTGGCGGGGAGCGCGCCGGCGCTGTGCTGCGGGGACACGGGAGCGCGGGGTTGGGACCCTGAGCCCGGCTTCCCGGGGCCGAGACCAGGCTGGCGGCGGGGACCGGGATTCTCGCGGCGACCGCCGCTGATGGAAGGAATCCGGCCGGCGAGTGCGCTCCCGGGAGGCGCTGTGAGGGGCCACAGGGACACGGGCTCGGGGCGCCAGGAGGGGGTGCTCCGGGCAGCCGGCATGGGGGTGGTGTTAGTAAATACCCGCCTCCCGGGGACGCGCGGAGGTCCCCACTGGGACCCGGACGGCGGCGGGCGGGGGCTCCGATTGCGACCCCGGCGCGGGTGAGGGGACGCAACGGGCGTTGCCTCCTGGACACGGGGCGCGGGAGCGCCAGGGGTCCCGGACCGGTGCGGAGAGGGGCGGCCGCAGTTGCCGGGGAGCTTTGAGGAAGAGGAAACCGAGAACTCTGCTGGCCGGGGTGCGCGCGTGTGCTTGGGACGCGGGCGCGCGCGGGGCCGTGTGTGTGTGTGTGTGTGTGTGTGTGTGTGTGTGTGTGTGTGTCCCAGCGCGCACGTGTGTGTGACACAGACCGCGGTCCGCGGGGTGATATCGACCGCAGGGGGCTCGGGAGCGGCGATCCCCCTCCGGCTCAACCTCTCTGCCTGGGGACCCTTTGAAGTTGGCCGCTTGGGGGCGGGGTGTTGGCCATCCCAAAATCTGCAACGACCTGAAAGCACAGGGCTTTATCCCCTGTGGTGACAGTTTCAAGGGCCTCTGGACAGCTCCTGAGGCGCCCGGGACGTATTTTATGACACCCTGTACTCAGGACTGCAGGCCTCCCACAGCGGGCCAGCAGGCTGTGCGCTCAATTTGTCAGGGTTGAGATTTTGGAGACCCTAAGAATGGGGGTTTGCGCCCTCGGAGCAAAGGCTCCTTGTTTAGCGCAGCCAGTCCCTTGAGGGTGGGATGGGTGGGACTGTGGAAGAATGTCTGAGTGTTTTTAAAATTTCTAGGTAGAAAAGCAATTAATGAGCTGCATTTAAATATCAAATTGTAGAGAGCAGCCTGGAACTAGCAGGATCACTCCATACCAGGGCACTTTTAATTGGATGGCAAAGGCGACAAGTTGTTATTCAGGGGCTCCTCTTGGGTTTCGGGTTTTCATACCTCCATACCTGCTTCCCAAGGTCGTTTCAAGGGTTCTTGTCCTCCTATTCACAGAGCTGGTGGTCATTGTAAGTTGGGAGACAGATCCCCTGTGGACACACAACAGACTTAATTTGTCTCTTTCCTTTTTAGCTGCTGACCTTTTGATCCTCCCTCTTTGCTATGGTCCGCTTCCTATCTCAGGAAGGCAGAGGTCAGATGTGTATGCCCCCCCCCCGCGTTGATGATGCCAGTGGTTGTTAAATTAGACGGCCTGATATATTTGGAGGGAATGATCCTGAATGCTGAGACTGGTGCTAGAGAGGTGTCAGGAGGGAAGGGCACAATAAACTTGGTATCTATTGGGTCAGGGATAGGCCAGGAGGCTGACGCAGAAGTTAGTCTGCAGAAACTCAGGATTAGGGCCACAGAATAGGTGGTCTTGCCCCAGGGCCTTTGCACTGCTATTTCTTTTGCCCAGGAGGTCCCCTGCGTGTCCAGATGGCTCATTCCCTAGCTTCCTTGAGGTCTGTAACTCCTTGCAGAAACCGTCCTGGACTGCTCCATGTAAAACAGCAGCCAGGCCCTCCCTTATGCTACTCTTACATTATTCAGTTTTCTCTCCCAGTGCTCATTACCTTCTAGGATTATGTATTTATTTGTTTATTTGGTACTGCTTTTCACTCATAGACATTCCGGGAGGGCACTGGTCTTGTTTACAGCTCCAGACCCTGGATTAATTTTTAGCACACAGTAGGTATGCAGAAAATACTTATTGACTAACTGAAGGATGCTCATGTTAAGAAAGGCCTGCCCGGGAAATATAGCAAGAAGATACTGCAGCGTCAAAGAGGAGGGAGAAGCCAGGTCTTGGCTTCTTCTCCCCTCCCTCTCCCCCATATCCAGCCGCTCTTCTTTCTGCCTTGGGGAGACTGAAGAAAGGAGCAGAGAGGTGATTCCAGGGACAGCATAAAATCAGTACACTTTATTAAGAACGCATCAGCACTCCTGAGCTGGTGTTTCCAAAGTTTGGGTTGCTTTCGCCCTAAAAATGCTCCCTTGAGGGGAGGAGGAGGAGGAGGAGGGGTGTTCTTGTAAGCGGCCTGAAGTCAGAGGCATGGCTAAGCCCCTTCCTTCACTGCCAAGAAGGTGGAAGATGAAGGCGGAGGAGAGGCTGCCAGGCTGGCTAGGGGAGCAGAGAGATGAGATACCACCAGGAGGAAACAGATGAGGGGCTTGCTAAGTCATAAGCACTTAGGAACTTAGGAAATTACAGGATTGGAGGTAAAGCAGTATTCCAGGTTATTTATTTATTTATTTTGGTACTAGCAATTGAACCCAGGGCCTTCACACTGAGCTATTTCCCCATGCTTTCTTAAAACTGTTTTATTTAGAGACAGGGTCTGGCCAAGTTGCCAAGTCGTCTAGGCTGGGCTCAAACATGGGACCCGCCTGCCTCTGTCTCCCAGTACTGGTATGCCAGTACTGGTATGCCACACACACCCCGCTTAGCTTGAGTGTTTTAAAGTGTTTACCCCCTTGCGTATCTGGTGTGAGTGGGTGGGGAGGGGTGCGGAAGGCAGGCTTTGAAGCCCTGGCCCAGAGGATGTGGCTGGGGGCATGGCCAGGAGCTCCACTGTGCTGCTGCTTCTTGCCCAGCTCTGAAGGTTTAGAGGTGATCCTTCCTATCGAGGGGACGTTTCCTGAGCAGATCCAAGATGGTGGGTACCACGAAGAGCCTAACTGAAGCTTGCAATCACTTTTTAATGCCTGCAGCTATCCAGGTAGATAGCTAGATTTATAAGACATCCTGTTGAATCTGGCAAAGGCGGGGAGTTACTAAGCCCTCTCTGCATCACAAAGCCTAAAGTGTTTGCTACTAATTGTGCAGCTTCAGTTCTACTTCCTTCATCTCTGGTGCACTGGTGCTGTTATGATTAAGGGTGCAACCAGGAGCCCCAGTGTAGCAATTCCGTAGGTCCAGGCTAGCAGTTTAAACACACAAAATAGAAGAGAATGGAAAGGGAAAATAAAGTGCTTTACAAAACAAATGCAGAATCTTGATGTTGAATACTTGGCTCAATATGGGTTGTGATTTTAAAGTCTCTTTTAGTAATTCTGGAGGTTCTAGGAAACTACATTTTAAACTAACTTGCTTGAGATTCTGGGGAAAATAATTTGGTGGATCATACTTGAATTACGTTGCTGTCCCTTGTTTACAAAATGCATTGATTTAATTCTGCAGAAGACGCTATTTCCAGATGTTGAACCAGATGCTCAGCTGCAAGTAAAAGTGTCAGCTGTTGACTTAACTTTTTTTTTGGTCATATTGGGGATTGAACCCAGGACCTTTGCACTGAGTCTCTAAGTTTCCCAGGATGGAAATAAACTTGTAACCCTCCTGCCTCAACCTGCCAGAGTGCTGGGAGAACAGGGGTGGGCTGATTTAACTTACAGAAATGCCACTGTTTATCGAATGTGCCAGTGCACTAGGCCCAGAGGCTGTGGAGACACTGGAAACCTAGGAGTCATAAGTTTGCTGTGGTATGCAGACAGGCCGTAGAGCTGCCCACTCTACCTCTTTCCTCTTCGCCCTGCACCTGGAAGGAAATGGACTGTACATACTTTTTTATTTTCTCACCAAGTTTTAGTGGGGAGCTTTGGAGGTCTTTGGAAATGTACTTTGCTTGACCTTTCCTTTCATATTTTATGCCTAGTATTCTCAATATGCTTGATTTTAATTACTTCCAGGGATTTGCAGAGATAGTCGTCATCTCTTTTGGTGGCTGACACACGGCTGTGGTGCATGATTAGATTAAGCATTTCAGCTGGCCTGGCTGTGGGACAGCTCTCTGAAGGACAGGTTCAAAGGCTGAGAACTTCCACACTGTCCAAAGCATGAGGATTGTGGAGGGCAGCCATCCAGACGGGGTGTGCCTCCTGTGACATGCATGTGGCCCAAAGCCTCTCAACAAGCCAGCGCTGATTCTTAGGACCAGCCAAGCCAGCCAACACGCACCATACACACCCTGGTGGCCGTTCCTGGGGTAATTTGATTGTCTGAGTGTTAACAATTGCAATTTATCTATAATAGCTGGCTCTGGGGCCTACAAAGCCATAGTATGCCCTGTGCTTAAATTAACTTCTTGTGTCTTAGCGCTGTTTGCTAAACTCTCATAAAATGAGTGCAGGTACAGTTTGAGCTGCATTTTGTCAGTGGCCTCAAGTGAGGTGAACAGCTAAGTATCAGAGAGGAGTAGGTGTGGGAGAAGGAATGCTAGCTCATCAGGCAGAATTAACCACAGCAGCCACCTGGCAGAAGGCTGAGTAGAGAAATTAGTCACATGTATAAATAGAAGGAGATACTTCTCAGGATTCGGGGCCCCCATGAAAACCGGTTTCCAGAAGCTGAGCAAGACTATTATTGGAACCTCAATTTTAGGAATTGAGGCTAAAATAGTTTGGGTTAACGTAGGGAACAAAACTTTCCTCTGCAGAAAACGCTGGAAATGCACTAGTTGCTGTGCTCCAGGGTGGCTCGTGTTTCTGGGTAGGGAGCAGTGGTCTGAGGGAGTGATGACCCAGTAAATGCTTCCTAAGCAGTGTGCCAGTGGGGATGGAGCACAGGAGCAAGGGTTACACCCTCCATCCCTCCCTCTCTGGACGCTGCTTTTGAAATGATGGGAATAATTACCATCTTACTGTTAACCCATTTTATGGATGTGGCTTGGATGAAGGAAATGTCACGAGCATATTTGGGGAGTTGATCTGAGTCTTAAACTGAAATCTTCCAACTCTTTTTACTGCTGGTTCTTGCCGTGGTGCCACGATGCCTATGTTGGTGAGTTCCTTCCCGTGTTGGTTCTGGTCTTGCCAGCCTCTGAGGTCAGGCCCCATGCGCTGGTATGCCAGCAGGCTATGCTATGGTGGCATCCCCCCAGATGAGCCCCTGGGTTCAACCCCCAGCACTAAAAAGAAAGAAGAAAATGCCCTGGGTGCAGGTGGATGAGCCTTGGGTTGCCATGACATCCAGGGAGTTCTCTACTACCTCTGAGGCAGAGGGTTTAGAGTTGATCACTCTCTGTGTACCTCGTTCTCAAGTTGACCTCAGCCTTGAGTCAGTGGCTCCTTCTCTTGGGGACAGTATGTCTGTCAACCAATCTCATGATATGGAAGCTTCCAAGCAAGGAGGTAATTTATTAATCGAAAATGAGAGCAGTGCTTGCCAAGGAGGGCGGACACATATTCTTCAGCCAACCCGTTCTTCTCTGTGGATGAGTCACGGTGCAGGCAGGAGCTTGGACCAGTTGGGAGGGAACCCGTTGGAGGTGGGTGCTGGTCACAGAGTGTTCACCTGCTTTTTCTTGGCTGTTGCTACTTCTCCTGCCCTTAGATCACCACTGACTAAAGGAACCAGAGACCAAGGTCTGTGACCCAGATGGGTTCTCCCTTGGGTGGAGATCACCGCGCTGTTCTTTTCCTGCTTGCAGACTGTAGTGCATTTTACTGATGCTGGTTTTCAAGCTGTCTCAGCCTCCTTGGTCTGGACGTTGCAGGCTGGAATAGTTCTTTGCTGCCTGGGCCGCCCTGCGCTCTCCCTGCAGGATGTTCCCTGATCTCTCTTCACTAGATGCCAGTAGCACCACTCAGCTGTGACAGCCAAACATGTCCCTGTGCTTTGCAGGTTGTCCTTTTGGGGCCAACCCCTGCCTCCTCTTCTTCCCAGAGCTGAAAGCTACTGCTCAGTTTGCTTGAAGAAGTTAGAACATTTGTGTGTTATCAGACCGCCTAGACTTTCCACAGCACTGTCAGTGCCCCGATTTTCTACAGATGGGTTATTCCTTAGAGCCTAGGTGGCATCGCTTCACAGATGAGGGCTCACCCCGTGTCATTGCCTGTCCCCAGCTCTCCAGTGTTGCACCCTAGCTTCCTTCACTCCTGTATTGCAGTCATATTCCTGACCCAGATGGTTTGCAAGTTTAAAGTCCATCTGTGTTTCTCCCTGGTATCCTATGGCAGAAGAAAACTGTAAGTGGTGTTTATGGCTCAGTTTGCTAATTAGGGTTTCAATTCTGACTACTGGTTAGTGCCTCACTGCAGCCTTTCAATGGTGTGGCCTTTCAGTGACTGCAGGAAGTTGGACAACAAGCTTAGGCCCGTGTCACAAGGGAAGGCTCTGTCTGTGTGGGAATGAGTTGATCGAATGAAGTGCCTCTCCCTTTGCTTGTCGGATCCCCCTTGGCTAGTTGGATAGTAATGGTTATTGATGCTCCATTACTGTGACCATGACATTGTAGCAGGTCAGGGAGAAGCCTTAAAGGCAACTGGTTTATGTGAAGTTCTTTCCCACTTTGCCTGTTAGATTTCAGTCCTAATCTCTCCACATTTATTTTCTTATATAATTCTGTGTCGACCTGTTATTTACCTTCCCTGTTTGGCTGCTAGAGTGGTCCAGAGCAGCATCTAGTGGCTTAAGCATCGCAGAACCATTTCTAGGTTGCAGATTAGCTGTGCCTCCCCGAGGCATCAGCCCTCTCAGAAGTCACGGCCCTGTAGCAGCTCTCCACCCTTCCTTCCGCCCTTTGTACCTTTTTATTTTCAGTTTGAAATTGCATTTAGAATGCCAGTGTTTTATGCTCTGGGCTTCAGTGACAGACTAGTACTGTGTGAGCTGTATTTTCCAAGCTGCTACACACAATTACCCTTAATTTTGAAATGTAATGCATTTCAAAATAATTTTTTTTCTGTTTTTGGACTCTTTAAGCCAAATGCATAACCACAGCTGGCTTTGCCCTTGGCCTTCAGAAGGCATGTGGCTTGGGAGGTAGGGCCAGGCAGAGGGTTTTGGTCAGATTGCACATTTTTGGCCGAATGAAGAGTGAATTCCAATGACACTCAGTAAGGCTGGTTTTTTTCTTGACTCCTGCCCACCCCTGCCCCGCCCTGCCTGCCATGCCCTAGATTTCCATAGTGGACTCCTGACCTAGTTAATCCAACTGGGGGTCACTCAGTGAACTTGACTTCTGTTTAAAAATTTTGGCTTGGGGGAAATGGGACTCATTCTTTCATATACTAAATAATAAATCTCTGCTGTGTATATATGTGAAAAATAGAAAAAGATACACCTACATACACATGCAGCTCTCCTATTAATGAAAGGTCTTTACAAGCTAAGAAACAACTCTATCAGCTGCTAAATCCTATTTTCTCGTACACACATCATTTTTATAGCAAGTCAGCACAAATCACAAATCACATTTTATCAAGGAATGAATATATTTCCATCATTTCTAGACTTAACTCCTCTGCCAGCAAGTAACTTGGACTCATTAGAACTGTTTTCTCAATTATTATCCGTTCTGCAGTTGAGGGCTTTTGAGAAACATTTGTATGGATTTGTACGAGGGAAGCACAATGAAGCTTCATTTGTTAATTGTAGTATAATTTAAAAAGAAATATGAGGGTTCTGGGGGTGCAGTTCAGTGGTATCATACATACTTAGCATACGCAAGGCCCTGGGTTCCAAAAGATAGAAAGAAGTAAATAAAAAAATAAATAAATGTGAGGCTTTTATAAGTAAACGTATAAATACTTTCAACCCTGGTGTGGTGTCACATACCTACAACCCCAAGCACTGTGGGAGGCCGAGTCAGTAGAGTTGCAAGTTTGAGCCCAGCCTGGGTAACTTAGCAACTTTAGTGATACCTTGTCTCAAAATAAAAAAATGAAAAGGGCTGGGAATATAGTTTAGTGAGAAGGCCCTGGGTTCAACTTCCAGTATCCCCTCCAATTCAAATTCACCTATTGCTGGACTTGTACTACCCATCGATCCATCAATCCATCCATCCATCCATCTATCCATCCATCCATGCAGTCATGCAACTGCTTTTTTGAATCTGCAGTCAAGGCACTCCATGTGTGGAAAATGGGTAGGGAGGGCTGAATAAGGATGACTCATTAAGAGACGGTAATAACTAGGTATGTTTAGAGTGCTAAACAGAGGAAGGAGTCTGCAGATGATCTTTTGAGAAAGATTACAGCAGTGGTGGCAAACTTATAGCACACATGCTGCAGTAGGCTCTTTGTTATCATTGAAAGTTCTAAAAGGTTTGCCATCACTGATCTATAGAATTAAAGGAAAGAACATGATGTGTCCGGGGAGTCCAGCAGTGAGCGTGGTGGAGCCAAGTCTGGAAGGAGCTTTGGGTCAGCTTGCTGGGAGCTGGGCATTTGGACTGAGTGAAGCAGAGCCTGAAAGAAGAGATGTCCCCAGGCAGCGTGGAGGATACATTAGAGAATGCAGCTGGAGGAAGAAGCCAAGAAAAGATGGGGCCTCATGCTCCTGCCTTCTAGGCCTACCCAAATAAACACATCATGTTGGTCAGATGGATAAATAAATAAAGCAGTGTGCTCGCTGTGTCAGTGCACTTGAAGACAGGTTGCCCCCCACCCCCATCCCGTCCCTCACAGCTGGATGCCAGCCTCAGGGGTGCACAGGGAGGAGATGAGGGCGGCCCTGGTGAGGATGTTTGATTGTAGACTTGGATGGAAACAAATAAACAACTTGACTTGGTGATTGATTGGATTTGGGGGGAAGGAGAAGGACTCTTTGAAGTTTGAAGCTAAATAAATACATACTTGTTAATTGCAAATTCAAGTCTGTTTTTGAGTACACCAGCAGGGAGACTTAGGGCAAGTTAATTCTGCTTCTCAGTCTCAGATTCCAGCTCTTTCAGATAGAGATAATGTAAGTCCCTGTCTCTTTGGAGTTGCTGCGATGATTAAATGTAATAATGATTGTAAAGTAGGGTGTCCCAAACTCATTGGATTTGCCATAATTATTGATGTTATCATTACAAATTCAGTAGTCTCTGTTGAAGTTTTAATTCAGATATCTTGCTTAAATCATTTAAAGACCCACATTTATTATTTCATTTCCTTCCTGTGGCTTAGAGCAAACCTCCTGCAATCTCTATGAGGTGGTTACCTTGCTTTATACATCTTTTTGTCAAGAACAAAGGAGAATAAACTGCTAAAATACAGGTCAGGATAAATTACGATCAACTGTGAAATAAAAGAACTGACATAATGAATTATCTCAGCAATTTAGGGTCCTCAAACACAAGCCCTTATAAATAGAAATCTGTCTCCAGTTTAGTTCAAGCTACCCTTGGATCTCTTCTCTGTCTCTGTCTCTCTCTTTGCTACTAAGAATTGAACCCAGGGCCTTCACACTGAGCTATACTCCCTCCCATCCTTGTTTAAATTTTTTATTTTGAGACAGGGTTTCACTAAGTCACTGTATTGACCAGGCTGGGTTTATACTTGAAATCCTCCTGCCTCAGATTCCCAGAGTGCTGGGTGTTCAGCTGTGTCTGGGGCTTGGATCTCATTGCTTCATTTCATTATTATTTTACTTCAGGGAGAGAGAATGGAGGTTTCTGATTTGAGCTCTTTCCCTTTCCTTGAGTCCAGGTTTCTGGGGTTGTTTGCATTTGTTGAAGTATAGACGAGAACCCAGTGGGAAACCCCGAGTTAGTGGAATAATAGTGGAAGAGTGTCAGGAATTTAAATCTGTTGAATTTGGTTTCATATGATCATTAAATGTGGAAAGGAGGGGCCGGGGATATAGCTCAGCGGCACAGCGCCTGCCTGGCAAGCACAAGGTCATGAGTTCAATTCCCAGTACCAAAAAAAAAAAAAAAAAAAAAAAAAAAAAAATGTGGAAATGAAGATCCTTGGTTCTGGTGCCGGTTAGTAAACCTCCCTCTTGAATCACTGGGAGCCTCCCAGTAAGTAGGAGATTATTTAAATCTTCACTGGCACCTGGGTGGTTATAAAGTGTTAAACTTTCTTTTGAAATTCTGAATCAGTTCGTCATACTGTCAACCGGATTAGAAATTACTCTGGGGATAAAAATAGAAAAATAGAAGGAGGAACCCTATGGTTTCGGGTCTACAGATCCAGTATAGCTCTGCTGGCCCAGCATAATTAATTGAACCACTTTCGAAAGTGTCTCCCTTGTTGGCCAATTCATTTTATGGCCACTTAAACAGAGGCCACCTGCTTCTACTTCTATGCGTCATTTCTGGCTATTGGCAGTTTGGGTGAGTGCCTTTTTTACTTGCTGCTCTTTTGGGAATAGAACTAACTTTCAGGGTCATGAGCTCTGTAGCTTATGTGTCCATTAAATAGTCCCTGAGTGTGGCTTTTATGGAGTGGGTTGAAAAAAAGATAAACCAACATTAAAATACTATGGACAGACAAATGGAAGAGAGAATTGTACCAAATGGAAACCCCTTCTGCAAACCTGTGCTTCGTGCATCTTCCTTTGTGTCCACTTCTCCTCCCTTCTCCATTACTGCAGTCCTGAAAAGCCCCTCTTCTAATCACTATGTGCAAATCTGGATGGAGCTCAGCTAACTACACACTATCTTCATGGTGTGACGTTTCCAGCCCCTTTCTTTTCTTTTGTCAAGCAAGGCCATAAGTAGGGATTGTTTTGCTCTGAAAGGGACAGTTGTATAGCGATGCCCCTTTTCTGTATGTCAGGATTGGTGAGTAGCTTTAGCTAGAAAACCAATGTTAAATATGTTCAAGGACCCATAAAAAGATTTATGCAGTGATTTATGGTAAATTATCAGAGAATTATATTCACAGCAAACTATGTAACAGTTTAAAAGACTTAAAACATACTTATTAACTCACTTTGTACCCATTTCTCAGATGGGGGCATTTAAATGTCAGAGAGGCTGCCTGACTAGCATCGTATACGTTCAAAACTGGGCCCTTTTTGCTGCACTATACTGTCCAGTACCATCTTCCACCGCCAGTTTCCCATCACTGTGCTTTTGTTTTTGCCTCTGTCGAACCCGTTGCTTTAGCACACTGTGTTGAGTGAGTCATGCTTCCTGGGGAGGGATGGGGAATAGTCTGTGCTAAGAGCTTTGCCATCTCAGGAGCAAGTAAAAGAGCAGTCAGGACGGCAAACCATGCCCCAGCTGTGGCTGGCAGCCTGTAGGAAGTCAGAAGATGGCATAGTGGCGTGTGCCTCTACACACCCTGCGAGACGCCACCGCATGGTAGTAGACATTGTATTGTAATTGTGGCTGACTTGCTTAGATCTACTTTGAATCTTTTCAAATGTGCTGCCAGCAATTCTAGCACAGGGAGGTGTACAGTGGAGCAATCTGAGACTCGGCGCCTGGACCTGAGAACAATAAGACATGCAAAGATGTATGAAATATGAGATGTCATTGTGAACATTTCCAGGTCTCTTTTTATTTCAGCATCCATGTATCTTTCAGACAATGAATAGATCACCTTAAAGTAATTTTTCCTAAACAGATCAGAGCGAGGCCCAGAGAAATGACACAATATCAGCTTTAATATTGAATTTTCTCCTCTCAGAATCCAGAAATTGTATGAGGAGCAGTTGGGCCATATATTTGAAATGCTAAGTGCAAAAGAGGGTGCAGGAAGCCACTTTGACATATTAGTCCTCAGCTACCGGGGAGATTTGGAGCCTTTAACTTTCAAGACAGGGATCTTAGTCTACTTTAATTTCTTATTATTCAGGATGTGAATATTCTTCCAGCATTTGTTTTGGAAATTATTTTGAATTCATTTGCCCATTCACAAATATTTACTGAGTACCATCTGTATACTATGTGATATGCTAGGTGATACAGCTACTGGTAAGCCTCCACCTTAGAAAGAAAGAACAAAAAGACCTTGTATTAATCACCTCCCATTGCTGGAACAAAAAAATACCCAATGTGCAGCTTAAAGAAAGAGAGGTTTATTTGGCTTACAGTTTTAGAGAGTTCAGTCCCTGGTTGGCTGGCTCCAAGGTAGAAACGGCATGGTGGAAGGACATGAAGGAGGAAAGCTACTCAACCCACGGCAGCCAGGAAACAGATGGAGATGGAGGGAGGGGGGTAGCTTGGGACAAGAATATACTTACCAGGTCTCATCCCCAGTGGCCCACTTCCATCCAGGCTCTACCTCCTAATAGCACATTCAGCTATGAACTCATCAGTGGACTAATTTGTTGATGAATATAGTGAACCCATAGTCCAATACCCCAAGTGTAAGATCCTGAGACTTTGGGAGAAATTTTATATCTGTACTATAATAGACTTGTTGCTGATTTCCTGCTTATACACAAGTGTAGGAAATGTACATTAATCAAAAGATCACACAAACAAATATGACATTTCAACTGGGCTAAGAGCTATGGTGGAAAGTTATTGCTGCTAGCAGGGCCTACAGTGGAGGAATCAATGTAATCAGGATGTCTAGAAAGAGGGTAAAAGGATTTTACTGGGGACAGAGAGATGTCTATGTAGACATTTAGCCTATGAAGGCAACAGAAGGGCAGACGTTGGTAAGAAGTACTCCAGTCGTGCATTAGCTTGGGGACAGGGGTTGATCAGAACCACAGATCTGAGCCTATATCAAAAGGCCAATGGGAAGTCACTGATGTGTTTCACCCAAGGGAATGAAATGGTCACATTTCTGCTCAAAAAGACCTTCCTGGCTTTAGTGTGTCGATTTTACATCACTTACAATTGGTCACAATGTGACTTCACTATTACTACTTTTATAAACTAACAGTTTCTAAAAGAATCAATTTAGCTTCTAGTGTCTCCTACAGATTTTAAGCAGCAATTCAAACAAGTGATTTAGGGCCGGTGAGATAGCTCAGCAGCATAAGTGCCTGCCTGGCAAGCGCGAGGCCCTGAGTTCGACTGCCGGTACACACATACGAAAAAAGGCCGGTGATATCGCTCAGCGGCACGGGCGCTGCTGGCGCACGAGGTCCTGAGTTCGACTCTCAGTACCCACAAAACAAACAAACAAACAAACAAACAAAAAAACAAGTGATTTAGCGTGGGTCTTGCAACCACTTAGGACTGATAAAGACCCAGTTCTATGGCGCTCAGTCTTACAAAGCCTCTGAGTTTTGGGGCACCCAGGGGACTGCATTTTAACCAGACCCTCAGGTGATCTTGGAGCAGGTGACCCCAGCATTTTCTTTGAGAAGCCTCACCCTAGAAAGTGGCAGGGAGGGAGGAGGGAATTAGCAGCTTCAAGGTGCAACCTCATGGGACAGCCCACTGGACGCATCTTCACTGCGAGGTTTGGATCCGGACTCTTCCCCTCAGTGCTGTGGGGAGTTTCTTCCAGTGTACCTGAAATGGATTCTAAATCCTTGGAGTTTCTTCTAATGTGTTTTCTAACCCTTTCTCGTGCAGCTCTTCTCTCAGCTCTGTGGCCACGGTCTTTGCGTCTCTGATACTCTGCTTTCCAGTTCACGGCCACTGAATGAGAATCTTTCTTTCTGAGTCCTGGAGTGTGGGGTGCTGTGTGTGACGAGGCAGTGGCCTGGTGAAGGGGAGAGGATGTGAACTGCTTTGCTCTCTGCCAGGGCTCAGTATCCAGGGGAGGGGCTGATCCGTATTGCTACAATAGGGAATCCTTTTCAGAGGTATAAAGGGCCAGGTGTACTGGGAGTAGTTTGGGGGACCTCTCCTTTTGTTCCCTGTTCCCTCTGCCTGTCTCCCGACTCTGCCCAGAAGCTGCCTGTGAGGGGCAGGGTGGTCTAGGCTGGTCCCCAGAAAATATCAGAATCCAGAATTCATGCTCAGGTGAAGTCAGACCTAAATGAACCTTAAGGGTAAATGTCATGCAGAAGGCCTGGGGCCTGTGGCCTGCCGAAGTTTGCAAGTTCCAGGCCTGGATATCAGCCCTTCAGGTCGCTGTGGTGCCACTTGGTTTTCCCCTCCTCTGGGAGCCTTCTGTGACTCCCTAGTGCTGCCTCCCAGGAACACATGACATGCTCCTGTTTGCTGGTGGTCCCAGCGCCTCTCACCTCTGCTTGGATTTTTTTCCCTGCGTAGCCTGGAGGACTTGAGGCTGGTGCTCCCTGCTGGTCCCAGAAGTGGTGTCCAGCCCACATTTATAGAACAAAGCGTCACCTTCCCTAACGTGTCTGTCCCCTCTTGCCTCCCCCACAGGGCAGCCAGTGTTGAATGTGGACAGTGTGCTTCTCTCTTCTTTTCTCTCCAGCTCCTGTGGGTGACCAGGCATTCACGACACACACGGGGGTTGGGATCTTCACCACACATGTGGTTACCCACACTTCATTTATTGCATTCCGAGAGCACTGTGGCCTTGATAATTTCTGCTTCTAGGCTATAATTGCATTTATTTTCCTAGCAGCTATCAGGGATGTCAGCTAGCAAATGAAACTTGATACTGTCTTGGCTCCTCACGGCTGGAGTGATTTCGCCTGATGTTTGAATACTGAGCTGAGTCCATTTCTTTTAAGCCAAATAGCACTATATTCAGTCAGCCCCAGACCTAAGTTTTCTGAGTTCATCCTGGAGGTAGGGCCAGTCTGGGCCTTTGCGACCACATCCACAGACCTTCTGCAGCCCCTTTCTCCCTCTGGAACAGCCACACAGCTGCTTGCTTCCGCCACGGGGGGCAGCTGCCACGTGCCTGAATGTGCGTGCTCTGATTCTGCACCAGGGAACTGGGGAAACAACCACAGTTTGGGGTCGGGGCCTCTGTGATGGGGGCCTGAGCTAAGATACCATTGATCACCTGACCCAAAGTCCCTCCCCTGGTTGTGCCACAGTGATGTTTTGGATCTCTTGGACTTAGTTCAAAGCCTTTGTCCAGTCGTCCCTGAAAGACCTGGTTAGTTCCTTTTCCCCAGTGCAGTTACTCTGTGTTGGGCCCCTTGGGGAAGGCTGAGAAGACCTAACAGATGAGATTTTGGGCAGTGTAGTAAGCTTCTTTTTCAAAGAAGACCGACCTTTCTTCATTCTGGGTCTGGAGACTGGTTCAAGCCTGAGAATTGGTTGAGAGGCCATCAGTCTGTTTTTATGATTCAGATTAGAATCACTTTGGCTCCTTTAACCTGGAACTTTTCTGCTTGTATAGACAGTTAGGAATCTAACAGGCTTCTGTATTGGTCTGTTTTTCATTACTATAATGAAATCCTTGAGACTGGATAACTTTGTAAAGCAAAGAGGTTTATTTTGGTTCACAGTTCTAGAGCGCAAAGTTGAGGGTGTACAGCTTGTGATGTCCTCCTTGCTGAGTCCCGGGGAGGCTCCAGGCCTCACATAGCACAAAATGCAGTGAATGTATCTTTCCTGGCCTCTGCCTTATAAAGCCACCAGGATTCAATCATGGGACTCCACCCTGGTGACCTTATCTAATCCTAATCCTCTCCCAAAGGCCCCTCCTCTACACACCATAGTCAGATTAACTTTCTAATCCCGTGATACCTCACAATGGAGATTAAATTTCACCAAGTGATCCTGGGGGGACACTCTTAGTCCACATCCAAACAATAGCAGCTTCCCATCTGATTCGCTTCTAGAGGAACCATGATCAAGAAGCCAACCCCACAGTCCCGTTCAAGGGTAGACTTCCAGTTGCTGCATTGGCTCTGCCGTCCCTATGGTCACTTGATGCTACTGGAGAGCTTCCTCACAGTCCTTGCCTGTTTCCAGCCCTGACACCTTTTGCTCCCTCTACATTTGCCTGAGCACCATCCCCAGACCCAGCCTATACAACCCAGACTGAAGTTACTACTTCCTTTCTGCATGGCTTGGGGCAAGTTTATCAAGCTCTCAAGACTTCCATTTCCTCTTGTAGAAATGGAAACGAGGCCAATGTATTGTTGTCAAGATTAATGGAAAATGTCATTGATGAATAGCTAACTTCTTTGGCCTCTGCAGGGGTGAAATTGGTGTAAAAGGATATATAGTTTTTGAACTTCTTCTCCAAAGTTGCATGCCCCAGTGAGCTCTTCCCAGGCACATCCTTCCTGACTGGTGTCCTATTCCCCTTAGCTTTGCTGGTGATCTGAAATGCAGGCTAGATTCTAATGTTGGTAGGAAGAAAGGCCATTTTCATTGGAAAAGATTATGTTTATGAACAAAAATTTGTATTTCCTGTTCTTTGCATTTTGACTTAAATTTCAAGCTTGCTGTGTTTTCCATTAACAGAGTTTTCTGGGTCTTGTCTTTTTGTTTAGAGAAAATAAGATCTGTCTGGGGCAAGTGGGCCTTTTTGAACTTCCCCGACACTCTGAGAAGTCTTGGCTGTGGGGACCATTCGTGGCCTCCATTCATCAACCATGTTTAAGTATGCAATGCCACGGCATGGTGGTGCAGAGAGAGCGACTCTGCCCTCTGATGGAGGAGGCAGGAATGGGCACAACTCTAATACACCATGGCTGGCACTCCACGCAAGCAGGAGCCCAAGGAGGGCACACACAGGAGGCCCACATGCTGTTGACCAAAGTGTGCTTCATGAATATAGCATCCCTGGTGGGGCTCTGTGGGATCTGGTGGCCCAGTTGCTGAACTTGAGATCAGTCATCCAGGGAGCTAGTCTCAGGGCTGATGCAGACTGTCATCAGTGTCCTCCGGTCCTAACTTTAGTTTTCCTGGCTGTACATGTTGAGGGAAGGTGCTAGACCTGATTGATGCATCCCAAGATGAAACCTGTGGGTCAGTCAGCTGCTTTAGAATTGTCTCAGTAACTTATGGTTCCCAGAATCCATATTTAGACAAAGACCTCCTTGCCCCAGGTGACTGCAGTGTGAAGCCCCTTTGGGCTTCTGAGACATCTGAGATGTCCAGATGACTTCTAAGACTGCTCCCAAAGTGCCTTTCCTCATCTTTCCCAATCTGCTGCCATCTTAAAATGTCTTTCTCAGAAAGCCTTCCTGGCCTTTAAGCAAGCAGCCCTATCTAGGAGATTAGTCCAGGCCTCTGTGCAGAAAAAGGAAATAGAACAAAGGTAAGACTCATAGGTTTGTGCTTGTTCAGTGCTCCACCTGCTCTGCTGGCCTGGGCACACGTCAGTGGAATGACACTTCTGAGGTCAGTTGTCTTTGTGTCGGCTGTGCACTGTCTGCTGCGGGGCAGAGAACCTGCCGGGAGAATGGTAAGACTGAAGAGTAGCCCTTTTCTCTACTCCATTTTTTGTTATTATAATGAAATACTGGGTGCTGGGTACTTTATAAGGAGAAAAGGTCTATTTAGCTCATAGTGCTAAAGGTTCAAAGGTATGGAACTGGCATGGACTGGGCTCTGGAGAGGCCTCATGGTGGTTGGCATCACCAAGACCCCAGCATGTGCAGAGGGAGAGATCCACATGATGAGACAGGAAGCCAGAGCAAAAGTGGGTCCCAGGAGAACTCCGTTCATCTCTCCCCATTCCAGGGCAGTGCCTCCTGTGACCTAACTTCCCACTGCACCATGCCTCTTAAAGATCTCTGTTTCTAAACATCTCCACACTGGGGTCCATGCTTCCAACCCATGAGGACACACTTAAACCCTCCCCAAGCCATAGCAGCACCTGGAGGAAAGATTTCAAGGATGTGGCAGACAGATCTGGAAGAGTAGCTCAGGAGCAGAGCTCTTGCCTAGCATACGTGAGGCCTTGGGTTTGATCCCCCACTCTGCCAAAAATTAAAAAAAAATTAAAAGAAATGTCTCAAATGCATCACTCCAGTACAGTTGTGATTGCTAATAGAGAGGCTTCATCTGTGCTGGCCTCTTCCTCCCCAGTCAATGACTATTACAAAGGTAACTCTATTGCATCTGTTGGTGGAGTCCCCCAGCAAGGATGAATCACTGCACAAAGTGAGTAGGGAAAGAGACAAGTTGGATACGGATCGTTTAAAACCCAGGTGTTCTGCAGATCCTTCCAGAATAGTATTTGGCATTTCCCTCTCTGTACCTCCTCCCAGCCCCATTGAAAAAGACAGCCCACAATCTGTGTGCCCGAATCCTGCTCTGGACGGAACAGAATCTCCCAGAAAAGGAAAGCTGACTTCCTGGTGTCCTCCCACGCACACAGTTCCGGGTGGCACCATCCCACGCTGTTTGCATCACTGAGCTCCATGCACTGCCAAGACTGCATCTTAAATTTAAACACATTCTGATGAGAATAGAGAAAGCCTGGGGGAAGAAGGTAACATGTCCCTGTAAGAGGTGCGTAAGCACTGTACATCGTGTGTTTTGCTTCTGCTTTTGGATTAAGGACAGCATGTTAATTAAAAAGTAAAAAAGCTCATCTTCTGAGCTGTGATTAATTTGTGTATTGCTCTTCTTTCATCTGTTGAGTCTTTGAATTTTTGAAAACATAAAGTGCGAAACATATTTCCTCGGGGTCTTTCTAACGTGCCTTTGCATTTCGATTGTTTTGATCTTTAGGTTGCACGTTGACTTGAGAAAGAGCCAGCGTTAGAAAAAAGAGTGTCATGACAAGATGCTAGTTTCTGATTATCATTCAGGTGGCATAGAAGTCACTGGGCTCAGAGGATGCGGATACACACTCGTTAACTGGTTCTGCCCCATCCCTGTCTGGAGTAGATTATTCCCTTTCCTGAAGACTGCTAAGCAGCAACATAACTGGATTCATTAACCTGGGTTCTGAAAGCTCTTTTTAAGAGTTATTTTTGTCTTCATACAATTTTAATATTTGGGGACAGGCTGCACCATTTTTCCAGGTGCCAAGAGTGATCACTCAGTTTTTTTTCTTTTTTTAGATGCTATTTTAGACTTATTAATATTTTATTTTTTATGGACTGTTTTGTGTCTTTGACCCAGTTCTCTTTCTCCTGGGATGTGTGTCCTCTAAGTTTGAGGTTTTTAATATTAATAATATCTGGAATATTAATTCTTTCCAAATGAAACCACTGTCCTTGTTTTCTTTCAGTACATGCATCCTTTGTGTTGATAAATGTCTTTGCTGCACTGTGGGGAAAACTTATTTTTCCCCGTTGATTAGGAGAAGGGGTCCCTAGGGACTTGGAGGTGTGACCTGGAGCACTGAGGACCTCCAAGCTGACTGCCAGGGCACTGCTGTCTTTATTGTTCCTTGTGCCAGCATTTACATATGTGTTCATTGTGGATAGACCCTAAAGGAGGGACCCCGGGCCTTGCGTCAATAGAGAGTGTGCCATTCACAGAAGAAATGAGCTGTCAGCTCCCTTCTCCTCTCACTATAATTTCCTGCAGCCTAGAAATGAGTAGGTGACAGCTATTAAGAGGGCTTTAGAATAATTCCAGCTAAAAGCAAAGATAACTGTATTATCCACTACCACTTATACTCATTTTTATGCACAAAAGGGCTGAATGTCTGGAGTCCACAATGCTTGCAAAATATCTTCAGTCATCTAATTTATGACTAATTAAAAATGTTCTTTTTTTTTTTGGCCATCTCCTAGTGGCTTTGGTTTTGTGGGCATCTGAAGGAGAGTGACATTTGATTGGTGTGAGCTGTGACACACTTCCAGGGCTAGTTGCTGCCACCCAGGATGAGGCGACTGGGGGTTATTTCACTGGAGGTGCCAGGAGCTTTTCCTTCAGGGGAAGCAGGGCCTCTTGCTCTTGGCCAGGTGCCATCATGCCAGTTGCATGCCTTTTGAACTTAAGAACTTGAAAAACTCTTAGCCCAAAACATATCTTAAAAAGTACCCCTATATCTTTTAGCTAATATAGCACATCATAGAGATGTCATTTTAGTCTAACAATTGAACTGAGGAAGAGTTGTCCATTTGGGCAAACCATGCTGTTCCAAATAAATACAATGAAAAAGGAAAGACAGAAAGAAAGGATTGAAATGTCTGAACTTGAGAAAAAGTCGTGGATGTCAGTCTTTCTTTGGAAAGCCATGGTGCCAGTTCCATGCCAATGCTAGTCAGCTTTTTTTCACTGTGACAAAATACTTGAGATAATCAACTTTACAAGGTTTAGTTTGACTTATGACTTCAGAAGGTTCAATCCATGTTTGCTTGGCTCTATTCCCTTTAGACCTGTGGCAGTGAAAAACATCATGGTGGAGGCATGTGGTAGAGGAAGGCTACTCATTTTATTTCAGCCAGGAAGCAAAGAGTGAGAGGAAGGGGTGGAGGGTCCGATATCTCCTGCAAGGACATGTTCCCAATGGCCTAGCTTTCTTCCACTAGGCCGCAGCTCCTGGTAGTTCCTCCACCTGCCAATAATAATACAAGCTAGTGATCACAATTTTAACACATGGGCCTCTGGAAACATTCAAGATTCAAGCTACAGAATTGCCTTTTGTCATCTCTGATGTTCAGATGCTAAATTATTTGAATTTAGTTTCTAAGGAGGACCTCATGGTGGTCTGAGCCACTGTATTCCCTTTGGGGGCTCAGGTAAATGTTTGCAAAAGTTAGTGATTTCCCAGCAGAGAAGATACAGAATCTGTTTACTGGTAAGGTCTTGGATGAGGAGCCCAAGTCAGTGTTTCCCAGAATATGGAGGAAATGAGTTAGGCATTAAGGCTGGCTTTCATGAAACATTTAAATAATTCTTTATTCATTTTAATATGTATTTAAACAGTATATAATAAGCACATCAAATCTATGATTTCACTGATTTTCTTGCTTTAGGTGAGATTAAGATCCAGTCATGTAAAGAGAAATATTAAGTACAGAAGGGCTGGGAACTGGTATTTCAAGAATTTGAGTTTGGGAAGTGTTAATGAAATCCAAAGCCTGGGTTTTGCGTGATCTGATAAGGTAGGTAGGAATTTACTCATAAAGTCTTCTTAGAGTTGAGACTGGAATAGAAAGCACTGGTGCGTTTTTTGTGAATAGCAACATGGACATCCATCCTCTATGTGGTGTTTACTGTGAAGGATGCAAAATGACGTTATCTCATTTAGTTCTTATTAGTGTCCCTTCAAATAACTGCAAGCAGAATACCTACTTGGGAAAACTCAGTTTGGAGAGGATGAGTCACTTACCAAAGGTTGTAGAGCCAGAAAGAGGCAGAGCTAAAGCAAAGGGCCTGTACCTCTTTCGAACTTAACACAGTAGGAAGAATTGACATCAAGGAAGGCCTTAAAGAATGGCTCTCTTTGTTAGGAGATTAGAAAGGCCCTAGGAACAAATATTTATTGAGAGTTTACAAAGTGTGTTAAACTGCTGTGGCCACCCAGGACCTCAGACTTGCTCTGGAGGGTTTTGTGAATGAAGGGTTTGTCACCTTCCTGGAGCAGGAGACAACACATACGACATCCCTGACGATTGTGTATTAGTGTACTAAAGATTGGGCCACTCACAGTCAGAAATCTGTAGTATTGATGGTTTTCAAACTTGTCTGACCACAGCTTCCCTTTTCTCTGATAAAGTCTGAAGAATCAATATTCTTTGGAGCGCACACTGGGGACCTGATCTAATCCTTTTAAACACATTTTACACAGGAAAAATCTGAGGTTCATGATAGGTTGGCCAAAGTCAAAACTCATTGTTGGCAGAGAGGGTGTTCATTCATTCATTCATTCATTCATCTGGTAAACATACAGTGCCTCCATGTGCCAGGCATTCTAGAAACTGAGGGTACCATGGTGCAAAAGTGGGAAAGACAAAGATGTAAGAAGACATATAAATCATTTTAGTTAATAATTACAGTGGATTGAATGTGTTACCTCCACCCCCACCCCAAATTCATAGGTTGAAATCCTAACTTCTGATGTGACTGGTGCTTTAGGGAGACCTTAGGCTCTCAAGGTGGAACCCTGGGAGTGGCACTCTAGTGCCCATATAAAAGGGATCCCAGAGAACTCTAGCTCTTTCTGCCATGTGAGGATCCAGGGAGAAGCTGGCAATCTGCAGTTCAGAGTCTGACTGTCCCAGTACCCTGATCTCAGACTTCTCACTTCCAGAACTGAAGAGAAATAGATTTCTGTTAAGTCATTGAGGCAGTGGTACTCTGTTAGAGCAGCCGGGGTTGACTAAGAAAACACTAAATCTACAGGAAAAGGACATCCTCACTTTCCCTGGGTAATCTCAAGACAGATGTCTTTTTCATCTTTCATCTTTGTTTTCCCCGTGTCTATCATAAGGTAGAAGTGACATAGTTTCAGTAAATATTTATTGAATAAATGATGATCTGGATTCTTTCCCTTTTTTTTTTAAACAAAGGTCAATATAAAGTAATAATAATAACTATTTATTTTAGTGTGTATTATTCTTTGGGACGTTTATGAGTCACCCCTGCTAAGAAGCCCTGTTCTGAATAGCATCGACCTTAAACATTCATTAGAAGATTGTTTATGAAACAAGTGATGTTTGAAAATCATCTATATAAGGCATTTTAGCATTGATAAGCGATGTCACTGACTAGTATTATTAGATTGCATCTGATCTTTTATTCCCTAGGCCTTTGGCCTAAGTACCAAAATCTCCAAGGCTTAACCAAACTGCTATTCTTGGGAATATGTACTTTGTTCATTTGCAATAGAATCTTATTCATTAGTCCACTCTTTCATGCTCTGAATTAGCGGATACTGTGCAGTTGAAAATTTCTTGAACTAAATGGCACATGGTGACTTTCTCAGTATCTGCCCATGAACGCCAAGGATAAATGGAAGGATGCCCAGCTTCTTTTGCATTATAGCTTTCAAGCATAAGAAAAATGGCTAATGGAGAGATCCATGAGCCCACTGGACCAGAGGCTCTGATCTGCCCAAATGGTCAATGGTCACAGGAAAGGTTAAAAAATAGTCAACAAAGCAAACGGCTTTTCCACTTGCATACATTGTTCTCCAAGGAATTCATGGTGACGAGCAAGACCATTTTGCTGTGCAGGAAGTAATGATCCAATGCCTCTTGCTCAGGGTGTTGGCAGTTTGTGGTGTCTTGGCTCATACCGGGCCTTGATCTGGAATGCACAGAGAACTCCCTGCTCTAGAGGGGCCCTACCTCAAGGTCCCTGCGTCAGCACTCAGCAGAGCTCTTAGGACCTCCATGCCTGGCTTTTCTGGAAAGCAGGTCATTTACTTGAGGGGAAAGATATCATCAATTTCAGACAGTGGTATTTTAATGATTACAAACACAGCCTGTCTGGTAGAGGACACTTACAATTTAAAAGAAGAGAAAGGGGAGATGAATTTGCTACCATCTGTTAAATCTGTTTCTAGGCTTCTTGTGGAAATTGACGTTTCCCCAAGAGGGCATTTCCCTGAGAAGGAATTATTTCACTCTCCATAGCTTTATGGAGCATAGCAAAAATCAGACATTTATCTTCTGGGGGCAAAGGGCAAAGAAATATATATATAAAAAGGTTAGGAATAGATGTTGGAGAAAATAAAGTAAAATGGAAAGCCTTGAGTTTGATTTCACCCCAGAAGTGAAAGCGAAAGTTTCAGAGGTTAGGTAAAGAGATACGACTTCAGCGTGTTTGTAGTTTGCTGTACATTGTGAGAAGGATGTCTGGTGGGATGGTGGCGTGTGTTGCTGAAGGGAAATGGTGAAGTAATTTTTCTTACATCTTCTTGGGAATTGCCTGTAATGGGGAAGACACTGATGCAGGGTGAAAAGCATGAATCCTGGAACAGGAAATACCCATGCCTGAGTGCCCGCCTCTCAGTTTACTATCTGTGAAGATTTAGGCAAGTGATGTAGGTTTTTGAATCTCAGGTTTCTCTTGTGTAAATGGGAGTGATAAACAGGCTTGCAATGCAATGCAATGTGTAACAGGTCTCATACACCAGAGTATCCAACAGATGGTACCTTTTACTGTTAAGTTAGAGTAGAAAAGTGTCTACATGGCTCCTACAAAGTCCAAAAAAATGTGCTTCGAAATGCTCTTCAGACTTTGTGACCTCATTAATGTGACACCATACTTGTGATTTTTGACTTCCAAAGAAAGCTGGGGCCATCTCATTCCTGGAACACATTTTTGGAGCTTTTATCACCTGTTTTTACAAATACTGAAACTTGTCCTAAATAGGAAGTTGGGTGTTGCCTGCTTCTTCCTTGTACCTGAACACCCATTTAAGCATTTTAAAATCTACCGAAACACTTGGAAAGCCTATTGCTCTCACATAGACAAGCCAGTGTTCACCAAAACGCAGGAAAGCCTATTACTTCATGACTAAACAAAATCCTGTAAAAGCATTGTCTCTGCCTGCTTACAGCTGAATCCTCTGAAAGAAGCAGGAAGGCCACATGAGTGTCCCTGTTAATGCCACTGATGTGTTGTGACTTGTACCAGGTCCCTGAGACCAAAGCAAAACAGATTTTTTGGGCAAAAAACCTGATGAATTAAGCCAATAACATGCTGCCTGTTGGCCAGAGAGATGTAAATTGTCTGTGTAAACTCACATAAATAAGACCCTTTCAGGGCTGGAAAAGAAGTCTTTGATAAACAATGTAGATGCATTTCCTCTTGCATTTATTTCTCTAGATGCTATGCATGTAATAAGAAATCAATAAATATTGTTTGCTCGCTCTGTGAATCCAGTTGGGATCAGAATGAGTCTGTGGTGTTGAAATAGAGGAAAGCTAATTTTCTCAGGCTGGGATTGGCTTTAATCTTGTTAGCCAGATGTTCTAAGCATTAGAGTTTACCAGCCCAATGAGGCCACAAATATCTCAGTTGCACAATGCAATTGGATTGTTAACTACATTCTTTAAAGGTCATCTTTTGTATGGGGACAGAGGCAACCCTTGTCTGCATTTCAGGAGGGTAGTTTGGCTTCCTGGTCCCCCTAAGATGAGAAACACCACTGCCCATGAAGCTGCAGCTCCTCATGGTAAAATCCCATTGCATTTGTCAACTCCAGGTATGGGGCTGGTTTGGCTAATGAAAGTGCTTAACCTTTCTGGCTAGCCTCTCCTACTAAAGTTTACCATGGATGCACATGGCTATTTTCATCCCTGCCTGTTGGAAGAACATCCAGAAAAATCCATTGCAAACCCTGGTTTCGATAAAGGCTTTAATTTTCTACCCCTTCCTTTGAAGCTTCATCCATTCACTTTCTATTCAAATCCAAAGAAGCCAGGGGTGAATGGAGCTGTAAGCATCAAAACAGCCCTGAGTTTGGAAGCCTTGATTATATTCAAGAATCTCCAGGCTCCAGTGTTCTTAGGTTTGATGTCTAGAGGGCTGGCCTTACAGGGAAAGATTGATGGCACGTGGGTGAGAATATGAAGTGTGACCCCAGTGAACCATGATATTTGGATTAGGTTGTTGGATATTGAACAGAGTACGTTTCTGAAGGGTGCAAATAATTTTGAGCCCTTCTGGCTGATAATTGAAAAATGTGTGTGCACTGGGAGATCAGAAAATATGTGGCGGGCAAGGTAGAAAGAAAGCAATGTAGAACAGAATAAGAAAATAGGGGAAAAGCTATTGGAGGGAGAACTTGGCATCTATTTGGTATTTGTGTCTGTTTTTCTCTTGAAATGGGCTGATGTGTTGGCAGAAGCTTCTGGCCGTTGTCAGAGATACGAACATCTGTGCTTCTTTGCAGAGAACTCGGGATGCTAAAGTGTTTGGTGGAAATTGTGTAACACTGCCACTCACTCTGCCTTCTCATGGAGAGAGCTAAGCATATGCCGCTCGGAGCCGGCTTGTGTAAGGAAGATGAGGCTTTGGGTTCTGGGCTTCCTTCTATACACCGTGGCATACGTGTGATTCCAGCAATGAAATCTACGGCTTTCAGACACAAGTGCACACACTCAGTTGCTTAGCTGGAAATAAAAGTGAAAGAGGCCACGTTAGCAAGGTAATTGTGGCACAGCCATGCAACAGAGCATGGACATGAATGACAAATTTTTGGAAGCCTTCACTTTCTTTAGTCACCTATTTGACACTAAGTGCTGTTATGCATGTTAAAAGGAAAACCCCTTCGACTAACTAAATGAAACAGAGTTTATTTCAGCAGAGCAATTAAAACAAAACAAAACAAAAGGATTGGTGACTTGTTTATCCCCCCCAGAGGCAAAGAATGTTTAGAGACCTCAGGTCAACATGATTGGGCAACATTTATAGATAGAAAACAGAAGTGAGACACAGAAAGGATCTAATTGCTTGCAGCTTAATTAGTTAATTAGTTATGGCCCAACATTTTACATTATTCAAATAAGCTGGCCTTCTGCAATTAGCTGAAGCTCAGCTGCCCTTCACAAGAGCATGTTTCTAAGTTAATTCATTTATTTAGCCTGAGTGACTTCATATTGGTTTGATTTATTGGGCTCAATACATGATCATAGTTCCAATCAGTAGCCTCCCACAAATTTTATTCAATACAGAGGACCCCAAAGTATCCATGACTTAATCCAATAGGGTGTAGTTTTTGGTCACTTCCAGGTCCAGCGCTGGTCAGGGGTGTTGCCCTGGGTGTCAACATCTAGCCAGCAGCAGCCCACCTGCCTGTGTTCCTTGGGCCAGGACTCGGTCACAGTTGTAGAAAGAGTAGGGGAGTCTAGGAGGTGTGGCTTAGCTGTGCGCCTGTGCAAAATGCCATCAGTATGTTGAAAGTATATCTTTGTCTGTGCCCCAGACTCAAATGTTCTTCCCAGAAAGCCATAGATCTCTCAGTGTTTTGGGTCTCGCTTTAAGAAAATAACACAAAATTAGGTAGAAAAGTGGATATATATTTGCAATGAGAATGGGTTGTGCTCATCCTAGTAAAGTTTTCATAGCTGCATAGCAAATGCATCTCTGCTCCTGGATATCAAAGTATAAAATGTGAATTGCAACCTAATAAAATTGTCCTTGCTCATGCCCCACGGAGCACTTATGGTGGCAAGGGTGCATGGACAGCCACTCTCACGCTGCCGTTTAGAGGAGAAATTGCTCCAGCCTTTCTGGGAAGCAATTTGGCTATTTCTACTGAGAGCTTGTGACTGTTTGAACTCTGTGGTCTTGACTCAGCCTCTGAGCCGCTGTGAGGGGTTGAGGTATGGGTGTGGGACAGGTTTCTGGGTGATGTGAACCCAGCCATGATGTACTCCGTGTTCCTTAATCCCTTTTGACTCAAGTTCCCCCATTTATAAAATGGACATAAAGAGCTGGGCGTGGTGGTGCATGCCTGTAATCCCAGCACTCAGGAGACTGAGGCAGGAGGACTGCTGTGAGTTCAAGGCCAGCCTGGGCTAGAATAGTGAGTTCAAGACCAGCCTGAACTGCATAACAGGACCATGTCTCAAAAAATAAAATTAAATAAAATATGCATAAAGAAAGCATGTACCTCAGTGTTGGGATCAAGGTTATTTGGGATGAGGCATAAGAGGTATTTATCATCATTCCTGGAACTTAGAGCTTAATCCATGCTGTCTTTCACTATCATTTATGGTGGACAGAGATTTGTGTTTGAAGATATTCAGTCTGTGTTAGGCATGTTTTAAAAAATGCAAATGTCCCAGTGATTTCAGTGAGACATTACTGTAATTACAAATAATGCTGCAACATTTCATGAAGGGAAAATATACACAAGTGAAAGTAGCTTCATATGAAATAGTATGATCCTAATAATGCAAGTGATGAGTAAGTTTAACAAAATATTCTGTTAAATTATATGAAAATACTAGGATTGGTGTTCTTGGAATCCTAGACATAGAGCCAAACTTTAACCTCATCTTTATACTTGTCTGCACCCCACAAATTACATACAATTATTTCAATAATGATAGTAATGGCTCTTCCATTTAAATAGTAATCTGGCAGTCTTAAATTTGCCTAATATTACTGTTTCCAAAGTGCTATGACATATCATGTTTCATATTTAAAGTAACCCTAAGAAGACAACAAAGAAAGAAAAATAAACCTCATATTTTTAATATAAAACAGACAAAACAAACCCACCTAACTGTGGAAAACCTTGAATGTGCTGACATTTCCAGATAGCAAAAATAGAAAAATCTTCCTCTTCTTCCTCATATTCCCTCATTATGCTGCTGTTCACCATCCACTCTAACAAAGGTAAAAAATACAGCTCTCCAAAAGAATAATTATTCTATTTAGAATTTAATTATAAATACTACTTAACTGCATTAATTCAGGTTATCTTTTCATGGAAGTTCTAGAGTGGGACCTGGAAGCTGCTATGGTTTGTCCCTGAAACTCAAGTGGGAGTTTAATCCCCAAAGTGATGCATTAATGGTATTAAGAGGGTGGAGATTTAATCTAACTGCGGCGTTTAGAGGTGAAGCCTTTGGAAGGTAAAGTTACTAGGATGAAGCCCCCGTAATTGAATGCTGGTGGCTTTATAAGAAGAGGAAAAGAGACCACAAGACAGAGAGACACATGCTTTCGCCACGACGTGACACGGCCAGGGAGGCTTTTGTTAGAACCGGTGTGATGCTGTTTGGACTGGCAGCTTCCAAAACTCCATACCAAATAAAACTCTTTCTTCTATATCATAGCCTGCTTCAGATATTTTGTTACAGGACTAATAAGCTGACTAGAGCAGAATCCTCAAACTGTCCTACCAGAAAATGCTTTAGAAGTGTACATCGTGTCAGAGGCTGCCCAGTTCCTGACAGCTTCTCTCTATTCTGCCTGCCATGCCCTCCCCTGCAGGCTCAGCCCTGGAGTTTCAGTGGGAGGCCATAGAACTGGAGAGACCACCACCAGAGAGATGGCAGTTGACTGGTGTTCTGTACCTGGCTCAGGCTTGGTCTAAGTACCAGAATCCAAGCCTCAGCAACACACAGAGCTTACTGGTCCCCATCAGCCCCTCATGGCAGAGACTGAATTTCATCTCCCTGCTGCAGCCTGGTCACTAACACCTCCTTCTAATTCCCCCATGAAGATGTCCCTGATCTGACTGACTGCCTGAACCTGGGAATATTGTGTGTTCCTGGTTTTGCCGTCCCATGCTTGACCCTGCCTTATACTTCTTAGCCCAAGCCTGACCTGAGATCATGGCCAGGTTACCTGAGCTGACTCTGACTCATCCACGGTGTCGATGTTCAGCAGATAGAGTTCCCCTGGCACAGCCTGACCTCTTCCAACTACAGAAGCTCTCTCTCTTGGCCAGAGGTCTGCCTCACCCCGGGGGCCTGGACAGATCCAATTCCAGGTTCTGGAATCTCCCCATGGGCCTTACCTCATTGCAGTGAACTGGGCCAGGCCACCAGACACTGCACTTTGAGAGGACAGTCTGTTTTGAAGTTGCTAACTGCGTGAGTCCAAGTGGAGCTGCGGGCTGCTGTAGGGTGGAGGCTGGGAGCTTAGACGTGACTGAGCTGCTCCAGAAAAAGGGGCACATTACTCTTATTTCAACTTCAATTAAAAAATACTATTAATCTCAGTTCAAAATGTGCTACATTTTCCACCTGCAATCTTAGGTCCAAAAGGGGAACAGGGAGTGGAAATTTTAGTTTCTGTTCCTTAATAGTTCAGATTAAGTGGAAAGTATAGAGAGGAAAAGAAGTAGCTGGTGAGAACCCTGGATGTTCAGTTAGTTTCCTGGAACTGCCTTAATGGATCACAACAAACTGGATGGCTTAAATACAACCAGACTTGGTACTATCAGTTCTGGATGTTAGGATTCTAAAATCAAGGTATTGGCAGAGCTCTGCTCTTTCCAAGATCTTTAATAGAATCTCTTATGGTTTGGACAAAAAATGTCACCCAAAAGTTTGATGTGTTCAGAGGTGGGACTTTTGGAATGTGGTTAGATCATGGGTGCACTACATTCATCAGTGTATTAATCCACCAATGAGTTCATAACTGAATGTACTTTTAGGAGGTAGAACCAGGTTAGAGGAAGTAGTCACCAAGGCATAATATGTAAAGATATAGCTTGTTCTTGGTCTCTTCTTTTTCTGTCTCTTCCCCTGTGCTCTGCTTCCTGGTCACCATGAGGTGAGCAGCTTTCCTCTGCCATGCCCTTCTGCCACCATGTTTCTGCCTCTGAGCCAGCCCACCAGGGACTGAATGCCCTGAAAGAGTAAGCCAAAAAAAAAAAAAAAAAGTTAAATAAATAAATAAAAATAAAAAAACAGAAACAAAAAACCCCTCCTCCTTTGAGTTGTGTACGCCAGGTATTTGGTCAGAGCAGTGATACACTGGCCAATACAGCGTCCTTCCCTGCCTCCTTGGTTTGCGTAGCATCTGTCCTCTGCCTCCATCTTCATTTGGCCTTCTCCTTCCTGTGCATCTCTCTATCTGAGCATGCTGCTTTCCTCTTTTTTCTGAGAACACCTGTCAGTGGGACAGAATATACCCCAATAACCTCATTTTTTACTCCATTATGCCTATAAAGACCTCATTTCCAAGTAAGGTTACATTCACAGTTAGCAAGTGGGAACTTCAGCAGATTGCTATGGGGGAAATAGCTGAGCCTATAATACATCCCTACTGTCCATTCTTCCTGTCCCTTCTTCAGTGGAGCAGCCACCAGAAAGACTGTTTTGTGTCCCTGTTTCCTTGGCTGAAAAGCACAGGTAGCAGTGGTGCCCGCTTACAGGACTGTTGTGAGAATTAAAAGAAATTGTGCTTGGCGTAGTATTTGGCTCATGGGAAGTGCTCACTAGGTGTTAGCTCTTAAGACTGGTCACTCTCGGGCTTTTGGTTTCACAAGATAATTCTTGGAGAAATTGAGGAAGTGGATAAGCCACATATACACAAGTGGATGCTGACGTACAGCAAAAAGGTAACCCTCTCAGTGCTGTGAAATGGATTTTCTCTTATCTGCATAGCAGTTTTACTTACAAGCTTGTTCTTAGCAGGAATTTTGCTGCAGTATTTGCTTGATTGAAATCTCTTTTGCTGTTTAAAGTGCATGCAAAGAAACCAGGGAATCTAGATGTTCAACTGGACTGAGTGAATGTGTCCCTCTTTTGGGGTCAACTGTGCTTTGTAACATTCAAGTCATGGTTTGTGTGCATGACCCCAGTCCATACTGCTGGGTGATGTGGCCGTGGTTCCTTCTTAGGGTTTGGTGAGTTTAGGGGTGACATCATCAGAAGATGGAATTCGAACCATATTCTGCTGGCTTAATTATTTAATGATAGGGGGATTCCCAAGATTCTAAACCACATTCCGTAGCTTTGGAGAGTATTTATGTATACTATACTAAGCATCAAGTTAAAACTTAGGAATTGACTGTAGATCAAACTATTTTCCTCCCTGCTTCATCCTTGTGAAGTTCATATTGTCGATTTTAGTGACAGTTGACAAAAATTAGCACTTTTTTGCAGCATATCTGATTTAGGAAGTAGGTGCCACATGTTGAAGGGCTAAATAAAGCTTTGTTTTAGACTGAAGCTCAATAAAGGAATTCTCTATAGTTAATTCAATGATTTCTGTTACATGTCAGCTGCAAATCTAAAACCAGTCTTGAACTCCCATGCTCGTTTAATGATGCTGATACTGCAAAAGATTAGAAGGACTATAGATTTCATTACTTTAAACTTAATTTATACGTATGTGGGTCTACTGATGTTTTGGGAATTGTGTGCTAAGATGTTTTGAAGAGCTGCTGTAGGTATGGGTTTATGAGTTGTTGAGGTACTATTTATTTTTAATATACTCTGCTCTTTTTTCTTCCCAAAGCAAATAATGAAGAATTAATGTTTAGGTCTGATTCGATTACTGTATATTGAGAGTTATTATTACTTTAATTCATATTTCATTTGCTTGTAGCCCTGATGTATCTTTTGCAAGAGTCACCTTTATGTATTAATTTATTTTTCAGTATTAATGATTGCAACTACAGTTTGCTGTGCACTTATGTGCCAGGCACCGTGCTGACTGGTTTAGGTGACTTATTGTTATTATTTAATTTTATGTCAGGAATAGGCTTTAAGTATTGTCTGTTATAACTCACATTTTGTAATAATGACTTGACATCTGTGGGGTAAACTTCCCAAGGTCACGTGTTTATACGTGGTAGACTTGACCCCAGGATTTGAACCCAAGTGGTCTGGCTCCAGATCTTGTGCAACTGCATGTGGTATTTTTGGTATTCCAGACACATCTTTGCATTTCAGGAGAGAAATGTAATCCAGACCTTTTCGGTGATTCCAAAAGCCTCCGCATTTTTACGTAAATGAATTTGGGGACAGTAGATTCACTTTGTTTGTTTTGCTTTGCTGTGCGGGGAGCAGCCATGATAATGTGCCTAGGCCAAAACTGGAAGCCATAGGACAAAGTCCCTCCCCCAGGACTCAGAGGTTACAAGAAAAACTAGCAGTGAGGTAAGAGATTCACAAGTTCCATGAGCAGACAACAGAGATTTGAGTATTTTGCTATGCTGATGAGCACTATAGCCTAGAATCTGTGTTTCAGAATGTAGGACATTACTTGGTTTTGTGTACGAAATAATACCCTGGTCAAATCAAATTAGGTAACTGCTTCCCAAATTAAATAGGTTTCTTAGCTCCCGGAATTACTTTAGATTTTTAATACATGCCATGAGCTCTGCAGTCTCCAAGAGAAAGAACAAAAGAAATATTAGCGTCTTTGAAATATCCCTGACAAGAAGTGTTCGCTTGTTTATTCATTCTTCTTTTATTCTGGCAGGGCAAGGAGCATCCTAATTCACCTAAAGAAGTAGAGTTTTAGAATTTCCCAGGGTAGCAGGTAGAATGATTTTGATGTGACGTAGCAGAAACTCCAATGCTGCCTGGCTTAAGCAATAAAAGTGTATGACTGAAAAGGTTAAAGTATGAGTGTGGCAGAGGAAAAAGAACTCCTAACCTGTTAGATGTCAGATGTGCTGAGTTCGTGTCCCCCAAGTATCGAAGAATGAATTTCAAGGAGATTAAGAATAGGAAAGGTTTGTTGAGAGAAAGCTCCTGAGAGACAGGAGTGGTCCTGAAAGTGGGTTGCCATGGAGGCTCCTCAGTAATATTCTATGGAGCAAAATCAGGAAGTGGGTACAACATGGGTCAAACTACAGTCAACCAATAGGATTACAAGAACAGCCACTTATCTAATATTGATCCAATAGGGAAGCGAGGCACCCAGCAAGGGTATATGGCTAGCATCATTAACTTTAGCTCATCTATAACTTCTAACATAGAAAGAACAAAGACATTCTTGGAAAGGGATGGGAAAGGATGGGAGGATGGGTCCAGATGTTCTGGTCACCGCCCCATGCATCTGATGCCTATCTGGACTTACTGGACTGGGTGGTACTAATTACAGTATAATCTCCACTTGCTGTTTATCTCTAGGGAGGCACAAAGGTCTGGCTGTTGTGTCTTCATCTTGTGGCCTTGCCTTTTTCAGATGTGCCTCCAGCCACAATTTTCACAAGCTTTCATCCTCTGCACTGACTCCCTCAAGGGCCCAATCCTTGTCTGACTGCCTATTAATTTTTATCTAACCCAGCTCTCTAGAATAGGAGGAGCTGCAGAATTAGGTAGCTCTAGCCATTGAGGGTTTGATTCCTTTTGTCTTTCTGTGTCTGTCAAACAAGGCTGTGTTTTGGAGCTGGCCGTGGGATAAATCTCCCAGCAAACACATGGAATGGAGAGCAGAGATTGGCAGAACAGAACTGGAGAATTTTTAAGAAGTGTGAATGGCACAAGGAAGCTGGAGAGACAGCCAACAAGACCCTGCCAGCTGTGACCTGGAGTCACATAACTTAATGAAGACAGCAACCCTTTCTTCTCCACCTTGTATGAGTTAATATTTGACATTTTGGGGCTGGAGATGTGGCTGAGGGTTAGAGCACTTGTCCAACACACACAGGGCCCAGACTTGTTTCCTAGCACCATCAAAAAAATTTAAAAATCTAAATGTAGTAGATAGAGGGTTCCCTCCTCCCTCAGATATTTTGGTGAATATTCCATGAATATTTCTCTACTTATCCCTAAACATGGAAAATTTTCCCAGTGGAATACTAAAGAGTAACATTTCACATATTCCAATTTTCCATTAGCAACTCCATAGACGTGATAAGGTATTAGCGGTGCCTGCTAACATCAAAGCAAGCTTTATTTTCTCAGCAAAACAAATGCTGCAATGATTCATTGATGTACGGTTACTGTATTTATACCTCTTATTATTTGAATATTAAGGTATCTTGGTAGATGTAAATGGACTCTTCCTCAATTAGCTTTCACTTTGCTATTTGCACAGTTTCTCTTAGATCTCAGGGATGTGCTGGAGGATGTCTTACTGTATGACAGACTGGAGCTTTAGGCAGCAAGAAATGGAGAACTAAGGGCCACTGTTTGCATGATTTTGACCAAGGGTATTTCTTCTGAGAAGTGAAAAATGTCTTTAGACAACCTAGCTCTTTTGGTGCTTGCCCTGTTTGCCGTGTAGCACCAACTGATAATTCCTCCTTTGTTCCAGCAAATCAACTTGAATGCCAGCTATGTGCAAGGTATTTCATGTGCATTTACAGTTGAAGGAGACTTTTTTGTTTTAGAAATGCAGCTTCCCTGGTCTTTCATGATGGTCAGGGTAATGAGGCAAGCACACAAACACTCGTGCAAAGATTCAAGACTGAAGTGAGCTGGGCATGACTGTAAAGCCAGCACTGGGGAGGCTGAGGCAAGAGGATTGCTGCAAGTTCAAGGCCAGCCTGGGCTGTACAGTGAATTCAAGGCCAGGCTGAACTGCATAGCAAGACCCCGTCTTTAAAAAAAAAAAAAAAAGAGCAAAGCAAGGCTCAGATACAGGTCTATGGGGACTCAGAAAAGGGAAGGAAAGACTACAGGAGAGATGAGGAAGGGCCTGTGTATTAGGAGAAGGAGGAAGATGGGAGACTTCAGGCAGAGGGAGTGCTCAGAAAAGGTTGCTCTTGTTTGGTTAGGGCCTAACATTTCCTTGTTTGTTTTTTCTCATTTTTTTATGACCGTGTATTGTTATGTAGTTCAGGCTGGCCTTGAACTCACTATGTAGCCCAAGCTGGCCTTGAACTCACAGCGACTCTCCTACCTCAGCCTCCCAAGTGCTGGGATTCCAGGCATGCACCACCATGGCTGGCTAGAGCCTAAATATTGTAAAGCAGTTAAAATAGAAGTCAGCCAAGTGATTTCTTGTGTGATGATGTATTGCTGCATAGCCAATTATACCTAAGAATTAGTGGCTTGGCCCAGCGTAAGCATTTGTTTTCTTTCACAGTTCCGGTGAGTCAGGAGTGGGGAGCAGCTGGGCAGTTGCTTCTGGCTCAAGGTTTCTCATGTGATGGCCATCAGATGTCATTGGAGGTTGACCAGAGCGGAAAGATTTGCTCTATCATGTCATGCTCATGCAGTGAGCTGGTGCTGGCAGGGAACGTCCCTTGGGGCTGGTTGGTGTCCTCCTGATATGGTGGCTGGCCTCCTCCACAGTGAAAGTTCAAGGAAGAGGTGGTCAAGTGGCCACTCCACGTTTTTCTGGCCTAGCTTTGGAAATCACAAAGCATTGCTTCCCTCGTACTCTGTGTGTTAGGAAAGAGTCACTGTGTCAGTCAGCTTTCCATCACTGTGGCAAAATATCCAAGATAATCAACTTACAAAGAGGAAAGGTTTATTTTAGCTCAGGATTTTAGAGGTTTCTGTCCATAGTCTTTTGGCCCATTGATTTTGGGCCTGTGGTGAGACAGCATACAAGGTATGATCAAAATCTACAATGAAATTAAAAAAAAAAAACAACAAAAAAACACTTACAGTAAAAGACACATTGCCAGTGTCTTTAGTTATGCTGTTGTGGCTGTCTTTAGTTATGCTGTTGTGTTGATTTAAAGCATTTCCCTTTCATGGTCATTTTGAGTTTGGGGAAGAGCCAGAAGTCACACAGTGCCAGATCTGGTGAATAAGCTGGAGGAAGACACACTGTCCTTTTTTTTTTTTTTTTTTTTTTTTTTTTTACAAACCTGCCTTTCTGTTGGCACTCGGCAGCAGCACTCATATTTTTGATCACACCTCATAAAGACACTCACGAAAGAGTAGTTCCAGAACTGCTTCAGAAAGTGTGAAGAATGATGGGATACATGTGTTCAAAGTGAGAGGGAGGATTTTGAGGGGGATTCATGACAACGTGTCTTTTACTGTAATAAATTTTTCAAATTTAAAGCTTCCCCCATCTTGTTGATCAGTCCTTGTAATTGTATGTGCTATGATTTTATGTGACTAGCAGCATAGTAGGTTTGTTCACTCCAACAACATGACACACATGTGAGTCATGCATCGTTGTAGGACAGCTATGATGTCACTGGGCAATAGAATATTTCAGCTCCATCATAATGCTAACATAACATTACACTTAGGGTCAGCCATTGACTAACCATTGTTGTGCAGCTCATGATGGTCCCTGGGACTGAGTCAGAAAGGAAATGTGTTATAGCAGGGAAAGACATAGGCCACAGTGATGGCAGAGCCCAAGCCCTGTGTGACTGTGTCCTCTCACACCCTGGCAGTACTGCTGCTGGGAGGGGGGCACTGTTCTGAGGGACACAGAACATGTGTGCTTTTCTGTAAGTGTCTTTGGTAATTCCCGCTAGTAACAGAAAATTTCTGTGAACCAGATAAGGAAAATCATGCTCATTAATCATATGAGTACACTTTTTCAACATAAAAATGTACTTGTGAGGTCCCCTGCCTCTCACAAAATTTCTGTAGATTGTGTGCAAAAAAGAAACTCTTTAATACAATAGAGAAATTGGAAAAGCAGAGTACATTATCTAATTTAACACCCTTAAAAGGCAAGAACCAGCAAAATTAAACTTTTCTTAAGAATTTGGGGGATGAAAAGCACAATGATATTCATTTTTTTTCCACTACCACTTTGCACTTTCACTGCCTCGACCCATGGTGCCCACTTATTCCTGGGAAACAAAGAGCATATAGCTTCCTTCCGCAATTTCTGTTTAAAATAAAGAAGTGTCGTGGTAGAGGTAGAAAACCTAGAAGAACCCAGCAGCTGGGTGGTAAATGAAAGAAAGGCAGCTATTTATTTACAAAGACACGTGTAGGGAAGGAGAATACCGTTCTTTGAACCCGTCCATTAACAATCCCGTATTCCTGAGAGATTTCCCATTTAGAATACTGGTAAAGTAGAATTAATTACTGCATCTCCATAATTATTTCTTAAAATGGTTTTCTAAAAGCCAGTAAAATGCTCTGCTATTTCTTGTTCCTACTTCCGGTTCCAGCTGCTCTGAGTTTTATTAGGAAAATGTCTAAGTAGGAGTAACAGCTCCAGCTCTTACTTTGTAGAGTGCCTGCCAGGGAGTGGGCACAAGTAAACATTCATTCCTGTCCTTCTTTTCTTATCCCTGGGCATTCTGCGCTTGACCTAGGATCCAAGGAAGGATGAGGATAAAAGTGGCAGAGTAGATTAGTAGGCTTATGAATTGCATCTTTACTTTGTTCAGCTGAAAACTCTTTTTGCTCATCTCTTCTTCACTTTGCATCTTTATTTATTTCTTTAGTGCATGAGACCAATTGTATATCAGTCACACTTCCCATTGCAGGCACAAAATACATGATACCTGCAACTTATAAGAGAGGTTTATTTTAATTCGTGTTTTCAGAGGTTCAGTCCATGGATAGCTGGCTGTAAGGCAGGAACATCATGGTGGAATGAATGGCAGGACAAAGCTGCTAATGTCATGACAGCTGGGAAGCAGAGAGCAGGGGAAGGGGCTGGCGACAGGTATAGTCCCCAAGATTATGTCCCCATATCCCACTTCCTGTATCTAGGCCCCACTTCCTAATAGCTTATTCAGTAATGAAATCATCAATGGGTTGATGAAGTTAGTGCTCTCACAATCCAATCACCTCTCCAGCAGTTTCTTAATCCAGTCAAGTTGACAATCAAGATTCACTGGCACACACTGGTTTTCATTGCTCCACCAAAATGTGTCAGCCTACTTTCCTTTAGGGCTGGACCCATGGGGTCAATAGTAGCTGCTTGGTTTTCTCACTGTGCTCATTTTTGCTCATTTGAATGAAGAAAGGGACTATAAACCTCTGTACTGTTTATTTCTGTATTAGCTTCCCCATTGCTAGGCACAATACTCAACCCCCGCAACTTAAAGGAAAAGAGGTTTAATTTAGCTCATGTTTTAAAGGGATTCAGTCTATGGTAAGCTGGCTCCAAGGCAGGAACATCATAGTAGAAGACCATGGCACAACAAAAATGCGTAGTTCATGGTGGCTGGAAAGCTGAGCAGAGGAACAGTGCCAGAGAGCAGGGGGCCAGGGGCCAGACAAAGACCCTAAGGCCACGCCTCCTTGACTCACTCAAACACTCCCAGCAGTGTGCTCCACCAGTCCCCTGTGTGGATTGCAAAGTCAATTAAGTTGACCGTCCACCATTACAACCACAGTTCCATTTTCACCGATACAGGTCATTCATTCATTCATTCTCTGAACATAGTTTACTAGAGGCCCACTTGTAGGGCTGCATGTGTGTGGAGGGATTGATGGTTCTGAGGCAGTTGCATTTGGTAGCTTACAGTCTGGTCCAGAGTTAGGGAGACATACATGTAAACAAGTGGGGGCATTTCAGGTAAGCATTTATTGAGCTTCCAATATGTTCAATGAACTGGGTCAAATTTCGTGTGTATATGAGGTTTTGTTGCACTTGAGCCTTTCTTTCAAGGAAGTCATACCTTAGGAGGTGAGAGAAGATATGCATCTGATTCAGCAAAAATTTGGAGAGCTACCTATGTGTCAGTCACTAAGCTGCTGTAGCTCTGGGAAGTTCAAATTTATTTTTACATCCGTTATATTCAATAAACCCTTCCGTGCACAAAAGTGAGTGCCACCACGCAGGAGTGATTACAGGGGAAATTGTAGAGGAGGTAGGAACAGAAGAGTCTCAGTCCTTAAGATCTCTGACTTGTGAGTCAGCCTTATCTGAGTTTGGATCTTGACTCCTTTACTGCGTAACTCTGTGACTTTGGTTAGGTGGAGGAATCACCGACCTCTGCAAAACTCGGTTTCCCATCTACAACAGGGGATGATCCTGACAGTAACTACTATGGCAGATTGTGTTTTCCAAAGATGGCCATTCCAGTGTCCCTGATCAGATTCATCACGTGTCCTTCCAGTATCCTTTGACACTCCTCCATCATGTGATAAGAGCTTGTGTCCCGTCCCTTGGGTATTCGGTGGGATGTTGTGACAGCCTTGATCAGTAGAATGTAGTAGAAGTGACACTGTGTGATGTACAAGGCTGCATTGTAAAAATGCTCCCCCATGTTGCTCTGCAGTGCTGCTCTTGGAACACAGTCCCCATGCTGTGATGGACCCGAGACCCCACAGAGAGACCCTGTGAGAGAAATTGAGGCCTCTGGCCCACTGGCCTGGCTGGGCTCCCAGGTGACAGCCCAGTGACCATCTTGAAAATGGATCCTCCTGCAGTTCAGCTGCCCTGACTCCGCATGACCACAGTTAAGCCATACCTGCCCAACCTTGCCCAGATTATAATTTCACAGATGCAGTGAAATGATTGTTGTTGTTTGAATCCATTAGTTATGTAGTTGTTTCTGCATACCAGTAAATAACTAGGATACCTACTGTATAAAGTCACTAAGAAGAGTCAATGAAGGATACATACAAGCCAGCACAAAACTAGCTATGCACTAGTGACAATTGTCTTCATCATCACTACTAGTAAAAGAGACCATATTGAAAGGAAATCAGCATTAGTTCAAAGTGAGGTCACGACCCAGAGTGCTACCTGTGAACTTCTGGTATCCAGTAGGTTTTGGGGAACTCATTCTGTTTGCTCTTCATTTTTCTTTTGCAACAATCCTGCTGTGCATCAGGTTGCTGGAGTTCCTTGTACTGAGCTCCGTCCTCTGTTCCAACAGGCTTGTGGCGTCATGATCAGATTATACTATGGAAATCATGCTCACTGCTGTTATTTTATTTTAAAAACATATTGCAGTAAAAAATAGGCAATGTAAAATTACAGCCTTGACTGTTTTTACATGTACAATACACTGACGTTAATTGTGTGCATGTTGGTGTGAAACGCATCTCAAGAACGTTTTCATCCTGCGTGACCAAATGCTGTACCCATTGAACAACTCCCCACTGCCCCCACCTCCAGCTTCTGGCAAGCAGCATTCTATTTTCTGTTTCCAAAGAGCGTGACTACTTTAGATACCGTGGGATGGCTCCTACGGATAAGATTCCAGGCCTTTGCGTACAGTGAGCAAAGAACTACAAGCATACATCCAATGGTGTAGAAAAACAGCTACGTTTATTGAATATCACAGGAAGAAGTGCTCAGGGCAGATCTGTGCCAGCAGAAACAAAAAATGTGGCACAAAAGGAAAAGTGGAGCCGTGACAACGGGAAAGGCAAAAAGCACACAGATCAACCAGTCTTTCAGATTTTGAAGGAGGTGTGCCCCTGCCCGAATGCCTTCCACCGAGGCTCTAGGTAAGAGTGGCAGGAATGATTGACAGAGCGCTGAGCCATCCCAAGTAGGGGCTTTCAAGAAGCATGCCTGTCTCAGAGTTCACGCTGATCAAGTTACATGTAACAGTGGAAGCAGAATTGGCCCTGGGATGTTGTCCAAACTCAAGTGGGTAGAGGCAAGTCATCTTCTAGCCCTCATTGTGCTACCTGTAGTAATATGGCTTATTTCATTTAGTGTAAAGTCCTCTGGGCCCACCCATATTGTAATATAAACAGGATTTCCTTTTTTCAAGGCCAAATAATATTCCATTGTGTATATATACCACAGTTTATTCATGCATCTGATCTTTGGCTGTTGTCAACAATGCTGCAGTGATCTTTGGTGTGGCAATTAATGTTCTGCTATTTTTTTCCACCTCCCTAATAGCAGAATCTCTGAAATACATTGGAGAGAGGCAGGGGATTTTGGGGATTCATTACTATTTTTCTTCCAACATGTTGTAGAAAGGGATATATAATCATGTAGCCAGGCTGCTTGGATTCTTCCTGGGGGGCTCATTATGTATATATAGTGTGTAAACTTGGGTGGTATCAGAGTTAAACCTCTATTTGTAGGGCTTTATGTGGCTTTCAGCACAGCTCCACAGCATTACTTTATTTTACCCCTGTTGCATGTTGGCTATTTCCTTAACATGGGGAATACACGAATACAGACAGACCATGGACGTCAACTCCAATGTAGTTGTCTGTACTTAACATGGTTTTAGCTGGTATTTACCAAGTGCATTTCGCTTATGAATGGATTTGATGCAATTTTTGAAGTTAATAGTTTAAAATTAATATATATCTTTGAATTAATATACTTTGTTTTGAAAGTTTACAGAAAATTGGGCGTGAAGTATAGAGATCCACATACCCCTCTCCCTACACAGTTTTCCCTCCTGTTAACATCTTGCATTACCATGCACATTTGATGAGCCACTACTAACAAATTATTATTCACTAACTTCCATCCTTTAGTAATTTTTAAATTTTTTTGAGACAGGGTGTTGCTCTGTAGCTCACGCTGGCCTCGAACTCACGGCCATCCTCCTGCCTCAGCTTTCCGAGTGGTGGGATTACAGGTGTGCATCATCACACCTGCCTTCCATCTATCCTTTACATTAGCATTCGCTTTTTGTTTTGGGCAGTTCTGTGTGTTGACAAATGCACAATATCATGTATCCACCATTATCCTGTCATCTGGAATAGTTTCACCATCCTAAAAATTCTCTGCATTTTACCTGCATCCCTCTCTGCATTGCCACCGAACCCATGGCAACTACTGATGTAATTACTGCATATAAGCCTGCCTTTCCCAGATCGTCAAACGGTTGGAATCATGTCTGTCGCCTTTTCGGACTGCTTCTTTTCTTTAGAAATATGCATTTACGATTCATCTGTGCCTTTCTTATGACTCGCTAGCTCCTTCCTATCTTTCTGTTACGTGGTACTATTCCATCGTGTAGAGTAGTAGTAATAATAGTAATAATAAACCACAGTTTACTTGTCCATTCATCTGTTGAAGGACATCTTGCTTGCTTCTGAGTTTTGGCAATGAAGAAAAAGGCTTCTGTAAACATGTGCATGCAGGTTTTTGTACGAACATAAGTTTTAAACTCATTTGGATAGATACCAAGGTGTGTGACTGTTAGATCATATGGTAAGAGTATGTTTAGTTTCCTTAAATTCTGCTTGTCTTCATCCCATCAGCAATGAATGCGCCACCCCAAGCCTTTGTGTTGTCAATACTTTTTATTAGCCATTCTAAAAATACAAAGTGAAATCTCGCTGTTATTGTAATTTACAATTCCCTAATGACATGTGGTATTGAACACTACTGAGACATTTTTTATTTTCACCTACATTTAAAAACATATTTGAAGTAATTGGGCTTACAAGAAATTAAGGGGGGGGCAGTGAGATGGGCTCAGCGGCGTAAGCACCTGCCTGGCAAGCGCGAGGGCCCGAGTTCGACTCCCGCAACCCATATACGATAAAAGGGCCGGTGATATCGCTCAGTGGCACGGGTGCCTGCTGGCGCATGAGGTCCTGAGGTCGACCCCCGGTACCCACAAAAAATAAAAAGATATTAAGGGGGGAAAAAATATGTAGAGGTGTCTTAACCCGACCTTAACCCAGTGGTGACAACTTGTATAACTACAACATGGTCAAAACCAGGAAATGATATTTTCACAATACAGTGAACCAAAGCATAGACCTTAGTAGAGTTCCACTAGATTTCACATGCACCTATTCTATGTTGGAGTGTGTTTACACATCTGTGAAATTTTATTGCTTGTATGGATTCTTATAACCATGACCACAATCAAGATACAGAACTATCCCTTAACTACAGAGAAATCCCACGGAGCTGCCACTTCAGAGCCCTGTGCCCCCTCCACCCCGACCCCCACCCCTAATTACTGGTGACTACTGGTGTGACATATGTTTAAAAACATCTCCAGACTTATTGATCTAGTTGGGTCCCTGCCTCAGTACTGCCTGAGAGTGACCGATGGATGATTTTCCCTTTTGACTTGACATTTATAGGTCTACAGTCAGGTTCAGACAGTGTGAGTACATGCTTTTGTAAAATGGGAACCTTTTCTACCTAGAGGTTGGTTATGTTATGTACTGCAAACATGTCCTAATAAAAATTAAAAAAAATTAAATAGTGGGTTATAAAGAAAGTTTAATATGTTTAATATCTTCTATAGAACCTGATGTATAGTCCTTACTGCTAAATGCAACAGATGAATTAGGCTGAGATTATTAGGTGGTAGAAAACTTTACATAAATTTCCTCAGCAAATTCCTTTATGGAGTGACCTCCTTTAGTTTATGTAAAGCATGACTTAGTTTATCAAAGTAGAATGTACCAGTAATTTTTCAGAAGAAATACCAACTTGTTTTCACTAACCAGCCAACAGATACCTCTGGTAGAAGCTACAGTGATGCTGGGAAAGAGAAAAAGGACACAGGAGTGGAGAAGGTGTGATTGGGAACGTGGGGGGGGTGTCCTTGTGGGTTTGGCCATAGCTCAGTAGCACCCCAAAGATGTGTATGGTGTTGGGAACATTTTAACCTCTCAGGTTTCTCTCAAATGGGATAAGAGTGTATACCAGAAGCCATTACGACTTTTTGTTTTTTGAAAGGAAGAGGAGACATGGCATGTTGTGTTTTGGAGTAGGACTCGTACTCCAGCCAGTAGCTGCATAAGAGATATACTATGCCAGGAGATTATTTAAATAATGAAAATGTAAAAACAACTGTATCCCTGATTTCTAGAGCAGAGTTACTGGACCTCCGTGCTATTGACACTGTGTGCTGGGTAACTCTGTGTTCATGGGGAGCTAACCTTGCCTTGTAAAGTGGTTATCAGCACATTCATTGGTTTCTGCTAGACCCCCTGCCTGAATTGTGATAAAAATATCTGCAGACACTGCCAGATGTACCTTGGGGGAGAGGGGAATCACCCCTGCCTGTTTGGGAACCACTGATTTTATACACACACACGTACACAGATGTTCACAATGAGCAGTATATAATTTAGTTTGTAGTTTGCATAAATGATCAGGTACTGAAATACTGTAGTGTTCTACATCTTGCTTTGTCCATTCATTATTAGGTTTTTTAGATTCGGTCGTATTTATAACTGTACTTCATTCCTGTAACTGCTGTGTCTTGGGTACTGTAGTTTAGTTTTTTGGCCTCCAGTAGTCCCCATGGCTTAGTCTCCAGTCTGTGCCACTACTGGGAGCTGGTGGAACCTGCAGGATGTGGGGCCTAATGGAGGGAAGTGATGTCAAAGGGTGTGTGTCCTCGAAAGAGTATTGGGACCCTTGCCTCTCTCCTTCCTCTATCTCTCTGCCTTTGGCTGCCATGATGTGCTGCCTCACCCCAGGCCCAAAGGCAATAAGGCCCACACCATTGACTGGACACTCCAAATAAACCTTTCCTCTTTATAATTTGATTTATCTCAGGCATTTGTTTGAGTAATGGAAAGCTGATGATACATTGTGTTATTTTAAGACTAACATATTTTGTCTATCAATAGATATGTTGGTTGTTTCTAATTTCACTGTTACAAAAAATCACTCTTCAGTGAACATTTTTGTGCACATATGTGGTAATCCTAGACACCAAGTAAAAGCCCCATGGAATTTATTCAACTTTATTATAAATTACCAAATTGTTCTGTACATTGGCTGTGGTAATTTACATCCCCCGTTTGGCAGCATATATGATCTTATTTGTTCCATATTACTATTGGTGTTTGATATGTTGAATTCTTTAAATTTCGCCCATATGGAGAGTAAGCATGATATTTTAATGTTATTTTTATTTATATTTTCCTGATTATTAACGAGTCATCAAATTTTCAACTTAGAATGACTCGAGATCTTCTATGCAACACTGCATTTTTTTTTTTTTTTTTTTTTGTGAGTACCGGGAGTCGACCTCAGGACCTCGCGCACCAGCAGGCGCCCGTGCCGCTGAGTGATATCACCGGCCCTTTTTACGTATGTGGGTACCGGGAGTCGAACTCAGGACCTCATGCTTACCAGGCAGGTGCTTATGCCGCTGAGCTATCTCACCAGCCACAACATTACATTTTAAAGACTAAATAAAAGACTATTTTTCTGACTTCCTTGCTACTTTTACCTTTCTTCCAATAGCATTATTTTCAGTCGCATGGTGGCAGGCCCCTTACTTGTTTGCCTTATTGAATTCAGTGCCTCATCCAATGGAACCTTCTGCACATGCAAGCAGGATGGGAAATTACAGGGAGAGAGAACAGATGACAGACTTTGACAGCGCAGGTTTCTCCCCTTGCACTGTTGTTTCTCACTAGCCACCCAGGGGAAAAAAAAAAAAAAAAAGATGGTTTTTCTAAACCTAATTGTGTGTGACACTCTACCTGGACCAGGGAGGACACCAAGTGTCTGCAATGATGGAATGAACCCTAAGATGCAGTGAGTAAATAATGAGGTCTTCAAAGCAAAACCCCCAAAGCCAGTGCTATCTTGGCTCCGCAGCTTGAACTTCATTTCCTGGTCCTGCAGTAGCTGCAGCACACTGGGAATTACTGATAAGGGGAGGGTGTGTCAACATTTTCCTTATTAGGATGGCAGTCTCCCCTGGCGAATTTTGATCCCTACTCTTGAGGTCAGCCCTCTTGTGACCAACCTCCCCTAGAGAGACAGCTGTCGGGAACAGCTGGGCTGGCCCACTTGAGCAGAGCAGCATATGCACTGGCCCCGAGACTTAACAGGACATGCAGTGTCCCTTGTAAAGCTTCTGAAGTGCCGGAAGAGGACTGGCCGGGCTGCCATTCCGTCGGGCTGTGTTTTAAACAGCCGTGACAGCAATTACCTATCTTCCTGACTTCCTAATTCCCATGAAAGATCCTGACGCCCGGGTCCCAGCAAGCCTGCCCCACTTGATTTCAGTGCCCGGTGCACGCATCCAAGTTGAACTGCTTTGTGCTTGCCCGAGATGTGAAATGCAGGAACGTTGCCTGTGACGTAGCATTTGCGATCCTGTGTGTTTTATCTCATTACCAGTATTTGTGTGCACCAAAGCAACCTGGGAGTGCATTTGTTTTATTTCAAAGACCTGTAATTGTGTGTGTGTGTGTGTGCTTCTTTGTGATTGGGAAGAATTACTGCATATAAGCAAGTGTTCCCTAGAGTTAAAATTTGGGGGCTTGTTTTTGTGCTCAATGAGGCACACGCTGCATGTTAACATTTTGCCAGGCTGGAAAATACTTCTTGCTGAGAAAGACTTCAGTTACAGGCTTTTTAAAGGCCCCACAGGCAGGCTGGGGATAGAGTTCGTTTGTGTGCATCTCTCTTCTGTGACTCATGCATTGTGCAGACATCTGTTGATGACCAAGTCTGTGCAGCGGACTGTCACAGAGAGGCCCTGTCCTCCAGAGCCCTCTGTGAACAGATGCCACAGTCACTGGGGGGAGGTAGGTACCAGGCAGTCTGGGGTAGGGAGAAGAGCTGAATGATCACTGGGAAACTTGCAAGTGTTCCCAAAGGACCAAGTTTCCTGCTGTATCTGGAATAACGCACTTGGGTGTGACAGACAAGAGATGGGGCAGGGGTGTGGCTGAAGCTGGTTGAAGGGTGGGTGGGGGGCTCTTCCAGCCAGAGGAACCAACTGCATGTGCAAAGGCTGGGAGGTGTGAGAAAGCCTGGTGATAGGAACCTTTACAGAAACAACTGGAAGGGCCTGGGGATTCATTATTCACTAGGCCGTTACTTCCAGAAACACAGAGAAGCACCCAAAGGATACTTTCTTGGCTAGAAATGCCGTTAACAGAGATAAAAATAACCGAGCATGCTGGGGATGCGGGAGGAGAGGGCCTGGGGTGCCTGTAGACCCTGCTGCAGGGGGAGGTCTCCAACTACGGGGAGGGTGAGGGAGCCGTCGCCCATGGGCAGAGCTGGGTCTCAGTGGTGTGGGGTGTGGACCAGTGGAGGCGGCCGTGCAGGCCCAAACTGCCATATGCACGCTCTCCACTGGGGCACTTTCTGGACGGATTTGAGAAGAAAACTATTGTAACTTTAGGAATTCTCTTGCTGCTCCCATCTCCTCTTACTTTTTTTTTTTTTTTCCTACTAATGGATTTTAGATTTACTGAAAAATCAAGATAGTCCAGAGAATTCCCAAATATATTCCTGTTTCTGCACAGTTTTCCTGATGATCAACATCCTGCACTTGTAACAATTAATAAACCAGTATGGATTGAGGTCCATGGTTTCTACACCAAGATTCACTCTGTGGTGTTAACAGTCGCATAATGGCACATACACACTGTCCCCAGTGTCATAGATAAGAGTGTTGTTGCTGTAAATATCCCTGTGCCTGACCAGGTTTCCTCCTGCCATCCTACAGGTCCCAGATTTCTGGCAATTACTGTCTTTTCTATTGTCTCTATAGTTTTGCTGTGTGTGTGTGTGTGTTTTGTACGGGGAATTGAACCCAGGGCCTTTGCACTGAGCTACATCCCCAGCCCTTTATTTTTGCTGCTAGGTCTCCTAAGTCACTAAGTTGCCCAGGTGTGGCTTGTGTCCAGGTTTCTGGGTGGACATACATTTTCAACACATGTGGGCAAATACCTTGCAGCACAAACTGGATTGTATGATAAGTATTTAGCTATGTAAGAAGGTGCCAGACTGTCTTCCTAGGTGGCTCTTTAAATGATTTTTTAAAATTCTCTGCAAGACTTTAGTTTGGGAACAGAATTTAGAGATAATTTGTGGAAGAAGACAGGAGCTCTGTAAAGTGTTGCATGCTGATTTTGAAATATTGAGAGAGGTGTGTTGTTCTGGATGAGGAACAATAGCAAAGACCTGACAGTGTTGTTATTATATGAGGACATTTATTTTTAGCCAGAAATCCAGAGGCAGGTGGCCTCATATTCATTAAGTAACTGGAGGATGTCATCAAGGACCCAAACTCTTTCCTTCTATTCCTCCACCTTTACTATGCTGGCCTTTTTTCTTTTGCTTGTACCTCATAGTGTCAAGATGGCTGCTATAGCACCAGGCATCATGTCTTCACACACTTAACAGGAAGACAGAGAGAGAGAAAATACCATCAGCTCTCTTTTCATTTTGTCCTTTCTAATCAGAAAAATGGAAGCCCTCACAGACCCCCAGTAAACCTCTGATGCCTTACTGGCCTGAAATGGGTCCTGTCATCTCTTCAGTTGTATGGGCCAGGACACAGAGAGAGGGAGAGAGAGAGAGGAAGAGACTGAGGTACCATGATTACCTCGAGGGGCACAACTTCCTCCTGCTAGGCTCCGCCTTTTAAAGGTGTCACTGCCTCCCAGTAACACCAAGCTGGACACCAAGCCTTTAACACATGGACCTCTGAGACATTTCAGATCCAGACTATAGGAACAGGTGTTCCTCACAGGCCACCATCCCCACTCCTGCATCCAAGGGAAAATGGCAGGGGCTGCTGTAACTTCCTCAGCCTCTGCAGGGGAGGGAAGTACCCTTGTCTCAGCCATCCCTGGGTTCATGGTGGGGACCTTTAGAACAAAAGACAGATTAACAACAACTGAGCACACAGACTTACTGACCGTGAGTCAATGTCGCTCCTGAGCCTTCCCAAGGAAGGGAGAGCTGCAGATTCGGGGACACCTGCACCTTTCTGGCTGTGACTGGATAATAGGGTGCACCCTAATGGTAATCAGCTGGGGATGCTCTGCAGGGCCCGCATGTTCTGGTCCTCCTTGTCATACCCAGGACCTTTTTCTGGGTAGAGGGGGGTTACCTCTCCTGTGGGGGTCTCATGAGCTGCGTAGGGAAGGTCAGAAATCCTTCCCAGCGGGCCGGTGAGACGGCTCAGCGGCTTAAGCGCCTGCCTTGCAAGCGCGAAGGCCCGAGTTCGACTCCCGGAACCCACATACGAAAAAGGGGCCGGTGATATCGCTCAGCGGCACGGGTGCCTGTTGGCGCGTGAGGTCCTGAGGTCGACCCCCCGGTACCCACAAAAAAAAAAAAAAAAAAAAAAAAAAAAAAAAAAAAAGAAATCCTTCCCAGGTTTATGAGACATTCTGGGGAAAGGGGGAAGGGGAATGTGGGAGTGGCCTACCTGCCTTTACTGTTTAGTCCCATGCCAAGGTGCCAAGTTTTGGGGTAGCATGTCCTATCACTTCAATGTCTTTGTTTCATCTGTGATACATGGGCTCTGTTTATGTTACTGGAAACTGAACCCAGGGCCTTCACAATAAGCTACATCTCTATTCCTTTTATTAATTTTTAATTCAGATACAGGGTCTTTAATTTTATGTTGTTCAGGTTGTGCTTGAATTTGTGATCCTCCTGCCTCAGCCTCCCAGAGTGCTGGGATTACTGCCATGTACTATCATACCTGGCTCAAACTGTGTTTTATGGAGCTCCAAGTTTCTGGCATGAGCTTAGAGGACCCTGCAGGTCACATGAATCAGGGTAGAGAGAGCCTGGCTCTGGCTTCCCCACTTCTTCCTGGAGACCTCTCACCTTCACCTCTGGCTTCCTGGCCCAGAAAGCCTCTGGAGGGTTACTTGAGAACGGCTCTGTGTGCAGAGCCACCTACAGGCAAAGCAGCCATTTATTTATTTATTTATTTATTTATTTATTTTGTGGGTACCGGGGGTTGAACTCAGAACCTTGCGCGCCAGCAGGCGCCCGTGCCCCTGAGCAATATCTCCGGCCCTTTTTTTGTATGTGGGTACCAGGAGTCAAACTCAGGACCTTGCGCTTGCCAGGCAGGCTGAGCTATCTCACCGGCCCAAAGCGGCCATTTAGAGGGATGTCACTTTCACTCTAAGAGCCAACCCTTTGGACCAGGGTGCAGTGGGGCTGTTAGTCAAGTCCTTTGTAAAATCCTTAGGAGTTTTACCTTGAAAACCCTGCCTATACTGATACCGGGCTGAAGAAAATGGGTTTTGTCTTTAGTCCTAAAGAAGAAAAAATTCCTTTGCCCTTTTAAAAAGTGGTTTAAATCTCAGTTCTTCCTTGACGGAGAGAGGGTCTGGAAGCAGAGTTAAGAGGGTGGCCAGGACTTTGTGTGCTGCTGCCACGAGTCACAGGTTCGATCTTTCCAGGTCTCGTCACATGTAATTTACTCTGTGTCTGTGAGTCTAAGGGAAGGGTGATCTGTGGCCTCCACCGACCTTTCCTACGCCCATTACGAGTTTATGTGAAGTTTGTGGGCTTTTCAGATGGGTATTTCATATTTGATGTGGTTTTTAATTTCTGCCAACAAGTGCCATGGGCTGAAAAATATGTATTTTAGTTAAAATGTTTTGTAATTGGCATTTATACGCTGCAATGATGTTATGAAATTTTACAAATTGGTAAATAGATGAAAAGAACAAATGAGGTTTGGCTTTTTTAAGGATGAATCTGCTGCTGTTGGGTGAGGCGGACTTTTTTTTGTTTTTGTTTTTGACACAAGGTCTCACTAAGTTGCTCAGGCTGGGGTTAAACTTTCAACCCTCCTACCCGGAGTGCTGGCATTACAGATGTGCACCACCACACCTGGCTTCTTTTTCTTGTCTTTTTTTCTTTTTACTCACCCCAGTGGCTTCATGGTTCACACAGCACACTGTGGTATGGGGACAAGGTTCTGATGCAGATTCCACCCCAGATCCTGAGGCACGTGGCTTTCCAGGGAAATTGGTGCCCTATTTAAGTCAAGGAACCTTGCCATGTGCCAGCCTGAGGGCTCCAGTGGGACATGCTGTCTGATGTCTTGTGTTTGTATCTCAGTGCCGATGCAAAACTCCCTGGAGTAAGTAGGATTCCCATTCTGCTATGGAGAAAGTGATGGACCCAAGTTCTGCCACATTAAATAGCTGCTGCTGAGTCATCCCCAGAAGCTCATCCATTTGTCCCTAAATCGATAGCTCTGCTTCTGTGAGATTAATTGGCATTCCTCACACCAGTGAGGGGGGATGGGAACTAGAAATTTTTGGAACACATTTTCGTGTTAAATAATTTGCAGAATTGAAATTGTTTAATCCTCATGGCAACCCTAGAGAAAAAGGAGTTCATGCCGTATGTAGGGTGGTGGGTAGAATATTACCCAAGTCTATGTCACAGCCAATGTGGGGATGTAGAGTGTGGGCTGTTCCAGCCATGTGTGGCCTCTTACCCGTGTTGGGGTGATTGTGCCCCAGGTGGCCTCAAGGTATGGTGCTCCTGGCCTCTTTGTGGATTTATAAAATTCCCACCCTAATAAGGTCATGCAGCTTGTTCCTGTGATAGCTGGCATGGTGCCATGCATTGTCCAAAGTGGTCCTGTTTATCACCAGAGAAGAGTACGAAAGATCCTCCCTTTCTCCTTTGCCACGTACTTGCAGTGTGTGGACTCCACTAATGGACAAGTACAGTTGACCCTTGGTATCTGGGGGGTTGGTCCCCAGAGTCTCCTCAGGAAACAAAAGCTTCCAAAGCTCAAGTGCCTTTTGGCAAATGGCATAGTATTTGCACAGGACTTGCGTATACCCTGCTGGGTGCTTTACATCACCTCTAGATGACTATGATATCTGATACCGTGTACATGTTATGTGAATGCTTGTTGCACTGCATTGTTTAGGGAACGATAACAAGGAAAATTTCTGTACATAAGTACAGACAGACAGTTTTTCTGCCTAGTAGTTTGGGCCTGCAGCTGATTGAATCCATGGATGCAGAGCCTGCTGATAGCTGGGCTGCCTGCACCCGGCCTCCCCTTCCACACCTGGCCTCCTCCCTCTGCCTGTGGGGTCTGTCTGGAGCTGAGGTGGAGGGGTTGGCAGTGCATGGGGCAGGGGGGCCCTGTGCAGGCTTGAACACCAGCTCAGGTCCCGGCAGAAAGCAAATTCAGTGGTTTCTCCAGCAAGCACTCACTGGAGATTGCTAAACAAGAAAATAATTCTTCATACCACAATGAAGTCATACTTAATTTTCCCCTTTTTTCTTGCTCAGTGGAAGTATTCGATGCTGTGAATCTTCCTCTTAGTACTCTTTTGCCTAAGTCTTGTGGGATTTCACGTACAACGTTCTCTAAACCATTAATTTCTGGCTAACATTTATGGAATACCTGTGACATCCCAGGTTAAAGGGAAAATGTCCACACCTAACGCTTAGGACTAGGCTGACAGACAGTAGGATGACTGCCGGTCCCGTCATACTGGATTATTGCCGCACCCAAGATTAGTGAAAGCTCTAGCAGTTTGGATGTTGCTTTGCTTTCCTTTGATTTAGAATATTTTAGAAGTCTGTAGAGAAAGATGGATATCGATAGAAAATTCATAGTGGTGCAAAAGATTCTTGTGATTCTCGTGCAGATGTCTCCTGCCCATTAGAAAACATAACCCCAAGGTACGATTTTGAGGACACCAAGAAGACATGAACCCATATTATATCTGCTTCAGCCATGTTACCTTGTCATCCCTTCTTTCAGAGACTCTATATAAATATGTCACCACTCCTATAATCCTTTAACCCAATTTTCCATCTTGTTGGTTACCTCAGTGAGTAATATGTCTTTAATGTGTATTTATTTTATATTTGAATGATGATCATGTTTTTAACTGTTGAAAATTACCCCAGGCCCGAAGTTAGAAGCTGTCACATGCCTTCCGCAATTTCATCTTCCAGTACATCCTCTTAGGTGAGCTCATCACTGTCTGCACAGTCTACAGGCAGAAAGGAGGCTCGGAAGTATTAAAGTGACTTCAGGATGGCCAGGCAGTATTGTGGAGGAGCTGAGGAAGCCTGAGGTATCTGCATCGAGGTCCTTTGTTGATGTCACTTTGTGATGTGACCATGAAAACTCGCATGATCCTCACTGAGGAGAGCAATGGCAAAGTGCAGCTGAGGTGAGCGCAATAAGGTGCACAAAAGAAAGTAGATTAATAAAAGGGAGAATTTCATGAAGGAGAAAAGACTGAGATGGCCCACAAAAGCATTATGATACTACTGCATTTTTTTCTCCCCGGAGATAAAAAATAGCGTGCGAGAGTCTGTGGTTGTTTTTATTCACTGCAACATTGCACAGATTTTACTTGGAAAGTCCCTGTCACCTGCCTGAGACCTAAACATTTGCTTATTGGGTATATATAGAAATAGTTTAAAATAAGAAGTAATAGCGGTGCTTGCTTTACATTAACAAAACAAAACAAACACGATGTGGGGAAAGAAGAGCTGTAATTGCTTCTAGACTCCCACCAAACATTGGGTTTTTGTCTTCCAATATGTAAACATAATGAAAATATGTACAGTGTCTAAGTTTAGCTTTGTAATGTTTTTGTGTTGTTTTGTTCTCCCCAAGGATCTCATAAAGTTCTAAAAACAAAATCGTTATAATTTACTTATAAGCATAATATATGAGATGTGTGCTATAAAGTTAAACCAACAGTGGACTGCTCTGACTCTAACGTTCTTGGAAATGATAAGGAAAATATAAGTGACACATGGTAGGGAGATGGGGAAGATGAACAAGTCTGGAAACACACTCTGCCTCTCTTTCTTTCCAATACTATAAAACCGCCCCCCAGCTATGCCCACAATAGTTACTACAGTAACACTGGGAACTCAGATGTAACTAGGGCCAAAACCCAGCGTGCCACGGTATCCACCCATAGCTACAAACTTTGTGCTTGGAACATTCTAGGAATCAGGGTGAGTATAAATTCACTAAGGTCCCATGTTTAAGGGATTGGGAAATGGGTTTTATGTCTGGAAGTACTAAGTTATCACAACTCATCTCCTCCTGGTTGAGAGCACCCCCGCCACCTTGCATGAACCCTCTGGACCTGGATTGCTTCCCGCCTCTCCACTTCTTGGACCCCAGCAGGAGCCCATAGACCCTGGGTCTCCATGGGCTCTGGCCTCTTTCCTCTGCATTATTGCTGCCCTCCATGAGCCCTTATCAGCCTCTGCTCTGGAAGATGCTGCAGTGGTCTCCTTGCTTATATCCCGTGGACCTCGGTTTCCTTCTGTTCCCCTTTATTCCCTTTCCTCATTGTTGTAAACATGACTGCGTGATCTGCTTGCTCGGCTCCCAGCCCTCCATGGCTCCCATGGGAATGGGGTGAGGTACAGGCTCTTGCCAGGTACTGAGGACTTTGGGGTCCAGCCTGTCTACTCCGTCTCCATTCTCCTCTCCTGCAGCCCACCTCTGCTCCCAGTCTCACCTAGGGTCTTACCTATGTCTACTGTGAGGTCCTGGGCAGCCTGCTTGGGTTGAGTGTTTTCTTGTGCTGGACTTCTTGCGTCTCAGCATGGCTCAGGTCAAACACCTCCTTCTTGCTGCTGTCTCATAAGTGTTTAGATACAATATTTCTGCAAAGGACACATACTCCTTTGGGCCAGGTCATTGTGCAATATATATTTTCCAGTATGTATTGGGCTAGCAGCAGTCCAATATAAACTGGGGTTCCTGTGCCTAAAAAGAACAGGTGCCCCATCAATGCCATAGCATGAATAAATGCTTGAGCAAAAGGAGACCTTTCTCACATGGAAAAATGAGCACAGCTTACCTCTCTTCTGTCCAAAACCATCTTGTCTTTTTGCCTTCCCACCATTCCATCTTATTTCTGTAAATATCTCTCTGCAAACCACCTGCTATGGCCATCCTTGTGGTCTCCCCCAAAGAGGCGGCAGCGCATGGAACACCAGAGAGGATAGAGAAGAGGTGCAGGCCAAGCCATGCCCAGCGCCCTCGCCATTGACCCTGACCTTGCACCAGGCAGGATGATCTCTGTGGATTTGTGGAGAGCTAAGTATAAAACACAAGCCGGGCAGTCAGAGAACAGTATCATCAGTGAGACAAATCAAAACCTGCACCACTTGGTGATGCACGAGGAAAAGTTCGCAGTCTCACTGTTCTGTGATTCCCGCCCAACACGCACAATCTGAATCCAGTCAGAGGAAGCAGCTTACAAACCCCAAATGAGTGACATTATGCACGGTGACCAGCTTATCATCTTCACAGGTGTCGGGTCAGAAAAATCAAGGGAAGCCTGAGGGAAGCATTTGCCAATGCAGGAGACTAAAGAGCCAGAACAGTTAAAAGCGTTACGAAAACCTGAGCTGGATCCTTTTGCTCTCAAGTATATTTTGGGATATTTGGTGCAATTTAAAGGTGGTCTGAGGAGCACATGGAACATGCATTAATTGTTCATTTCCCAGTTTTGGTGACAATTGCATTGGGGTTGTGGAGGAAATGCACATTAATAAAGTATTAGTTGTGGAGGGGAGAAGTGGAGCATCAGGTTTGAAGGCTCCTCTCGTGTACCCCAGTAAGAAGGTGCTTCATAATATAGTTGCTACATTTTTATTTTGGTAAATTTGAGATTGCTTTAAAATAAAACATTTTTAAAAGAAAAACAATGTCACGAACAATTTTGGCCCTTTTCCCGTGGACAAGTCTGTCAAGTGAGACGTTTTCCATTTTTATGCACCAGGAATGTGCAGAGATGGGGCGTTGGTAGGAACTGAGGGTGAAGGGGTGGTGAGGCAGGGGTTCACAGCCAACAGAAAGCCTGCAGTTTGTCCCAGCAGCCCTCACCAGGTGGCCTTGCGTGCAAACAGGCTCCGAAGACAGAGCCTCTTGTCCACGAGAGCATGGCCACTTCCCAGAGGCTGGTGCCATTAGCAGGTGTCTTGGAACTGGGGAGCCGGAGGCCAGATGGGTGATTTACTGTGGGAATTGTAATCAACATCTCTGGCACTGCCTGACTAACAGATTCCTCCCCTGTAGGCAGTCTTTGGGGAAGCTGTGCTGTAGTCTGGAGAGCGCTTGGAATGAGGGAGAAGAGCTGGCCACTGTGAGGAGGAAGTCAGAGGCGTCCGGCCATAGCTGCTGGATTCCTCATCCTCTTATGCTTGGCATGGGGATGTGGAGGGCTGCATCGGGTGGTAGTGGGACTCACGCTTCCTGTGACAGAGCTGGAGTTCATGCTTGGCCACTCATCTGCTCTGACCACACGTTCTTTCTTTACATATGGCAGCAGTCTCAGCCAGGAGTTCTGCTGGCTGTGGGAACTGCGGACTCTAGAATTTCTTTGCAGCTCTGTGATTCTGCATTCGGTGGCTGTTTCTGGGTTGTTTTTATATGCTGGCACTCAAAGGCTAATTCTACTTTATTGAGGCTCCTTAGGGACCCTCCCTGCTACCTTCCGCCACCTTGGGGGCCTCTCCCATGGGAGAACTTGGGTTACAGAGAAGTTTGGCTCTGGAGTAGCAACTTCCTTCTTTCTGTTTACTTTTTAGAAGTCTGGAGCCATGTAAAAGGAAGGCAGGAAAGAATGACTTTTTTTTTTTTTTTTACCTTTTTAAAAAAGCTTACCATCTTGGAATATTTTATTTTCCCTAGAGTTCTTCAACATCCCTAGGCTGCAGACTTTCTTTTAGAGATTCAGCCCAGGCAGGTACATTTCTCATTTGAGAACACTCTGCCTGCCTGGTATGAGCCAGAGTTCTTCAGTGCCTCAGTGTACAGTCCACGTGGGCTCTTCTGTGTGACGATGTTATAGTTCTCCTCCGACCACTGGGTGCATTCTCGAGGTGAGACTCCCTCCTGCACCTCGTCCCACCCGCTTCAGGATTCTTGCTTTCTTGCACTGGGTGACTCATTGCCTCCCTTGTGCCCCGGGGTACTTAACCCTGTAACCTGTGGTCCCAAATTGCTCCATATATTAAACTGCTTGTTGCCTGGTAGGTGATCCATGAGGTCTTGAGGGCTTCAGCTTGTTTCTGAAGAGGCACCTGGTATCAAACCTGGCCTGAAATCGGCCTGCAGCTGAGGGCTTTGTATCGCTCAGTCCTTAGGGACAAGCCAAAAGGGCCCTGGTCCTTCTGTGAGTGACAAAGGCCACAGGTACTACCTGGCATAAACCCTGTTTTTATCTTCTAAGGAATTTTAGAGAGGAAGTATATATATGGACTGGATCATACTGGTCCACCTAAGGGTCTTTCATTTAGTGTGACTATATTTTGTTTTGTCCTTTAGCAGACCATTGTGAGTCCTTTCATACAAAGAGCCACTCCTGTCCCAGGAAGTTTACATTCCTATATCACATATTCAGTTGGAGCAATGTCTCTGTGGGCATCATGTCCATTTGGGGTCTTGGCCTAGGCACCCAGTCTCCAAGGCTTATGTCAGTACTAGATCCTCTTTTTTCTTGAGGAGTTCAGGGTCCTCAACAGAAACAGTAGTTTGCAGGGTGGGTGGTGAGCATGCTAAGGCTCAAAGAATTGATGCTTGGTTTCCATTTACAAAGAAAATAGCAGTAATTCCATTTGGACTCCAGCACGAGTATTTGACATCTCCTTGATCTTTTATTGAGTCAGGGACTATGATTTGCCCAAACTCTGTGGACCAGTGAAAAGGATTTGAAATACAAGATGTGACTGAAAAAGGCAGTGAATGTTTCGATTTTAAAAATTAACACTAACAGACACATTGCCGTGAATCCCCCTCAAAATACTCCCCTCACTTTGAACACACCTGTCCCATTGTTCTTAGCATTTTCTGAAGCAGTTCTGGAAGTCCTCTTTTGTGAGTATCTTTCGTTGTGTAGTCTTGGCTGCCTCAAAGTTCTAAATCAGGGAAGAGCCAGAAGTTGCATGGTGCCAACTCTGGTGAATAAAGTGGACGAGGACACACTGTGATGTTTTTATGAGCCTGTCTTTCTATTGGTTGGCACTCAGCAGTAGCATTCATCATATTTTTGATCATACTTCATAAAGACACCTGTAGAGAACCACCTGAAAAACAGGCCATTCAAATTGGGTGGGGCCTGAGGTCTACTTAGGGACTAGGGGTATCACTTTCCTCAGTCCCTGGGCTTTTGCGCATCTGGCAGTCAGAAAAAAAAAAAAAAAAAAAAGGGCAGAAGTTGGTGGTCTGGCTCAGGGGTTGAGGCTTGCCTAGCGTGCGTATTATGCATGATGCCCTGGGTTTAATCCCCAGTGTTTCAAAAAGATTTTCAAAAGCATGTTGTAAGAAGAGAGGTGCTCCTTGGGGCACCCTCCTGGGCTGTGCCTTTGTCAGTCCCAATTCCTATTTGATAGACAGAGTCCTACTGTCCTCAGCTCTGCCAGGCCTCCCCCTGCTGAGGATGCCCGGGGTTAAAGTGACACTGATCACTATGCAGGCAAGTGGCAGGAAGCTGACAGGTGTGTAAAGAAAGTCTCCTGCAGTGGACGTCCTTCCTAGCTCAGTCTTGGCTCCCAGTGACAGCTGCAAGGTGTGGATTTATGGCCAGGAGACTAGCCCTGAACTCCAATTACCTTTTGAGTTGTTAAAGAGCCTGCATCTCCCTGTCTGTCGTGCATTTCTACACTGTGCTGCTGTGATAACCTGCGCACGGCCCTCCCCTGGTGCTAATATTTCTGCGCAAATAATTTGCCGAATGAGAGCGCAGGTGATGGATACTCACAGCTTCCCTTCCTGGGAGGTGGAAGAGCTGGGGCTGTGCTCTGAATGTCAACAATGACAGTGGCAGGTGGCATGGGAAGGTGCTGAGAGTTTGGAAGTTGGATGACACCACAAGATTGTTTATGATGATTCATTTTTGACTGAAGAGCAGCTCTCCCTAATGAGGGTAGCACGTGCCTGAGGGTGAATACATAATCTTGGGCAGCCTGTGCTTTGCGCTCCTATAAACCCACAAGCTGCGGTGGAAGCATTTGATTCTGCTGCAATCTGCCAGACTGTTTCCTGTGGTTGAACAGTTGCTGGACTCCCGATCGTAAGGGCTGGATATGGGGATCCAGACACTAGTTACCAAGCCCAATCTATCATTCTTGCTTTTTTTTAATACTGTGTTTGCAATACTTATTGAATACATACATTGTAGGGAGTTGGTACATAGATATGTCACGTCTTAATTCTTTTCTATTTCCCTTTTCCCTCTTCTCCCTCATCCTCCCTCTATTCCCTTCCTATCTCCAAAAGGTCCACTTCTCTGTTACCTGTCATCTGTTTTTTATTTTGCTCTTTAAATTATTTATATTTTGAGTTTCTCACATGAGAAATCATGTAATATTTAACCCATGTCTGCCTTATTTCATATAGGATCAAGGTACATCCATTTTGCTACAAATGCCTTCAATTTTGACCTTCTTTATGACAAAGTAGTACTCCATTGTGTATAAATACCACATTTCTTTATCCATTCATCTGTTGATGGCCATTTTCAAGATTGAGGTATTGTGAGTTGTGCTGCTATAAACATGGTTGTGTCAGTATCACTGTAGTATGGTGACCTCAACTATTTGGGGAAGATACCTTGTAAGGGTATAGCTGGGTGAAGCAGAATTTCTCTTTTTAGTTTTTGAGGAATCTCCATACTGATTTTCATAGTTGTTGTACTAGTTCATGACAGCATCACTAGCATTTCTTGTTTTTGGAATTTCTTGATGATTGCCATTCTTTCTTAATCTCAGTGTTGTTTTGATTTGCATTTCTCTAACGGCCAAAGATGCTGAACATTTTTTATGTACTTATTGGACATTTGTACATCTTTTTCTGAGAAGTGTCTATTTATTTCATTTTTTGAATGGGGCTTTTATTTTGGCGGCCGTCTAATTTTCTTGAGTTCTTTATATATTCTAGATATTAGTCCTCTGTCCAAGGAATAACTGGGAAAAAATTTTTTTCCCATTCTGTGTGTTGTCTCTTTACTCTGTTGGTTGTTTCTTTTGTTGTGTAGATGCTTTTTCGTTTGATTTAATCCCATTTGTTGATTCTCGATGTTATTTCTTGTGCAATTGGGGTTCTAGTCAGAAAGTCCCTGTCTTCGCCTATCTCTTCAAGAGTTTTTACCTTCATGCCTTCAATACTGTATGAGCTGGTTTGGGTTCCATCTTGACCCTTGGCCTTACAGGCTTGTATATACTGAAGATGTGTTAGCAATGCATTTATGGTGTACAGATTTCAAGTAACAACCTTACTGGTTCTGTTAAAGAGAAAAATATTCATGTTCACAGTAGTACAATGGAGAAAAATATCCTCAGTGTTTTAAAATGGATCTTTTAAAACATCCCCAAGACTGCTTAGTGTTTTTAAAAAATCCTTTTGAAAGTCTTTTTGTCCATACATGAAGGAAAGGTTTTATGTGACTGTTTTGCTTAATGTGGGCTGGTTTTATTTTGGCCTCTATGAAACCCAGTGTGAAGACTAACATTCTGCTCTGTGGAGAAGTAAAATCAAAGGGAATTCCTGGGTTTGGATTGTGCTAAATTAAAGTGACAAGGTACAGATAATAGGGCACAGTTGTGCCCACAAATTAGCCCTCTCTAATTTGCTGCTGCAGAGAGCCGTGCTTTGGTGCTGCATTGTGATTTCTTTCCTTGAATTAAAGTTTAAAAAGGAAAGTCTGACTTGCTGAAAAGGAAAAAAAAAAAAAAAAAAAAAAAAACCTGGAAAACATAAGCTGTGCAGTATGGAAATGGCCCATGGATTCTTGTGTTCCGGGAATTGTTTGAGGAAGTTCTGCTTCAAAAACATGTAAATTATATGGTTTTATTTTTAGAAGCCATCTTCTTCTAAGATATGTGGTGCATTATTTTATGTGCTACTTACAGTAACCTTTCCCAAAGCCCTGGTGGAAATTCAGAATGTATTTTGGGCTGGGCAGGTCGCAGCAGTGTGCTCTGGGGTCTTTTTCTGTACATGATATGCCATGTCACGTGCCCAGTGGAGGCCAAGGTCATGTCCCCGACTTCTGTTTATTTCAGGCAATAGCTTGATGTACTGATGTACATCAAGCCACCACATGCCCCACCCTACATTATAACTCTCTGCACTCCTTTCCCACAAGTTCTTAACTTCCCAGAGGGGCAAAAAGTCCTTCTTTGTGATGTGGTGGTATGTGGATTCTAATATAAAAAACAAATCAGCTACACAAATTGTGTATTAAAAGTCAGGATTTAGGGTGGAGTTCTAGTTAGCTCAGTGATAAAGTGACTGCTTAGCCTGTACCAAGCCCTAGGTTCAATCCCCAGCAGCAAAAACCAACCAATCAACCAACTAATCACGTAAAACGTTAAGAAGTCAGGATGAGCCAAGTGTGGTGGCACAGGCCAGTAATCCCAGCACTCTGGGGGACTGAGGCAGGAGGATCGCAAGTTGCAGCCCAGTCTAGGCAATTTAGTGACTTATTGAAACCCTGTCTTAAAAGAAAGAAAGAAAGAAAGAAAGAAAGAAAGAAAGAAAGAAAAAGAAAGAAAGAAAAAGGGATGCAGAAGTAGCTCAGAGTGAAAATCCTGGGTTTAATGCCTAGTACTGAAAAAAAAAAAAAAAAAAAAAAAAAAGAAGTTCTTTGATTCTAAGGAAGGACAGACCACCCTGGGTGTGTTTGGGATGGGCTGTGGGGCAGAAAGTGCTCACCTGAATTTATGAGGGAACAGGAGGCCAAAGAACACTCATTCTCTCTTCTGTGGTGCCTTCACACATCAGGATCAAAACATCTGGCCAGCAAAGCCAGGAGAGGCTTTGAAGGAAGACACTGAGTCCAGGAGGGAGCTGACCCTGAGCTACACCTCCCCTTTTCTTGGCCTTTTCCCTAGGCAAGAGAAGTCTGCCTCTGGCACTTTCTGTGCAGTTTCCCAAGCTACCTTCTGGTTCTCCTACCTTACTCTGCCCTCATTCCGCAACCAGCCTCGTGTGACCCTCACCCCATTCACTTGGCTTTGTCTTAGTCCCGTCTGTGCTGCTAGAAGAGAAAACCACAGACTGGGTCATTTATAAAGACATTAATTTCTTGTAGTTCTAGAGGCAGGGACTTCCGGGATCCAGGTGCCGCTTCTAGTGTGGGTCTCCTTGCTTTGTCACTCCGTGGTGGAATGTGGAAGGGCAAGACAGACGGACAGACAGACAGGGCAAGGCCAGGGGGGCAAACCTGCTTTTGCAACAAACCTGCTCCTGAGATTACTACAGGAATCCATTCAGGAAGGCAGGAAGGCAGAGGCTTTGTGATGTAATCAACTTTAAGGTCCTGTCTCCCAACACTGTTTCTGTGAGGAATCATTTTCTAACCCCTGAACTTTGGGAGCCACATAGCTAAAGCCCCCACAACCTGCACACTTTGTCAGATGCTCTTTTTCCTTCTAATATCTATGGGTGCAGAAAGAGTGCTTGTTTCTTGAGGCCCCAGGCTTGCGGATGTGGTCACTGGTCAATGTGACTCTCACCCCACAGGCTGCAGGCAGGTCCTTGGCTCCAAAGACAAGATCAGCGCTCCAACAGAGTATCTGAGGCTGCGCAGGGGCCTTCAGCTTGTACAGGGCCCCGAGCTGAAGGTGATAGGTAGCTTGGTCCCTTGCCTGGACTCCTGACTGAGTTACAATCAGCTGCATAGGTCAGCACAGGGCCTTCAAGAGATTTGGCATTACCAGTGCATTGGGAGTTTCAGAAGCCCTAAAGGCCCTTCTAACCCCAGGTCAGTGCTCTCTTAGCCCACATCCTGTGTGTGTATGTGCACGTGTTTTGCTCTGTGGAAAGCGAGGCATCCATTCAGTTATTCATTCAATGAACAGGTGTCTATATATATATGCCAGGCCCAATTCTTGACATGGAGGAGCCAGCGGTGAACCAAACACACAGGCATGAAACTTCTTTTGTAGTAGATGATCCAGAAAATAAATGAATGGACAAATTCCTGGGATGATTTTCAATTTAAGACAATAAAGCAGGGTAGGACAGGGAGCGCCAGTCTAGATAGGCGTTAACATTGGAAGGGAGGCCTGGGTGAAGACCACCACTAGGAAGGGGCCACAGGGGAACCAGGGATGATGCAGATAAAGGTGCAGATGTGTTGGGAAGGGCAGGAGGAATGAGGGGCAGAGCAGAGCCCAGGCTGGACCACAGAGATGCTGGGCTACAGGTGGGGTTGTGAGGCTTTTCCAGAAGTGGTGAGATGGCTTTGAAGGTTTGGGGCAGAGGGTGACGTGGTCTGATGTGTTTTCAGTGGATCATCAACCACTACAGGCACGAGTAGAATGGAAGCCATCAGCCAGTTGTAGAGTTTCAGGTACTATTCCAGGAGCAGCTATGAAAGATGAGTGATGGCTGATAGATTGTGTCAACGTGAGTAAGAGAAGCTCAAATAAATTGGCTCAGCAATTCCACACCCTAGGGTGTGGAAAACCCACCCTAGGGGAGCTTGTTGCCTGGATGGTATAAAAGGGAAATGAAGAAGGATTGATCGACTTCTGTTTCTTTGGAAGAGCTCCAGTCTTCACCTTCACCTTGGACATCATCTTCTTCCAGCCCAGACTCTTTGACTTCCAGCACAGATCTTTCAGCCTTCTGCTGTAGACTCTTCAGCCTTCCTTTGCAGACCCATTGGCCTCCTGATTCAGACATGCACAGGGCACTGCAGTGAGCTCCAGACCTTCAACTGAATCCTTTGGTCTCCAGTGTGCCAATAGACTGTCTGCACTCTTCCTCATTTGACTCTGTGGGTGGCCATTGCAAGCCAATCTTGTAAATTCCTATAAATTTGTATGTCATGTGTTATATCTGTTTCTCTGGTAAATGCTGATACAGATTTTGGTACCAGAGAAGTGGGGACATTGCTGTGACATTACCTGACCATTGATTCAGGAGCCTTTGGAGCTGGTTTATGGGAAAGGGAAGAGTTCAAAAAGGTTTGCAGATGCCAGCTGAAAAAGTAGAGCTAGAATGCCATAGGCAGCACTTGATGGGAGATTCTGGTTAGAGCTCAGAATATCAGAATGCTGATAGAAATGATGCCACTGAAGACCAGGCTTAAGAGGGTTCTGCTGGGAAGAAGGACTGTATTGACTGTTGGACTCCATAATGTGTGTGTTATAGCTTGGCAGAAAGTTTGTCTGTTATTTGCTCTTGTCCAGAGACTTTGCCTGAGACTGAGATTAAGGGTCGTGGACCAATTAATCTTGCAGAAGAAATTTCAAGGCAGTCTAATGATGATGGCTACTGCTGGGGGCTTTTAGCCAGATTTATGTTGAAAATCAAGAGCAAAGAGCCCAGCAGAATGATTCAAAACGTGAGTATGGCCAGAAAGAAAGCTCTAGTAAAGTTGCGGCCTGCAAAGATGGAACAGATGAGAAATTGGTTGCTGAAAAGACTAGCAAGGAAAAGCCAAATATTTCAGAAGATAACAGAAAAAATTGCCTGAGGACATCACAAGAACCAGCAGGACTCCAGCCTTTGCAGCCTCAGAGTTGAGAAGGTGGAAGAATTTGCTTTGAGAAGACAGTCAAAGATCACCATGTTCGGGGCCGGTGAGATGGCTCAGCGGCTTAAGCGCCTGCCTTGCAAGCGCGAGGGCCCGAGTTCGACTCCCGCAACCCACATACGAAAAAAGGGGCCAGTGATATCGCTCAGCGGCACGGGCACCTGCTGGCGCGCGAGGTCCTGAGGTCGACCCCCTGGTACCCACAAAAAAAAAAAAAAAAAAAAAAAAAAGATCACCATGTTCCAGAATGGTGGCAGCCTACAGAATTTGTTCCTTGGGATTGGGTTCAGAGTGCTCAGCTATTCAGGCACTTGGAGTGTACAACCAAGAGAGAAGGAAGCCTTGCTACTGTTCCAGTGGGTAGCAGACCTTGGCATCATCCACATGATGCTGGTTTTAGGTGCATGCAGAATATAAGAGTTGTGGGGTCAGGAAGGCTTCCACCCAGATTTCAGAAGAAGGCCTGGGAGGCCAGGCAATGTGCCCCTAAAAGGGCAGTGTGTGAAGCTGTGACTGTGAAACCAAAGGTGCATTGGGACCTCAGAAGTTTGGGGAAGCCAGGAACGTGGATCATCTGAGGAAAACTGCAAGGAGGGAGCAGAGCAGGCTCAAGAGAGAAACCGTGGGAGCTACAACCACTAGCAGTGCTGTAGGGGTGGAGCCACCCAAGCCCTTTGGGGTTCACATTTTGCCACAAATTACTTAGGATGCTGGACATGGAACTATAGGACTTAATATTTGCCCTACTAGATTTTGGACTTGCTTGGGTCTCATTCCTTTGTATCCCCCTATTTGTACCTTTTGGAATGCTAATGTTTATTTTGTGCCATTGTTTGTTGGAAGTGTTTAACTTTCTTTTCATTTGTACAAGGCCTCACAGTTAAGAGTTTGCCTTATATCTCAGAAGAGACTTGGGACTTGGACTTTTCAGCAATACTGAAACTGTTAAGACTTTGGTAACTCTTAGAGATGGACTAAATGCCTTTTGCATAAGGGGATGTGCATGAGTCTTGGGCGGGGGCAGGTGTGGAATGTTATGGTTTGTGTCTAGATATCCTCCCAGAGCCTTATGTGGTCATAAGTGGGGCTTTTTCAGAGGTGGGTGAATCTAGAGTGTGTGACTGATTCATGGTGCAATGCTAGGAGTAAGGGTGCTAGGATTAAGTGTGGGTGATTACTAAATCAGTCCACTGATTGGTTTGGCACTGTTGTTACCCCAGGAGACTGGATACAATTTAAGGGACAGAAAGAGGCTTGTCTTCTCCCTTCCTTACTTGCTTTTGCTGTCTTCTGCTTGCCATGAACTGGTTCTCTTCTGCATTGCCCCTCTGCCAATCCACCCTGTCTTGGAGCCAGCTGATTATGGACTACGACCTCTACAAACTGTGAGCTAAATAAACCTTTCCCCCTTTAACTTTGGGTGTTGGATAGTTTGTCTCAGTAAGGAGAGAAAAGTAACTAAGACAAAGTGTGTGCATATTTTTCAGATAAAACATTCAATCAATTCTTCAAAACAATTCCTAGGCAGTGTTTACTCTGCAAAGAACTTAAAATCAAAGTATGGAATATATATATATACATATATATATATATATGTATATATGTATCTAGAATATATATATGGAATATATATATGTATATATATATCTAGAATATATGTATGGAATATATATATCTAGAATATATGTATGGAATATATATATCTAGAATATATATATGGAATATATATACCTAGAATATATATAATATAATATATTATGTATATATTATAATATTGTATATAATATATATTGTATATATTATATGTACATATAATATAATATATAATATATTTTCTATTGTATATAATATATAATATATTATATGTGGAATATATATATATAAAGGTATATAATATATATATTATATATCTTTTGCTCTTTGTCCAATAAGTTGATCTGTTTTCACATAGGATATTTGCTGTGCTATTTGAACATAGTCACAAGTTCAGGCAATTTTGTGTGCATTTGTATTCATACTGTTTTTGACATGCTAGTTTTATTACAGAATAGGGTGGAAGAAGTAATTTGTCAAGGTCAAATTTCTGGGGCAGCTGCTTGTGTAGATTTAGAATTTAGTGTTTTCCTGACAAGTAAGCAAATAGAACATTTCCAGCTTTTCTCTCTCATCTGTTTTGATCAGTCTTGTTCATGGATGTTGTGTCTTTTCTGACTTGCACATTTTATTTGCGTATTGTATCACCTTGTTGATCTTGAGTCGTGGTAATTATATATGCATGTTAATATCTTAATCTTGTTATGGGTTTATAGACTGTTACCAAAACAGGTATTGCTCTGTATTATGAAGGAGTTATTACTCAAAATAGCATTCAGTAGACCACCTAAGCAACACAGTTCATCCCACAAATAAAATATAGAAAAAACTATCAAAATGTATATATATTTCCCAGTTTACCTAAAACTCACATCTTCTTCAATGTTGCCTAAAGTAACTCATGATTAGACTCCTTTCCTATAGCATATTATAAGATAAAAAGGAAAAGTGCTAGAAACATGATATTTGATAACAGAAGGAATAATTAAATAGGCAGAAAAGGGCTGGAGAGATGGCTCAGCAGCGTAAGCGCCTGCCTGGCAAGCATGAGGTCTTGAGTTCGACTCCCGGTACCCACATAAAAAGGAAAAAAAGAGCCGGTGATATTGTTCAGTGGTATAAGCGCCTGCTGGCAAGCGCGAGGTCCTGAGTTCGACCCCTGGAACCCACATTAAAAAAGTAATAAATAAATAAATAAATAAATAAATAAATAGGCAGGAAAGAGGAACCCCTAATTAAAATCTCTAAAGTATGCAATAAAAATGCAGTTAGTAGAAAGTGGTCTCATTAGTGAGGTGCTTTGAAATTTTTGTCTTAAATGTTTTGTAGGTTAAATGACAAGTAAAAATTCATGAGCTCACCAGGCAGATTCAGTTTTCTTCCAGTGCTCAAAGATAACACCTCTCCATTAATGACACAAACCAAAGACAAGTGCCTTCTGATATGAGGCATAGCATTACGCCTGTGAAATTTCTGCATAAAATGCATAGCCCACATTTCTCTGAGAAGAAATGACAGGCAAACCCAAATGGAGAGACATTCTACAAAATAACCTTTTTTTTCTTATACATTTTTCCAATACTCTTCGAAAACTTTCAAGGTCATAAAAACCAAATGGGGGGGGGTGTGAAGAATTATCCCAAACTAAAAGTGTCAGAGAGGTAGAAAAACTCAATGCCATAAGCAATTTTGGATTGGCTCCCACACCAAGGAAACAAATTAATTTTCTTATAATAAAGGACATTATTGCTACAATTAGTGAAAGTTGCAGGGAACCTGCCAATTTCATAATAGTTTGGATCAATTTTAACACCTTGATTTTGATACTGGGCTATGATTGTGTAAGAGAATACACAGTAAGTAATAGACTGAGAAATAGTGAGACTACAAGGCACCACACAACTGTGGCTTTTGTGTGTGTGTGTGTGTGTGTGTGTCACTGGAGGTTGAACCCAGAGCCTTTGTACTGAGCTACATTCCCAATCCTTTTTTAAAAAAATTATTATTTTGAGTCTTGCTAAGTTGCCCAGGCTGGACTTGAATTTGTAATCCTCCTGCCTCAGCCTCCCAGAACGCTGAGATTGAAGATCTGTTTTACCATGCCTGGCTTCAATTTAATGTACGCAGTTTGATAAGGGAGGAAAAATTATTTTTTTGCCTTATCCTCTCAGGTTCTTTGTCTAGGGCCTTGCAAATTAGGCTGCAAAAGACAGATCAATAAGAGGAAAAACAAACAGAAGTTTATTAGCACATGAAGTATGTTATGGTTTAGATCTAAAACGTTCCTCCAGGGGTCTCATGTGTTCAGAAGTGGAGCTTTTGAAAGGTGACTGGATCATGGTGGCACTGTGGTCATCAGTGGATTCACCCATCCATGAGTTCATGGCTGAATGTATAGTGAGCAGGTGGGGCCTGGTTGGAGGTGGTCCCTGGGGTCATGACCCATAGGCTGTATTCTTGCTCCCCACTCTTCCCTCTTCTCTCTGCTTCCTGAGTGCTACAGGGTGAAGAGCTTTCCTCTGCCACATCTTTCCACCATGCCATTTCTGTCTTGGAGTGCTGGATTACTGCCCTTTTTTTCCTCCCCCAGTGTTGGGGATTGCATCCAGGGCTTCCCACTGAACTACATCTCAAGTCTTTTTTAATTTTTTCCTATTTTGAGACAGGGTCTTGCCGAATCACTAAGTTGCCCAGGCTGGGCTCAAACTTTCAATCCCCCTGCCTCAGCCTCCTGTCCACTTCATGAAGTTTTGCTTTTTGAATGCTCTACTTTCTACTGGCACATTGGGAAACTGGTAACCTGAGGGAGTTTTAATCATTAAACCCAGCCTAAGTAAAGTAATGGTAGGTTTGCTCTTTTAGAAAGGGTGAGCCTTGTCTAAGGAACGGTCATAGGTAGTGAAGTTGGGCATCATCTGGGGTCTGTTTTCACTTCACAGCACTGTGGAACTCGAGACAAGCTACCTTCGTTATCCACTGATTCTGTATTTGAGAGTTCCATCACTTGCTAGTATTGTTTCAGGTTTTAAAAATCTTTATTTATGTATTAAAAAGTTTTGCATCTCAATATTTAAAATCATTTGGGGAAAAAAAGTCACTTTGATTAAACTGCATTTTATAGCCTGCAGGACATGTTGGCCCAGCCTGGATTTCACTTTAGATTGCATGGTCATCCCACCTCATTTCCTCTTCCATTAACCTGCAAGCTCTTCTCCTTCCCTGGCAGATGGATAGGCAGGTTGTCCATAGTTCTGCATTCTTTGATGGGAAAGGGACAGCGCAGTCATTTAATCTCGACCCAGCCTCTTCCCATCTTGCAAAATGGAACGGCGGGAGGGTTGTGCTCACGGAGTGCATGGTGCATCTCTGTGGTACACACCTCATTACGGTCCACCCACATGCTTCTTTTGTCCCAGCATCTCTTTTGAGGGCAGTGGAGTTATGTCTTGTATTTTGTCTCTTTTAATTTCCACTTCTGGAGTTTCTCTATCGCAGCTGCATCTGATTTTTCGGACATGGTTGAGGAGGAGGTAGAGTAAGGTTCATGAGTGATCCTTCTCTGGTCCTGGGCAGCAGCCACTGCCCAGTGTCTGCTGATATTTGTCACCCTCAAATCAATGCTTCTGGTGCTTTTGTGGTCATCTGTGGATAAGCAGAGTGACAAAAAAGGTGAATCTTCCGACTGAGGTTGACTTGGTGGAGCCTCCCCATGGTAAACAAGTGTCTTTTTCTTAGTCTATTTAATGCCACATTTTTAACATTTTTGTGCTTTTGTTGGTGATTTCAGTTTTTAAAATGGCCCTGACCATGCTGCTAGAGTGTTCCTAGGTGCAAGAAGCCTGGTGTGATAAACTGCCACCTTTGCATAAGCATCAGCTAGCATGGCCTTGGCCGTGAGCTCATTCATTTATACTAAGCAAGTGTCTTCAAACAGAAAAACAGAAAATAAGGTGTGTGCTGATGGGCTGACAGCAATACTGTGTCCTTACTCCCACAGGGACTTTGGGGATGACTTTATAGAACATAACTCCTCTGAATCTCAGCTTCCTCATAAGTAATGTGACTATTTTACTTATCAAAGAGCCCAGGAGAGTCCAAGTGAGACATTATCAGTCATTGTGCAGGAGCAATAGGTGTGATTAAGGACTATGTGAGCAAACTAAGTCATATGGTCATCCTGCTATAGAAGACGGGGAGATTAAAATGCTTGCAGTAGTGTTCAGCAAATATTTGACCATCTGCTGTGGAGCTGGATGCTGTACTGGGTACCAGTGGGAAATAAAAACCTCCTGTCTCCTGTCTTCATGGACTTTTCTGTCTACTGGAAAAGGAGGACATGGAGTGAATTTGCACACAGATAAATCTATTGTTATACATTTTGACCAGTTCTATGAGGGAAAAAAAAAAAGATGAATTATTGGGAAGGATAAGTTTCTGAGAAGTTGGATGGTGAGGCAGGGAGGATCTCTCTGAAAATATGACATTTCAGCCAAGGTCAGATGGTGAGCTGCCTTCCACCAAGTTTTCCAGGTACAGAGTGAGGTGGACTAGAGCCTGGCCTGTCAAGGAAGACCTTAGTGGCTGAAAAGTAGGAATAAGGAGAATGTGGTATAAGATAAACCCCAGGTAGAGATTCTAGGAGCAGTGCCAATCCACTAAGCTACTCTAAGCAAGAGATGGGTATTTTACACTCTGTTCCGTAAGGAACTAGGGTGGGGAGGCAGCAAGTGAATGCTAGGGACTCTGCTGGGGGCTACGACAGAAGTCCTAGCAGAGAAGATAATGAGGGGAGGAGAAGACAGGTTTGGAAGAGATGCTTAGGAGGTTGGGCTGGTTGGTCTTGACAATGAATGTGAGTTTTCAGGATGAAGAAAAGAGCAGGAGTGATTCTCAGATTATTTTGAATAATGATACTGTTTTCTGAAAGAGGAAGTGTTGAAGGAGAAACTGTGAGGGGAACAGAGTTTAGAACTCAGCAAATTAGATGCAAGTGTATTTGTATAGAGGACAATCCATGAACAGTAGTTTCTTTTCTTTCCCCTTTTTAATCCTAGCAGTAAGACTTTTAAAAATATTTAGGGCCAGTGAGATGGCTCAGCGGCGTAAGAGCCTGCCTGGCAAGCGTGAGGGCCCGAGTTCAACTCCTGGAACCCACATATGAAAAAAGGGCCAGTGATATTGCTCAGAGGCATGGGCGCCTGCTGGTGCACAAGGTCCTGAGGTCGACCCCCGGTACCCACACACACACACACACACAAACATATATATATATATTTTTTTTTTTTCTCCCTCACTCTCTTTCTCTTTGAGGATGTGTATCTATTGAAGTCAAAATTTGGTCATTTTTCTCATGTCAGCCTTCTGTACACTTTTTGTATACGTTGCTCAGAAAGCCAATGCCCATCTGCCCCGTTCTGCCCCTCTCTGTTAACTTCTGGGTTTCCCTGATACAGGTTTCACATTTGCTTCAGGATGTTAAAAAAGAGAGAAATGGGGGGCCTCATGTGGTCTCCATTGCTGTGCTGGCCTGGCAGGTCCTAAGCATAGGCCTCCTCCAGGGACAGTGATTCAGGTTCATTCCAAAGGTCAGGCGCTATTCGGGGCACAGTCCTCCTGCCAGTAAGGCTGAGGTTTTGGTGCCACCAGCTGGACCACCCATTTGCAGGAATCTCCAGATTCTGTTTCTGAACTTAGGTTGGATTTCTGACTTTCATTTGCCTTTGGGACCTGCTGGAAGGAAGACTTTCCCTTTGCCCACTTAGGTCTGTAAGGTCTTGGAGGTGGGGGCTATGTATTCACTAATAAGAGACAGATTAACAGGAGAAAAGTCAAGGTTTATTTATGCATGCATACTGGGGTGCTCCATGATGAGTAGCTGAATAGCCAGAGGAAAAGATTTAACAAGAAAGCAGTTGAGGGCTTCAGGGGAGAGTATGGAAGACTGTAACGGGCTTTTGATGCAAATGTCAACTGATTTGCACTTCTTGATGCTAAGGATTAGTCTTCTGCCAAACTGGTAACTCCTTTGGTTCAATAGCAGCTGTGCTTCCTGGAGGCTCTGTTTAAAATCAGATATTCTCCACCCCCTTCTCTAGGGCTGCAGATTACTGGGATGTTTTCAATTTTGCTATCACTTTGGCGAGCTGTTAATCCCTTCAGATCTTTTCCTGCCTGAATAATTCCAACCCACCAGAGAGTCTAATTAAGTTCAAAGTGGGAAGAAAGGGCTCCTGGAAGATTTTTCTGTCCTGATGCAGAGAGACTCACCTGTCCCCAAAGACTTGAACTGCCTTACAGGGAGCGTTGGTAGAGGCATCGCTTGGGTCAGAAATGTGACATTGCCTTCCTCTCCCTGTCACTGGTGCTTGTTCATCATTCACATAGCAATGTGTGGCCAGCTCTGTGGACTCATCCCTGAACCAAGCCTATCTGCTTCTAATGACTTCAGACACATGGCCTGGCTGCTTGCAGGACCTGCCACATCCTGTGGATGCAGAACGTTTTAACTAACAGATATTTAAAGAATTCTATGAGTTCCAAGTTCAAAGAATTTTTTTTTTTTCCAGCTTTTTAAGCTTGGTAAAAGAAGTTAAGAAAAAAAAAAAGACAAAAACCAACCAAACAAAAAACTGAACACTAGATGCAGCCAGTGGTCACATGTTTAATTCTGAACTTTGTAAACAGAGTTGCTTCAATCCTGCTCTCTAGGGCTGCATGAGTCAGTGCTTTCTGATTAGAAACCTTTTAATATTTGCTTACTGGTTCATAAAAAGGTTCCCCTTTTTTCCAGTTATCAAATATGTAATGTGGGGGCGGTGAGATAGCTCAGCGGCATAAGCACCTGCCTGGCAAGCACGAGGCCCTGAGTTCGACTCCCGGAACCCACATACGGAAAAAGGGCTGGTGATATTGCTCAGCGGCACAGGTGCCTGCTGGCACACAAGGTCCCGAGTTCAACCCCTGGTACCCACACACACACACAAAAATCTATTGGGGGAGCTGTAGTCTGTTAAAATGTGATTATACCTGCTCTTATGCATGGCCTTGCTTCCAGGGGAGGAGATATTAGAGGAATCAGGGAGATGGAAAAGAAGAACAAAAAGTTACTGTGTAGAGTTACAGATTTTTAAAAAAACAATTAACTTACATTCTTTTTATCTGGCCATGTAGTGTTTTGAGTAATATAAAAGGGGTGATCAAAACATTCAAAAGAAATTTGTTACAGTAAAAGACACATTGCCATGAATCTCCATCAAAATATTTCCCCTTGCTTCATACACACTTATCCCATCATTTTGGCCACCTTCTGAAGCAGTTCTGGAAGTCCTCTTTTGTGAGTGTCTTTATGAGGTGGGATCAAAAATGAATGTTGCAGTGAATGCTGCTGCCAAGTGCTGCTGCCAAGTACAAGAAAGACAGGCTTGTGAAAACATGGTGGTGTGTCCTCATTCACCTTATTCACCACATCTGGCACCATGTGACTTCTGGCTCTTTGCACAAGTTAAAATGACCATGAAAAGTAGATGTTTTGAATAGATTTAGGATATCAATGCAGCCATGACAGTGCAATGAAAGACCATCATGAAAGAGGACTCCAGAGCTGCTTCAGAAAGTGGCAAGATAATGGGATATGTGTGTTCAAAGTGAGGAAGAGTTATTTGGAGGGAGTTAATGGCAATGTGTCTTTTTACCATAATAAGGTTTTAAAAAAGATTAAATATTCATCATATCTCTTGTTCACACCTTGCATACGGGTACTGAGTTTTTAGCAAGAACTTCCAAAAATTTATTAATAAATTCTTAGGTATCATGGAGAAGTGGGAACTGGAAGCTGATGCAGTCAGACACAAATGATTCTATAACAACAGCCAAGCCTCAGCCACATTCTCCTTCTCTGCCCTGGGGTTGCCTGGGCATCCATGGATCTGGAGTTTAGTCAGGACTTGTAGGGATCTTGGTCCATAATGGCCAGCATCCCTTCTAATTGGACTTTGTGCAGCCCATACTGGTGTTTGGTATTTTAAATGAGACCTCAGGGTATGACAACCAGTGCTCTAATCTTGGCTAGGTTAGCTTTATGGGAACTCGGTGCATAGTGCCTACACTCCATATATAATTAAAACGAGCAACAGTCATAAAATGAGTGCAGGGAATTCCAACACAGTGCCCATTTTTCCCATGATGATGACTTCAGTATGTTTTTAGAAATATTAAATAACAAATTATGTTTTATTTGCTCACTCATTGGATGCCCTTAGTTTCTGGTGCCTTAAACACGAGCTCTTGTTAGGCTGAGAGAGAACCTCCCAGGGGAGCAGGAAAGGAGAGAACCGGGAATTATGGATTAACTCTATTTACATTTTGAGCTTCCATTGGTAGCTGTGTTGACTTACAGCAAGTAAATATTGTTTGCACAACCATTAAGCATTTATGATAACATGTTGAGCCTTTTAAAAGGAAAGATCTGCTTAAATTAAAATAGCACCATGAAAAAATAAGGCTTGTACTTCTTTTAATGGGAAAAAGAAGCAAAACACTCAACAGAGGGATTTATCTCATAGGTCTAAATTTATTAAAACTATTAGTTCTGCCTGTTGGATTAGTCGAATGATTTGCTTTTGGCTTTAGGATAAGTGCCCTTCCTGGAATTGGATTTCTGCTGGTGCCATCTTGAGTGTTATACCAAATTCTGTCTCCGGCTGCACCTTGAAATGCTGCCTTGCAAGGCACATTGGGTGGTAGGATTTCAGGAGGAACCATTTACTTGCCTTGGGTGATGTTTCCCTGTTGGTGTCGCAACATATACGCTACTGCTTTTCCAATACAGAAGTTGGGCTCTTCCCTTGATGGGCCTTGTGTACAAGACTGGTTGGAGCTTCAATGGGCTGGCTTGAAAAGATGTGGTCTCATGATAATTGCTCCTGTCAGCTCCATGCCATGCCTGGTTGGAAAGAAAGATAATTATGAAAAAGAGTATTAAAGAGAAGTGTCAATTGCTAGATCCCTCAATGATTGAGAGATTTATCTAGAAGCACAATGGAAAATTCCCATTAAATGTATAAACCAGACTGAAGGGGTTGGCAGAAAGTAGACTGACAGTTTCCTGTTGAATTACTGCATTTTTAATCCTTTGAAATGTATCAGTTGGTTTTTTTTTTTTTTTTTTTTTTTTGCTTTTGTTTTAGTCCTGGGGAGAAACGAAAAGTTTATTAGTGCAATTCAAAGTTATAATAAGAGGTACTTATGACACTGCTCTAATTTTAAAAATGAAGCTGGGCATGGTGGCATATGCCTGAAATCCCAGCACTCTGTGGGGCTGATACAGGAGGATGGGTAAGTTTGAGCCTAGCCTGGGCAAGTTGGTGACTTAGGGAAATCCTTTCTCAGAAAATTAAAAAAAAAAAGGGTTGGGGATGTAGCTTAGTGCTCAGGCCCTGGGTTCAATCCCGAGTGCTGCCCCAGACTCTAATAAAAAATGTAGGTGAGGGGTGAATAAGAGAATATATTAGTGGAAAACTTTGTTTTAGACCTAATTTTTGTGACCTTAGAAAATAATAATGATCATTTATTGAACATTTGTGAGGTGCCTGGAATTTGTCTGAAGTACTTGGAATCATTTAATCATGACAGCAATTCTATGAGGTAGTGGTTTCCTTGTTGTTTTACAGATAGGGAAACTGAGGTCCTTTGAGACCTCAGTTTAAGGGATCTGCCAAGAGCCACCTTGCTAGTTCCTGATAGAGACAAGGTTCCAACCTAGGGCCTCTGACCTCAGAAGTTAAGATCCTCTTCATGTTAAGTGCCTCAGTCACTTAACTTTTCTACTTAATTTCCTTATTATTAAAATGTGGGGCTAGGATGAGATTCTTCACAATATATTAGTTTGTTTATTTGTTTGTTTTGTTTGTTTTGTTTTGTTTTGTCTTTTTGAGACAGGGTTTCACTATGTAATTCAGACTGGCCTTGAACTCACTCTGTACCCCAGGCTGGCCTTAAACTCCCAGCGATCCTCCTGCCTCAGCCTCCGATGTGCCGGGATTTCAGGCATGCACCACCATGCTGGACAATAAATCAGTTTTGGAACTAGAAACTCAGTGCTTTTTTTTTCAACTGAAACTTAGCAGAGCCACTGTTCATCGCATACTCTTTGTGAAAGGTCAGGAGAATGACTACATGGTAATTACCAGTAGTATTTGCAGCAATTTAAGTCATTTCATGATTTTGCCTTTGACAGTTATTTTTATTAGCTTTAGTAACATCGGAGAGAAGGTTTTTTTGGGCCTGCATCTCAATTCCTTTCTGATTTGTCTCTGAGCAAACCTTCCTCCATAGCCCCATCCTCCCCCTGGACCTGCTAAATAATCTGTAGTAGGCCAAGGAAATGGGCCACTCTGACTAACCCACCAGGCGGTGATGACTAAACGCAGAAAGTGAGGGGGTAGAGGGAGTTTCATACTGCTGATTAGAGGAACCAAGAAAGGCTGCAGTTACCCCGAGCCGTTCAATCTGGAGGGTGGTTATTAGTCTATATCAGGAGAAAACGTGCACCTTATTTCCTCTGGAAAGAAAGGATGCATTCATTACCAGATCATAGATTCCTGTGCATTGCTTAGAGATTCCTAAGACATAGCTAATTTAAATATGTACAGGGAAGTTTAAGAGATTTCCCTATTTATTAGTGTAGAAAACCTTGTTCTTTCTTATTTTGCTTCAGTTTGGTGTTTCACATACATAAGCAAAGTGTCCCAATAAACTAAGTACTGGATAGTAACTTATGATACAATTTTAACTTTTTATTAAATATACCCTGTAGGTAAATGAGGATTTAGAATTTTAGAGCATATATATGTTGTTTAATGAAGATTAATGAAATGAATACCCAGGTACCCGCCACTCATCCTAAGAAATAGAACATTACCAGTAATTCTGAGACCTGTATCCCATTTGCCTTCTTCACTCTAGTAAAGATCATCTTGAATATTTTATTAGTAGTTGTTATGGTTTGTGTTTAGATGTCCTCCCAAAGCCTCATGTGGTCATAGGTGTGGCTTTTTCAGAGGGGCTTTTTCATAGGTGAATGATGCTGGGATTAAGGGTATGTGATTACTAAAACAGCCCACTGATTGGTTTGGCACCACCCTAATCCCCATAGCCTAGATAGAGTATAAAAGGGGCAGAAAAAGGCTGCTAAGGCCCCTTGCTTGCCTTGCTGCCTTCTGCCTGCCATGAAGAGTTTCTCCTCTGTGATGCCCACCTGCCAAGCCACCCTGCCTTGGACCCCCTCAACTATGAACTAAATAAAATCTCTATAAACTGTGAGCAAAATAAAGCTTTCCTCCTTTAACTTTGGGTATTTTTTCTCAACAATGAGAAAAAGTAACTAAAGACAGTAGCTTTTCTGTTTTTCTTTAGGGTTGTATAAATATGAATAGTATATTTTACAACTTTATAAAAATGCAGTTATTCTGCCTGCATTTTTCAGTGGCTTGCTCAGCAACAGCATTATGTTTCTGAGATTCACCATTGATGTATGTGGCTGCTGTTTATTTTTGCTTTATATAGTGTATTTCATTTCATGAATAGTACAGTTAGTTTCTCTTAGGGGTTGGCATTTATCTGTTCCCAGTTTCTGACTGTTAGGAAAGAGGATGATGAATACTTTTGCCCATTCTCTGAGGTGGGTGAGCAGAGTGTTTCCAGGATGTATGATAAGGAGGGGAGGGCTGTGTCCTGTGTCAGAGCGGAGGAGGGGAGGCCAGTACATTTCCAAAGTAGGCAGTGCCATTTTACATTCTCTTGCTCCATGTACCTGCCAACATTTGGGATCGAGGAGCTGTATAGTATTCTCTTCTCTTGGATATAAAGTGGTGGCACTTTGGGTCTTCCCTCTCTCTCTCTGGCTTTCTCTGTCTCTGTCTTTTACATTTCTCTGATTACTGATGAGGTTAACCATCTTTTCATATGCTTGTTAACCTACACATTTTCTTTTTCATGAAATACCTGGATATATCTTTTGTGTTTGTTATTCTGGTTGTATTGATTCATTAGGATTCTCTGTTTATTATTATAAATGTTCCAAATATCTCTCTCCATATATGGAGTTAATTTTTCCTTACATGTTTTTATATTTATTATTTTTTCTTATGGCTCCTTTGGTAAACAGATATTCCTGATTAGATTATAGATGAGTCAGTCAGGCTCTGTATATTTTGCACTCTTTGTTGTTTAAAAAATACTTATCCTTTGGTAATTAGAATATTCTTGTGTCCTAAGATTTACTAGGTGTCTATGTATTTTCATTCAGACATGTACTGTTTGGAATTGTTTCATTTAAGGTGGATTATAAAGTAGGCATTGAACATCATTTCCTCCTTAGCCAACATTGTCCCTGTACCATTTATTAAACAGTTTGTTCTCCATCTCCCATTGTCATCGTTAGCATATATCGACTCCCTTGTGGGTGGAGGTCCTTATGCACACTCTATATCAGTTATATACCCTTCGTGACATCTTTACGATAGTGGGTCCTCTCATTCATGATCTTTGTATGTCTTTCCATTTACTTTGATGTTCCTTAATATTTTTCAACACATTTTACTATTTTATACAGTAAGATCTTACAGAGTTTTATTTTATATATAGCTGTTCCTCAGTACTTATAAGGGATTGGTTTCAGGACCCCAGAGGACATTAAAATCTACAGATGCTTTGGTCCCTTGTATAAAATAGCACAGGATTTGCATATAACCTATGCACATGCTCCCGAATACTTTATACTTAAAATACATATTTATTTAATTGGTATATGTTTGTGATACGTAGTAGTGACATTCATTTTGGGACACTGGTGCATTTGCCTATATTGCGATCATTTTTGATACCCTATCCTCCCTCTTGCTCTCCTCCTGTCTTTTCTTTCCTTTTCCCTCGCACCCCTCCCAGATACTTCACATCATCTCTAGATTACCTGTAATCTCTAATGCAATATAAACGCTATGTAAATAGTTGTTATACTCTATTGTTTAGGGAATCATTACAAGAAAAAAATCAGTGCACGTAACACAGACGCAAGCGTCGTAAGCCTCTCTGCAGAATACATGAAGGGGACGCAAGGTGAGCAGTGCTGAGGCTGAGGGTCTGTGGGAGGGTGGGGCCACAGCGGGGTGTATGAACCCAACACTTCCTTCCTGTGCATTCAGGAGTGTTCCTCATTGGCAAATTCAAGTTTTGTTCATTGGAACTTTCTGGAATTTTTTTAAAAAATATTTTTCATATATGGTTGGTTGAGTCTGCAATGTAGAACCCAGAGATATGGAGCGCCAACTGTATTCCTAAGTATTCTGTTTTTAAAAAATTTTTAAATATACTTCACTGGTACATTTTTAGATGTACATAAGGATAACATTCATCATAGGGAATTTGTGGCTGTACGTGGTATATCTTGCTTTTTCTTTTTTTTGCATTCCTCTCCCCTCGCTTAAGCCCTTCTTCCCCTCTTTATAGACAAAAGCTTTGTTTCCATTTTCTCCTTCTATTCTTTTTTTTTTTTTCCTTGTCCCTTCAGAACAATGTTCTTTCTACCATTTCATTGCTGGTATAGAGAAATGCAAATCACTTTAATATATTGATTTGTATTTAGAAAGTTTGATAAATTAACTTATTAATACCATTAAGGTTTCTTGTAGACAATCATATCATCTCTACAATGACAACTCCCCCACCCTTATATGTTTAGTTTTCTTGCCTTATTATTTAGGTTGGGTCCTTCACTACAATATTTAACAAAAGTAGTGATATTTGACTTCTTTGCCCGATTGACTGATTGATTGATTGATTGTGGTAGTGGGGGGCCAACCCAAGTATGCACTTTCACTGGGCTAGAGCCCAAACTGTTTTTTATTTTTATTTTGTAAGTTGCACAAGAGGGATTCAAATTTAAGATTTTTAAAGTGTCTTTAAAAATAAGTGGCTTTTCCTAAATCTGCTCAGTTTATTCCTTCATTCACTTACTGATTTACTAAATATTTATTGAGAACATACTATGTGTCTAGAGATACAATAGTGAAGAGACAACATCCCTATTCTCAGAGAGTTTCCATTCCAGAGCAGAGTCAAGACAATAAATAGGACAAATAGGTACAAGGTGGTGATAGCTTGGAGGGAAGAAGGGGGAGAGTGTGACTAGCAATGTGTACGTGCTGAGGGGTGTATGTGCCTGTTTTTTTGGCATTAGGTGACATGGAAAAGGCTTCTCTGAGGACATGACACCGGGCTGAGTCCTGCACGCAGTGAGTAGGTCTGTATCAGGAAGTGGCAGGAATGGCAAATGGAAAGCAATGAGGGGCATAGTAGGGACAGAGAAAGAGGTAGATTCAGTCTATTAGTCAGCTTTCCCATTGCTGGACACAGTACCTGACATCCACAATTTAAAGAGGAGAGGTTTGATTTGGCTGATGTTTTAAGGGGATTCAGTCCATGGTAGGCTGGCTCTAAGACAGGAGCATCATGGTGGAAGGGTGTGGGAGAGCAGAGATGCTTAGTTCATGGAGGCCAGGTAGCAGAACAGAGAACAGTGCCAGAGAGGAAAGGACCATGGATCAGACACAGAGCCCAAGTCTGCACTTCATGACCTGCCCGGACACACCCAGGAGTGTGCTCCACCAGTCCCCTGGGTGGATCCCACCACCAGTCAAGTTGACCCTCCACCCTAAACACCAGAAGACATAAAACTAGCTCATCAGAAAGATTTTGCTTTCATATTTTTATTGATGTAATGAAACTTTGTAAGGGTAAAGTATTTTAGTAGCATGTGGTGTCTTTGTGTTCTTTCACTTTCTCAATAAACTGTTTGGTCGACTCTCTGATTTCTGAGATTAAGAATGTAAACTCCACGTGAGCAGCAACCCAGGCATATTCCACTCTTGTTACAGAGCCTGCAGGCCCAGTGACTGATCTGCAAATATTTCTGAAATGAATAAAGAGCCTCTCTTTCTCCCTTAGAGGAGTTTGGCAAATGCTGTCACCGAACCTGGTCTAGTTCTCAGCTCCATGTTGGGAGATGATGTCACCAGGGAAACCACAGACAAGTGGACCTTGATGTCTTCCCAGCTTGAGTTGCCACCATGAACAGAGGCTTTTGGTGTGAGGGTAGGGATTTTAGGTCTGCCTTTGTTTCTTCAAACAGAAACTTATAAACACAGGATAATTGATTCATGTGTGTGCCCAGCTTTTCGTCTTGCTTGTGCTACTGCTCTAAACACTCGAGTTTAGGAGATTGGAATGAATGTCACTGTCAACCAGGGCTCAGCTCCTATGCCTCAGAGCCTGTTTGTAAAATGAGATCAGTGAATAGAATCTGCTGACCTACCACAGACTCTGTGTGATGAGATGCTATGAGTATGGACGAGTGTAGGGGTGGAGAGTTGTAATACCTTTCCTCCCTCTCGTGAGGGTCCGGGCTGATACTCCTACAACAAAAGACAGGTGAACAAGAGAAAGACAGAACAAATTTATTTAACCAGAATTTTGCCTGATATGGGAGTCTTCAGAAATGAAGATCAAAAGGCCTGGAGAAACAGTTTTTATGTTCAGATTTGATGAAGAAGGGGTGGCCATTTAGAAATGTGATTAGACAAAGGTCAGATGGAGAAGAGAAGCACAGCAGAGCCTCTGTTCAGATTCTTCTTGCCCTCTCTGTGAAGTATTTGTTCCTCCCCATTTTAGGGAAAGACCCTTTCTAGAATGAGGGTCTGATAAACTATAGTCAGACAAGGTAGGTCTGAGAATTTCTTAATGGCCAAGTCATAACACAGGAAGGTGGGGGAAAAGTAGCATATCTAGCTTTTATGGTTGGCTCTGGGGTGGAGGAGGAAACTAGAATGTCTGTGATTGGCCTTGGGGAAAGGAATTCTGGTATCTGTGGCCTGCCTTAGGGAGAAAGGGGAGCAAGAAAGGAAGGGCAAGAGGGTTAGAAAGATCTTGCTTCTGAGACTCTTTCCTTCATCTGCAACTATTCATTGGCCCAAGGTACTGTATTTTGATATGTTCTGAGACCCAATATATATTTTTTAATATAAGAAAAGTAGTTAATGCTAAAGTTTGATGCAAGATAGTTTTGACTAACAATGTTTATTTTTGTTGTATGCAAAATAATTTAACTGTGAAGAAAAAGTATGATAGACAGTTTCTTTTGTCTTGTGGAAGAATAACATAGTTATGAAAATTGAAGAGCAAAAGTAAAGGTACTCTTTCCGAATTTCCCATCTCATCCATATTAAGTTCTTTTGAATATGAAGTGATTTTTTTGAGAATTTGGAAACAAATTCCAGGTCATTTTTTTTGACCTTGGGAATCTCCTTGGTGGAGAGGACCTGTAAGTGGTTAATGGAAGTGAAATTTTAGCTTGGCCATTCATCTATCAGATATTTCCTTAGCAGTGTTGCTGTTGTAATCTTTCGTGGGTTATGTAATGAATATTAGCCATACATTTTTATACTTGTGAAGCTTAAGCACAGCACCGGAGGGACGATGATACTTATGGTGAAAGTCTACTGTGTCTCTCTTCACACAGGAAAAGATTGACAATGAGTTAGGATCTTTGCTTCTGTAGCTAAGAGCAGAGGCACCTAGTGAGGAAAAGAGCGCTATTCAGATTGTCCGCACTAATTAATTCATTGGTTAGTTCTTTTTTTTTTTTTTTTTTTTGTGGGTACCGGGGGTGACCTCAGGACCTTGCGCACCAGCAGGCGCCCGTGCCGCTGAGCGATATCACCGGCCCTTTTTTCGTATGTGGGTTCCGGGAGTCGAACTCGGGCCCTCGCGCTTGCCAGGCCGGCCCCTGTTGGTTAGTTCTTTTTTTTTTTTTTTTTTGTGGGTACCGGAGGGTCGACCTCAGGACCTCGCGCGTCAACAGGCACCCGTGCCGCTGAGCGATATCACCGGCCCCTTTTTTGTATGTGGGATCCGGGAGTCGAACTTGGGCCCTCGCGCTTGCAAGGCAGGCGCTTATGCCACTGAGCCATCTCACCGGCCCCTGTTGGTTAGTTCTTGATCACACTGCTTTACCTCAGAAGTCACAGTTTTTTCCCTGTGTTTTCACCCTTGGTCTGAACTTGATAATTGCGGAGATTGAAGTTTTGGTCATATGAAAGAAGACTAAGAAGAGCAGTAGGTGCTTTGGCAGCTCCAAGTAGGAAGAAAGCCTTTCTCCCACTTTCACTGGTGGGGACAGCTTCTCATGTTTCACTGCTTAGCAGGTGTGCTCTGCCCCTTGTATTCTCCTGGGACGTGTTGGTCTTGGCCAGTGCTACCCAGAACGAGCCTGTATACTGTCATTCCGTGCAGCTCAGAGGCTCCTGGCTTCACTGTGGTCTCCTTCGCAGTTCACCAGGGTCCCTGTAGTAAGCTTAGCGACTGATCAGTGCTCGCCCTAACAATTCCTTTTTATTTCCAGGTGTCCTTTTGAAAGACCCTTCACTCTCTCAAGCTTCCCAGTCTTTGATTTCCCTCAGAATTTAGGACTGCACCATACACCATAGAATTTAAAACACAGTGTAGAATTGTGGCCTACTATTATTTGCTTCATTAAAGACTAGATGTGTTTTCCAGTTAATAGGTGCAGACAGGAGAACTGCTCTTGCTTTTCTTTTCTTTGCAGGCTCGGATGTGAAGCTGTGGGGGTGAAGAGCTTTTAGTTTGATGAAAACTTAAAAACCCACCTGCATTTCTCACCTTTCAAGTTAGGAGAGTTATTCATAACCGTCAGATACAGAAATGTTTAGGACGCCAGCCACAGATAATCTTTAATGAGTTCCAAGTGCCTTGGCCCACAAGAATTTATAAAAATATCCTGAGCTCTGTTACAAAGATGTTTCTGACCTATCTGCAATAGGATTCACCTTTTGTGTTTTTTTTCCATCAATGGTGATAGAAAAGCAAATACCCCAAGCTGTCTGGCACCTGAAAAACAGGATGTGACCACAAAATCTCTCTGGTTTGCTTTCCTTCTTCGAGTAAAGCTTGCCAAATTTTAAAGATGGTGAAATGGCAAGAAGAAGAAAAGTTGGTTTGACTTGAATGTTTTTGTTTTCTTGATTACCAAAAGTAATTAGTCTGAAAAAAAGAAAAAGAAAAAAAAAAGGATTTGTCCAGAATTAGTCTGCTTTATAGAATTTAGGAGTTAATTTTCCTATGCATTAAAGGTTTTAAAAAGAAAGATGCAAACAAAAATTTTTCTTCACTGAGATTAACATTCAGGTAAAGACAAAAATGGTTAAGTGTGAATAAAACTCTGTAGGTGAACCTTCATTTCAGAGTGAGTGGCTTTCAACATTTTAGCTTATGATCTGAACTTGGAACACTTTCATGCATATATTTAATATTTGACACAATACCAAATAAACAGACAGCCATATGAGGGTTTCCTGAATATCTCTGAAGTCTCATTTTATATTAATAAGTGGGGGAGATGAAAACTGTGTTTAATCTTTGGTGATATGGGAAAGTATATTGAGAGTCCCACTCCGCCATACTGGGAGGATACTAGGCTTTGCCACTATAGGGACCAAGAGATGTGGTGAATGGGGTGATTCCTTGGCCTTTCATGGGAAGGGCTTTCTTTTATGACAGAGAGCCCATGACTTAGGGCAGCGTCACAGCTGGATTTCAGTAAAGGACTGTTCCTGAGGGATTTGCGTTAGTCAGTACAGAAGCATTGGATGGGAAGTGATCCACTGGGGTCTGAGTCCTTCTGTTTTCTAAGGATGCCTTTCCTGGCTTCTTTGGATTCCTAGTCACCCCCGTTTCAGTTCTTTTCCTGATTCCTAAGATACCTGGAGGTATCTTTCTTCTTTTTCTACTTCTACCAGTGGTTACACCCTATGATACTAGGAAATCTGAGATTTCAAGTTCATGACTTATCCTTGTGTCTTCTGACTCAAAAACAAGCATGTGACCTTCTAGAGACTTCCCAAGAGCAATTTCTTGCATTCTAATAAGAGAAAGAATGTTTTAGCAGTGTAGTTGTGGCAGGAAGAAAAACATGGAGAGCAGAGGAGAGGAGACTAAGTTGCATGGAGTAGCCTGGAGAGAGGGAGCACCGACATGGGATGAGGTGGAGAGGAGGGAGGGAGAGGGTCTGGATAGGTGGGCACTGGTGGGATTATGCAGGCCTTTGTGGGCCACATGAAAGATTTTGGATTTAAGCCTCAGAGCTGTGGGGAGCCATTGAAGAGACTGAAGCAGAGAAGCTATTTGAGACGGTGGCTATGTGGAGGAGAGGAAGTCACACAGTTGTCGTAAGAGTCCAAATTGCTTTGGCCCAGAGAGTCAGTGAGAGTGTAGTTGGGTCGTGGCTGTCTGCATGTGGAGAGAAAGGGAGCAGGAGGGTGAAGGAGGACTCCCTAGTTCTGGCATGAACTCTGGAGACCCCTGGAGTATGCAGAGGAGGCTCAGTCACACCTCAGGTTTCAAGCCAATAGAAGTTTGTTGTCATGCAGAGTCTGCTGTGGGTCCACGTGACCCTCCAGGGAGACTGTCTTCCAAACTGCATGGACCAGGCTGCCCACTCTTTCAAAGAAGTTCCCAATTTATTCACTGTGGCCAGGGAAGAGAGAACGTGGGGACCACACTCTGGCCCTTCAGTGCCTCTGCCTCCTCTATGCACGTGGCTTTGGTCACAGTGAGTCACATGGATGGCTGTGGTTTTCACCCACATGGGGGCTGGAATTCCAGTCCCCCAGGGAGCCCAGGAGGGAAAAAGCAGACAGGCTGGTGAAAAGTCCACCAGAAACCCACTTTTTACCATCAGAAACTCCGAAGGAGGAAGAGATTATGGAGGAAGGAGTTTAGTTTTTAGAATGTTTCGTTTCGGATGCTTGTGAGATTCTTAAGTAGCTGTGTCAAGTAAACAGGTGGATATTTTGAGGATGGAAGGAAGGATAGAAGGTAAGTGGGTCGTTTAGGGCTTTCATTGTGGCATTAAAGTGTATTCATGGGATTGCATGAGATTGTCCGGAGAAAGCGAGAAGACAGGGACTCAGAAATTGTTGGAGTTCAGCTTGGCTGCAGGGTCTGAGCACTGTTGAAATCTTATGTCTCCTCACACTTCACCCTTATTGCCTGTGTGCTATGGGGCAGGGTGAGGCCCACTATATTATAACGGCTTCATCTGGGCAGAAACTTGGTCTTTTTGGTTCAATGTCGTAATATCCAGTACCTGAAAGAATACATAGCAGGAGGTAGGTAATATCTGGTAATACTTGGCAGAATGTGGTAATGATAAATTATATATATATAATTAATACATATATATAGATATAATTAATATATATAAAGCTAGCCTTTTGGCTATCTTTATTTAAGGTATAATGAAATCAATCCATTTTTATTTATTGAGCATTAATTGACAAATGTATATAGTCATGTGACCATCACCCCAATCCAGAAACAGACCATTTTCACCACCCCAGAAAGTTTCCTTGTCCCTCACTGCAATCAGAGTGCACCCCTGCCCTGGCCCCTGGCAACTGCAGATATGCTTTCTATCCATATAGTTTTGTCTTTTCTAGAATTTTCTATAAATGGAATCATATAGTATATGCTCTTTTGTATGTGGCTTCTTTTACTTAGGGTAGAAATAGGCAAAATTTTTCTGCTAAGATTCAGGTAGTAAATATTTCAGACTTGGAGCCTCTGTGGTCTTTTCTGGAACAGCTCTGCTATTCGCTGTGTGAATGAAGGGTCCTGTGATACCTTTCCTTACCATTTGCCAGAAAGGGCCACAGCTTGTGCGTCTATAAAACAAAACAAGTTAACAAAAGAGAAGTGTAACTTATTTTTAAAATCAAAGTTTACATAATACAAAAGCCTTCAGAAATGAAGACTCAAAGACCTGGGGAAATCTGTTTTTATGCTTAGTTTTGCCAAAGCACGGACAGCTGTGTAGAAATGCGATTGGACAGAAAGGGTCCGGGCCAGTGGTCACAGAGGAAGGGGCCCGGGAGGGCCCGTCTGTCCGGATTCTTCTTGACCTCTCTGTGATAGTCTTTCCTCCTGGGCACAGAGCTATGGAATGAAAGTCTTCCAGGAAGAAGAGAGTGGAAGTAAATTTTATAGATTTCATGTCTTGTTTTTGGGAAGAGGAATTCTAGTTTCTATAACCATGCTTACGGGAGAATTCTGGATTCTGTGACTTGCTTTAGCAGATTAGACGGGACTGAAGACAGGAGGGTGGGAGATGGTTAGAGATACTCTGCTTCTGAGGCTTCCAGTTGCTTTTAGTTTAAAGTACTCAGCATGCCATAGCATTGTCCTAGGGGTGTCATTTTCTGAGCCCAACAATATGTAACTAAATATGTGTAAAACTCTGATTGTAGCTAGGCATGATGGTGTAAACCTGTAATCCCAGCACCCTGGGAGGCTGAGGCAGGAGGAGCCCACAAGTTCAAGGCCAAACTGGGCAATTTAGTGACTTAGCGAGACTCTTCTCAAAATAAAAAAAAAAAATAACAAAAGGGCTGGGGATGTTGCTCAGTGTGAAGACCTTAGGTTTAATCCCCAGTACCAAGAAACAACAAATAAACAAAACCAATGAAATAAACAACATTGTTTGTAAAAATAGGCAGAGCCCTGACTTAGCATAATTCACCTCTAATGTTATGTGTATCAGTACTTCCCTCTTTTTTCATTGCTGAGTAGTCTTCCATTGTGTGGATGATATTCTATAATTTGTTTTTCAGTTCATCAATTGGTGAGCTTTTGAGCCATGTCTAGCTTTTGTATTTTTATAAATACAGCTGTTAGTATCATTCACATATAAGCCTTTGTGTGGATGTGTGTTTTCACTTCTCTGAGAGGAATCCCTAGAAGGAAAATTGTTTGGTTGTATGGAAGTGTGTGTTTAATATTATTAGACACTCAGCAAACTGTTTTTTTTTTTTTTTGTGGGTACCGGGGATTGACCTCAGGACCTCGCGCGCCAGCAGGCGCACGTGCCGCTGAGCAATATCACCGGCCCTTTTTTTGTATGTGGGTTCCGGGAGTCGAACTTGGGCCCTCACGCTTGCCAGGCAGGCGCGTATGCCGTTGAGCCATCTCACCGGCCCCCATCAGCAAACTGTTTTTGAAAGGAGTTCTATTTTCTTTACGAGTAATATGTGACAATTCGAGCTGTCCTAAGTTCTTGCCATTGTAGTGGATGTATACTGAGTAAATATCTATTAATATTTAAGTGTTAAGGGACATAGAGTCAATGAAAATATGCTGTAAATTTTGCTTAGTGTCGGTGTGTTTTTATTTAAAGGATTTCTTGTTCTATCTTCTGGCTTTACCAAAAGTTTTTCAGCCAAGTTCCCATTCTTAAACCTTAAGATTTTTTGTAAGAATTTCTGGTTGAAGATACTAAGTCACCATCATTGTAGATGGCTGTGAATTCAGTGTTGTTCTTACTAATAGAGTGCACAGTGCAGTTACTCTGTATTCTTTTCAGGCTCTTAAAATCAGAGGGGCTGTATTAGTTGGCTGAGCTGAGTATTGTGTCAAAATCCTTTTGAAATTTGAGGACCCCGATTTGGTCTACCTGTCTCCTCCTTAGTGTGCCAGTTAAAAGTACCCACCGGCACATCTGGGTCTTTTTCTCAAAAAATGTTATTTGGGTTTTCTGGGCCCCCAGCCTTTCTGCTTTATGTGTGTGGCTGAATTAATCTTTGCTTGGAAGATTTTTAAATAGATGTTTGAAATGTCAACTATGGGGTATTTTTTTTTTTTTTAATCTCAGTCAAGTTTCACAAACTTTCACTTGAAGCTACATAACTTCCCTGTGAACTCTCTTGTACCCCAGTGAATTGATTTGCTATTTAGGTTCTTTGCCATAATAAGCTCATTAAACACTGGGACCTGCTACCAAAAAGAGATTATTTCAGTTTTCAGTACATGTTCTGAGCCTGTTCTCTGACAGAGCTAGATGTCAATTAAGATTATTCCTTGTTAGTGGAAATAAAATCATGTTAACTGCTTATGAAAGAATCTTTCTGTTCTTTCTCTAGGAGGTGGGAGAGTATATTTAACTCATGCAAAAGTTAAATATCCATTCTTCATTAAGTGGACAGGTAAAAAGACAGAGGTCATGAAAAGATCCCTGTTTTACCACACAGGAAATTATGCTCTGAGCTGTGGGCTATTTTTTCTGCAGTGGTTCTCAGAGGTAGTATTAAGTTGCAGTTTCTATCACAGCACCAAGAATCAAGTCTTTGTGCAGCCTGGAAATCTCAGGCCACAGCTGACTGCTGCCCACAGAGTCAAAGTCAGAAGCAGGTTCAGGAAGTTGCAGTTGGTATTATGGAAGTTCGAGGGGGACAAGTGCAGAAGTGATTGGTAAAGGAGATGTGCTGACCCTGGACCCTTCTTTCTTCAGAACCATATTGGTTGTAAAAGCCTGGATTTGCCACTTCATCATCAGGGCTAGGGATGTTTGGCTCTCTCTCTGTGCCAGGCAGTGCTAAGAGCTGTGTGTCCTAAGGTCGGAGAAGTTCAGGGTGACAGATCAGAGCACCAACTTGGGAAAGGCTGGCTTGCTCACTAGCCCAGCTGGCAGCTGGTGTCCTTGTGACTCCCTCTTCCCTTTTGGAGTGGGGGTTATGATAGCACCTATGTCACAGAGCAGTGAAGGAGAGGGTCTGTGGGAACTGTTTTCTATGGTACCTGGAACATGGTAAGTTGCACAGTGTTCGCCATTGGCATCGTTTTGGTACTTACTTATCCTAAGGAACCGGTGAGACAGGTGCTGTGGCTTTCTCCATCTTGCGGTTGAGCAAACCGAGGTGCAGAGAGCATTTTTGGCAAGGCTGGGGAGTAGTGAAACAGGAAGAGAAGTCAGTCGGAGTCTGTCTCATCTGTGGCTGCACCCTCTCCGCTCTGCTGCCTTCCCACTTACTAACAAAGAAATGGCCGCGCACTTCGGTTGTGTAGATGCATCTGCAGTGGAGCAGATAGGTCCAGGCAAAAGAGGCGTGTGAGAGGGGCGGGTCTTGTGCCAGCAGCCTGGACTTTCCCTCTGGTTCCTCCAGGTGAATCGTCCGTGCACCCTCGGGTCAGCAAATCAGCTGAGAGTCCGGCTTCTAGTTGGGGTAGTCTGGTCTCCGTTAAAGGACGTCACTGTGCGCTCTGTAAGAGGAGCCAGCAGCCTGGCCCCCTTGACTACAGCTTCTCTCTCTTTTATTATCAATTCCTTTTAATTTTTATCTTTTAAGAACATTAAAAATCTTTCACCTTGTCCTTCTGGGGTTGCATCTCAGCCCCAAGGATGGGAGCATCGGTGTCTTTCTTACCAACCTGTGCCGGTCCATTTTGGTCCCGTTCCAACCCATTCTTCCTGTAGGTGGAGGTAGAATATGGATGGATATGCTCATTTTATGCCATACTTTTACATCTTATCTGCTTTTGCATTCAAATCCAGATGTGTCTGCCTTCAGAACTTTCTCTCTCTCTCGTTCTCTCTTTTTTTTTTTTGCCCCTTACCTGTGTAGCCAGTGTAGGAGTTGCCCTTGCTTTAAAAGGCTGAGAGAAGTAAGATTCTTCAAGTTCCTGTGGAATTTGGTTTTCTTTGACCTCACTCATCAAATTCATACCTCTGATAATTGGGTCTCAGAATCCTCCCCCATTACCAGATCTGTCAGTAGAACTCAAAGTGTTTCCCTCAGATTTATAATGCCTGATATGTTTTTCTAGACAGGAAGATAATAATATAATAATAAAACGATAAGATGCATGGTGGCCTTTTCTATTTTTTGCTCACAATTAACCTTATCAACCCAGCAAGTTTGTTGGCTTTCTTTTCTTCTTTGGGGTTGTTTTTACTGTCATTGGCTTATTTTTTCATGACAGAGTCCTTATCAAAGCAGAGATTAGCAGGTGGAGGGCTAAGTTTGCTAGAACTGCATACAGATAAAGAGAATTTTAAATTATCAATATCCTTGATAGTAGAAGGTAGAGGGGAAACCGAAGTAAAATTTTGAAGGTACTAACCCAGCCAGCTGCCCATGCTGAGTTGGAAATTCTTCTTTTGTTTTCCTCTTACCAGCTTTAATCTGACCACTTCCCAGGGAGCTACAGACAGGTTGTGCAAGCTCTACTTAGGATACAATGAAGGGGGATGAGTACTTGCGAAGACCTCTGTTTTGAATGTTATCTTCAGGGGCCGGTGAGATGGCTCAGCGGCGTAGGTGCCTGCCTGGCAGGTGTGAGGGCCCGAGTTCGACTCCCGGAACCCACATACGAAAAAAGGGCCGGTGATATCGCTCAGAGGCACAGGCGCCTACTGGCGCACAAGGTCCTGAGGTCGACCCCGGTACCCACAAAAAAAAAAAAGAAAAAAGAATGTTATCTTCAGGATGGTGGTGAGCAAGTGGGCATCCTCAGGATGCCATCCACAGTGCTGACTTCTGCAGTAGAACTGCACACCCCTATCTCCCATAGGTACCAGGGGTGCCATTTAGCACCTTCAGGTTTTCCCTATAAAGTGAATACTGTAAGGAATCCTTGCAGTTGTTTGCATGTCTGTGGAAGACCCCTGGGTCTACTGTCATCTGGGTATTTTGTGGAAAATTCCTCAAATTGTGGCCATGTGTCTCTGCTGCTAACACGTCCCTAATACGGTTTTGTCTTAGGACAAATTGCACCAACCTTTTGGAGGATTTCAGATAAAAACTAGAAAGAAGAGATTTGTGTTATACAATCCAGGGGAAATGACAGATCCTCCTAAGGTGAAAGAGATAAGAGGGAAAAAGCATAGATTTGTTTGTTTGTGGTGCTGGTGGGTGCGAGGTTGTGCCCAATAACTAGAGGGATGAATTACAGCTATCCCAAGGCTCCCATCAATGCCCAAATCTTTGAATTCTCAAGTCCTTACACAACCTGTGCACATTCTCCCAAACACTTTAAATCATCTCTAGATTACTTATAATACTTAATTCAGTGTAAATGTTACTAAATATCTATACTGCCCTTTTTAAAGTTTGTATTGCTTTCATTGTTGTGTTAATTTTGAAATTTTTACTTTCTAATTTTTGTTGTTTTGAGATGGAGTCTCGCTATGTAGTGCAGGCTGGCCTTGATCTCAGGATGATCCTTCTGCTTCAGCCTCAATCATACTACATAGCCCAGGCTGGCCTTGAACTCAAGGCAATCCTCCTGCCTCAGCCTCCTAATTGCTAGGATTACAGGCATGAGCCACCATGCCTGGCTTTATTTTCTAATATTTTTGATGCATAGTTGGTTTAACCTGTGAAGGTAGAACCCAAAGATATGGTGGGGAAGCTCTATTCAGGATACTGTGAGGGCAAAATGAGCATTTAAGAAAAATTCCATTCAGAACATTACCCTGAGCATGGTGGTGAGCAGATAGGCAATCTCAGGATGCAACCCATAATCTGGCTTTTAGAGGAGAAATGCAGATCCTATATCTCCCAACTAGCTGCCAGGGTGGACTATATCTAAAACCCTGAGAGCAGGGGAGTTTCATGTTTTCTGGCTGACCTATCTCGGGGAACATTTTGAGGCTTTTTCTCTTTTTTTTCATTATGGTACTGAGGACTAAACCCAGGGACACTCTACCACTGAGTTATATCCCCAGACCTTTTTATTTTTTTAAAAATTTGAATCAAGATCTTGGTAAGTTTCCCAGGCTGGGTTTGAACTGGCGATCTTCCTGCCTCAGCCTCCCAGAGTTCTGGGATTACAGGTGTGCAGCGCTGCACCTGGCTGGGGTTTTGTTTAGAGCTATGATTAGACCAATCTCTTGAGTCAATAGGGAGCTGAGTCATCCCTATTTTCATTCCCAGTAAAACCACAGGTTCAGAGGAATGGCAAGCCCATGAGGCCCCAGGTGGACCATGGCTTTCCCTGTCTACCTGCGGGAAGGACCTGTCCCTCAGGCGGAAGAGAACAGATGGCACTGTACAAGGCTGGAAGGAAACACAGTTGGGGAAGTTTTGTACCCATTGGTCCTACTTCAACCACTCACCCTCTTGACTCAAGAAAATGCCCACTTCTCCAGAAAACCCTCCTGAGGGACCTGGGCCTGTGGGCGGGAGGGAAAATGTCATCACATATTCCATTGGGCATCTGTTCAGGCCATTCTCAGTGCACACCAGTGCTCCAGGGTCTGAGCCTGACTTTCTTCCTCCAGTGTCTCCCGACATCATCTCCTCAAAACTGCTGCACACCCTTGGGACAAAACATCTCCAAATCCAAAAAACCTTTCTGGACTTCAAGCAGAGTTATCATTTCCTGTCCTTAACACCATTCTGTCCAAGTCTGGTAAGATACAGAGAGCAGCAGGAATTCCCAGGCAGCGGGGGCTGTGTGTGATCCCGAGGTGAGGCTGCAGACGTGTTTCCCAGGCATGCTTTCACCCATCTGTGTACACCACGTCTGGGAAATGATGCCAGGGCAGGCACTGCTCTAATTGCCATCAGATATTTCATTTTCATAGCAGTCCCACGAGAAAGTTACTATCCAGGCGGAAAGGTGTAATGCCTCTCCTTACCCATCATATGGGTCACAGGTGAAGTACCTCTAAAATAAAAGACGCGTGGGCAAGACAAAAGCATAAGAGACATATTTAACCACAATTTCATGGGACAGAGAAGGCCTCAAAAAAGAAGGCACAAAGACTTGGGGAAAACTGTTTTTTTGCTTAGGTTAGATGAATTGGGATTGCACAGAAAGGGTGTGAGCTAGCGATAGTAGACTGGGTGGTGGGTGCAAGGCCCACCCGGATTCTCTTTGGCCTCTCGGCACTCATTCCTTCCTCCTAGGCAGAGGCCTGGACTCATTCTGGACAGAAGGTCTTCAAGGAAGAAGGGAGAGAGGGACCTTTCTAGAATGTCCTTTTGAGTTTTCACGGCTGGTTTTGGAGAAGAGGGGTCCTAGATTCTATGACCTACCTTGGGGAACAGGATTTCAGGTTTCTACGGCCTGCCTCAGAGAAGAAAGAAAGAAGGAGGAAGAAGCAAGGGAGAAAGTCACCGAGAGGCTTTGCTTGTGAGGCTGTTCCGCTACGGCCAGCCGTGCAGAGTTGTCAGCAACAAAGCACCGCACTCGGGTACAGCCTCTCAACCCAGCAGTCTCCTGTTGTTCCGGCTTCACAGAGGACGGAGGCTCAGACATATTATGTAATTGTCCAGAGTCTCAGAGCTTTGGATGTGGCGGAAACAGATTAACACTCAGGCCAACCTCCCTCAGCAGATAAGCCTGGGCCATCTGGGGAATGAGATGCAGGTGACCTGAGGGGGTCAAGAAGGCGGAGGCCATGGCATCCTGGGCCAGTGTGCCCTTGGCATGGCCTCGTTTGTCCCCAAGTCCTGCAGAGGGCCTCCCTGGTGATCTTCTGCAGTCGAGTTTCCTAGAGTGGCTGTCAGAGTTCTGCTGCTGCCGGAGAGGGAGGCTTTGAGTGTTGTTTTCTGATCAGCAGTTTTGGAAACTCTGAGTGCTTGGCTGCAGGATGGTGGAAAGGCTCCAGCATTTCCTGCGACTGCGCATCTGGGCCCTGTGATAGGGAGTTGGGCCTGGGCTTCGCCCCTCCTCTGGGGGAGGTTGGTCTGCACACATCAGGAGTGACTGGGCTCCTGGGAGCAGGGGAGCAGCCACTGGCACTGCAGCAGCAGAGAAGGAATTTGAAAAGCAAATATCCACCAAACCAGAACAAGGGAGGAAGTATGTGCGTTGGTTTGCAGAGTAATGAACTTTCCAGTTGAAATGCTGATTCCCAAAGTGGGAGATGGCTCAGAGCAAAGGGAAGAGGCCCAGCAGCCCGGCTTGGATCTCATCCTGTTCTTGACAATTTCTCCAGGAGGAAAAGGAATCTGTTCTTACCTCCAGCGGCCCTGCTTCTATTTCTGTCCAGTGAGACAACTGAAGAGCTGCTGCTGAAAGATATGCCTGAAGGTTTTCTGTACAGGCAATTCTGGATTTTAACAATACATCATCCCTTTGCGTAATCCTCACTAATTTTTTTTTAAGTCTCTGAATTTTTTTTTAAGGAGTGATTCATTCATTCATTCATTCATTCACCTGTCTATAAAGTATTGAGCTGTTTTTTCCCATGCCTTCTGGGGAAGACTAGGAGTATAGAGATGAATAGGATCAGATTCCTACACTCAGGAATCCATGGAAACCAATAGGATAGGGGTGGAAAGAGCCGCTGGTAGGTCATTATGAGCTCCCAGGAAGACGGATTCAGGTAGGTACTTGTAGCTTGGGCGCCTGTGAGGTCAGGGGCGTCTCTCGGGGGACCTGGTGCATTGATTTTGAAGTCTAGATGAGAATCTTTGAAGAAAGCCCATGGGAGAGGGCAGGACATTCGAGGCTGAGGAACATTATGAACACAGTCAGGGGTGTGCTCAGGAAACAGCAGCCTTTGATGAGAGAATGGGTGGCAACTATTTTTCACAAGTCTTTACGAGATGAGATTGAAGCCTGAAGTGAATATTTGAATAAGAAAACTAACTATGGTGGAAGACACATTGTCATGAATTCCCCTCAGGATATTCACCCTAGCTTTGAACACGGTTATCTCATCGTTCTTGCCTCTTTCTGAAGCAGTTCTGAGAGTCCCCTTTCATGAGTGTCTTTAGGAGGTTATGAACAAAATTACTGTGAGTGCTGCTGCCAAGTGCCACCCAATGGATAGGCAGGCTTGTAAAAATGTGACGCTGTTACCTCCACCCACCTTATTCACCAGGTCTGGCACTGTGTGATTTCTGGCTGTTCTCCAAAGTCAAAATGATAATGAATGGTAAATGTTTTGAATTGATTTAGGACACCTAGGCAGCCACGACAGCACAACAACAGACACAAAAGAGGACTTCCAGAACTGCTTCAGAAAGTGGCAAGAAGGATGGGCTAAGTGAATTTGAAGCAAGGGGGGAGGATTTTGAGGAGGGTTAATGGTAACGGGTCTTTCATTGTAATAAGTTAAAAAAAATTTTTTTTAATGTTCACCATATTTTTCAATTACACCAATTAATTCTTCCCTCAACCCATGCACGCCTGGGGAATAAGCCTGATTTTGCTGGTCTGGGGAAGGGATGAGGGGCTGCCTTAAGCACTGCTGGCAGCAGTCTCTACAAAGGGACTGTTGAGGATCCTCAGACAAAGCCAGTCTGCTCTGTGACTTCCGGTCCTTGCGTGAGTGGTGGGGAAGAGATGTCTTTGGTGGAATGGGACACACTGGTGGTCACTTGGCAGTGGTCGGATGTAAGGATTCTGTTTCTTTTGTTATTTCACCTGATAATTTGCACACTAGAAGCTGCAGACAATTGAATTTTTACTGTTTTATGTGAAGTGGAAAGAGTTACTCAAAAGATTTGGGCTGCTTTCCTGGAGACAGTGCCGAGTTGCAGGTGATGATAATCCGACACGGGACTGAAGGAAAGCACTTTCTCTGCCATGTTCCACTACATTTCTGGCCAAGATTATGCAGTAATTCTTTTTTTTTTTTCCTGAGAAGCTCAAGAGGCAAATGGTTGCACACCATTATTTGACAATGTATATTCCATGAGCAACCATTGTGACAAGATGTTCCATGAAAACAATATATTCTGGACAAATACATTTCGGAAATACTGTAGATTATGTGTGGAGATTTCATAGTTTGTGTGTATTTCATTAAGGCCCTGAGAAGACCTGTAGTAAAGGAAGCTTTTGTCACAGAATGCTACAGTGGCTCAGACATGGGCTATCAAATGAGATAGGTGTGGCTCGTGTTCTGGCTGAGGCCCTATGGGGATACCAGACCCTGGACAAGTTAAGTAGTGTCTCTGTACCTCAGTTTTCTTATCTGCAAAATGGGCTGGTAATGGTACTATTTCATAAGGATGTCATGTATACAGCACATGTACCAGTTTTTAGTAGCTACTGTTCCAGTCACTGTTTTCCAAAACACTTGATTTTTTTTTTTTCATTGCATTTATCAATAGCTGAGAGAAGTGTGTAGTGTTGTGTGGGAAATACTGGAGTGAGACTAATTTCTGAAATCCACGAATGACTTCCGTTAGCAGTCCAGAGAGGAAACACAGCTCCCAAGTCCTGAGGATGAACAGATACAAGGAAGGTGATTATAACATACAATGGATGTTTACATTTTAAAAACTAATAACACGGTAAAAGACACATTGCCATGAATCCTCCTCAAAATACTCTCCCTTACTTTGAACACACTTAGCCCATCTTTCTTGTCATTTTCTGAAGCAGTTCTGAAAGTCCTCTTTCGTGTCCTTTTAAAATATGATGAAACAAATGGTGAATGCTTCTGCCTAGTGCCATCTAACAGAAAGGCAGGCTTGTAAAAACATGGCGGTGTGTCGTCCTCCACCTTATTCACCTGACGTGGCACCGTGTGACTTCTGCCTCTTCTCTGAAGTCAAAATGACCAGGAAAGATCAATATTTTCAATCACTTCAGGACATGGAGACACCCATGACACTCATTATTAAGACACTCATGAAAGAGGACTTCCAGAACTGCTCCAGAAACTGGCAAGAACAATGGGATAAGTGTGTTCGAAATGAGAGGAAGTATTTTGAGGGGGATTTATATAATTTTTACTGTAATTTAAAAAAAAGACCATTTCCACATGGCTGCGAGATTAGAATGTGTAATTTGAAAGTGTGCTTTTGTGTCTCTCATCTAACAAGGTTAGAATTCAGGGCAGCAAATAGATAGGGTAGGGTTGATGGGTTGGGAAGTTTTCAGTTACATGTAGCACAATCATAACTCAAACTTGCTGAGCCTGATGGGGAATTTGTTTGTTCCAATGTTAACATAAATTTTAGGGTAGCTCAGAGAACAGAAGCAAAGTGTGAGGAACCAGGAACTGGACGTACTTAGGCCTGTTGCCCTCTGTCCCTCCTTAGCACCTCTCTTCCTCGCTTGTTTTTGTCTCTCTCTGCCTCACGCCTCCTCACATCAGAGGGTCTTTCCCTGCATGGAGGGAATGTGGCCGCAAAAGCTTCCACTTCAGCCATCCCTAGCAGGAAAGGAGAACCCTTTCCTCCCGGGCCTCTTAGATCAATCCCCAGAAATTGACTCTTGGTCCATGTGCCTGTCCCTGGACCCATCACTGGCACCAGGGAGATGGGTGACAGTGTTGGCCAGCTTGGCCACCTGCCACTCTTGGGCAGTCACAAGTGGGGCAGGGCCTGCTACCAAAAAAGGAGAGATGGAAGTGTGTGCTGGATGGACAGGCAGCAAAGCTACAAGGGCTCCCTAGAGCTGCGTGTGACAGAAAAGTACTGAAGTGGAGAGTTATCATATTGCCCACATGTGGTCTTCAGGTGTTTGTGTTTTACATCAAATTCCCTTTCCTGTTAGTTCTTAGCAACTTAAAAAAAAAAAAAAAAAGATTGTGTCTTTTGAACTTGTCCCTGCTTCCATCTCATCTCCTTTTTATGTACTTAAAATATTAGATTTCTGATTTATGACTATTAATGCTCACAGGTAAAATTGGAATATGATATAATGAGGTTTTTTTCAGTATTGGGGATTAAGCCCCAGTCCTCCCCCCTGAGCCACACACCCCTCCCTTTATTCTTTTTTTTTTTTTTTTTTTTTGTGGGTACCGGGGGGTCGACCTCAGGACCTCGCGCGCCAGCAGGCGCCCGTGCCGCTGAGCGATATCACCGGCCCCTTTTTCGTATGTGGGTTCCAGGAGTCGAACTTGGGCCCTCGCGCTTGCCGGGCAGGCGCTTAAGCCACTGAGCCATCTCACCGGCCCCCTATTCTTTTGTTTTGAGACAGGGTCTTGATAAGTTGCCCAGGTTGGGTTTTAACTTAAGATTTTCTTGCCTCAGCTTCCTGGAGTGATGGGATTACAGGTGTATACCATCGCACCTGGCTATAATGGGAGTTCTTTAAAGCAAGATTATAGTTAGTCACCTTTAATAAGTGTTTTTAAAGGCAAGATTATAATTAGTAACTTTAATGAGGATTGTTAAAAGCAAGATTATAATCAGTCACCTTTAGTGCCTTGGTTTGTAACCAGGGGACATTCTGCCTCAACCAACCCAGGAGACACTTTGACAGTTGCAGAGCAGGGAGGTGCTAGAGGCCAGGGATGCTGCCAGAATGCTATGGTGCCCAGGAGGGCCTGCCCAGAACAAGGACTTTCCTGGTCCAGATGTCAGAAATGTTGTGGTTATAAAACCCTGCATTAGTGGTTTTATGAGAATAGAAGTTCTAATGTAAAAATTAATTACTCTAAACTGGTGGATTTAAAAATAAAGCAGTTTTACTTATTTTTAATGTGGTATTGCTTATACTTTTTTCCTTGATGGTAATAAGGTATAGGATTATTTTTCATTCTCAGCCATCAATAAACATTGTGTTCTTTTTGCAAATATGTTAGGCAAAAAGCTTGCTTTCTTATTTTAATTTGCATTCCTCTTATTACTTTTTTGGGGTGTTATTCATCATGCATTTCCTCCTCCGTGCATTGCTGTGTCCATTTTCTTTAGGATGTACATTTTTTCTTATAAAAAAACATAGTTATTAAGGATATTTATTAAGGTTTAGCCCCATTCATTGACATACTTTCTCAGATTATTATTTGTCTTTAAATTATTCCAGTGCATTTTTGGAATGCAGACATTCTTAAGCTTCTTTGTATCAGATATTAGTCTTTTCCTAATGCTGTCTTTGGGGTTGTGGTTTGTTTTCGAGGGCAGCCATGGCTGCACCACAGACTGGGTGGCTTCAAAACAGAGATGTGTTTTCTCAGATATCTGGGGGTCGGCTGAGACCAAGGTGTTAGCAGAGTTGATTCCTTCTGGACTCTTCCCTCTGTCCTTTTGATGGCTATTTCTCTCATTGTCATCACATGGTCTTTCCCTCTGTGCCTGGCTGTGTCCGTATTTTCTCTTTGAAGGGTACCAGTCAGGCTGGATTAGGGCCACCCTAGCCCTCACAATCTCATTTTCACTTGGTCCTTCTTTAAAGGCCTTGTCTCCAAATACAGTCACATTTTGGGTTCTTGGAGTTAGGACTTCAACATATAAATGACGGGGGGCATGATCCTGAGAGTAGATAAGTATGTGGAGGAAAATTATTAAAACTTGTTAAGAATTTGTATTTTCATTAATTTACTACAAATAATAACACCTATCACTTGAGGCTATGACAAAGAGTGGAAAAGTATACTCCAGTGCCCAGTACCCCATGCTCTTAGCTCCGTCCACTCTCCCTTCTGGCAACTGTCCTGTAGCTTTCATGATGACAGTTTGGGGTGCTGTAAAAGCAAAGACATTCCTCTGTGAGTTTCCATCATATTGCAAACCAACCTTAGCTAACAGCACTTTCCACCTCCTGCCAAATAAATGGCCCAAGTTACCGCTGAGATCCCCAGGCGTTTTGTCAACAGCAGACACATAAAATGCAGTACTGAGCTTCCAGAGTGCATTTAGCGCTTTCCTTTCCTCCTCTTTCTTGAATGCTGCTCTGTTGGTTTCTATAAGCACTGTATCTCCTCATCTCTGCAGCTGGCAGCGTCCTCCCTGGTCCTCTGTTGTTCTCAGGATGGCCCTCAGGTCCCTGATCTTGGGGACAGGCTCAGTGGCACCTTATGCGTACCCTCCACTGTAGGAGCCCTGGCTCATCCACATGGCTTGTCAGGACCAACTCTGCCCTCCCTGAAACCTGCTGGGGAAGGCACAGTCACAGCATCCCAAGTCACATCCAGCTGGTGACATCCGTCCCTTCCTGTGTTCTTGGGCCTATGCAGGAAGTGCTGAGACATCATCAGCACTGGAGTAGATGGGTGTAGCTCAAAGAACACAACCTTCTTCATCCAAGCCATCTTCCATGAGCTTCTTTAGGTTCAGTGCACTGGCACAAGGCAGTATCCATGAAAAAGCAATGTTGGGAGCTCCGGGGAGACTGGAGGGCAGAGTGAGCACAAGGAACCTTCCATGGGTGCCCCTTCTGAGGCCCTCTTCCCTCTCTCCAAAACCTGATGTGAAGAGAAAAGGATGCCCATCTTTCTTTTTCCATCTGGGACTATTCAGTATTTTAAAAATTAGGCTAGCATCCCCCTCCCCACTCTCCTCATAGTTGTTATAAACCTGTTATCCATCACCAAAGATGGTGTCAGTTCACAGGCAGAGGACCCCTCTCCTGGGGTGGAGAGAAGGGGCAGAGGGGTGGAAGCAAATAGTTTCTCCAGCTGTTTGGTGTTTCTTTCCCAGGGATCCAGGTTGGCCTCCACTGATCCATCTGTCAGGTCCTCACATTGCACTGGGGTCAGGAGGAGGTGGCCAGTGTGTTAGTCCCCCTCGCTGAGATTCCACAGACACAGCCTTGCAGGTCTGGCTCCGCCACTCACCTTGGTGTAGGGCTTCTGGGGCAACAGAAAGACTAAAAGTGGGATAAAAGGGTTTAAAGCCGTTGCAGGCCACCCAAACCAAAACTGCGTGGGAAATTTGGAAAAACAAACAAAAAAAAAGTTGACCTAGGTATTTGGGAACTTTCTGGAACCCAAGATCTTATCAACTTACGGAAAGCCAAGGAGACACGGAACCAATCATTAAGAGACCACAATGAAATAAGCGTCAAATATAAGCAGACATGGAGCACTCTGGGCATGGGACAATGTGAAGAGAGAGAGGATTTCCAGACGGGAATGGAGAGATTTCTCTGCCTTGTCTTGGGAATGCGACCCAAGCCAAGGAGACATTCAGCAGAAGAGTGCACTCGGTCTGGCTTGTGTCACTGATACACACAGGTTCGTAAGTAACTGAGTAGGGAGGGACTACTATCTCATTTAATTCACTTAACTATAAGCGAGCCATTGAACATGCATATTAAAGCGATAGCATCTTAATAGAAGATTACATGGAATAAAGTAAAACCAGCAAGCAAGCAGGAACATTTTGGAATTTTCCACCTATTCCCTGGCCACCTCCGGGGACTTGATAGCTATTTTGGAACCATGCGGGTTGGAATGTCTAACTAGCTGCATAATCTTCACTTTTACTTCTGCCTTTAGTGGTTCTTACATTTCAGTTTGTATAAGAATTGTTATAGTAGGCTGTCTACACACATTCATATAGCTTATATTTACTGGGCAATTTAAGTATTACATGGGTGATTTTGACAGCGCAAGACTCGGTTCTACCACTTGTAGCTCTAATGAGAAGTTAGCCCAGGTGGGGAGAGACCATCCAGCAATCACGCATTAAAACGCATGCCAGGATCTGTCACAGAGTGGGGTGGGGGTCTCGCCCTTGCAGTGCTCCAGGGGCAGTGGGGAGAAGTTGACTGCAAGATCAAGTGCCACCAGTGCTCCATTGGGGGAAGCAGAGGATACAAGGAGATTGAATTTCCTGGGGACAGAAATTAAGATTCATCTCCATCTCTGTCTTGGCTGAGCAGACACTGGGGCCTAATGAGGCCATTTGCACTGTGACCATTCAGGGTTGGGTGGCCCTGACCATCAGTAACTTGCCCAGAGGGTCTGTGAGCTCTCAACCTCACTGGAGACAGTTTCCGCTGTCTTGACTGGAGGGGGTGGAAGAAGCCAGGGATGCTGCCCGCCCTCCACAATGCTCAGGATTGTGGGCCCAGTTGCTCATTGTACCTGAGCTGGGACCTTTCTCCCTTAAATTCCATCAGAAGCAACAGGGACGGTGGCTAGAAGCCTTTGGAGCTCGCTGTTTGCTTTTGGAAACGTATACCCCAGAAGATACGGCATGGAGTCAGAGGTGGACAGGATTATCCTTTCTGTCCTGGGCACCTCTGTGAGTCTCCCTGCCACCCAGCCCTGCTGCTAACAGTGTTAATGTGGCAAAGCCACTGAGTGGGTTGAGAATCTCAGGGGAATCCCAGCTTCCTTGTTCCCTCAATGGCTGCTTTGTAGAGGCTGCCCAGCTGCTCTTGTTCTCCTGGGGCCCAGGGGAGCCACGCTATTCTATTCTCACCTGCTGGGCAGGTTTTCCCTGAATGGATTCCAAAAATAAGTATCAGTCAGAGATGTAGGAAAACAAGCCCGGCTTTTGATTCCTAGAAGGTAAGATGACTTCTCCTGGTGTAATTTTAAGAGCGTTTTATGTAGAGGTGTGATGTGCTGCTCAGAATGCAATTTTATTTCTGTTATCTGTTCTCTTGATCCCTAGTGCCCTTTGTTCTTTGTTTTGAAGATCATCACCTGATACTCACACACAGTCTGTGTTCACATCAGGGCCTGTTTTGTTAATTTCTATCCCAGCGGGTGTAACTGACTTTGGATCCTGAATTGAAGAGGTAGGAGTAGAACTGTTCAGGTTCTTTACATTCTCAAGTGTTCAGAGTACAGCCAGTGAAGAGGAAGCCCGCTGTTTGCGTGCGTCTGCACATAGGGGACACCCTTACTATTGAACGGGTTCCTTTTCCTGGGTGGCCAGTTGTTTTTACGTTTGGGGAGTTATAAACAAAACAGCAACTGGTACTGTTATGCTAAGTAAGTCATTATTTCTGGAGGATTCCATCCTAGAAAGTTTAACTTACTCAGATAGAATGCAGAATGTTTAGGGTTTTGGTGTTTGTCAAGGGCTTCCTGGAAAGTTGCACCAATTCCTGCTGTTAGTAGATGTGCATGGGTGTTAATGTCATTCTCTAGAAGTCACAAACCGAGGGCTGTGGTAGAATGTGTCTGAGCTCAGGAGAATGGGGAACCATCCCGACAAGCTGTCACTCAACCACTCTCCGAGCTTCTTCTCTTACAACTCTTGCCTTCACTTGCTTGGCTTTGGGAACTCGACAGTTTCAAAATCAGACCAGGCAGATCCCTGCCTCAGGGCCTTTGCACTTGGTATGCTCTTTCCAGTTGTCCACAGGGGCCACTCCCTCAGCTCTCAGGTTTTTACTCAAATGCTGCTTTCTCAGTGAAGCTTTCGCCGCACTTCTTGTATAAAATTGTGCTTCTTCCGTTCTCTCACCCTGCTCCATGCTGACATACTCAAGCTCGGCAGAGTCTCCTTCTCCACTTGATTTTCCCCTGTGCCTCTTATGGCTATCTAAAACCTACATTTGCTGCTGTCTTCGCAGCATGGAAAACAGACCTGGTGTAGAGTAGAGGCTCAATAATTATTTGTCAATGGAGTGATTCAACTGCTTTTTTGTAGATCTGCCCTTGTTGGCTATCACTGATTAGCTCCCAGCAGGCTTCCCCAATCACCCTTAGCTGAAAGGAGCAGCAGTTTTGTTTGGGTTCATTTCCTTTGCTTGCCAGCCCTGCCCAAGTTAGTTATTTATGTAATAAGCACTGCTGTCACGGAAGCTTCCATTATTAACTGTGCTGTCTGTCGCATCTCAGTGATGTCCAGCTGTCACTGAGATCTGGGACAGAAACTGACAAGGTTTACTCTAGTCTGATCAGGAACCAGATGCACATATTTGATTAAAATCTTCTTACAGAGCTCAGTTTCTTTAAAGATCAACAGTCCAGTTGAACAGGCCAAAAGAGTTGGACGCATCACGAGAGAGTAACTGTGACTTTTCCTGTTTACATTGATCCTCACTTGCTATCAGAAAAATACAAGTCAAAAGTACACTGAGATGTATGCTTTTCAACCTGTCTTGTTTGCAAAAATTGCATCTGTCAGCCAGGCTGCACGTATATATGCAACCTTATACATGGCTAGAGAGAGAGGGGGTATGAACCGGGACCATGCAATGGGATGTTTGGAAATGGCTGTCAAAATTTAAGACCACGTATGCTCCTTGACCCAGCAATAGAACTTCTGTGAATGTGCTGTAAGGATATTCTTTCACATGTGTAGAATTGTATATGCAGAAGATTATGCTTCACGGTCTTGTCTGTAATAGCTGCGGGGAGGAATTATAGAAACAACCCACAGCAGAGAGCTAGTTCTACAGCTGTGAAAAGAACGAGGATGCTGTATTTGTAGTAACTTACAATGATACGGTAGATACAGCAAGTGGGGAAAAAGGGTATAGAATGTTGCTTTTTTTTTTGTAAAGAAAGGGGAAAATGTAATATATATTTTTGTGTTTGGCTTCCATACTGAAAGACTTCTGGAGGGATGTATAAGAAATTAACAACTTTAGATCTTTGGATAATTGTGACTGAAGGGTCTAAGTGGATATTAACTGGGTATGTGACACTGGGGGTGAGCCGCTGTATCTTCTACATCTTTGTACATACATGTGCATGCAGTTCGATCACGTGTTTTGCACATTTAAAAATTAAATTAAAGAAATCGGAGAGGCAGGACAAGATAATCCTCACTTCCTTTGTGTGAGCCACACTACTCGTTCAAATGAGAATTGTAGGTGTGTTCTGAATGCCAACCTATGCGCACGTGTACACTCACACTGTGGAAGACGCATTGTGTGACCTGGGCATGGGGAGCGAGTGTGTGTGCATGTGTGTAAACTCTTGGGGGATTTTTCCTTCCTCATGATATCCTGGTTGCCATAGTGTGGAGCTCTGTTTGTGACACACAGAGAATGCTTTAAATAAAAGCTGCTTCCTGCCCCTGACTTCCTGGGCAATCTGTCCTTCCGGAGACTGCTGGGGCCAGGCATTCACATGGTGTCTGGACTGAGTGAGCCCTGCTCATTCAGACCCAGGACGCAGTCCAGAGCGGAATCGTGGGAAGGGGCTGCCTGCTTTCCGCGGAGAATTTGCACAAGGTGAACGCTCAGGGCTCTGAATCCAGGGTGTTTGCATGGTCCCTTCTTTCTTCTTCCCAAGGGAGCCTGTGGTGCCATTGGCTGAGCCCTCAGGCGTCTTCAGCACCCAGGCGCCAAAGGGAGCGTTTCTTGTACCCAAACCACCAGTGCAAACAGGAAGTGATAAAGCAAAATCACCCTGCATCTGCACTGAGCAACTTCTCTTTCTTTTTTGTCATTGCTCATTAGGTGTAGACACGTGTGGCTGTCCACGCCATAGGATCCCAGATTCCACTGGCTTTGGACTTCTTTGGGGCTTACCATGCCGCCACCCGTGGACATCGTCAAGGTGGCCATAGAATGGCCGGGCGCCTACCCCAAACTCATGGAGATCGATCAGGTTAGTAACGCAGACGGCGTTGGTGCGGTTATTTTCCATTTCCTCTCTATCCTGGAATGTTTATATAGACTTTGCTTTTCCCCCTTTCTCTCTCTCTGGCTGTGTTGAAAATAATAGCTACTGTGTAGTTTGATTTCTATACAACATAGAGTGGCGATGGATGACGTTTTTATCTCTTCCAGCGAAGGTTTGGGTTGTGTCAATACAGGGTTTGTGTCTGAAGCAGGGAGGAACAGGGAGAGATAAGTGATTGGACACAGAGCAGTTGACACAATGGAGGCCACCCCAGTTCTGCCTCTCCAACCCCCAGGAATACAGTATATGCAGAATTTTCTTTAATGTGGGCCACACAAAACTTAAGTTTTTGAATCATTTGTGTCTTCGCTTTTTTTACAGAAGCATTCGACAAGTACACTGGTACTTTGTTATATTAACAGCTTCATAACGAAATTAGTGTCAAGGGCTCAGTCTTGGATCCCAGCCAAGTGTAGTTTTATTATTAGTGTACAGTTTACCATGTGTCTGGTGTATTGTCTGGCATGTAATACATCCTCAGTAAATGTTTATTAAATGAAAAAGTAGCCAGAAGTTTAGAAGAATGATTTTACCCATAAGGGCATCCTTTAGCTTGGAGCTTGATAATTGCCTGGTATGGCTCTCATTACTATTTGATTATAGATTGTGTCAGGAAGGTTATTTTTATACTTACTTTACTGTAGTCATTCTAGAGTAAATGATTGAAGGAAAAAGGGTCAAGATTTAATATACCATTATCCATTTCAGAAAGCATATAATACAGGATTCTAGATGGCTTTCTACATTTACAAAATTAGAATACCATGGCAACTCCAACCTTTATGTTCTTGATACTACTTTATAATTATGCTTTACAATTTTTTCCTGGTCAGTTTGTATTGCCTGATTGGAGACCACTGTGAATCCAAAGGAATCATTAAAACAAACTATAGAGGTCAAAACCAGAATTAACTGTGCTTAAACTTGAATGTAAGAAAGGATACATTTGGGGGATTGTCTTGGTTACATTTCTCCTTGCTGGGACCAAATACCCAGTGGCCTAAATAAAGGGAGGAAAGGTTTATTTAGCTCACAGTTTGTAGAGGTTTCAGTCCGTAATCCGCTGGCTCCAAAGCAGGGTGGCACATGGCAGAGGGGCAACCATTCATGGCAGTAGAAGACAGAAAAAGTAACAAGTGACCTTAACAGTGTCTTTCTGCCCCTTTTGTATTCTATCTAGGCTACTGAGATTAGGGTGGTGTCAAACCAATCAGTGAACTGATCACATGCCCTTAATCCCAGCATCACACATTCTAGATTCAGCCGCCTCTGAAAAGTCCGCCCTGCCATGACTGCATGAGGTTTTGGCGGGACATGTAGGCACAAACCATAACAGGGATTGTTGTCAAAAAAAGGTGTCATCAGACCATCATATTTGCTGTCATTTAAACTGATCTTTGAGGTGGTTTTGTTTGTGACTAGAAGCAATGCCTGCAAATAACGTGGGTACGCCCAGTAGTTTCACATGCAATTTGTCAGGCAACAGATACCCTGTTTCATGTGTGGTTTGGTAGTTAGATTTTACCTTAAAAAATGTCTAGGGGTACTTAGTGCAGATATATGAAGTTAGGATTAAATTTGGTCAGTGTCATTATGAGGTGTGATTAAAATAATATCGTGAATGCTGCTGCCCAGTGTCATCCAACTGAAAGACAGGCTCATAAAAACAAGAGATGTGTCCTCACCCACTTTATTCACTTCATCTGGCACTGTGTGACTTCTGGCTTTTCTTCGAAGTCTAAAGGACCACAAAAGGCCAACATTTGGAATCCATTCAGGACATCAAGGCAGCTTTAACAACACAACTAAAGATACTCATGAAAGAGGACTCCAGAGCTGCTTCAGAAAGGGGCAAGAATAGTGGGCTGTGTTCAAAGCGAGGGGGAGGATTTTGAGGGAGAGTAATGGCAATGTGTCTTTTACTGTAAGACATTTTGAAAAATTTGAACACTCACTGTGTTTTCTGATCACACTTTGTAAGAAAACCATGACTTCTACAAGAGAGAAGCTGGTCTGTCACACACACAGCCATGCTAAGCCCTGTGAGCTCCATGCTGGGTGGAGCCAGGCCCCTGTGCTGCGTTGCTTTATCCTGAACACTGTGTGGGGCTGAGGACCAGATGCTTGGCCTCACCTGGGTGCTTATTGGAAATGTAGAATCTCAGGTCTTACCTAGACCCCTTGATTCAGAGCTAATTTTTAACGAGATTCCAGGGGGATCCCTGTGCATAGCTCAGTTTAGGAGGGGCTTAACTGGTGTCCCAGCCTGGGTGCTCATCAGAACTGCCTGGGGCATTTGTTTAAATAAATGTTCTTGGTGGGTCCATTCCAAGAGAGTCCAATTTAGTGGTTCTAATGAACTATTTAATTTTTTTTTTTTTTTTTTTTTTTTTTTTTTTTTTTTTTTGGTACTGGGAATTGAACTTAGGACCTTGAGCTTGCCAGGCAGGTGCTTGTGCCACTGAGCTATATCCTTGGCCAGAACTATATAATTTTGATTCAACCTTGATTAGTGGAATTTGGGAACCTCTGCTTTAAGATAGACTCTTTTCTTTTCTTTCTTTTGGCAGTGCTGGGGATTAAATCCCAGGACATTATAAATGTTAGAGAAGCTCCCTGCTTTGGGGAATGACCTTTGCTGTATATGTGTGAGCATGCATGTTAAAAATTCTTTAAAATAATGTTTTTACTGTGGAATAATTTTACATTTATAGAAAATTGCAAGGATTGTATACCTTTGCATTTACTCTTTCGTCTCAGTGTCCTCTAATGTTAATATCTTAATAAATCTTCCCGAATTTCTCAAAACTGAGAAATAAACACTGTCAAACTTGCAGGGTGGTGCACAACTCTGATCTTAGCTCTTTGGGAGGCTGAAGCGGGAGAATCTCAAGTTTGAGTCCAGCCTTGGCAACTTAGTGAGATTCTGTCACAAAATAAAAAATAAAAAGAACTGGGACATAACTCAGTGTGAAGGGTGAAGGTCCTTGGTTTAATTCCCAGTACCAGGGGAAAAAAAGAAGAAATGAACACTGAACATTGCCCCAATATATTAATTAACTACAAACTTCTTTTGGATATTACCAGTTTTTCCATGAATGTTCCTCTTTTGCTCCAGGATCCAATCTGGGAATGTCAACCACCTTGTATTTAGTTGTCCCATTTCTTTGGTCTCCCCTAACTTTTGACAGCTCTCTTCTTTCTCAGGGCTGGGCAGTTTTGAGGGAGTTACTTCACATTGATACAATTTCAATCATAGAGAAATTGCAAGAATAATTCAAAGAAGTTCTTATACTTTTTCTGAACCACTTGTGGGGATCTTGGGGGCACCACCTCTCTTTGCCCCTAAATATTCAGTATGTATTTAAGAGAAAACAATCATTCCCTTACTTAACTATAGTACCTCTGGAAAAACCAGTAAATGGAACACTGGTATAACATTGTCATCAAATTCACAGTTTAGAGTCATATTTCATCATTCGTCCCAGTGAGGTCCTTTATGGCTGTTTTCTCTTCAGGCTGATAGCCCATCCAGGATCATGTATTTATTGTCATGCCCCTTGGGTCTCCACAGATCTGGAACAGTTCTTCAGTCTTTATCTTCTGGAGCGTCTCTATGAAGTACAGGACAGCTATTTTATGTGAAGTCTTTTGGGTTGGAAATCTACCAAATTGATTTGGGTTTTGCATTTTGGGTAGAAATTCCAGAGAAATGAATTTATATCCTTCTCATTGCATCATCCCGGGAGGCACATGAGGCTTTCTTTCATTCTTGATGATTATTCTGGTTTTACAGATGAGAATATTGCAGTCAGAGAAGTTTCATGATTAATCACTCAGTAACAGACCAGGAGAGAACCCCAGGCCTCCCTTCCTCCATAAACTGAACTAGAGATAAATTGGCTAAGCCATAGGCCTCCTGCTGATGCCATATTGAGACCAAGACACAGAATTACGTCCCCAGGCTCGTGCTGCCCAGCAGTAGCTCAAGTTGTAAGGAGACTCACAGCTTCAGGCATTGCTTTCTGGTGGAATCAGAATGAAACAGGAGACCCGATGCTGCTTTCGCTCGGTCAGTGCAGAGTCTGGGCAGTGACTGTGACTTTGTGACCGCACTTTCTCCTGATTTCTGCCTTGTTCAATAAATACTGCATAACCCGCCTTTCTCCCACTGCGTGTCAGCTTCCTTTAGAAAGTACTGCACTTCTCTTGAACTCAAAGGCATTGTCAGAGGGTGGCTTAGCCATCGTTGCTTCGTGTTCTTCCAAAACCTAGAGCTCCTGTCCACTTATCGCAATGTGTTGTTACTGACTCACAGCTTAAACCCGTGGTCCTCAACCCTGAGTATGCACAGGGAAGGGGCAACCTCAGCCCCAGCTGCAGAGGTCTGGATTCTGTCCTCTGGAGCAGTCTGTATCTGTGATAGCATCAGACGGATCCAATACTGGGGTTCCAACAATTGGGGAAACAGTGACCTGGCTTTGGGTTTGAGTGCTGTTTCCCCAGTGCTGTGTCAAGAGTCCTCGCTTCACAGCCAGATGCTTCCTGAATGAATTGTGGAGGAGGCGTCCCTGTCTAAGAAGAGAGATCTCAGTTCTGCTTGAGAAAAGGTAGCAATGCCACGTGGGCAGGTGAGGGCCTCTGTGTCTTTACTAAGTGTGTGCATCTGCTAGGCACTTGGGGAGGTTGATGTGTAGCCCACTGGGACCCGGAAGAGAGATGCGGAGAGAAACAGCACATTTTCAGCCCGACTTCTCAGATCCTTCAGAAATGGTTGAGAGGATTGTGTGCACCGGGCTTCCTGCCCTCCTTGCTCCTTCCTACTGTAGTCTTTTTGTGTTGCCCCATTTTATTTTTAGATGATTTGGAGAAAGATATTGTTGGACAAAAGTATAGTGCCATTAAAAACAAGCCATAATCTATTTATCTCTACTTATCTCAAGAGACTTGAGTCAGATTCCTTAGCATGGTTTTGCATCCTTCATGCTTTTTCCAAGCATCGCTTGTGGTCCCAGACATTTGCAAGTACAGCATGCAGTTCCCAAGTGCTCTCCTGTGTTGTGGAAGCTGCTCCTTTTGAACCGTGCCCCTGCACATTCACAGACTTTCTCACCTCCCAGAGTTTCCTTCTAACATTACACCAGCTCGAATTCCTCCTTCCTTGCACAGCTCACCGCTGCTCTAAAGCCTGGCTTCACCGAGCTCTGTGGTGGGAGGCCTGTGTGCTCAAACGTTTTGTGATCACGTTAGAGCGCAATCACTTCTCCAACCTTCTATTTTCTTGAACCATTTTCTTTGCCTGCAGCTTGTGTTTGCAGTTAATACATTCTGCCGCAATGTAATTTACATTTCTTTGTGTGTGTGTGCATCTCTTGAAATAGATTCTAAGCTCCTCGTGGTCAGCGTGTGGGTTACAGACATCTGTATCCAGTAGTCCATCACACTGGCCTCATCCACTGCAGGCTGGAATTTTGAACAGATAAGAATTAAGCATTGATATTCTTCATTCTCCATTCCCTAGACAGAAACACTGTAACAGCCTCTCTGCTCCCTGTGTATTGGTGGGGGTTTTATTTTCCCAGTGGAAACACGGATGTGTGTACGTTTTGGGGTGAGTGCATACAAAGTGATTGCTTGCCATTTTCCTCAATTACTGTAGTTCTGTAGCATATTTAAGATATAATTCAATGTGTGTAAATTTCGTTTACGTGAGACCTCTTAAAAGCTCATTAATTGAGTAAAACACATTCAGGTTTTCCTACTTGACATTACAGAGATTTGCTCCTTCTATGCATGTTAATAACAGTAGAGGTGATAATAATAGCAGCTGCCACGTCCTGAGTGCACACTAAGTGCCAAGCATTATTAGATCTTCTTAGTGGTATTCCATCATCTTAGTACGGCCCTGTAAAGTTGGCTTTAGATTTCCTATTTCATGATTATTCACAGGTTCATTACTTTGTCCAGTATTACTCAGCTGGGAAGGTACTGATTGGAATCCAGCACTGTTTGATATCCTAACTCAGGCCATTTTTGCTAAATCATCTTGGCTTTCTGGTTGTCAGCTCTGCTTTAGTCCCTTCATCTTCTGTGTTCCTACTGACTGTTACCTACCAGTAACACAATGAGAGTCCCGGGGACAGAAGTAAAGACTGCTTTTCCTTAAAAATTAGGGGACATCTGGGAAGTGGTCTTGGTGACATAGTAACCCATTTGAAGCCCCACAGAGCCTCAAAAGGTTTTGCTTTGCTGGAGGCTGGGCTTCTTGGTCTTGCAGTTCAGCCTGGTGCTCAAGGGTGTGGACTTCGGGGTAGACGGATAGGGACCCAAAATTGGGCCCTGCCATTATCTCTGACATGACCAGGAGCAAGTGTAGTGCTTTGTAAGGGAGAATTGACAATATTTATAAATCCTTCCTAGTGTTATAGTAATGCTGTGAGATAATCACTCGGTGATCTGCTTTATAATGGTAATCATTAAAAGCCAATTATACTTCTTCTGTCTGGTATATAAAACAGAACAAGCTTCTCATGTTTCAGGCAAGACTGGAATTAATAGTACAGACTTTCCCTTGAATGCATGAAAGCCAGCTCTTTGGCCTGAAAAACCATAATTCCCAAGGCATTTAAGCCCTGACTGCCTGGTGAAAGAAAATTGAAAGACACTTGAGCTCCAGATAAAGAGCCTTGAATTCAGATGGGTCTCTTAAGATCACACAGCATAAAGAAAATAGGTCAAATTTCTAGAGAACTGGGTACAAACCTTGTAACTGCAGAAACCAGAAATCATGGAATAACCCTGTACTGTTTTTTTGTTTGTTTTTAAATTCCTTGAGTTATTCGATTATGTCAGATTTTCTTGATCTTGGCAGTGTTGATATTTGGGGCCTGATAAATCTTGGCTCATGAATGGTAGCATCATTGGCTTTACTCATTAGATACCTTTGGCACTCCTTCCCCCAGTGTGACAGCCAAAAATGTCTCTGGAGATTGCCACATGTCCCCTGGTCTGTGGACCAAAGTTCCTCCTGTTGAGAATAGACTAGATTGAGGTTCCCAAGCTTGGCTCCATATCAGAATTGCTCCTGAAACTTACTGAAAATACAGTGATGATTATTTGGTAAGTGTGGCTCAGGGTTGAGGGATTCTTGTTTTGATCAAGGTTCCCTGATGAGATGCTCATGCCATTGGAAATCACTGTTGTGAGCTCCTCCAAATGTCTTCCTCTGTCTGCTGCCAATACCTCGGCCTCTCATGGTAACGTTCAGGGAGTCCCTTAAAGGCAACATCTCAATTTTTCCACCAGAAAAGGTAGCCCTAATAATTATCAGCCTTTCCTTGTTATGGACTGTGCCAGTGTAGCACCGTCACAAGTTCCCTTTGTGCCAGGTAGGAAAGCTGTGATAAAGTCTGTGAATGCTGCTTTTGTGCTGTCCCCATGGGTAGCAAGAAATTGGAGGAGGAATAGCCATCCCTCATCTGATTTTTGCAACTGTTGGATTTGGCAATGTAACAGCTATTTCTTAAACTTCCTTTAAAATAAAGTGACAGGGTGCTTCCTTTTCTGGTTTAGCTCATTCTTCTTGTGGGATAGTGTGAATAACCTCATAAGATCTTAGAACGTGTCAAGCTTTGGAAGAGAAAGCCAGCAAATACATTTCTCTCCTCAACTGACAGCTGAGATTAACTGAGCAGGGACGAACTCCAGAATCCATTCCGCTTTCCCTTTGGAAGATGAGCTGCGCAGTTTGGTTGCTTTCTAGGTAGGTGGAGGAGGTTGTTCTCTGCCCTTCTGCTTCCCTCCTCACCACTGTGGGGGAAGGAAGCTGGGGCAATGCAGGGCAGAGTCTTGTATCAGCTGTATTTTCTTGAGATTTGGTGACTAAAACCTTGTATATTTCTAAAATCTTTTATGCACATCACACATGTGCTTCATTGTCATATAAGGTCAACTGGCAATTGAGGGCCATTTTCTAACACAGTTCTGAAAGTCCTCTTTCCTGAGTGTCTTCATGAGGTATGATCAGAAATATGGTGAAGGCTGTTGTCAAATGCCATCCAAGGAAAAGGTAGGCTTGTAGAAATATGACCCTGTGTCCTCATCCACCTTATTCAATGTACCTGGTACCATTGGACCTCTGGCTCTTCCCCAAAGTCAAAATGACCACGAAAGGTCAAAATTTTGAATCGATTCAGGACATCAAGGAAGCCACAACAGGACAACTAAAGACATTCAAGAAAGAAGACTTCCAGAACTGCTTCAGAAATTGGCAAGAATGATGGGATAAGTGTGTTTGAAGCGAGGAGTGGGTATTTTTAGAGGGATCCAAGTCCTTTACTGTAATAAATTTAAAAAGAAATGTGAACATTCACTATAGTTTTCAATCACACCATGTATATACTTTTCAGTAGGAAGAAGGCTGCTGAGTTCCCAGAAAGGGGCAGCTTGTTCTGGATAAAGGCAGATGGTACCTTTTCCCTCCGGCTATGCTGACATGCTGTGCAGTGTACCCAGACCTCTGCGGAAATGCTAGCAGCCTTGGGGAAATGAAACATGTGCTTGTCACTTTCCTTTTTTGACTTCTCCAAAGGCCTGCTCGGTCCTCTTGGTCAGTGGCATCATCGTGATGCATGATGGGACACTCCTCCTTGTCTCCCACAGCCTCTCACACAGCCAGGCCTGTGGGGCCTCCTTCCCAGGTGGTTCTGGATTCTGCCCTCCTTCTGTGCACACTTACTGCCTCTCTCCAGCTTGTCTGCACAGGGTGTCTGCAGTAGCATCGTGGCAGCTTCCAGGCCTCCACTTCTGCTTCCCCTGCAGTCCCTCTCCCAGCTTGGCATTGGCCAGTGGCTCTTCCGTTGCTCTTGGAAGGAAATCTGGACTTCCTTGCTGAGGTTTCTGGAATCCTGCAATCCCCAGCCCTTGCTGCTTCCTCAGCCTTGTTGAGCGTGATCGTGGCTTCCTCCTGTGGGTCTCATCTCATGTTACCTGTTTCTCAAATTCCATCCTTCTTCAGAGCCTTTCTCTTAACTGGGATTTGTACCCCTCTTTTCTCTGTTTGTCCAAGTCCTGTTCGCTCTTCCATCCTGGAGTACAAGTGCCTTTGAGCGAGCCCTCTCTGACTCTGCAGACCAGGTGAGGGCCATTGCCAGGTGCATTTGTGACATCCTGCCAATGCTGTAGCTCACGCCGTGAGGTTCTGCATGCACCTGCTGTGTTCCCTGTGCCCTGTACAGTGCCTGGCACATGGCAAGCTCATAAGAAATGTTTTTTGAGCAAAGGAGATGGATGATATCTTCATTGTCTTCGTGTCAGTTGATATGGACAGTTTAATTATGAAAATGAGCAAATGTGGGAGGACATTCCTTCCCTGTCCCCGCTGCATATTCTAAATGTATTATTACATTTTATGCCTTGACTTTATGAAGACCTATGTGGGTCCCCCATAAAGCTATCCATAGTCAAAGCATAACACTTTACAAGAAGCCCTCTCCATCTTCAAAAGATGGTAGACTGATGGAATGAGAGAACGAGTTAGACTGTTCTTACAGTAATCCAGTCAGGCAATGTCCATTCCGTGGCCCTGGGTGGTACAGATAAGAGGGGGAGAGGTGAAGTGGGCATCACACTGAGACATAGGAGAAGACTCATTTCATAGGGACCTGGCGTGTGATTATATATGGGTGTTAGAAGGAGGTGTTAAGGAAGATTCTAAGGTTCCTTACAGGAACAACTGGACAGATGGTGGTGACATCTACCAAAATAAAACTGCCACTAGCAGAGTATAGGTGAACTTATATTCTTCATAGACAACTTCCAAATGGGTAGAGGAAAATGGGTCAGGTGTCAGTTGGATCTCTTTCTGTATTTCCTTTGGGTTTTGACATACTGCCCAATTTGTCCAATTTACTCGTCTCTGCCGCCAGCAAAATCTCCTATTGTTAGAGAACACACCCAGTTATGCCACCTTGTTTTGTCTAAAAACCTATGATGAGTTATCTGTAGGATATAGGATTTAGACATTTTTGCTTTTGGCTTGGCTTTTTAACCGTCATTCATGGGACATTGCCACCTCCTCTAGGCACATCATGAACCTTCATTTAGTTACGCCTTTGTGCCTGCCCTGTCTTCTGCCAAAAATGCTCGAGGCAGTCCGAACACTATCTACTTTTAATTGCTTCTCTGCTCCCAGAGGGAGAATAAAGAAGAAGGTTTAGGGTCGCCTCAGATGGAACTGGCAGGATGGGGGACCCAATGTCAAGGAAAAGGAAGATGTAATGCTCATTGGATGTTACAATTCTAGAAAACCAGGAGATACACACACACCGAGAATTGAAAGAGAGTTTTGTGAACATATGGTCGAATATGCAGTCAAGTTGAGATGGCCTGGACAGAAGGAGACCACAGAAAAATTGGTTTGGAGGTTGCGATTTAGGCATTAAATGTGAGAAGAGGCTGAAGCGGAGAGGGTTCATCTCCTGTGAGAGTAGATGCTGTCACAAGTTTTGGTGTTAGTGTAAGATTTCTTCAAAATTCATGTGGTTAATGCATGAGGAAGGATCGCCTACTGTTTTCATGGTAATGCTAAATATTGTTCTGTAAATAACATATATCAAGAACTTCTCGGGCCAGGGAGATAGCTCAGCTGCATAAGCGCCTGCCTAGCAGGCTCAAGGTCCTGCGTTCGACTCCCGGTACCCACATACAAAGAGAAAAAGGGCCGGTGATATAGCTCAGCAGCACAAGCTCCTGCTGGCAAGTGCGAGGTCCTGAGTTTGACCCCTGGTACCCATATAAAAAAAAAAAAAAAAAAAAGAACTTCCCATGTGCCAGGGACCAAGATCCCAAGAGTTTTACCATCTTTCCCTTCAAATATTAGCTCTGGATACCTGGGCTTATTGTTCTTGGTTGCAAAGATTCTAGATTTAGGATGGTGTTGAAAAGCAAGGGTTCTGGAATTGTATAGGTCTGGGTTAAAATTCTGACTCTGTTACCTATGTGTTGATGTTTTCAGCATGTTACATAACATCTTAAGCTCCTTAGAGAGTCCTCTCATTAGTAAATAGACTTAGTGATAGCACCATCTTATAAGGCATATGTGGTAGTCACTCACCAAATTGTAGCTATTAGTATTATTGTTTTTACATCAGAAGGGCTGACCAAGTGATGATGGACAGTAGAAGTCTAGGTTGATGATATATTAAAGGTAGGGGAGTTTGGAGAAAGAATGTGACCGTTGACTGCATATTTCAGGTCTTTCTTGCAAAGCCTGCTTTATTATTCATCAAGGCTGTGATTCAGCCTCAAGCTGCCACTACCACAGTAATGGGACATTTGTCTTGAGACTTGGAAGCTTATGTCCTTCCACTACCTGCTGGCAAGATTTCTCAGCAGATCATAACCATTCAAAACAGAAAGAAAAGCTAGGCATGGGATCCCAGGATTCTGGAAAGCTGAGGCAGGAGGATCACAAGTTCAAGCCCAGCTTGGGAAATTTAATGACATAGGGAGACCCTGTCTCAAAAGAAAAAATAAAGGACTGGGATTGTATATCACCATGAAGGCTCTGGGTTCAATTTCCAGTACTCAGCATACACAAGAAAAGAATGATGAACTGGCATCGATGCATCCACCCACAGACACGGAGACCAACTGTTAGTGCGTAGAGATGAGTACAATGGGCAAAAACGCAACAAAAAATGTGAGCTCCCTTCTTGAAACTTCCTTTGCCGCCAGATGACTTCAAATAGTTTTCTGATTGCTGGCCTACTTTCAGTCATAGTTTCCCTGCAGTTGCTGAGCCTTCATAATCCTGTGTGTAGATTGAACCTCCACCCTACTTTGCCTGCAGAGCTGCTCGGGCTGCCTCCTATCTACCCCCCTCATCTGATAACATCCTGTCTGTCAGAGTAGGTAGTCATTTCTATTTGCCTGGTCCAACTTTATTTTTAAGCTATGCACATGAATATGGTTAGCCTTCTGCCTATGGACTCGACACAAATAATCAGATTATTTCACATGGATGAAGGTAAGCAGAGCACAAGACACAGTGTGAAGCATTTATTTCCACATAAAAGAGGACACCTGGTTGTAAGGGGATGGTGGACTAAAATGGCCTACCTGTGAGTCTGGAGTCACCCGGAAGTAATTCTTGGAAAAGACCGATGTTAAGGACAATTCCCAAAGTAGCAGAGGATGTCTGTTGCTGTCAGAGATAATGACATTTTAACGGAAAAAGTTGTTCCTTATATCCATAGCAATACAATATAAAATAGTCAAGGACTAGCAAAGAGAGTCACAAAAGATCACACTTGATATAAGTAGTGCTTTTCTTTTGTTCATCTCTGTATTTCTGTCTTCCATAATTGCAGTTTCCCTTCCAAATAAAGGGAAATTCTGCTCCTACTGAGTAGAAGATGTTAGACAACCTAAAAGAGGAGGTATGTCTGCTTGTCTTTAACCCCCTAATGCATTTAAGTGCTAATTATTTATGTCTTTACTCATCTTCGTGGCCCAGTGATTTTTATGACAGGGAAATTTGTACTTTACATCTGGGTAAAATCTTGCATCTAATTGGTTTCAAGAAGCTTGAAAGACATCCTTTCTAGTAGACCAATCTTGGGATGAATCATTTGCCAAGAGAAAGGTGGCCTTGCTTCTCATCTTTCAGTTTTTGAAATGAATGCAGTAACATGATGTTACTACTTTGGGGAGGCCGTTACGAGCCCCCCTGTCATTTTTGACAATAACTAGAATCTGGAGTCAGCGATCCACATTGCAACTGTTGTCAAAATACTTGCTTTGCAAAAGCCAGCTACATGTGCCCCTGGAAAATGTCTTTATCATTATCTTGCAGATGAGTTATACGGGTATTAGAGCAGTGTAGACGCCCCTCTCAGAGCACATCGGCTTCCTCCGCATTAAAAGTGTGTGGCTTCGAAGTATGGAGCAGACCCACAAGAAGCACAAAAGAATAAAAGTGCGATACAGAGACTGGTGTCATTGACATAATGCCATGAGGCTCCTGTGGGGACTGGATGGGTTCTTGTACATTAAAGTTTCCCCAAGTCACATTGTACGAGTTGTTGTCAATACGCGCGCCCTTTCTCAGCGGTGTACTGACATCGGGAAGCTGGTTTCTTTTCTTCCTGGGCCAACATTACTCATGACTGCTGTGCGGAACATGTTCAGTGGATTTCCGCCTATAAAAGCAAAGGAAGAATCCCAAGTCTTCTGTTGTGCCACCTCAAAGTGCCAGAATAAAGCATCTGTCAGATTCTTTTAAAGCACTGGAGAATGGTGTTTTTTTTGTTTTTTTAATAGTCCAGGACCAAAAACTTGAAGTCTTTGTGGAACAAGGTTTTGCAATTAGAAGTCTGAAAGATGATGGCTGCATGGAAAGGTGGATGAGCGTTGGTGACTGGGGTTGGTTTTGTCTACCAGTTCTGTGCCACCTGTAGCTGCCTGGTGGAGCCTCAGCGGTGATCAGAAAGAGACCATAAAAAAGGGAAAGAAGCTAAAAGTCTGGAAACAAAAATGAGTTCTTAATCCATGGTCATTCATGGCACACTTTGTGAGGACGTGGCAGTTAAACAGTTGGTCATGATGCAGTTTCTTAGAGGCAAACTGACTTCAAAACAAGAGTAAAGAGTTGACAAAAAGGCATTTGAGGAAAATGAGCAAACCAAGGCCTAGTGATGCACACCTGTAATGCCAACACTCTGGGAGGCTGAAGCAGGAGGATCACAAGTTTTAGTCCAGCCAGGGCAACTCAGTGACTTAGGGAGGTCTTCTCTCAAAACAAAAAGGGCTGTAGAGCTAAATCAGTGTGAAGGCCCTGCATTCAGTCCCCAGTACCACAGGGGAGAAAAAGAATAAGTAGCAGGATGAGGCAGGGACCAAAGGCAGCACAGAGGGCCAGCGTCACTGTGAGGAAAAATGAAGAATTGGATACTCATTCATTCATTTATATAATTTCTTCATCCAGTTATTTTTTAAAAGTATCTGAAATGTCCAAACAGGGAATATAGGAAATGAAAGGACCTATTTGTGAGTATCTTGCACATCACTTCTCTGTATGTAGCAGGTGCTAGTCCAGGGAGCTTACCTCATTATTCCAATTCGTCTTCGCAGCACTACGATGTGCAAGGGAGTGTTTCTGCCCTCATTTCGGAAGGGAAAACAGAAGGGTTGAGAAGTATGCCTAAGGTTACAAAGCCAGATACTACAGAAACTGGGATTCAGTCCCAGGAAGTCTTTTTCTAAGTCGTTCAAGAGCTCACAGTTGAGGGAACGTAGAGAGAAGCGAGCGGTTGATAAAAATTCACCATCCTGAATGCTCTTTGGGTGTCTGTTCACTTGTATCATCTCATGAGCAGTTTTTCCCACACTGTTAAATGCAGCTGAGATAGATGCATACGCTTGGATGGAGCCAGGCCGTCTCCTAGGTGGTGTCTGTGTTAGAGCAGGCATAAGCCTGAGTGTGGATGGCAGAGGGGAGATCGAGGCCCAAAATGTGGGTCCACTAACAGGTGTGTGGGCATATGAACGGGGTGCTGCCAGCCTCAGCGTGCAGGTGTCAGGCAGGAATACAGCAGCACGAGAGGCTGAGTAGAGTCCAAAGGCCAGGTGTCTTGGCTAATAGACAGGGACAGGTGGCTGAGCAGCCTGGGCTGCCAGGGCTCATCAGGCCTGGCTGGAGGAGATCTGATGAGGGACAACAGCTGGGGGTCCCCTGGGAAGGAGGCTCCTGGCAGGCTGCCCTGGTCACCTCCTAAATAAACAACCAGGGATGTCCTAAGGGCCTCTCCTGTGTCTTTTTTTTTTTGGTGGGTACCGGGAGTCAAACTCAGGACCTCTTGCTTGCCAGGCAGGGGCTTATGCCCTTGAGCTATCTCACCAGCCCTCCTGTGTCTTAAAGGAACATGAGCCCTAGGTCACAGAGTGATCAGATTTTATGAGAGATAAAAGGGAGACCAGAGGAGATTCTGGTTCAGTAAAGTGCAAGTATTAAGCTGGAAGGGGTGGCAGGACAGGTGTGTAGATCCACAGACTCACACAATGGCTCACATAGGAACAAACCTTAGAAGAAGGATCAGAATGGGAGACGAACGCTGTGGAATCTGTGGCTCTGGCATTTTATTAAAAGCACAGACAAGAGAGCAAAGGAATAACACCCACTTTAAGGAGCAGAGAGGTGGATTAAAAATGAACTGCTGGAAATGTGGCTGTTTTCAGTGATCTAGCTTATTCCATGAAAAGAAAACCAAAATCTTTTTGTATGGGAAATTTGCTTTCTGGACTTCCTATTTGTAGCCAAAATGAAAGAACTCTTTCTGGGGGTATAGCGCAGTGCTGGAGCTTTTGCCTCACATGCTCAAGGCCTTGGGTTCCATCCCCAGCCCTGCATAGGAAAAAGAAAGAAAAGGAACTCTTAGAGAATGAGAGATTAGGTAAAAATAGAATAATAAATCCTTTAAAAGAAAGATAATTTCTTGACACGTTCTACGTCGCCAGTCAGATTCACATGGAAATGCATACTTCACTTAACAAATAAAGATACTTTTGCAAACACTAAAATTTCCCCGGAATTATATAAAGTGAAGAAAGACTTCTGTAGGCTGCACGATGACCTCCCTGTGGCTAAAGGGAATGGGAGAAGAATGTAGGTTGGAACCACGGTGCATGATCACCTGGCTACTGTAACCCTCCAGGTCATCCCGAAAAATATTCTTGATCTGATCTCGGCTCATTGTGGAGTCCAAGACAGTAATTTTGACTTTTAGAACAAAATCCTAGGGATCTAAATTTGATTTTTATATAAGTTATGGAAACCTATCCAAGCAGTTAAAATAATTTTGCCTCAATATTCTAAATCCAAATATTTTCAAAAAGAGCCTAGAAATTAATTGTTAGTTCCTTTAGGGCTTGTGGGGTCATGGCGAGAAGAGCCAGATTCTTCCTTTTAGATGAACTATTCTTTCCTCCAGGGCCATTCCTCTCAAGGAGGTGAAAGGCAGGGCGTTCTGCGAGCCTGCGGAGACCGATCCATGTGTACGAAGCCCACCTCCCTCCAGGTCTTGGAGAACTGGACAGAGAGACAGAAACAAGTAACCTTTGGGGAGAATGTTGAGGGATAAGTCTTTGGCCAGAGACGCGTCCGACTGGAACTTACTGCTAAGGCAATGAGCATGAGTCCCATGGGGGTTTTATTCAGGAAGTAAGAAAAGCTGTGATACCAGGCTGGTGCATTCTGCTGCGGTATCTTGGTCGGCCTCGTCTGCTTGGAGCAGAACAGTTCACCTGCGCAGTCCTGCCTAGCCCTCTGGCTGTTATCTGTTTCATCATCTGTTGTCTTCTTCCTGAACTGCCTGGCTCAGCGCTCTTCCAAGCCACTCTCTGCAAAACTCCCAGATCTGTTCTGTGCAGGGGCCAGTGAGAGTTGTCATGTGTCTGGCAGCTTATGGCCAGCAGCTGCTTGGAGACACCCAGCAGGAGTGTATGTGATAGGAAGTGGGAAACATCTGATCAATCCAGCTAAAATAGTTGGCTCCATGTCTGCACTGTTTTTGGTTTTGTTTTTTATATTTTATTGTATTTTTTGCAATGCTGGAGATGGAACCCAGAGCATTGGGCATACTGGGCAAGCACTCTACCACTAAGCTACACCTTCAGCCCCTATATTTGTTTTTTAAAAGAAAGTTACTGAATGTATGGGTTTCCCATTTAACAGGAATGTGTTGAGTTTCCTATTAGATTCTATTAGCACCTACATTCTCTGGGAACTAGAACTGAGGGGTGAGAATGGGGGAAACTACAGAGATGAATTAAGATGCCTTGTTCTCAAAGGACAAGAAGAAGAGATGGGTACACAAGGTCCCTGGGAGTGATTCATGTGCTAAGTACAAAGAGAGAATAATTATGTCTCTCAAGGGGGAATGAGGGATATGTGCTTAGAGATGGCAGCTATAATGTGGATGTTAATTCTAGTTAACTGGGAGATTGGGGAGAGTGAGACTGGCAATGTGGAGACTTATTAGCAGGATCTGGGGGTGGCATCCTAAGAACAGAGGTGGTGGAAGAGGTTTGGGAAGGAGAAAGGGGAAACAGGCTGTAGAGGAAATAGTGACAAGACTTGGTGTTTTGTAAAAGACCAGATCACAGAGTAGGGTGAGGGAGGAGGAGAAAGCAAGGACAAATTCTCTGGAATGCACTTGGAGGGACACAGACAGGTAGCCAGTAGAGTGCAGGAGCAGATGGAGATGAGTTGGAGTTGATTTGCCAGCAGAGCAAGTGATAGGAGATTGGTGGCAGCAGTTACTAGTCAGGGGCTGGTGCTTGGAAGGCCTGGAGCAGGGCTGCAGAATGGAGGGGGTGTGTTGGAAGAGTCATCAGAGAGTGGGAGGTGGGATGAGGAGAGGCAGGAGTTCAGAGGAGGAGTAGGAGAGGAGAGGGATGTCTGCATAACCTGGTAGTAAACTAGATCAAAGAGTGAAGAAATGACACTTAATGATCTTCCTGGGTGGCAATGGTGTCACAGTGACAGTAGAAGAGTCCTGACCGGGCACGGTGGGAGGGGAGGCCTGATACCCCTGGGGTAGACGGAAGGCTAGGGAAGCATGAGAGTGGTGGTTTTTACTTGTACATTAAGTAAGTTGTCTGAAGAATAGCCAGAAGTTTCTATCAGTGAGAGATTTGCAAGTGAGTGTTTAGAATAAGCACTATGGACTTGGAACAGTTGAAGTGGATGAGACCCACCAGGACTGACTGATTAAACAAAAGCAGAGAGGACAAGAATAGAAATTTGGAACTAGTAAGCTAGAGGTAAAAGAGGGACTATCAAGTATTTCTTGGACTTTATGGAAGTGTTGGTTATAAATATCATATATAAGGTGTTATTGAAAAATACAATGGATGTTTAAATTTTAAAAAGTAACAGTAAAAGACACATTGCTATTGATGCCTGCCCTCAGTACTCTCTCTTGCTTTGAACACACTGATCCCATCATTCTTGACACTTTCTGAAGCAGTTCTGGAAGTCCTCTTTCACGAGTGTCTTTCTGTGGTTGTGTTGTCATAGCTGCCTCAGTGCTCTGAATTGATTCAAAACTTTTGTTTTCCGTGGTTACTGAGGAAGAACCAGAAGTTGCACAGTGCCAGATCCAGTGAATAAGGTGACCGAGGACGTGCCATCATGTTTTCACAAGCCTGCCTTTCTGTTGGATGGCACCAGGCAGCAGCATTTGCTATATTTATATAGTACCTTACAAAGACATTCGTGAAAGAGGACTTCAAGAATGGCTTCAGAAGTTAGCAAAAATGATGGGCTAAGTGTGTTGCAAGGGGGAGTATTTTGAGGGGGACTCATGGCAATGCGTATTTTACTGTAATAAGTTTTTTAAAAAAATTTAAACATTTACTGTATATTTCGATCACACTTCATATCATAGAAACTCTGGAAAAGGGGTTTTAAATAGAAGCAGAAACAGTGTCAAATACAGCTGACGGGAAAAGGAAGGTGAGAACCGCAAAAGGATATTGGTGGAATGGATCAGATGTGAGAAGGGATGGGGAGTGGGCCATGGGGCCAGCTCTGTTCTTCTGTGACACTCATTTTAGTCAGCTCAGCTGTGTTAAAGGTGTTCACTGTACCATCATCCCTTTCCATCTGTGGTTTAGGTTTTCTTTAATCTTTATTAAATCTCTAAGCTTTGTGTTTCCATGGTCTTTATTCCTTTCATGTATCTCCCTGACTTCAGGATGTTCTAGATACAATAGTACCCTAGAGACTTTTATCTCTTCCCTCGCTTCTTTATCTATGAATCAGGCTTGAATTAAACCCGAATCACTCTCTGAGGGTCCTCAGCTAAAAAGTGTAATTCTGGGAATAATTGCTTTTCATGCCTTGACCTACTTCAGCAATCCCTTTTTGGTCTGATCTGTAGCTCCAATGTAACTTAAGACCAGAACCTAGCCCTGGTGTCATGCTTTGTTTTTGAAGGTACAAATAGTAAGATTTAGGGTTTGGAGACTCCCTAATAGGGCCCCATCATATATGGTGCCCTGGGAGGTCTTTAGCAGTTGGAAGTGCAAAATCTTCACCTTATGGGAAAATTTTTGTTCTAAGCCTTCCTTTGTGATTTGGTTATGAGAACATATTTGCCCCTTGGCTCACAGCTAGAGCCATCAACAGCGGAAGATCCCTGCCAAGGCCTAGGACTTCTGTGACGAGACTTCACTGTAGACCCCATCACCATTTCTAATATTATTCAAAAGGAGATTGACTTGGGCTGTCCATAATACCCCCAAATTGTTCTGTTCCTACATGATCTTGGTTCTCCTGGAGGACGTTATGTTAAGTGAAATAAATCCAACCCAGAAAAACAAATACTGCATGTTTTCACTTTATATGGAAGCTAAAATATTGATTTCCAGGAAGTGGAGAGTAAAGGAGAGCATGGAAAGGGTATGGGGAGACCCAGGATGGAGAGAACATGGTTAATGGGTACAGAGCTGCAGTGGGGCAAAGATAATAATTTTATTTTTGGAAGTGGGGATCAAACGCAAGCCTCAAACATGCTAAGCATGTGCTTCACCATTGAGCTACACCCTGGCCCTGGAAGAATGACTTGGAGATTAGCTACAGTCAACAGCAGCTAATTGAATATTTCAAAATAGGAAGTAGAGAGGATTTTGAATATTCCTAACAGACACCAAAAAATGATACATGTCTGAAGGAAGAGATAAGCCAGTTGCCATTTTCAGATCATTATGCATGCTATACATGTGTTGAACCATCACACTGTACTCCATAGCTATGTACAGTTACTGCGGGTCAAATAAAAATAAAAATACATTAAAATATTTAAGTAAATAAAAAATAACTTTAAAAAAAGGAAAAATGAAAAACTAATTCTGGCTCTCCTTTCCACACCCACTGTATTCACAGTGGTAGGCAGAGGCAGCCATGGTATTCACGAAGTGACAGGCGGAGGGAGTTTACAGTTGTGGGGTTCACTCAGAGCCAAAGAAACCTTCAGAGGGGACGATGGGGACAGTGTTGGGATTCACCAGCAGAGCAGACAGAGCAGCTTCATGCTCTGCGGCCAGGATCTCAGGGATGTGGCTCCATGGAGGATTAGAGCTGACATGGGAGGGCAAGGAGGCCTCACCCTTCAAGGAGGCTTAAGCTTTGTAGAATTAATTCCTATATAATTTAAAATAGCTTAATTTTCCTAACAGCTCAAGAAGTGCGTAGCTCCTGTTACCATTTTACAGATAAACTAGTTGGGGTTCGGTGGACTGCAAAAATAATAGGTTATACTGCAGACAAATGGACACAGGTAGGATCCGAGCTGGCTTGCCTGGTTCAGAATCTCTTTCCAGATGCCGTGTTACCCTTCAGAGGGACAGGATTAGACGGCTTATTTTGTTTGTTTGTTTGTTTTTGTTTTGTTTTGAAGTACTGGGGATTAAACCCAGGACTTTCACACTGAGTTACATCCCCAACCCTTTTTAAATTTTTTTAATTTTTAATTTAGAGACAGGGTTTCACTCAGGTGCTAAGTTGCTCAGGTTGAGCTTGAGCTGAAGATCCTCCCACCTTAGCCTCCTGGAGCACTGGGATTACAGGTGTGCAACAGCACACCCAGCTCCATAGATAGCTATTTAGATCCAGGACCCCATACTGCACTTCTCTGATTGCTCTTCCTCTCTCCCCCCTCCATTTCTTGTCTGTGATTTGTTGTTTTGGTTGATACACCCGTCCTTATCCCAGGAGACAGTGTCTGTCTGCATCCAAAGCGGAAAGAGTTTCGGTATCTCTGAGCAAGCTAGGGTGTCTCTTTCCTGCATTCCTTTTATGTGGGGGGTGGGGCAAGCGGTGCACAACTGTGGTTGTCAGGGCAAGAAGAACACAGCTGCAGTCACCTGCCAGTTGACAACATGGCACATGGTGTCACGGTCGAATTACCCAAGTGTGTCTGGCTCAAGCTGCTGCATGATTGATATTTATCAGGGCCACATTTGGGAGAAGAATTCTAAGTACTTTGTAGGAACAATTTTGTAATGCTTCATATTGCATCTGCCACACGTTCTCATAAAAACACCGAGTCCAAGCCACCGATGCGTGCTCTTCGGGAGGGGTTCTGGTTACATCTTGCCCTTGCAGCCTGACATTGCCTGGCAGGTCTTTGCATACAGCTACATTGTCATCCTCATGCTAATAAAGCAAAGTTAAATATGATGCCTATTTTGTTCATTAACAATGCTAAGATAAGGAAAAGGACCACAAGGGCAATACATCATTAATAAATTTGGTAGTGATGGCTAATAGATTCTCATCTTCAGAAAATTAAGACACTCATTGGTAACAGCTAAGAATAAATTCTCCTTGCTATTTTTTTTTAAATTAGGTAGCTTCTTTTTAAAAAGCAAAACATAAAATGATGAAATGAAACTAGCACATAATATTTCCTTTTTTGTTATTTTGCAGAAAAAGCCACTCTCTGCAATAATAAAGGAAGTCTGTGATGGGTAAGTGTGGCTTCGTGTTCATCCAAAGCACGCAGACTTATAATTTGACAGGCGAAATTTCCAGTGGGATGGCAAATATTATTCACTGTATTATAAATAAATATTAATTGCAAATATTATTCATAACTCACCAGTTGACCTGGCCAAATCACTAAGAAATACCATATAAAAGTTACGTATCTTTTTCCATGAAAATTTTGCCAGTATTTCTCCCAGAGCACAAGCGTGAAGTGGCTAGGTGAGGAGCACGTGGGGTTGGATTTACTTATCTAGAAAGTGGTGCTCCTTTTGTGCCACCTAGCAGGGAGCAGTCTAGTGGCTCCTGAGGTGGCTTCAGAGACCCCATGTGGTATAACCAGGAAGGATCCCTCAGGTCTCTGCAGAAGGTGGACAAATTTAAAAGATACCTCCTCTGTGGGTAGTTTCGCTGCCACCTGGAATTTCCCACTGATGTGGCTTTCCTACTTCTCTTCTGCTGTTCTGCAATCCAGAGGAAAGCACGTACGAAATTTGCGTGAGATCTTTTGACTTGTAAAGCAGGCTGTGAACACAGTATTACTTGGAATTTGTAGAAGACCTGGAATAATTGGAGTGTTGCAGTCTGCATCTGGTATACCAATTGGGAACTCTCAAATTCAGGGACAATTGAACTGTGCTAGTTATCAAAAATGTAAATTCCCATTGGTTTCCTTTGTTTTCCTCTCTCTGCTTCAGTCCTTCAAAATAGGGAAGAGTGTTGCAATTTGTATTTAGATCTCTCACCTCAAGACTTGCAGATGAAACGCTTAAGTGTTAGAACTAAGCCTGGAACATTTACCTAGGAAATTACAGATCTCAGAGTAGTGAAAGCGGACCAGTGCCATTTTGTTTTGGGATGTGTATTTTGGTGTATGTTAGGACTGTCCCGATTGCAATTGCAGGCTATTTAATTCATCTAATTCTGTAAAGCTAATAGAAATGAAAATGACCTTTTTTGTTGTTCTGATCAGTTTCTGCTTGTATTTTTAAGGTGGTCTCTCGCCAACCATGAATATTTCGCACTGCAGCATGCTGATAGTTCAAACTTCTATATCACAGAAAAGGTAGGTTGACCATGTTATTTAGTCTGAGAAAGCTATATTTAAGTAAATCGTGGCTGATGTTTCCTCAGTTCAAGACTAGACATGATAGCCTAAATGTATGTCTTTACCATCAATGAACATAGGCTCTGTAAAGCAAACAACTGCTGATTTAGTATCAACAAGATGATACTTAACCCGTTCAAGAGTGAAGACCAAATATGTTTCCCAGTCCTGTTGAGCAAGGCATTTGCATTCTAACGGTGAATATGTTAATGACCTCTCTTTCTTACCGCTTGCTTAAAAAATTTATTTAATACTTAATGACTTAGCTCTCTTTTGTTGGATATTTTTTCCTTCCTCATTTTTAAAGTATTTGCTTAAAGTGCTTGAGACAATGACAAGGCACCTTTTGAAATGTGGCATTGTGTGGGCACTGAGAGCGTTCTGTGACTCTTGGAGACCAGCTTTCTTCTTGGGTGACTTTACTGTCTTTAGTAAGTTCATATGACAAGGAGAGATTCTGAAGACTACAGTGGCCCTGAAAGAAATAAAATTAATATCTAAGTGCTCCCTGCTGGGGGAAGGGAAAGCTAGCCTATGTAAATATCGACCGCATGCCAGAAACTAAGCCAGGCAATTTTTTTTCTTCAAGTCTAATCTGTAAAAGTAGTCTGTGTGTTTGTGTGTGTGTGTGTAACAGATAAGAAACTGAGTCCTTAAGGTCAAATGTCTAGACTGATACTACATCCTTGACTCTATAGTTAAGAAGCAAGTTTTGATTTTGTGCTTTTGTGATTCGTCTTTTGGAAATTTCTCAATTTAGTACTTGGCCCAGTTTGTGGGAGAGCTAACTGAAATGCATAGGAACCAGTAACTGCCTTCATGGAGCAATGACCAGTGGAGTTGTTGTGGAGAGAAGGAGTGGCCCGGTGTCATAAGGCAAGGTGGCCTGTGCTGAATCGGAAATGAGTGGCAGTGCTCTGGGAGAAGGGAGCATTCGGTGACCTCAGGCTCTGGTGCACTTACTATGTCCCAGGTGGTGCCAATTAGTAGTCCCAAGAGTGGCTATAATTTGTGTGTGTGTGTGTGTGTGTGTGTGTGGTATTAGGGATTCAACCCAGGATCTTCACACTGAGCTACATCTCCAGCACTTTTTTTTTTTTTTAATTTTGAGACAGGGTCTCACTAAGTTGCCCAGACTGGGCTTGAAGTTGTGATGCTCCTGCCTCAGCCTCCCAGAGTGTACCACCATGCCCAGTTTAGTGGCTACACTTTTATCCATGAATGCAGTGGAGGTGAAAGGTAGAAGAGTAAAAATGTCCTGCCCCCACCTGTTCCTCACCTGCTGTACCCTGGAGAGGGTGGGTGGTCCTTCAGTTAGTGGCAGTGGGCTGGCCAAGGCCTCAGAGAGCTGCTTGGAAATTGCTTCATTCTCCCAGATGGACACTGGGAGTTTCTTACCTTATTGTTTTGCTCCCCACATTGATACCTGGGAAGCTGAGCGTGACTGAGAGGACAGATTTCCTGGCAGGCTGTGGTTGCATAGATTAAGTTTACCTTTGATTCATTTGATTCATTCCATGAACATTCAGCTTCCTGTCTTTATTTTCCCTTTGCTCCATTTCCTTAATAGCTGTCCTTTATTTTATACAAACTTTGCGTGTTATTTTTGAGATAAAGCAGATGTAAATAAGAATTAAATGTCAGCAGTTAGCCATATTGCCACGGTTTCATTAATGAACCACGGGTATTGAAATCAATTCATTTAGTTTCTATACACTGAAAATGAGAATAGTTCAGAGACCATATCACCTGTGTGGTGTGTGAAATATATGTTTCACACACCTACATATGCAGTGCATGTGGATTGTCCTGGAGTTATGTCCTGGATTGTGGTCAAAAAGCCACTGAGTCAGGAGTAGCCCTTCCTTTGATTAAAGTGAACTGGTTTGTGTACCTTACTGGCTGGTACGTCTCCTTTCATCACGGTCTGGACACCGCTCCTTACTGAAGATCAGTAAGGATGGGATTCTCAGACTTTAGAAAAGGTGAGCATTGCAGATTATAGCTGGGAGTGGTGGCTCACTCCTGTAATCCCAGTGTTCTGGGAGACTGATGCAGGCGGACAGCAAGTTTGAGCCCAACATGGGCAATTTAACAACATAGCAAGACCCTGTCTCAAAATTTAAAAAAAATATATATTTTTTAAAAGGGCTGCGACTGTAGCTCAGTGAGAAGACCATGGGTTTAATTCCCAGTACTGCAAATGAAACAAAACAAAATAAAAAAACACAGATTTTCAAATCTCAACCTTAGAGATTTATACTGCATAGTCCTTGTCTGTGTCCTGGGGTTTTCTTCATTTTGAGGGGCCCTCCAGTGTCTTCTGAAGCGGGATGCTGAGGCACCCTCAAGGGAACACACCCAGGGGTCTCCTCTCTGAAGAGCAGGGCTGCTGTGTCCCTGGTGTGGTGCACAAGTTGCGCAAGGTACACTCCCTTCTGAGGAGCAGAAGTCGCTACCAAGTTTGATTAGGAATGTTTGTGCCCCGTTCATTGGTTCTTGGAATAATTTAAAAGTCAATAATATCATATATAATGTTGCTTCCTTTTTCCTAATTAAAATTCATATGTACTCAGAAAATTCAAACTACTGAGAACAAGGGTCAATTTATTATTTAATGAGGCATCTTAGTCATTTTCTGGGAAATCTTGTTTAGCTTGAGAAATTCTGAAAGAAGGTTGAGTTTCACAAGGACTGGCCACCTACATCTGGCATTAGGTCTTTGGTCGTCCATGGGTGGTGGCAAAGATTATTCTTTTCTTAGGAGTTGAGGAGTAAGAACGCTCAGCTTCCCAATCACAGCCCTTTTGTTTGTAAATAAAATGTCATGTCCTTCTCCTGCAGCTGTTGCTAGGCTCAGTTCTGTGTGTGTGTGTGTGTGTGTGTGTGTGTGTGTGTGACACACAGGGCTGAGCACGCACAGGGCAGGAGATGAGGTTGAATCCTGGCTTCTTGGAGCCAGACCTGGTCTGTCCTGGGCCTGCTGGTTGAGTCCATCTAGTTTCTTGCAAGTATTCCTAAAAATAGAGATCTTTTTCCATACTTAAAATAAGGTAGTTAGCGTGTTCTTGGTTACTTCAGCCCAATGAGTTGTTAAGTAATGTTTGTATCACCATGGTAACCGGTGACTAATTTTTGAAACTTGTGCATGCTGTCGGTTACTGATTTTCACTTGCACAAGAGATGGTCTTCCTTCCTTTACTAGGGATAAAAATCACCCGCCATTTCAAAGGGGGCGAATTCTTCAGCTCCAGTCTAATGAAGATGTAGTGACTGAGGGATACTTGTGATTCTCTTCTAACATTCTCAGGAAGACACCTACCCTATTTTTCTCAGGTTATCCATTTTCAGCAACAGTTCATTTGCTTATCAGGCCATTAACTTAGGTTTTTCAGTGCAGTGGGAAAAATGTCACTTTAAGTAGCCTTCTGCAGAAGCATAGCTCGTGAATGCCTTGAAGAAAGTTAAGATTCATGTATTTGCAAGTTCTGTCCATGAAACTTATATATCTCAGTATGGTATCAGAGAGAGAGAGAGAGAGAAACAGAGGGAGAGAAAGACAGAGAGAGAGGGAGGGAGGGAGGGAGAGGGAGAGAGAGAATAAAAATTAAAAAGTAAACTATGTGCTTCTGCAGAATTTCTTTTGAATAAGAATTGTAAAAAGGATCAAGATGCAATATGTTTATGTACCAAATCCCCACTGTGAGTGTATTCATTATGTGTCGTAAACGTGTACAAATAGAAAAAATAAATTGTAGAGAGAGAGCGCTCAGCATTTTGTCCTATCATCATAATCTAAAGATGTGGGCATTGTCTTTCATTTTAATAGGGAAGTGAGATAGAGAGAATTTATAGCATGTTAGCTTGCGTAGGTCACACGGATCAGAAGGGGCCAAGCTGAGGCTTCAACCCAGGTGGATTTGACTCCAGAGCTCTCCGTACCACCTCCTCCCAGTCATCCACTATCCACTTGTCGCGGCACCCATCTGTTTATGATGCCATTTCTTTGCTGACATCAGCCCCTGGGATCCTAATGAAAATTGCCTCAAGAAATTAAACACAGGAAGTTACAGGCTGTGAGAACCTGGTTTCCGGTGTCAGTCTGTAGGTTCCTTATGTGGGTAAATTGGGGGAAGTTGGAACAGGTACTGATCTTCCACTTGTGGGGGATTTTCAATGTCTTCACCTTTGCTATGGATTGTGCCACTGTCTGTTATAGTATGACTGCATTAATATCATTAATGTCATTTTCAGGAAAATGGGAAAATTTACTCTGTTTAGCCCTCCATGTGCAGAAAGATGGGTCCCCAGAAAGTACAGGGCATGTTGCAGGAACCATTCTGAGGCAGGTGCAGTACTTGTGGATGGCTGAGGTTTTCTGCTGTGATTCCAGGGTGCACGCAGCAGAGTGATGTACCAGTAGTATCTTACTTCCATAAGTTACTATCTCCTATTCACAGAGATAAGCTAAGCCTCATCCGGGTCTTCTCTGCACACTGGGCCCCAGGGCCTTTGGGAGAAAGTGGCATCATTTGGGGGACACATCTTTGCTGTCTTTGCTACATGAAGTAGAACACTTGCTGGCTGGCCTGGCTGCCCCGGAAGTGGCTCCCAGCAGCAAGGATGGGCCATGGGAAATATTATTACTCTTCGCTTTGCCCTGCCCCTTCAGCTTGTCTGGGTTCCACTCCAAATGTTTCTCCTGCCACTTGTCCTGTCCTTCCCCTCCTGACACCTCAAAGCCTGCCTTCTCCTCTGCGTCTTGCTGCTGAATTCTTTCTGTCCTGCCTTGTGACCAAACCTGGCCTCTGTTAGAGTAGGATGCCCTGTTGGCCTCTTGTATGTCTGGAGTCAGGCTTTGGCGAACAGGGAGCTCTGTAGACAGCTTGTTAGCCACAGTTGCCAGAAGGAAACGGCCATGCTCAGAGGAAAGGCCCTGCCTGAAGGAGCTCAAGACAAGAGACTTGGAAGAGTACTATGCTGAGCTGGGGATAGTGCCAGCTTTCCTGATCCTCCCAGACAAATATCTACCTTCTATCGAACCATTCCAGTGACAGGAAGTGCTATAAAGGACAAACGTGGGTATTGATGATCTAGGAAAAATATAACTCTTGACCTGTTAGATGCCAAATGTGCCAAGTGTGTGGGCTCATGGCATCGAGGAATGAAGTCATGAATCAAAAAAAGAAGTTAGGAGAGTTTTATTGGAAATATGGGGAAGAAGAATAGCTCTTGGATTTCTAGGAGGGGTCCCTGAGTGGGTGGCCATCGAGGCCCTTTGTCAGGGGTAATTTATACAGCAAAGTCACAACATGGAAATTACAAGTATTGCCCCTTAGCTTATATTGATCCAATAGGGAAAGAAGTCACGTAGCAAGGGTACATGGAAAGAACAAAGGCATTTGGGGGAAGGGATAGGTCCAATTGCTCTGGCCAACCACCTGGGTGACTGATGCCTATCTGGGCTTACTGGACCAGGTGGTGCTAATGACAGTATAATTTTAAGTTACTGTTTATTCCTTAGGGAGGCAGGTAGGACTGACCATTGCATCTTCATCTTGAGCGCTGGCCTTCCTCATATGCTCCTCGAACCACAGTTCTGATGTCTTTAGTTTTGTGCTGATTACCTTGAGGCCTCAGTCCCTCTCTGACTATAATTAATTTCTGTCTGACTTAGCTGCCTATAATACTGGGATGTAACAAAGTCTGGAGGAAGTGCCATTTAGGCAGAGATCTAAGAAAGGAGGGAGAAGAGATGGAAGCTTGAAAGTGGCCGCATTAGTGGCCTGTGGAGAGCTGGATGTGAGATGCACCAGTGGTGGTTGGAGAGTTTTGCTTCAGCTTTGCTTCTAAAGTCCTTTAAAGGTGTACTAAAAATTCTGAACTTTATCCTGAGAGCTTCTGGAAGCCTCAGGGATGGCTTTATGCTGGATCTGACCACAAACGATTGGACTGTGATTACTCTGAATATACTATCAATCTGTGGTAGGAACCATGGTAGAAAATATCAACCTATGGTAGAAACCCCAACACTTGGGAGGCTGAGGCAGGATGATCACTGTGAGTTCGAGGTTAGCCTGGGCTCCATAGTAAGTTCAAGCCCACCCAGAACTACATAGTAAGATCCTGTCTCAAAACACAAAAAACAAACAAACAAAAAGAACTCAAGTGTTTGAAATACACACAGAGATTGACGATAAATGCTGGTAACACTTCTGATTCCAAGGAGAAAACAGAACCATGTAACAGTCTTGGAATGTTGGTCTTCAAAAAGCTTCCTGTTATGTTTCTGACAGCTTGGCTAAGGGTTATAATGACACTTCATGAGTGAATAAAACTGCCTATTTTATTTATTTCCAAGGTGACATCTTCTTGATAAATTGCCCATTTATGTTATTAACATTAATATTTATACTTGACTACCTGCCCATCTGACTTATATACAATTTAAAATTCCCCTTTGAATTTAATTTAGAATTCAGACTTTCCTAATTTTAAATGTAAATTATATTTGTAGAAAAAAATGGATAGAAAATATCTGTAATATTTGAAGGGGAGCGTAAGGGTGAGAAATTTATTTGCCCAGATTTGACAGTTCAGCACGTGCTGAGGTAAGAGATGGTTAGGACGTAGTCTTATCCTCATAAAAGTTTTAGTCTAGAGGTGGATGAGTTGATACTATCCAGTGATGGAAAGGTGTCCTGTTTGAAGGATCATTGGGAATGTATTTTTGATTAATTTAAATTTATAATTTGATACATCTGATTTTTCACATTGAAAAATCTTTTGAGTAGCTTGTGAACTGTTCCATTTTGCTTTTCAAACATAGTTATTGCGATATAATGGACCCCCTTAAACTCTTAAGTATGTGAACTATGCAGTGTGGTGATTTTGAGTATATTTGCAGAGTTTCTGCAGTGTATTTTTTTTTTAGATAGCAAAGCTCTGATATTTTCATCCAGGACATCTCCATGTTCCAAAGCTCTGAAACTGACAGGTAGATCTAGGATGTGAATTCTGAGGCTCAGGTATTTGTAACAAGCACAGGTGGCCCTGGAGCTGTGTTTGAACCAGGCCCACTGGAAGTGAGACCGTCCTCTGGGGTCTTTCCCCTTATTCCTTCATAGGGGGAAAAGCCCCACTTCGAGTTCTTACTGTCTGGAAGGCAAGCGCTCCCTTCGTGCTTCATGACTTGGGCAACATTCTGATTGGTTTCTGCTGTTGCCAGGAGAGCTAGTCCAACCTCCATAATTAACCTGGTGATCATGGTGTCTCACAGTGCAGCCCAGTCAGTGATTTCCATTTTATTCCCTTTCTCTAGTTCCCTCGACTTTAGTCATGCTGCCTTAGTATTTCCGAACATACCTGCTGTGTCTCCCTCTTGTAGCTTTACCAACCCAGGGCCCTGTTCTTCACACTGTCCTTGTCTCCTTCCTATTATGTGGTCAGGTAGTGAGTGGATCAGGTGCTGAGGATGAAGAGGTGACATGACAGTCCCCCTTGGCCAAGGGAGTTGAGTCTGTGACCAGCACAGAACTGGAAGCAAAATCATTAAAATATAGTCATTCCTCGTTTAATGACTGAGTTCCATTCCTACGACTATGTTGCTAGATTAAATTGGTTACTAGATGAATTGTTTATAGTATGTGCACTACAATATTCAGAACGAGGAAATGGTCCAAGGAAACTCCAACTTGATGACTTTGCTTTTATTTGCATAACTCTTACATGCGGTACTCTAATGTGTAACAGAATGTAAAACTACAGCACTGTACTGTAAAGTACAGTCAGCAAAAATCACAGTGCTATATAAGCAAGGTGTACTGTACACGAAAAAGGCACTGAGGCTCTATAAACAAGATGTACAGAACTGTACAAAAAAAATATGGATCAAAAATCTGAACAGGGCACCTTGGTTGTAAATCCAAACAGTTGTTAAACAAGGTAGGTTGTTAACCGAGGAATATCTGTAATTGCTGTTTAGGAAGTGATCTCCCTCTCTTGCCTTACTTCCACTGTAGTGGCTTAACAGAATACCATAGATAGAAATAACTGGTAAAAAGAGAGAGATTTATGTCTTACACTTCTGGATGCTGGGCAAGGGGTCCAAGGTCAAGAAGCCACACCTTTCCTGAGCTTTCTTGCTTGTGTCCTCCATGGAAGAAGAGAGAAGGGCAGAAGGGTACAGCAAAGACACAGCAAGAGAAGGCAGGACTGGCTTTTATTTTTTATTTTTATTTTTTTTTTTGTGGGTACCGGGGGTCAACCTCAGGACCTCATGTGCCAGCAGGCACCCGTGCCGCTGAGCGATATCACCGGCCCTTTTTTCGTATGTGGGTTCTGGGAGTCGAACTCGGGCCCTCGCGCTTGCCAGGCAGGCGCTTATGGCGCTGAGCCATCTCACTGGCCCTGGCTTTTATTTTTAATTTTAATTTTTTGGTTTCTTTTGAGGAAGGGTCTTGCTATATATTTCAGGCAAGTCTTGAACTCATTGTGTAGCCCCGGCTGGCCTTGAACATGATCTTGGTAATCCTTTTGCCTCAGCCTCCCAAGTGCTGGGATTATAGACGTGTGCCGTCACTCCTGGTAGGACTGACTTTTATAACGAGCCCACTCTTCAATTTCCTAACCTTGCTGACCCACTCCTGTTATGGCCATGGGACTCCGTACATTAGGGCAGCCCACTCCTCTTTCATTAGACCTCACCTTCAACCCCGAGGCGCTGGGAATTTAGTTTCCAACATGTAACTGGGATGTGGGGGGCACATTGAAACCAAAGCATTTCCCTACCATCTTAAATTGAGTTGCAAGAAGCCTTGGCTTTGGGCTTTAAATAATCTTTGCCTCAATTTTGGAGATCAGCATCTTAATCCAGCCTTTTTAAAATCTCCACTGTCTTCTCTGCTGCTTTGAGTCGCTACCTTCTTAGTTTATTGCCTCTTAGTTTCCTTTCTTAACTAGACAGAACTTTGATCTCTTTGTTATTCTTTTGAATTGTCATTTAACTATGCGTGTGCTGATTTTTATTTTTCCCTAGTGGGATTCCAAGTGCTTTACAATTCAAGGGGAAATAACCCCATGTGTTCCACACCTTAGAGCATCTCATGTGGTTCCTTAAATGTAGTATTTAGGTGATTAAAGATGGTCAATTTTATGTGATGCTGTTTTCTTTGTAAGATGAAAGCTATAGTTAGCCGCTTAATAAATTATGTATGATGTTGGTTAATTCAATTACCAGACTACACTTAGCCCTCCAAATGATTCACAGTGGAGAAATTGCAGAGTGAATAATTCAGTCTTAATGATCCTCGTAGAGTCTTAAAACAGTGTTCAAGAAGTGTAGTTTTCAGTCCCTCACAACTGATTATCTTTTCCAAAATGAATACACGCATTACACACACATACACATGACAAATCTGTATTGTGCTAAGATGTTGACCAAATTTTTTTTTTTAATTTTCAGGAAATGTCATAAAACGATATATAAAGCTTATCCTGTGGATTTAATACCTCCTACTTAAAATAAATGTCATATTTCAGAGAAGTTGGTCAACTGTAAGAAATTTTCTCTGATTCCCAGCAATGGTGATGGGAAGGGAAATAAGTAATGTAGACTCTGTGGTACCTTATAATACACAAACCAGCCATCATTATGTAGATGATCAAATAGCCCTACAGTTTCAAAGTTAGCATTATCCATTTTGTTCTCATTGTAGCAAATAACCTCTAAGAACCAAAAGGTGGTTGTGAGTTGACTTACCCAAAATGTTTTGATTGCTCAATTCTGAGAAAGCGGTTTTGTTTTATTTCTCCTGGAGCTCAGATCCATTAGTATTCTGGTGGCCCACCCTCCTCTAGCCCTTTACTTCAGCCAGGGACTCTCTGAAGGCTCTGGTCCCAGAGGACAGGAACTCGTCAACTCCGTGCATACTTCAGAGTCCCCACAAAGGTTAGAAACCTCCTTGCCCTTGACCCCCACTCCACACACCCTGTCTCATTAAATGAAGAAAAGGCTTAGGAGAGTCACGTTATCCTATTTGACATGTTTTCCAACAAGCAAGGAACAAGTGGACACAACTGTTTGCAGTCAGAATTCTGTGTACATAGGCTGACAGCAAACCCCTAAGAGCAAAGGTTGGAGCTGACATTTTGGCCAGCAGGAAAAATACTTTGAAATAAGTCGTCTTGCAGTTGCTAGCATATGAAGGTTGAACTAAAAATATTTTAATGTCATCTCCCTTGCCCTCCAGATCAGATATTTTGGGTTTCTCTAATCAGCAATCCAAAACATTATTCATAGTATTACTATGTACCTTAAGAGCACATTGGGTTTTCCCATTTCAGTCACTGAAGTTGAAGGCAGGGTTTAGCCTTGGGCAGCATGGCGGCCCAGGACAGGCCCAGTACTTGGTTTCCTGGAGGGTGATTGAAATAGAATAGCGGGTCCTTACCCTCCAGCACATACACAGACCCTTCAGACTGTCCAACTTTCCCCAGGAGCCATCTAGCCCTAGAGTTGGGCTTCAGCCAACCGATCCCCTTTCTGTCAGTGTCACCCCCCCCAATCCTGATGCCTTTGGTAGTCTAGTGACTCAAACTTAATTTACAGTAGATTTTCTGAAGTCTCTAAAAACATTTTTGGGTGGTTTTGAAATTTTCTAATTAGAGTTTGAGAATTGGATGGAAGCTATCATTTTAAATCACTTGGTGTTTTTCCTTTAGAGAGGACTTGGAAGCCTATATATTTATTTCAGGATGAAGGAAAAAAGACATCTAAGTTGAGTCACGTAAATGAGAGGGCGTGCAAGAGAGGAGGGCAGTGACTGCCACCAGTATTACTCAGAAGTCAGTGGGTTTTATGACATGTTATTTAATGTTTACCACTGACTGTTGGATACAGGCTGTAACAAGATGATTACAGGCGGCCAACTATTTTGCTTGGGCCCTCTCGCTTGTGTTTGGTAAGATAGGACAGCTTCTAGAATTGCAGGCAAAGATAAATGCCAGAGGTCATGATAATTCCATGTTCTCCAGTTCAGCTAATAAAACAATGAATAGATTGACTGAAGTACTGGAATGTTTTAACTGTGCAGTGCTCAGAATCGGAATGAATGACACATGAGTTTCCTCCAGACACTTCTTTACCACAGATGACCTTGAAAACACCGGAACACCCTTTCCAAACAAAGCTAACAGCAGCAAAAAGCAAAAACTTGGGGTTATCAGTAGAGAAGGTTCATTCCAAGAATGTCTCTGTGAAGTTTATCATCTGTTCCAAAACTAGACTCTTAATTGCACATCTTTTCAGCTCAATTCTGTTCATGTATTTTTGTATTTCACCAATGAGATTTTATTTCTGAATAGCTATTCGATTATTTCTCAAAGTTTTGAAATGAAGATATATGTGCATTGTGTGTGTGTGTGTGTGTGAAGGTTAAAAAAAGATTCATGAAACAATAAACATTTTGTTACTTGGAATGGCTTCTTTTGTTGTTGATAGTATTAGTCTATTTACTGTTTGCATTATAGTTTAAAAATATTCACTAGGATGATTTCATGACTACTAACGGTTCTGTTCCACAATTTGAAAAGCATATTCTTATACTCTTCGCTCTCTAAAACTAAAAGCAAAGCTAGATTTCCTCACTTTTGTTGTCCTAGTGTCTAGAACAGTATTCAATAAATATTTATTTAATGGAATCATGACTATCTCTTGAACAGTAAAGCAGTCACCCAAGGTCGGCATAAGGGATAGGTGTGTAAAAAAAGAACATGATAAAGAGAAATAAAAGAAAGTAAGAAAGTTAGGTAGAAAGGCTGGGGAGAGAGGAAAAAGATTGTACTTCCATCACAGAGGATGTCACATCTGCAACTGTTTTATGGAGGTGATAGTGACATACGAGTTCCCTACCGTGTCTATTCTTCCCACTGTGATCAGAGGTGACATAGTAATTGTTATTGTGTGGTCATTTTTCTGGTCCCTGTTGTTGTAGTTATCTATTGCTGCCTAGACCACCCCCCCAACTTAGCAACATAAAACAGAAGTGCGTATTTCCACTGGAGATGATTTGTTACACTCGCTAGTTTTTTGGTTCAGGAATTTTGCATGCAGGATGGCAAATATGGCCAAGCAGGATGATGGCTTATCACTCCTTGGTGTCTTGAGTCACAGCTGGGAAGACACAGACCTCTGGGGCTGGAATCATTTGGAGGGTGCTTCCTCTGGCTCTTTTTTTTTTTAACTCTTAATTCTTCTTTCTTTCCTTCTCTGTGTGACTTCATTTGTATTTCATTCTATCTGTTCTTCACTAAAGTCTACTATATTGACCCAAACATCTTTCTAAAACCTTCTCTTCTCTTCCTGGACTCTGTCCACCTATTCACCTCCCCTCCCCTCCCCTCCCCTCTCCTCTCCTTGCCTTCCCTTCTTTTCTCTTTTCCTTCCTCTTTCAGTACTGGGGATGGAACCCAGGGCCTGGGATGTGCTAAGCAACTGCTCTACTCCTGAGCTATACTCCTAGCCTCTTCTTTTCTGGATGCTTGATGCCCTCTTTCTTGCAACTTTAGATTTGCAAATGCTATAGTTAGACTCTGCTTTTAGTTACTAAAAAGAAGTTACTATCTTACTAATTAGATACAACTTTCATAAAACATTCTTTTTCAGTATCTACAGCTCTTAAGTAGAGATGAAATCTCAAATATCTTTTTAAACATTTATATAAGCAGATTAGGCACACTGGGGTCATTAAATGAAAAGAAGCATAAATGAAGATCAGAATCCTATTACTAACAGAAAAGTGACATTCTGGTATATATACCTCAAACATTTGAGTCTGGGAGTGTAATTTTATTTGTAAAATGCACATGGCTTCATAACTTGTATCTTAACTTAGTAGGTAGCAGGCATTGTACCATGCTAGTTAATATACTCAGCCTGTTTCATTGTGTAATGAACATTAAATGTGATAATGACAGAAAGACAGTTTATAAAGGGTCTGCCCATAGTCAGTCCCAATGGATCATATTTCCTTTTTTTAGCGGGGGGCAGGGTCTTGCTATGTAGGTCAGGCTGACCTTGACCACTCACTCTGTGGCCCATGATGGCCTTGAACTCATGGTGATCCTCCTGCCTGAGCCATCGAGTGCTGGGATTATAGGTATGTACCACCATGCCCAGCTCATATTTCCTATTTACTTTTCCACCTTTCTTAATAACTAAAAAATAGCCCACTCAATTTTTAAATCTTTGTATTTGGACTTTTACATTGTCTCTTTCTCTTCTTTCCTCTTTCCCACTCTGTGTTTTTGTTTGTTTGTTTGTTTTGGTTAAGGAACACTATGGATTCTACTGCTTAAACTAAGTCTTTGGTAATTCCTTAACTATTTCCTTATAAGACATTGGTAGAAGTTGACTGATAAGTTGAAGAAACGGTGTCACAGAGGCACCTGTAGCCACCATTGTGGAGAAGCCCATGGGTTCTTTTATTTAAGTCTCATGGCTTACAAAAAGACTTAGAAGTTTTAGGATTTTAGTTCATATAGCTTTCGAGTGTCAGAATTAGAACTGAAACCAAGATCTTCAATATCACTGCGAAAAAAAATGCCATTTCAGGGACTTTCAGAGGTGGTTCATGAATTACAGAAGGATTTGATTTATATAGCCTTTTACAATATTGTTTTGAACTCTTTAAACATGAATGAAACAATCACCCTAAATTCTGCTAATAGAGCACAATGAAGACAAGGGTCACTATGGTTGGCTTAACCTGCCAGGTAGAGCTGGTTTCCAGCCCACCTAGGTGCAAAGCATCCCGTCGCCTCCTCTCCTGTGCATGTATTTACACGCCTTATATGTGTGACATTGGCTGGGAAGACTGCACTGCCTTTATTCTAAATCAAGCATGAGTCTACCCACTCAGGGGAAGTCATCTGAGCAAGTTCCCTGCTACTGTGCTGTGTCCTGGGCTCTTGTGAGATTAGAAATTATACAACTTTGAAAGGGAAAATATCCTACTCCAGTTTTCCCAAGCTTCTAGAGGACTCCTGAGATTTCAAAGTAAGCTTTTACAAATGGTTCCATGGACGGTGACCCACCTGTGCACGGTGGGTAGAATTCTACGGTGGCCCAAAGACTTCCACCCCCTATTGTTATAGGCCCAGCCAATGTGCTTCCCTGGAGTGACATCTGAAGCTGTGAATAAGGGGGTATCACTCTGATCACATCAGATTGTATGCAAAAGGATTTCACAGGTGTATGAGGTGTGATCAAACAATATGGTGAATGTTTATGTTAAAAAATTATTGCATTAAAAGACATGTTGCCATGAATCCCCATCAAAGTGCTTCCCTTTACTTTGAACATAATTATTCCGTATGCTTGCCACTTTCTGCAGCAGTTCTGGAAGTCCTTTTTTAGGAATGTCTTTCATTGTCCTGTCATGGCTGCTTCCATGTCCTAAACCAGTTGAAGACATTGACCTTTTGTGATCATTTTGACTTTTGGGAAGAGCCAGAAGTCACATGGTACCAGATCCACTGGAAAACGTAGATGAAGACACACCATAATGTTTTTATTTGACAGAAATTGCTCTACATTAACTGTTAACTTCTTGAGAAAGTGGATGAACAGTGGGGTGTGTTTTAAGCGAAGGGGAATATTTTGAGGTGGATTCACGGTAATGTTTTATATTGTAATAATTTTTTAAATTTAAGTATTCACCTTATTTTTTAATACACCTCCTAATTAAAGTCTTTAATCAGTTGACACTGGATTAATCCAAGGGAGATTATCCTGGTAGCCCCCATCCAATCACATGGGCCTTTAAAAGAAGGAGAAGCAGGAGAATGTTTTCCTTTTGGCCCTGGGGAGGGCCACATTGTTGGTCCTGGACAGGGCCCCAGGGTAAGGCCCTGGGAGCTGGGCGGGATCCCTGGCCAGCAGCAAGTTAGGAATCAGGGGAAGAGGGATCCTAGATGTGTAGCCAGAGGCAATGAATTCCACAGCAACTTGTAGAAGCATGGAAGGCGACTGCTGAGGTCCAAGTAAGGAATAACTCAGAGCCAATTTACATCTTGTTTTCAGCCCAGGAGACCTTGAACTGAGAATCCAGCTGGGCTGTGCTAGACTTCTGACCTGTAGGAACTGTGCCATGGGTGTATGCAATTTGTTAGACAGCAATAGAAACATAAGTACACTGTGAATGTATCCAGATTTCCTTCACCTGGAGCAAAGCAACAAAATACTAAAGCAAATTGTGGAATCTTGGTATATTATTATAAGAATCATCTGTCATACTGGTTATTGAATTTTCATGTTAATATGTAATTATTCCTGGTGATGACTTTAATAATAAAATATGCATTTCTAAATCTCAGCTCATAAAACATACTAATATTAAGATAATACCTCCTTGTCTATTTTAGGCTCTAAGGCATCACTGGAAAATTTTTTTCTTATCCATTTGAGAACAAAAGTGTTTCATTATTTGGGAAACACTGACTTGACTAATAGGCACTTTTTAAAAAGACTGCATTTTGGTTGTTTTAAGATTGTAACTGCCAATGAGGAAAAGAAGAGCAGGATTGTGCAAGGCTAATTTAGAGTGAGCACATTATTTTTAAATATAAGTTATCTTTAATTGTTCTCTCATTACAGAGTAATAATGGGTATAAGAAATCTAGCCAGTAATTTTGATTCAGACAGATGAGTTTTGTGCTGTAATAATTTTTTAAAAGCAAAATTCATTTAAGTAGTAATTTGAAACTTGTTAAAAATAGGCCATGGAATTGATTACCTTTCTGTTGCTGGGACAAAACACTGGACATACACAATTTAAAAGAGGAAGGATTTATGACGGTTCACAGTTTCAGGAGTTTCAGTCCATGGTTGGCTGGCTCCAAGGCCAACCATGGCAGAAAGGCATGGCAGAGAAAAGCCGCTCATGTCATAGAGGCCAGAAGCAGAGAGAACGGATAAGAGCTAGGGAGAGAGGAAGGGATTGGGGTCCAGGTCATGCCCACACTTGTAGCTCAAGCCTGCATTATTGACCTCTTCCATCAAGGCCCCACCTCCTAGCAGTACATTCAGCTATGAATTCTTCAATGGCTTAATCCACTGATAAGTTTGTGTATCCACGATCTAATCTTCTAAAAGCCCCACTTCTGAACACATGAGCCTTTGGGGGACATATGTGACTCAAACTATAGCAGCCATGTTTCAAGCATATCTTAAAAGTACAGAAAAAGATATAAGTGACTTCCATCCACCTCACCATCAGATGTTAATAATCGCTAACATCTTTCCTGTTGCTTTACATCACCTTTAATAAACATTACAAGTACAGCTAAAGCCCTATCTTATCATTTTCCTTGTCTCTCCTCCTATCCTTCTCTTCCCAGAGGTAAATACTAGCCCACAATTGATGTGTATTGTTTTCATGAATGTTTGATAGGTTTTCTACATATGTATGTATGCATGAATAATATATAGAATTATTGAGTGTTTTAACATTTAAATCATTGGTATCCTGCTGTAGGTAACCTTTCGCAATTTAATTTTTTCACTCGGAGTAATATTTTTGCATTGAATTATGTATAATATCCCATGGCATGAATAAAACAGTTTATTTATCCATTTGGTTACAGATAAGTGGTCGTTTTCTCAAATTTGGTCTCACCCATAGCACTGCACTGTACCTGATTTATGTGTATTTATATGGGACTGTTTAAAAGTCTCCCTAGAATAGAATGTAGAATGCTTTGGGGTGAGAAAGCATTCTCTAAATCTTAAATTTAGTAGGTACAGCCAAAAACTTTCCAAAGTGGTCCTACCAGTTTCCAGCCACCTGCAAGGTGTCAAGAGTTCCTGTTCTTGCCTACAGAGCAGCATATGCTGTCAGGGTCTTGCTAATGTTTTGCTATCAGGTGGAGCTGCCATGTGACTTCTTATGGCCTTCATTTTATTTCTCCAGCTGCTAAGGCTGAGCATATTTTCCTATATGTATTACCTATTCAGACTTCCCCTCTGCTTGCATCCTGTAGAATCTTTGTCCAACAGTGGGTGGGGGTGTTTTATTCTCATTGCTTTACAGGAGCTCTTCATAGGACATGGGCACAAATTCTTTTTTTTTTTTACATATCTGCACACAGTCCATAACTGTTTTTAAACTTTTATGTGGTGTTTAGTCTCAAACAGACTTTTCTACAAGTACTTTAGTTTGATCAGATTTATCTTGTTTTGTTTTGTTTGTTTTTCTGTATCACTTGGGATTTCAGTATCTTGTTTAAAACAGTTTCTCTCTCTCTCTCTCTTTTTGTTCTTTGATTTTTGCTTTTTGAAACAAGGTCTCACTATGTACTTCAAACTAGCTTTGAACTCACTATGTAGCCCAGGTTGACCTCCAACTCATGGCAATCCTCCTGCCTCAGCCTCCCAAGTGCTGGGATTACAGGCATGTGTCACCACACCAGCTCATATGTTTTAAAAATATTCTCTTGTGTTTCCTTTCAAATGTTGGAAAGTTATGATTTTCATGAAGGTCATTAACCCATTTTGAAAGTGGTGTGTGTGTGTGTGTGTGTATTAGGATTCTACTTTTGTCTTTTTTAGTGGAGACAGCCAATTGTCCCACCCCACTTACTGGATAATTTATTGCCCATCCCCCTTTCCCATGATTTGCATTGTTACTTTTGTCATATATCAAGTTTTTATGTTTTGTAGGGGTCTCCTGGCTCTATTCTATTCTATTACTATGCAGCTGTGCTTGCTTAATAACGAGACTTGCTAGTAGAATGACTCTGCTGCTGCCTCTCCTCTCTGTCACCCTCCTCCTCCTCTTCCCTCTCCTCTTTTTTCTCATCAGCATCATTGAAAGGACCTTGCCTACTGTCTTTTATTTTGCCATGTGAATTTTAGCATCTGCTTACCAGATATCATTAGAATTTGGATTAAAATTTAATTTAATTTATGGATTAATTGTGGGTAAAAATGGCTTTCTTTAGGATGTTGATATACCATCCGTGAAAACAATAGGTCATTCCATTTATTACAATGTTCTCTTTCTATTTATTAGAATGTTCTTTAACATTTTCCACCATATCTTTATCATTTTACCTTAAAGTTCTTCACATTTATTTAGTAAGATATATGCCTAGATAATTTTGTATCCTTCTAAAAGCATATCTATGCTTAAGCATGTTTACTCTTTATAACTATTAATGTACTATTTATCATCTTCTGTGTTGAAGACATTCTGTTGAGCTTAATTTTTGCAGACATGCTGAGATGTATCTATCAGAGTATTCTCTTTTGAGATTAGCAAATTAAATATCAGAGAGATTAACTTCAATGTGGTTGTTCGTATCTGTACAGCTTGAACTTGAACTGTTTTATTTAAGTCTTTACCTTTTGCTAAAAGCTTTTCCTTTTTAATTAAGCTACTGTATTTCTGATGCATGCTGTCTGGTTTAGAACGATCTTTTTATTGTGAAAAAAGAAAGTGACATTCTAAAGTCTTTATGTGAAAAAGGCAATTAATTCACCAAGTGGATGTCCTTTAAAATCAATTAGTTAATTCATTTGGATAGACACATTCATGGCAAAGGATACATCTATAAAATAAGTGCTTTCTCCAGCTATTATCTTTGGACCATCTCTTAAAGAATTAAAACACCAGTCTTAATTGAATTGGCCCTTTAAAAAAAGTGCTTACTACCATACGAATGCTTAGGCACATGCGGGGTTACTTTCTCCAGATGGACAGCTTTGGATGCAAATCTTAGAAGGTACTGTGGGACTCCAGGGGAAAAGGAGGAGAAAAGTTAATGTAGCAGGCTGATGTGCACATGAGTTTTTGATACTTTACTTTTTGCTTTTTAATTAACATATAATCATTGTACTCATTTATAGGATAAAGTGATGTTTCGATCCACGTATACATTGTGTAATGATTAAACAGGATTTCATTCTTTTTTTATGGCTGACTGATATTCCATCGTGTATACATAGCATATTTTCTTCATTCATTCATCTCTTGATGGGCACCTAGGTTCATTCCGTATGTTGGCCATCGTGAATAGTGCTGCAGTAAACACGGGTGCAGAGCTCTCTCCAACACACTGACTGTATTCCTTCAAATGCATACTTAGTAGTGGAATTGCTGGACCATATGGTGCTGTAGTTCTATTTCTAGCTCTTTGAGGGACTTCCGAACTGTTCTCCATAATGGCTGTACTAACATAACCTTCGCACTGATAGGGGTAAGTTTCCCTTTCTCTGCATCCTCATTGGCACTTGTTACTTTTTATCTTTCTGATAATACCCATTCTGACCCGTGTGACCATATCTCATTGTTTGGATTTGCATTTCAGTTTTTAACACTTTTCAACTTTTGATTATTTAACGGTCCTCTTACATAGAGCATCCTACTAACACCTCTAGAAAATTCTACTTAGATTCTAATTTCACAAGGTACTTTTAGAACATTTGAGCGAAGTCCCAGTCTTTCCCTGGTGTGTGCGGGTGAGTTGGTTCCCTTCCAGTTCTGAGTGCAGATCCTGATTTTCTACACTGCTTCGGGCATCCTCTCCTCCCAAGTGATCTCCTCTTGGGGTAGGAACAAGTCAGTGTCTGGGAATGATTCTGGGCAGGTTTTGAGCCTCAGAGCACAGTGGTTGTAGATGTCTCAGGCTGTTTGTAACCTTTCTTCGGTGTCAGGGCTTCCTGGTACTGTGGCTTTGGTGTATAATCTGGTGGAATATGGCTCATTTGTATTTAGGACTCATTGCAGACCCATGGGTTGATAGAAGAACGTGAGAAAATATATCTCATTTCTTTTTAAAAATGCTTATGATATGTGCACCTTATCCTAGGCATGTCACAAATGCAGGTTGACTGATGGTTATAACATAGAAGGCAAGGAAAGATGATTTGAGATTTATTTGCATTGTGGGAAGAAAGAGGGGAGGGAACTATTATTTCCATCTTTGAAGCCTAAATGGCCTTTTAGCTTTAGTTTATAGATTATATTCATTGTGAAGATTGGTACATGTACATAACACGTACTGATTCTTTGTATTTCTCTTTCTCCCTCCCTCTCTCTTTCCCTTGCTCCTCTCTCCATCTCTTGGTCCCCTCCCATTTAGCAAAAAATCTATCACCCATTTTCCTATTATCTATCTCATAATTTGTTCTTTAACTTATTTATACATTGGGTTTCTCATGGAGAGAAATCATGCAATATTTAAGCTTGGATGTCTGATTTATTTCACTTAACATTAAGATATCATTCATTTTCCTACAAATCACTCAAGGTTATCCTTCTTTATGGCAGAGTAGTACTCCATTGTGTGTAAATACCACAGTTTCTTCATTCATTCATCTGTCAAGGGACATATAGGCTGCTTCCATGGTTTAGCTATTATGAATTGTGCTGCTATAAACATGAGCATGCATGTATCACTGTAATATGATGTCTTTTAAGTCTTTTGGGAAGATACCTAGAAGGGGAATTGCTTCGTAGAGTGAAATTTTTATTTTTAGTTTTTTGAGGACAGTGGTGCAATTTTTAAAATATTTGGGTACCCGGTTTCTTTGTAAGCTTATGCATTTTGTTTTATGCACTTAAAAACATACAGAGAAGAAATCCATAGGGGTTACCAAATTGCTGAGACATCCATGACAGGAAAATGAAAGAGAAAGAATCCCTGCTCCATGGTGTCTTAGCAAAGGGGCCGGCGGGTGTTTAGCTTCTCTGCCTGAGATTCACTTCCTCCTTCTATGTCAGATTTTCCATTTCTTCTGGAATCTGGTACTAAAGCTGTCTTTTCTTTATGAATGATAATTGAGTCCTTATGTTCTATTAAGTGTCAAGGAGAAGCCTCATCTGCATGGTCTAATTTAATGCCCACTGTGGCACTGTGTGGTGTAGGCCAACTGTTTCACATGGCCTCGAGGGAAGGGAGGCCCAGAGAAATCACACATCCATGGCTTCTGCAGATTCATCCAACACTGATGGGAAAATATTTGGAAAAAATTGCATTTATACTGAATCTGTATGGACTTTCTTTTCTTATTATCCCCTAAGCAATACAGTCTAACAACCACTTAGGTAGCATTGACATGGTGCTATGTACTATTAAAAAAATTTGAGGGATGATTTACAGTATACAAGAGGATATGTGCAGGTCAGAGTGAAAAACAATGCTATTTTTGTATAAGGGACTTGAACATTGTGGGTTTTGATGTTTGAGAGGCAACCTGTGACCAGCCCCTGGCAGATACCATGGGATGAGTGTATCTTTTTCCCACACATATACTGAGCACCTCCTGCGTACCAGGAGTAGCTCCAGATGTCTAGGTGACAGGGCAGTCAGTGGTGAAGCCAAGTGTGAATCAGACTTGTTGGACCCCAGTGTCTGCTGCACACACCAAAGCAGGTCATTTATGTTCAGGGTACCAGGTGACGCTACTCTGGCTCATGCTTGCCCACCTGTCTGTATGTTCCCACCCATTTTGTCCCCTGGCTGCCAGCCGTGAAGGTTCACATTGCGTTCTCTGTCCATAGACTGCTGTTTGTATTGTTGTGGCCTACAACAGGCCATGCAAGGGTGCTTTCCCAGGTGCTCTCTTCCTTTGCCCCTGAAATGGCCATTTAAAGATTGAGAGCACTGCCTTCTTTCCTGTAAGCGCAGCTCTGTCTCCAGCATCTTATGGCTTCCCGAGACCACAGGCTCTAACCAGCCCATCGCAGCCCAGATTCAGCCCTCGGCTGAGGCCCTCGGATTGGAAGGTGGGTTAGAGTTGATGGCAGCTGGAGGGGCAGCAATCAGGTCTCCACCTGGCAGGATGAAATGAGGCAGCTTGACTTGGGTCACTCAGCTTGTCCAAGTTCCTTCCATCCAAAGCCAGGGAGGTCCCTTTGTCCCCTGGAGACACAAGCAATCTTCATTGGCTGGGTTAGCTGAAAACCCACTGTATCAGACATTTTTCCTGTTTTTTTCTTTTCCACATTGCAAATGATGAGCATTATACACAGCATAATCCCCCCCTGGGCACTGGTACTGTCCCAGCTCATGGACTCATCCTCCATTCTCTACATTTTGACTCAAACTCAGTATGGTTCCCTGCCCTTGTCACTGTGCAGTACAATGTCCTGTGTTCTCATTTCCTAAACATTCATTCATGGCAGTACTGCAGTAACTATATTGTCATTGGGCTGCTTTACCATAATTTACTTAAATTTTCCTTTGTACTAGGGAACATTGGGAAGACATGTTAGGTGTATCAGTCAGGTTTCAGTTGGCCATAAAACAATAGCATTATTCACACTTTTGATTTAGACAGTTGACAACTAGTAGAAGCTGGTTTACTACAAGTGCTGATGCAGTGGCTGCAGGAAAGTGCTGTGGACTCTTCTCTGAGAAAGAGCGGGCATTGGAGGGGACCAGGTGGGCATTGCCTGTCCTGAGAGCGCTCTGCAAAGGAGCATAGCTACCATGGGGACATCACAGTCTGCTGGTGGTGCAAAAGCCAGTCAGGGGATAGATCCTTGGTTAGCTGACTTGCACTAGGCCACAGCAGCATCCCTGCTGCTGGCCAGTTGGCTGCAGGGCTGCTTTGGATGGTTACTGATAAGAAGAGCCTATACATCCACAGGGACCCTCCCTGCTCTCCCCTCTGTTCCCTCTGTTAGTGACGCACATTCCCCCAGGCTTCAAAGGGGAAAGGCCTTCAGGGTCCAGCGCAGAGTCACAAAGCATGGCCAAGGATGGTGGGTTTCGAGCTCTAGACAACAAAGGAAAAACTGGAATACTTGTGTCGGCTTTTAGTTTTTTCCTCTTCCATAAACAGTGCTGCCACGGACGTCTTTTATAAAACATTGTCTGCCTCTTTGATGTTTCTGTAGGATAAACGTTCGATGGAATTTGAACATTCTTAAGGTCTTTGTTACACAAAGCACTATCATCCACCAAAAGTGTGTGTCCTTTATGCTCCGTGTGGGAGGAAAAGCATCAATCTCTGTCATAGAACTTGCTCCTCCTTCACCTTTTGGATCTTGGCTTTATCTCTGGATTGTGCGCTCTGAAGTGGGGCCCTGCTCAGAGCTGCACTCCCAGGGCTGATCCTGCACAGTCTGGCTCGGAGAGCGCCCAGCACTGCGATGGGGCTGGGGGCGAGGAAGCCGAAATCCTCATCCTTGGCTCAGTCTCCTGAACTTCTTCTTTCACGCTTTAATTCACTGCATCTGACAGATTCATTTCCCTAAAACTCCTTCATCGTATCTGCAATCTTGCTCAAGAGCCTTAAATGTTTCTTCTCTGTTTATTGTACTGAAAATAAAACAGAAGAGATCTGACCTTCGGCACTGGCCCCTGTGCCTGTGCTCTGTTGATGTGGAAACTGGAACAGATTGACTTCCTCAAGGTCGCCCAGGAAGGTTCTGGCTGCGGCCCAACCTGGGGCTTCCTTCCTTCCGGCCCACTGCCCTTTGCAGACTGCTCCTGGTCCAGCATCCTCACCCCGGCGTTGTTCTTCAGTGCAGCACCTTTCCTGCGAGAGGCTTCATAGCCTCCTCCCCCTAACGCTCAGTGTTCCCTTGCTGGTGCTGACTGCAGTACCTCAGTGGTCCTGTCTGTCTCTGTGCTTAAAGAGACCCCCTGCACTTATTTTAATGCCAAGCCCAAGACTCACAGCCGGATAGTAACCTCCCAGCACATTGTAACAAGGTGCCGTCCACAGCGCTGTTCCTTGCGATGCCAGAGGAACATGGACATAAATTAAACTCTTCCCTGAGCTTCTGATCCTGGACACCAGGCGCTAAGAGCTGTCTGCTTGCCTGAGATTGGCTAAGGAAGCGAGCAACTTCCCTGCTTTTTAGTAGTCGTGGACCTTGAACAGTGCATGTTCCTTTAAAGCAAGTTTGCTCATCTCCAGAGAGACATATTGTTCTTCGTCTCTGTCTTCTGTAGGTCCTTGATTAGAACACCATGGGGACGGGCAGTCTCCTCCGCTCCTCCACTCAGACTTGCCAGTCCTGGTGGACTCCTGGGTCCCTGAGAGCTGTCGACCCAGCTCTCTGTTCCTTCTGACCCGGCTCTTACTACAGATATATATCTGTTTACAGACCACAAATAGGTAGTTAACAGGTACCTCTTTTTACTTGTCTTGTTCTTTCTTTCTTCTCGCCAGCTTTCAGAATTGGGTATAGGATACCTCAGTACTATGCAAAGTAAAGTGATTAAAGAAATGACAGCTGAGAGTAGAATCCAGTTAGGATTGGGGAAGAAAGTAGGAAAGAAGTCAAACTATAGATCTTTCAAGTAAGGGGTGAGGATTCAACTCACCGTCCCTAATGATAAGCATCCCAGGGAAAGGTCTCAATGCTCGTTATAGGAAATGTGCATTTAGAGTAGTTGCCCACCTTTTCTTCTTTATCCTTCTTCCTTCCCTTCACCTCTCTGCCTTTTTCTCCCTGGTTCTTTGGGGGGTTGGATTTTATTTTAAGGTATTTTAAACACACCTCCTTAAATGTCAGATATGTGGTCCTCTATCTAGAAGCATTGCTCTGTAACCTAGCAACCAGCAGATCATACACTGTCCTCAGTTGTTTCCTTAGCCCCAAGATATGATCAAGCCTGTGGACATACAACTGTTAACAGGGATCAGGTTTACATACAAAATCAGTCTTTGTGATCATTAAATAATGGATCTGAAGAACAGCATTATTATGTAGCTGTATATCTAAAGTAAGGCAATCTTCATATCTGGAGAGAGAGAGACAAAGATAGACAAAGATGGAGAAAGGAGAAGACCCAGGCAAGGAGAAGGTCTCTGGAACTGCCTGTCCCCTAAAGGCCTGGACCCCCGAGATTGTGTGCATCCCATCTCCCTCAGACCTTCTGTTATCTTTGCTAAATAGCAGAAAGAGGAGCATAATTTGATTTTTGACTAGGCTGTAATTCTTAGTTTGTTTGGCTAATCAGACAGTTGTCTTACTGAGAGAAACAAATTTCAGGGGGGAAAATTTGACAACAATGACATTTTTCTGCAGGATCTCATTATCCAGTCCATGTGGAAGCTGCGTGGATGAGCTAATTCCATAAAATAACATCAAATCTTCCCGTCGAGATGTCTGAGAATGTCAGGGGCCAGTGCTGTCTTTAATGGGTAGTGTGAGTATGACAGTGGCTTCCCTGGCTTCCCTGGACCACTTGTCATTTGTCTTGTAGGTTGTGTGCTGACAGGACATTTCCCTGCATCTTTTCTCTTCTTCTTTTTTGAGAAGCTGGTGTGAATTTTGTTTGCCACAGATTTTATTACCTTGAAGTGCAGAATACTTATTACAATGTACTGGGTCCTCTTACAAATGTTTTATTTATTTTGTAAAATTTAAATTTATTATTTTTCACCTGATATGTAAAACATGAAAAATACATGCATTTATGAAGTGCCATTGAGATATTTTGATACATGTGTACATTGTGTGATCTTTAAATCAGGTAAACATATCTATCTCCTCAAACATTTATCATTTCTTCATGATTAAAACATTCAGAATCCTTTCCTTTAGCTTTTTGAAATATATAGTGCTTGTGTTAGTAGGCTTTCTGTCACTCTGACAAAATATTTGAGAAAAACAACTTATAAAGAAGAAAAGTTTATTTTGGCTCATGGTTTCAGAGGTTTCAGTCAGTGGTCACTTGGCCCCATTGCCTTTGACCTGTGGTGATGCAGGCATCATGGTGGGCAGTGAATGACAGGGGAAACTGCTTACCTCTGGCGGCCAAAAAGCAGAGAGAGAGAGAGAGAGAGGAAGTTGCCTGGGTCCCAGTAACCCCTTCAAGGACACACTCCCCATGATGTAACTTCTTTCCACTGGGCCTTGCCACCTAATTTTTCCACTACCTCCTAATAGTACCATGGCCTGGTGACCAATATTTTAGGGTCACTATCTATCCAAACTGTAACAATAATTGTGATTTGTATTCCCCTTGCTATATGCAGTAGCACCCCAGAGCTGTTTGCTCCTATCTAACTATAATTTAGTACCCAACGATCAACCTCTTCCCATCCCTCCCACTTCCCTACTACTCTCCTAAGTCTTTGGTAACCACCCTTCTGCTCTCAGATTCTGTGAGGTCATCTGTTTCATATTCCACATACAAATGACATCATGTGGTATTTAACTTTCTGTGTCTGGTTCATCTCATTTAAGATAATGATCTCCAGTTCCACCCCTGCTGATGCAAATGACAGGATTTTATTCTTTCTGTGGCTGAATAGCATTTCATTGTGTGTATGTACCACATTTTCTTTATCCATTCCTCATTTGAGGAACATTTAGTTTGTTTGCATTTCTTGGCTGTTGTGAATAGTGCTACGATGAACACGAGTGCAGAAATCTCTTCAAAGAGTGACTTAATTTCCTTTGGATACAGACCTAGTAATGGGATTGATGGGTTATACAATACTCTACTTTTAGTTTTTTGAGGAACCTTCATACTTGTGTTAGTTACTTTTCTCTCATTGCTGAGACAAAATACCCCATGCCCAAAATTAAGGAGGAAAGGTTTATTTAGCTCACAATTTGTGGAGGTGTCAGTCCATAATCAGCTGACTCCAGAGCAGGGTGGCATGACTGGGGGGGCAACAGTTCATGGTGGCAGAAGACAGCAAAAGCAAGAGCAAAGAGAGGGGAGAGCAAGCCTCTTTTTCTCCCTTATACTGTAAGCAGGCTACCACCACCCAGGGCAGGTGTAGCACACCATCTCCATGCCCGACTCGCGCAGGAGGAGGATGTTTGCGAAGTGAGGACCCTGCCCCCTGTTAAGTTGCTTAGTTAAACTTCCAAATTCCCAGGTTGACACAATGTATCAACCATTACAATACTGTTCACCATAATAGCTGTCCTAATGTCCATCACCCCCAACAGTGTGCAGGCGGTCTCTTTGCTTTGTATCCTCACCAGCACTTGTTATCTTTAGTCTTTTTGATAACAGCCATTCTTCCAGAGTGCAGTGCTGTCTCATTGTGATTTTGATTTGCATTTTCCAATGATCAGTGATGTTGAACATTTTTTTTTCAGATACTTGTTGGCCTTTTGTAGGTCTTTTTTTTTTTTTTTTGAGAATTGTCTATTTAGGTGTGTTGCCCATTTTTAATTTTTTTTTTTTTTAACAATTGAATTTTTTGAGTTCTTCATAGTTTTGGATAGTAGCCCTTTGTATAGTTTGGAAGTATTTTCGCCTGTTGTGCAGGTTTTGTTTTCACTCTGGATTGTGCCCTTTGCTTGCTTACAAAGGTTTAGACCATGATGGTTACAAACTTCATCGTACATCAAAATTACCTGGGAGCACAGTGGAAATGCAGCATTATAGGCACCTGATTCAATGGTTATGGATTGGGAGTCCTAGGAACTTGCACTTTTTAATACCAAAGGTGATTCTAAAGATCCTACCAGAAATAGAGGATTAAATACTCATTTTTCAGAGTGAGGCATGTGGCAGTTTCTTGGTTTTATGAGTTGATAGACACATTTTTTTTTTAACTTTTATAAAATCCTCCTCATTTAGGGGGAGGAGGAGGGTGTTTTTCCATTTTTCCTTCCTTCCCTGCGTGCTTTATGTGTCATTAATGATGCTCTGTTCAGACTGAGAATGGTGTCTGGCCTCATCGAATGCCGGTTAGGTTGGCTCTGTGGACATCTGGCTTCCAGACTGTCACCGGTACAGTTAGTTGCTGAGACAGAGCCGATGAGTTTGCTGCTCACTGTAGGGAGGGGGGACACCATCATGTCAAGGCGTAGGGACAGATCAATCAGGGTGCAGCTAGATAGTCAGAATCAATGCAGCTATGTAGTCAGAGATTTATCAGAAGTCATTGCTATGTGTGATTGCGAGGCTGGCTCAGCAAATCTGGAATCCTTAGGTCAGGCTGAAACTTGGGGTACTGAGTCAGTCTGCTGTCTACAGGTAGAATTTTTCCTCTTCAGGGAACCCTCAGCTCTGTTTTTAAGGTTTTTCAAATTATTGAATGAGAGAATGAGATTTACCTAGATTATTTAGTACAATCCCTCTTAAGTCAACTGAGTATAGACTTAATTACATTTGCAAAATACTTTTGTAACAACACCTAGAGTAGTATTTGGCTAAATTACTGAGACTGTAGCCAGTCATGCTGACGTATCAAACAGACCACAAAAAACAAAAACAAAGACCATCAATAGGTCTTTCAAAGCATATGTGGACCACGATGCTACATTCTAGGATTGGTGGACCCAGGAGAGAATTTTGAGGTGAGGGATTCAAAGAATCTTGGGGTGAAGACAGTTGATGTTTTCCATTTAAGACTTTCTGGGTTTTTCAAGAAGTTCCTGTTGAGCAGTCCTACCATTTGCCTGGGCTCCTGGAGGAACAAGACCATGCTAAGGAAGACAAAGGAGGAGCCAAAGTGCTGTTGTTGTGGAGACTGGGGCTTGGGTGTTAGCATCCAGTGGAGCATAGGGTGGTGCACATTGTGTCTTTCTCAGCCCAGATGTTCTGGATTCCCTTGGAAAGAAACAGGGCATAGCACTCCTTGAGAGCATGAGCCTTGGGATTCTCCTTATGACTATAGATGGATACGGCCGCCGTATTGCCAAACTGGCTCCCCCAAGGGACAAATTCACTAACAGCAAACCACAGTTGCAGTTTCACTCATTTGCTCCTGCCCTTCCCTGTTAACTGGCTAATTCTCATTCTTCCCCATTTAATGGCTAAAGGTCAGGCTCCCTGCCAAGTGTCATGTTTTTCCATTCTTCACTTGTCCCTAGGTGCTAAATGGGCACACAAGATTCCCTTTGCTCCATGAAGATGTGTCTTTTTGTGCCCAGAGATCTCCTCTCCCTTGGCAAATCCTGCTTGTGCTAAGAGGGACTTCTGCAGTGGTACTTGCACTAAAAGAGGGTGGTTTTCCTTTTCTCCCCCTTCCCCTGTTCCCCAGTCAAATATCAGCTGATGCATTACTTGTCGCCTTATGGTACTCTGGACTGGACTGTTCCATGGCACAGATATAATTATTATATGCCATTCTGTCTTACTTTATTGAATTTCTAGAGGCCGGGGTTAGTTCTATTTAACTTTATATCTGCCTCAGTGATTTGTCTGTGGTGCACCATGCAGTAGGTTTCGCTGTTTATTCAACAAATGCTTACCGAGTGCATGTGCAAGGCTGTACAAGTTCACTGTTCGTGAAGGGAAGGCTATAGTAGCAATATACTGTCCACTGTCATGGAGGGGACACTCTACAGAGGGGAGATACCCAGCGACCAAGATGAGTAAGTAAAAATCAGTTGCACACAGGTGTGCACACACACATGTGCACACACACACAGCTTATTGAATGCTGCATTAAGGAATGTGCCTCTGAAATAGACCTAGAAGACTAAAGAGGGTGGGAGGGGGGTGATGGGCCCCTGACCTCTGACAGGAAGTGGTTTGTAGGCAGAATTCCTCCCTGACCAAGCTGGCCTGCATACAGAGGACATGTACTGTTGCTAATACTTGTTATTCTGCTGGATATGCACTACTGCCCTCAGGGCAACGTACATCACACTGTCATTTTTATTTATCAGATTACATACAGGGCCTAGCTAAAAACATCTAAGGGTACAGCAGTATATCTTTTAGATGTTATTTTTATGCTTAATAATAAATAGCTAACTTTAAAAAGAAAGCATTTGTAATGTGCCAGTCATTGTTCCAAGCACTTTAAATGGGTTAGCCTGAGTGCTCACAATGACCTCAGGATATTGGCACTGTCCCCATTTTCCACCTGAATAATCTGGGCCACAGAACAGCCATGCTACTTGTACCACATTCCCTGGCTGGAGGTGATATCTGTCCTGTCCCAATGGTCACATCACTCTTGAGCAGTGTTCTACTCTGCTGGGGTAGAATTTAGGAAATGAAAGCAATTCAAGTCTTTTCCTTTGTTAATGAAGTTTACATTCCACATGGGGGCTTCCTTACAGACCAGTTGGTGTCCTCAGCAAGAGAGGTGAGGTCCAGCTGAGCGTGGTGCTGTATGCTTGTAATCCTAGCACTCTGAGAGGCTGAGGCAGGAGGAACACAAGTTTGAGCCCAGTCTGGCCAACTTAGTGAGACCCTATCTCAAAATAAAACATAAAAATTGAATGTGGATGTAGCTCAGTGCAAAAGCCCTGGGTTTAATCCATAGACAGAAAGAAAAAAGAAAGAAAAAGAGAAAAGAATGAGAGAGAGAGAGAGAGAGAGAGAGAGAGAGAAAGAGAGAGAGAAAGAAAGAAAGAAAGAAAGAAAGAAAGAAAGAAAGAAAGAAAGAAAGAAAGAAAGAAAAAGAAAGAGGAAGGGAGAAAGGGAGAAAGGGAGGGAGAAAGGAAGAAAAGAAAGAGGTGTGCTAGGTTCATTTCCTGATAGAGCACAACCTGGAAAGCAGGGCCCTTACACTGCCTGTCTGAGTTTGATATATTTTCTTTCAGAAGCCAAAAGTCAAGATGTCTGTGTCTCTCTCCATCTCTATCTATCTGTTCCCCGCTCCCCCCAGTGTTGGAGATTGAACCCAGAGCTTTTCCAATGAGCAACATTTCCAGCCATTTTTACTTTTTGTTTTGAGACCAGGTCTTACTAAGTTGTCCAGGCTGGTTGCAAACTTGCAATCCTTCTGCCTCAGCCTAGCAGAGTGCGGGGATTACAGGCATGCACCAACGACGTCTGGTTTATATATTTCATTTTATTTTAAAATACAAAACATGGATTGCAAAACGTGTGGAGAAAAAGAAAGAGAAGCTGAATGAATTGTTAACAGAGAAGGCCTGGGTCAACAGATGGGAGCCATTCTGCCGGAAACAGCATATAAATCACCCCCATTCTTGAGCCAATCACTTCTTGTTCTTATAGCCCTCTTTAAGCAGGGAATTGTCCCCAGCTTAGGAAAGAGGAACCATAGGGTAGTTAAGTAGCTTGCACTGAGTCCACGCAGATGTTTTGAGGCAGAGGAGGAATTTGAACCCAACTTTGCCTATTAGTAGTTTTAATACTGCTTTGGTTTTATACAAATAATCCTCAAGCCCTGTCTTCAAAGCAATCTTGCTTGAGTTCTAGAAAGAAGAAGTCAATTGGCCAGAGTCTGCATGGGAGACTGAAGGCTGGCTGCTAATTCCCTCCCATTCATCTCCTGCCCAGCACCCTGGTGTAGCCCTGGGTGTAGCAACAAAGCCTGGGGAATCTGCAGAGCCTCTGTCCCTCCATTCTTACTACTTTGCACTCATGACTGTTGACTGCCTGTTGAGCTCACCCCTGTAAGGATGAGGACCAGATCTGAGCCGCCTCTTTCCACAGCAGATAGAGGACCGTTCTGGTCTCAGGTTACCCAGGTCCAGTCCTCCTGGCCCTGACCATGATGTTGAGGAAGTAAATAAATTGTCTTCTCCCTAGCTTTGGGCTCTGATCTTTAGAGTAGGCATAGAGTTATTATGATAGTTAAACAAGCATTAAAAACAAAAGCCCTCAGCTCAATGCCCAAGAAATGATTGGCTCCCTCTCCAAATGCCCCCAAAAAATTACCCATAAAGCCTCCTGTCCTCTTCGCTCCCTGATTAGAAAATCATGGGAGAATCCACTTCTCCCTTCTCCTTCCGAAGGAGCCTGCCCGATGTCTCCCGGGAACAGGTAGCTTCCGTTTCCCTCTCTGCTGGTCTCCATACTAACTGGCCCAGTAGAAATTTCAGTTCTCCCTCAAACTCACACTCTGCTTTTCTCAGCACATTTAGAAGCTGAACAGGGAAGAGCCGTGTATGTGTTCAGCTTCCTTAATGCTCTTTAATTATGAAATATGGCATTTTTCTGTCCTCCTCTTCGGTTCTGATAGAACTGTAGAATTTTAGAGTTCAAGGGAGATTTTTAAGATTGAATTCCTTTCTCCATCATGAGCTTGCTTGCCAAGGGGCCACTCAGCATGGCTTGAACATTTCAGTGACAAGGAGCTGGCAGTCTCCAGGGTGGCCCTGTGTGTCTGGGATGCCCTAGCCTTGGGCTGGGGTTCGGATCCCGTGGCGTTGTGGTTCAGCCTGGCTTGCAGTGGGTGTGAATGTTTCAGACACAGTTTTCCCTGGGAGAGCATACTGACCCAAAGCCTGCCCTCTCACAGGTAGCCGGCTCTCTAGAAAGTTCATCGTCCAATAAATAGAAATGGCTGAAGAAGCAAGCGATCTATGCTAAGAGATCCTGGAGATCGCATTGAGAAAGCTCCTCCCACCTCCTGTGCCTGCTGCCTGCATCCTGAGGCCTGTCTTAAAGGAAGCAGGAGATGGTTCTCAGGGCTCCTTTGTCAGCTTGCTGGCCTGAGGGTCCCCTGAGAAGTGGAGACTTGGTGAGCTAGGGAGGCAGCCTCCTGGAAGCTGAGTGTGGCGCGTCCTCTGTTGGAAGGAGGTGGAACTGCCGGTGAAGTTCTGCCTTCAGCGCTCAAGATGCTCAGGGTACCTTCAGACTGCCCCCTTCAGATCCACTTGGGATGTGCTTGTTTCACTTCACTTCAAGGCAACACACAGAAGGAAGTAGGACATGTTAACAAATGATGTTTCTTAATAACCGTTTTAAAAATAGCCCACTGCTGGGCGTGGTGGCACACACCTGTAATCCCAGGCCTCAGGAGATTGAGGCAGGAAGGTCGCCATGAATTTGAGACCAGCCTGGGTTACGTAGTAAGTCCAAGGCTAGCCTGAACTACATAGTGAGACCCTGTCACAAACAAACACTTCCTTGAGATATACTTTAAATTTAAAATATTCACATTCATTAGTGTTTGATTTGTTGGTTTTTAGCATATTCATGGAATTTGTATACCCATCACCACAATTAATACTGGAACATTTTCGTCACCCCAGAGTGAAACTCTGTCCCAGCGTCTAGCAACTGCTGATCTGCGTCTCTTTCTACGGATTTGCTGGTTCAGGACATTTCTTATAATGGAATCATACAAAATGTGGTCCTTTGTGCCTGGCTTTTTCCTCTTAGTGTAGTTTTTTCAGTGTTCATCCATGTTATAGCAATATCAATACTTCTTTCCTTTTTATGACCTAATAATTTCCCACTGAATGTATGTACCATATTTTATTTATCCATTCACCGTTAGATGGATATATGAGTTGTTTCCACCTTGAAGCTATTATAAATAATGTTTCTATGAACATTAGTGTGTAAGATTTTGTGTGGACTTATGTCTTCAGTTCTTTCAGGTATAGACATAAGAATGGAACTGACAGCTCATATTCCCTGAATAAACTTTTAATTTCTTTTCAGTACTGGATATTAAACCCAGGGCCTTTGCACAGAGCTACACTCCCCCAGTCTTATTTATTTATTTATTTATTTACTTACTTACTTAGTTTTTTCCTTTTAAAAAAATTTTATGAGTACATGTTTGGAGTACCCGATGATTATATTCACTATGGAGAATTTTATGTGTATGTAACATATCTCAATTTTTTTCCATTTCCCTTGCACCTGTTTCTTTAAAAAATTTTTTCTGGTTTTTGCCAGCATCAGATTTACTTATTTATTTTATAAGTCATTATTAAATTAATTATCATAAACACAGATTAAGAGCCAGAGTACAGGGGCCAGTGAGATGGCTCAGCGGCATAAGCGCCTGCCTGGCAAGTGTGAGGTCCTGAGTTTGACTCCCAGTACCCACATATGAAAAAAGGGCCAGTGATATTGCTCAGCGGCACAGGCATCTGCTGGCACGTGAGGTCCTGAGTTCGACCCCTGGTACCCACCAAAAAAAAAAAAAAAAAAAGAGCCAGAGTACAGGCCAAAAACATAAAACACACAAAACAATTATTTTAAATCAAGGTATATCAGCTATGCTGGATTACAATAACTTTTTTTCCCTCTCTTGTCTTTTTCCTATTGTCTTTTTTTTTTTTATTTTGCACTTATATATTGGGTTTCTCATGTAAGAGAAATATTTAAGCTTGTGTGTCTGATTTACTTCACTTAACATTGTAGTCTCAAGGCAAACCCATTTTCCTACAAATGACTCAAGGTTATCCTTCTTTGTGGCAGAGTAATAATCCATTGTGTATAAATACCACATTTTCCTTATCCATTCATCTGTTGATGGACATATAGGCCACTTTCAAGATTTAGCTATTGTGAATTGTGCTGCTATAAACATGGGTATACCTGGATCATTGTTATAGGATGTCTAACTCTTGGGAACAGCTGGGTCAAATGGGATGTCTGTTTTTAGGTTTTTTGTTGTTTTTTTTTTTTTTTGAGAAAGTGCCCTCCTGATTTCCATAATGGTTGTATCAGTTTACACTCTCATCAACTTTGAAGAAATGTTCCTTTTTCCCTTCAGCCTCTCTGGCATTTGTTATTGCTTGATTTCTTGAAGATAGCCATTCTTTCTGGAGTTAGATGAAATATCAGTGTTGTTTTAATTTGCATTTCTTGAATAGACAGTGATGTTGAACATATTTTTATGTATTTACTGGCCATTTGTGCTTCTTCATCTGAGAAGTGTCTATTCATTTCAGATGCTCATTTTTTGGTTGTATCTTTAAATTTGGGGGGGGTCTAATTTTTTGAGTTCTTTATATATTCTAGGTATTAGTCCTTTGTCTGAGGAGTAGCTGACAAAAACTTTCCCATTCTTTACTCTGTTGGTTGTTTCCTTTGCTGCGCAGACTTCTTTAATGTGATGGGATCCCATTTGTTGATTCTTGATATTATTTCTTGTGCAACTTGGGTTTTGTTCTGAAAGTCTTTGCCTACGCTTATGTCTTCGAGAGTTTTACCTATTTTGTCTCCCAACAGATTATTTCTGTTTTAATATTTAGACTTTTGATCCGTTTTGATTTTAGTTTAGTACATGGTGAGAGAGATGGGGCTAGGTTCAATCTTCAGCATGTAGATAGCCAGACTTTCCTGCACCATTTATTAAAGAAGCTATCTTTCCTCCATTGGCTCCTTTGTCAAAGTTAGGTTAGCTGAGTGTGCCTGGAGTTGTTTCTCAATCTTCTGTTCTATTCCATTGATCCACAAGACTTTTCTTTTCATTTTTTCATTTTGGCAATGCCATTCTGTTTTTATCACTGTAGCTTTTTAGTATAATTTGAAGTCCAGGATTGTGATGCCCCCTGCCTTGCCCTTGTTCTCCAGAATTGTTTTTGCTATTCTAGGTCTCTTCTGGTTCCATATGAATTCTAGGCTTGTTTTCTCTAGTTCTGTGAAAAATGCTATCAGTAGTTTGATTGAGATTTCATTAAATCTATATCACAGTTTTGTAAGTACATGGCCATTTGGACTATACTTGTTCTGCTTATCCCAGGAACAGGGGCTATCTTTCCATTTTCTGATGTCCTCTTTTATCTCTTTTTTCAGAGTACTGTAGTTTTCACTGTAGAGGTCTTTTACTTCCTTGCTTAGGTTAGTTTTAAAGTATTTCATTTTTCTTGATGCTATTGTGAAAAGTACTGTCATACAGGAATGCTATTGAGTTTTTTTTTTTTTTTTTTTTTTTTTATGTAGGTACCGGCAGTCAACCTCAGGATTTTGCGCTTGCCAGCAGGCGCTTCTGCCGCTGAGCGATATCACCGGCCCTTTTTTGCCTTTATGTGGGTACTGGGAGTCGAACTCAGGACCTCGCACTTGCCAGGCAGGCACTTATGCCGCAGAGCTATCTCACCAGCCCATGCTATTAATTTTTGAGGGTTGACTTTGTATCTTGCTATGCTACTGAGTTTGGTTATTAGTTCTAGGAGCCTGGTGGAATTTTTAGGGTCTTCTCTGTAGAAGACCATGTTATCTGCAAATAACAACATAACTTTTTCCTTTCCTATCCATATCTCTTTTATTACTTTCTCCTGTTTAATTACTCTGGCTACTGTTTAGAGAACTATATTAAACATGAGTAGTGATAACACACATCCTTGTCTTATTCCACAATTTAGAGGGCAAGCTGTCAGCTTCTCTCCATTTAATATGACGTTGGCTGTTAGTTTGTCATAGATGGCTTTTATCTTTTAAAAAGACCTTCTGGGCCGGTGAGATGGCTCAGCGGTTCAGGTGCCTGCCTGGCAAGTGCGAGGGCCCGAGTTCGACTCCCGGAACTTTTCAGTGATTTGCTCATTCTGTTTTCTAGTACAGTGGTACTTTGGTTCACAAACTTAATTCATTCCGTGGTCCTGGAGAAGATGGCTTAATTGTTTGCGAACGGAAGTGTTTGTGAACCAAGGTATTACTGTATCTTACTGAGGATTTTTGCATCTATGTTCATTAAAGAGATTGGCCTGTAGTTCTCCTTTTCAGTTGGGTCCTTTTCTGCTTTTAGAATCAGGATAATAGTTGCTTCCAGGAATGACGTTGAGAGTACTTCTTCTCTTTCAATTTCATTAAAGAGTTTTTGAGGAGTATTGGCATTAGAGTTTTTCTAAAGTTCTTGTAGCATTCAGCAATGAATCCATCAAGACCTGGGATTTTCTTCACTGACTGTTTTTTAATTACTTCTTTAATTTCATAGATGACATTGGATTATTCAGGATTTTTGTATCTTCCTGGTTCAGATTTGATAGTTCATATATATCTAGAAATCTATCCCTTTCTCCTGAATTTTCCATTTTATTAGAGTATAGGTTCTCAAAGTAGTTACCAATGATCTGGATTTTAGCAGCATCAGTTGTGATTTTACATTTTTCGTTTCTAGTTCTGTGGGTTTTTTCTTTCCTTATTTTTGTAAGATTGGCTAGGGTTTGTCAATTTGGTTTTTTTTTTTTTTTTTCATTAACAACTCTTTGATTCATTGATTCTTTATATTTGTTTTTTTATTCTCAATTTCATTAATTTCTAATCTGATCTTTATAATTTTCTTCCTCGTACTAGTTTGAATTTGTGTTCTTTTTGTTTTTCTAGGAGATTGAGGTGCATTCTTAGGTATTTATTTGAGCTTGATGTTTTTCTGATGTAGGAATTCACTGCTATAAACTTCCCTCTAGGACTGCTTTCCTACTGGTGTTATCATTTGATTGTAGGAACTGTCTTAATTTCTTCCTTAATTTCATCTGTTACCCATCAATTATTCAAGAGGGTGTTGATTTAATTTCCATGTGTTTGCATAGTTTCTGTGGCTTCTTTTGCCATTGATTTCTAGTTTCATTGTACTGTGATCTGATAATATGCATAAAATAATTTTGATTCTTTCGCATTTACATAAGCATGCTTTATGGCTAGTAATGTGGTCTATTTTGGAGAAAGTCCCATGTACTGATGAGAAAAATGTCTATTCTGTTGTTGGATGGAATACTCTGTAGATATCTACCAAGTTCATTTGTTTGAAAGTTTGGTGAGCTCTGATATTTCTTGGTTGATTTTGTGTGTATGTGCGTGCAGTTCATCTGTTCATTTGAGATAGTGCATTATTGAGGTCCAACATTACAGTTATGTTAGTGTTTATCTGCTTTTTCATGTCCACTAGTGTTTGTGTTTTGAAGTTGGGCATGCTGGTATTTGGTGCATATATGTTTATAATTGTTATCTCTTCCTGTTGAATTGTTACCTTAACCAACATATAGTGACCTTCTTTGTCTCTCATGATCAGTTTTGACTTGAAATCCACTTTGTCTGAAATTAGGATAGCTACTTCTTCTTTTTTTCTGGGTTCCCTTTGAATGGAATATTGTTTTCTATCCTTTGATTTTTAATTTGTGAAATTCTTCTTGAATTAAATGTGGGTTTTGTTTCTTGATCCATTCTGCCAATTTTTGTCTTTCAATTGGGGAATTGAGACCATTCACACTGACAGTTATTGCTGAAAGGTACTGACTTATTCTTGTCATTGCTTTATTTTCCTGTTGCTTATTTTCTTTTCCTTTTTTTTTTTTCCTTTTTGTTTAGCTGCTCATCCTGCCCAGGTGTACTCATTCTTTTTAACTTATTGGCATTTTTGGATTTATTGTCTCTTTCTAGGATATCCTTGAGAATTTTTTGTAATGCTGATTTGGTGGTCATGAATTTCTTGGGGTGCTCTTTGTCACGGAAATACCTTATATCTCTGTCAGTTTTGAAGGAAAATTATGAAGAATGCATAAACTGGTGTTTAAAGTTATCTTTCAGGGCTTGAAACATTTCACTCCAAGCCCTCTTGCCATCTATCATGTTCATGACAGGGCTGTAATTCATATAATTCGCTGCCAGGCAGCTATGAACCACTGGTGGCACGTGCATAACTGTCCCATCACACAGCATGGTACAGTCCCATTGGGTAGTACGTGCTACCTGATGGGACAGTCATGCATGTACCACTATTTGTTCAAGCAAGCAGGAACATGTTAAAATTTGTGTTGAGAAGTGTGCTGCAATTCTGATGAGTTTTTGTCTATATGTGGTTCGTTGCCTTTCTCTAACAGCTTTTAAGATTTTGTCCCTGTGATAAACTTCTGGTACCTCTAGTATAGGGTGGTGAGGAGAGGTTCTCTTTTGGCTGTGTCTATTTGGAGTTCTATATGCCTCACTTATCTGTATGTTTATTTCTTTCCTTATATTTGCTAAGTTTTCTTCCATTATTTCTGTGAATAGGTTTTTTTTTATGCCATTTGTGTTGTCTTCTTAATTTTCACTTACTCCAGTTACTCTTAGATTAGTTGTCTTTCTGTCATTTGGCAGCTCTTGGATCCTTTTGTCATGTTCTCTTATTGCTTTTAAGGTGTCTTTCTGTAGTTGGTCTTTGAAGGTATTCTAGTTCTGAAATTTGGTCCTCACATTGTTTGCTTTTGGTGATCATACTTTCAATATAATTTTTACTTTCCTAGATTTCTGATCAAGTCCTTGTTGTAGACTCTAATTCTTTGCTAAGGTGGTCATTCATGTTTGCATTGATTCGTTTAGCTCAGCTAGCTTTTTATTAGTGTCTTCTGAAAGCTCCTGGATCATTTGATTATTACTTCCATTATCTGTTTAGTTATGTATTCTGTGGTCTCACTGAGTTCCTCTTTGATCTGTTTTCTAACCTTCTCTGTTATGCTTTCAAGTAATTTGGGTGTGTGGCTTGTGCTGTTCTCCTCTCGGTACCCACTGCATTGGCTTTTGGGGAATTGGGAGTTTGGGGGAGGGATCTTATTGTTTTGTCTTCTCATGTTTCTTTTTTTTGTGTGTGTTTTGTGCTGTTTTGTCAATACTTATAGTGTAAAGTCTTTGTTGCTAGTAGTACAGAGCTCTCTTTAATCAGTCGCTTTTCAGTGATGTACTTTGGGCATGGCTTACTATAGTCCTTTGACTCAGCCCCAAGATCCAAGCACCTTGGTTAACTTGGGAGGGAAGGATGCAATGTAATTGGCCCAACACTGATTTTACTTGGAATGTATTCTGGTCTTGTTAATGTCACAAAGGTAATCTGAATGTTGGCTTATGAAGAACAACAATTAGGGGACGGTGAGATAGCTCAGCAGCATAAGCGCCTGCCTGGCAAGCACGAGGTCCTGAGTTCGATTCCTGATACCCGCGTATGATAAAAGGGCTGGTGATATCACTCAGCAGCACGGGGGCCTGCTGGCTCGTGAGGTCCTGAGTTCGACCCCCAGTACCCACACACACACAAAAAAAGAACAACAATTATGCAACCCTAATAATATCAAACATATCAGCTGCAGTAGTATCATCCAAGACAAATTGGATATTAACATATCATAAGAACCAGTTATGTACCACCCTTAACCCTAGAGGAGGAATCCACAATTAAGTTGTAAACATTAAGACAACCCAAGTATTGACTTAGAACTAATATGTACTAAATGCAACAACTATATCTTTGCTAATGGTAGAAAAGAATTCAACAATAATATTATGGAGTTAACTATCTAAGATTAATAAAGCTTTATGGTTACACTCCTAAAGATACAGGGGGTTAAGAATGGGGAAATGAAAAAGGAAATATTTGAAACTTTAAATGATATGATATGAAAAGGAGGAAGATAAAATAAAAAGCAGGAGAGAAAAAGACATTATATGGGGAGTAAAAATAAGGGAAAAAATTAAAGGGAGAAAAATTAAAAGGGTGAAGAGGAAAATAAAGAAAAAAAAAGAAGTAAGGAAAAGAGATAAGAAACAAGGAAAGACAAATGAAAATTCACTAAACCCCAATAAACTGGTGAAGAAGAAAGGAGGAAGAGAAAGAAGAACAAAGAAAAGAACAAAAACAAAACAGAAACAACAAACACACTCACCCCTTGCAAAAGAAAAAAAAAAAAAAAAGAAAAGAAAGAAATTTCTCTGTGATTTCGAATGTGTGGTTTTCTTTCAGGATCTACAATTTTAGGGCAGTATCCAAGTCAAGATGTGTCCCTGCTCATGCTGATAGATAAAGAAGGCAGGCAGACACCAGATCCTTGCTGGATGCAGGTGCCAGCAGGCAGTAGGATTAGGATGAATGCACCAATGCTACGATTTTTCAAATCTAGAGCAATTGAGGCTGAGCCTGCTTCTGGCTGTGGGGGCGGGGCCTATGTCCTTTAGCTCAAAGCCCTCAGGAGGTTTCTTTCCAGATGGCTTTCTGACCACGGCTGTCTCTTGTGGCTGTCTCTCACCCAGTCACAATGGGACTGTAACACTGGGAGCTCTGAAGTGAAGCTGTCCTGCGGCCGCCAAGTCCCAGGATGAAACAATCAACCCTTTCCTGGAATGGCAGCCAACCAATCACTCTCTTCACAGATATGGTGGGCACTTGGATTGGAGTCACTCACCAGTTCTTTCCAGTGGAAGGACTCATGTGAGAGTAGAATCCCACACTCTCCCTGCAGATCACATCCCTGCCGGTCTGTTCCGCCACCGCATTTTTTTCCCTGAAGCTCTCTGGAATCCCCAGCTTTAACTTTGTCTCTGCAAATTCAGTCTCTCTTTCTGCAAGCCACGAGCTAGGAGCTGGGGAGAAAATGCAAACTGTCCCTTCCCTTCTCTGCGTAGTGTTTTGTCTTTTCAATTTCTCTGTAGGTTTTAATTTTCCTGTCAGATTATTCCTGGTTTCTGGGGATTTTCTTCTCTCTCTTTTTTCCCCCAAGTTGTTATTTTTCAGTGTCTGGATTCCAAATCTCAGAGAGCCTGAGTTTTCGTCTTGCCATTTCACCATTTCTCTATGTAAATATTGTTTTAAAATGTACTGGGCATAATGGCGCACACCTGTAATCCCAACACTCAGGAGACTAAGGCAGGAGGATCTCCAGTTCAGACCAGCTGGGGCCACATAGTGAGTTCAAAGACAGATTGGACTACATAGTGAAACACTTGTGTCCAAAAAAAAAAAAAAGCTAGGTGTTGTGCATGACTGTAATCCCAGCACTCCAGAGGCCGAGGCAGGAAGATCACTGTGAGTTCAGAGCCAAGCTGGGCTACCTTTATTTATTTATTTTTGAGAGAGTATCTTTCTAAGCTGTTAAGTTGCCCAGACTGGGCTCAAAGTTTTGATCCTCCTGCCTCAGCTTCTCAGAGTGCTGGGGTTACAGGTTCATGTCACTATAATTACATTTTTGTTTGCTGTTCTTGGGCCCCACATGTTTGGGTTTATATTCACTTCCTCTGTACTGAATGTTGTCTGTGAGTTAAAATTAACACATCTGGGACTCAAGTTAAAATTCTTTGTAGAAACAATTGAAAATTATTTAAGTGAGAATGAAGTGAATCATAAGAATGTTTGTTATGTAAAGTACTAGATATTTGCTTTCCTTCTCTTCTGTCACAAGCTTCTACTTGACAACTTACCAGGACTTTTTTGTTTTCTTTTCCAGAATCGCAATGAAATAAAAAATGGCACTATCCTTCGATTAACCACATCTCCAGTAAGTCGATCTTAGTGTATAACTTCCTAATAAACTGTTCTTTTGCTCTGCTGTCAGTTATGGGATACCAGCTTCTGAGGGTGATTTCAGTGTAAAACAGTCTGTGGAATATCCTTACCTGAAGATTCTACATTAGCAGGAATGCTCTCTCCCAATTTCCCACCACAGAGGAGGAATGCCTGTGCCAAGTTAGGGGCAAGCAATCTACTTTGAGGCCTTGAAATATGAGTTGCATGGTTGTGAATCTGAACAGTTCTATTAGAGATGAAAGAACTGGGCTGTACTGATTGGTTTTGCCCACTTGCCCACCCATCCAACTAATTCCATTTGAGCACATTCAGAGGACAAACACAGCAAACCAAAGCAGGACAGCCTGTTTCTTCCCTTTAAAGTCAGAGACAGAGAGGGAGGAGGAGAGGGAGAAGGAGAGGGAGAATGTGTGTGTGTGTGTGTGTGTGTGTGTGTGTGTGTAAGAAAATGTAATTCTTTCTGAGCTTTACCTGCTTATGATGACAATTTTTAAAAACTACAGTTCAAAAATATTGGCCACTTGGGCTGTTTCACTGACAGCTGATTCTAGATAAAACACCTAAAAGCCTCTGAATAAAAGCTGCTAAACACGATGCCACGGTACACTGAGACTGTGCTAGCTGTGTTGCTTATTTTGGTCTTTCTTACTTGCTTATAGAGACTGGATAGTGACATTAACATATTTAAACTCTATTATTTCACAGTGCATTTTATTTTTGCTTTCCTAAAAAAAGTAAGCTACACAAAATACACCAAGTGTTACTATTTTCACACTGCATATGTGATGAAAACTGCATCTATCATTTCCAGTTTCCACTGAAGCCATGTGGAAGGCTAAAAATAATTTTAAAAACTGGGAGAAGCATCTGGCTAGAATTAAACTGTGGGTACTGTAACCACCACAAATTTTTCTTGTTGAAAATTACATTAGAAAGGCTTAAAAACGCTTCAGCATTTTACCCAATAACATCTTGAACCTAAACACAGTGATGAGCTCAGCAGACTGAGCTACTGGGCTGGTGGAACTCTCTCCTGATGCTGCCTCTGCCGCTTAATGGAAATTATACTTTGTGCTCAGTTTGCAGAGGCTGTGTGATGGGCTGAGCCCTTTTCATCTGGCCTCGCAGTGGTCTGCTTCCTTAGCACAAGTTGATGTGTGCGTTTGATCCTTAGGGGGGATGGTTTCATTTCCCTTTAGGTTTTTGCAGTTACTGATCCACTTGGGTAGAAAGTATACCTAGTCTTTTATTTCCTCTTGGAATCAGGAAGGCTCAGCTTTATTATTCAGCCTTCTCTAAAGCAAAGGAGTCAGTGCCCTTTGTGATTGGCAAGGGTTTAGGACCAAAATTGCTACAACCTAACTCACCTGTTGAAGGAAACTTAGGTGTTGGGCAGGGCAGGGTTTTTCAGCATCCTCAGGTGAGAGTATTGATGCTGTGGTGTGACAGTGTCATCATGAGTGGGGGTGTTCTCTGTTCTGCAGGGGAGGAGCCTCGTATTCCCAGCCGGATGGATAGAAAGATGGGGAAGCCCGTGTACAAGACATTATCACTGGCTGGGACTGCTTTACTTTCTAGAGCTGTGGTCCCCAAACCTAGATTAGTTGTGGAACTTTAAAAATGCTGATGTCTGGGCCTGATATAGAGTGGCCCAGGGATCTGTGTTTAAAGCAGTTGCCTGTGGTTTGACCATAGCCACAGGATCCAGAATTGGAAGTTACTCCGTGGCAAGATGTTTGGGATCTATAAATTTTATTTGTTGCTGATAGATTTTTAAAGTTATTTTGTGTGCAACCAAAAGATATGGGTCACATATACTAACTCTTTCACTTTTTAGCTACACAATAGAAATATATTTAAAATCTGTCTCTATCCAGTCTGATAGAAAGTATTAGAGTGGCACAAAGAACCCAGCCAATGGTGTTATATTAGCTTTTAAAGTTCCTTCACTTATGACAGTGAACTAACTCTTCCTGCAGCCATATAAGAACACGAACATACACACACACACACACACAGACACACTGTTCTTAGTTAATGTATAGCTACGCTAAGTTTTACCTGCACACTTCCTTTTTGTTGATTGATGAATTAAGTTTTGGGTCTTCCTTTATCAAAACATTCTCTTCTGCATTGTTTCCCTAAGGAAGTACGTGTTAGTATAAGAAGAGCTACACAAACACCCACCTGGCACTATTTTTTTGTTGTAAAAGTCCTTGCACATAGCGGCACTGTCTTTAGAAAGTCTAGTGACTATGTTAAGAGGGCGTCTTTCTTTTTTCGTTTTTTGTGGCACTGAGGATTGAACCCAGGGGTGCTCTTCCACTGAGCTACATCCCCAGCTCTTTTTATTTTTTTATTTTTTTTAATTTTGAGACAGGATCTTGCTAAATTGCCTAGCCTTGAACTTGTGATTCTCTTGCCTCAGCCTCCCAAGTACCTGGGGTTACAGTTTGCCCCACCGCACCCAGTGTGGGTATATTATTCTGTTGTTTTATCTTTATCTGTCTCTGGATATCATAAAAATATAACCAGAGGGCTGGGGGGCTGGCTCAGAGATATAGCACTTGCCTAGCATGTGCAAGGCCTTGAGTTATATCCCCAGCACCACTAAATAACTAAATAAACAAAGAGACGAAAGCGCATCAGAAGAGCACGTGCACAGGTGTGTGAGCTGCCAAGCAGCACAGGCTTGGGAAGCTTCAGCTTGGGCAGTGCCTTTGTCCACCTGCCAGGATCATAAGTACGAAGTCGAATCTAAGCCCGCAGGCTAAGAGGGATGCATTTTTAAATGAGTTTTGGCTACTGTTGCCAGATCATTGTTTTTACTTTCCATCCAAACAATGAATGCGTTTGCAGTCTTGAAGTGGGGAGGGCCTCTCCAAATAGGACACAAATCCCAGAAGCCATAAAGAAAATGATCGATAAATTTGACTACCAAAAAAGAAAAACAGCTCCCCCGAATCGTTCAGTCTGGAAAGAATATCAGAAAAAAAGTAAATATCGCTCATTAGAAAGAATGATTGGCAGTATGCATGGGAGAGTAGGTAGACGCAGGGGGTGATGTCGGTGCCTAAGAGTACTGTGCAGCTGTGATAGGAATGTGTAGTGGACCACTGTGGAGAAATCTGTATTCACACTCAGAACAGAGCAGGTTGCAGGGCAGTGTATATAGAACCATGGCAGGTGTGTGCTTCACACACATGCACTCACGCGTGCATCCACGCACACATATGCATGGATAAAAGGATAAAAACGTCTTTCCGGAGATACCACCATCAACAGTTAACTTTGAGCTAACTTTATTTATAACTTCTGGCAGCACTTAGATATTTCTTTCTGTGTCAGGGGCTGGTATTATTTTTAATTAAATATGCAAATATTCTTTTTTTTAAATAAATATTCTTAAAGTCATCACCAAGTATAAAAAGTGAATCCTAATGTCCCTTGCTGAAAGCATTTCAGTATTCCAAACTGTGAGGTTTTTTAGAGTCCTTCAAAATTAAGGAGCTGAATTCTTCTTGCCCATCAGTCCTCATTTTGGCCCCTGTGGATGTAGACGCCCAAACTGGGCCTGAAGTACCCGCCGTTGCCAGGCGGGCTCCGGAGCGTAATCCTCATCCTCTGCTCACCGCGTGGGGAAACCAGGCTGAGAATTACCGGGGTCCGCAGCTGTCACAGTGACTCGGGGGGCTTGTCCTATAGCAAGAAGAACGTAGCATTATCTCAGTCGTTCTGTGATTTAGGTTATTAGAGATGCTTCACAGTGAGACCATTCACAGTTTATTACTTTTCTGTTTTTTCAACTTTTTTTCCTACTGGTTTCAGAAACCAAAAAGGAGCCATGAATGTCTTGTGTTCTACCTCTTGCCATTGTTCAGAGAGACCCAGTTAGGGAGAAGCCAGCAGAGGCTGCTGCCCAAAAATGCACAGTGGGACGGCCAGAGGACACTTGGGAGTGTTGTGTCTTGGTCCAGGCAGGAGCTGCAGGTGGCTGTGCTTCTTCCTGCCTTGGAGGATGCGGAGGGTTGGAAGGAGTGTTTTGGAGGGCGAGGTTCAGGCCCAGGGCTTTGTGGTGTAGGCTTTGAGGAAGGATATAAGGAGGCTTCTGGTGGCTTTTTTCCTCCTCCTTATACTGAGGATTGAACCCAGGGCCTTCACACTGAGCTACATCCTCAGCTCAATTTTTACTTTTTATTTTGAGACAGGGTCTTGTTAAGTTGCTAAGTTGCCCAGACTGGGCTAGAACTCTGGATCCTCCTGCCTCAGCCTCCCAGAGGGCTGGAACTATAGGTGTGCACCACCATGCCTGTCAGGAATAATTTTAACTAGTACCTTCAGGAGCAGAGTTGGTAAATACTTGGCACCCACACACCACTACCCCTGCACGTACCCCCTACTGATTCCATGGGGTCTGGCTCCCTGAACTGGGGCCCAGAACCTTTCCCAGCACAGGACAAGATGTGACAGCCACTTCAAGCAGTTGAACTGTGAAACTTTCTTTCTACCCTTAGAACAATTCCAGAAAATAAAACAATGTCTGGTACAGTCCTTCATGCAACTGCTAGGCTCTGTCCTTCAGAATAAGGCTGTCTTATTTTTAAAATAATGTTGATTGTTACCTTCCAAATATAGAAGTCATGCAGAATCGTGGAAACATACAAAAATATTAAGCATTTATAAAGGCAATTGTGTGGAATATTATAATTCATCAACACACAGATCATGTTTTGATTTACCTTCCTTGGTCAATTGCATGCAAATATAGGTGCACACATGAATATATATTGATTTATTCATTTATTTAGTGAAGTTCTTTTCTGAAGTCCTAATAAAGGTCAGGCACTGTTCTAGATGCTGGGACTGTAGTGGTGAGCAGGTGTGACAAGTCTCCTCCCCTGGAACTGAGGTACTGGTGAACAGACACACACTTTGTGTCCCCTGAGCCCCATCTTCACATACATCTGCACCCTGGCTGTTTCTCGTAAAGCTCTGTCCCGAGGATGTGCCTATGCCATCTTACATCCTCTACAAGTTTGATATTTACCTTTACATATGACTTCATCCTGTGTCACCAGGACTTTTTCGCCATCTCATTATTGAACGGTGTGCTGTCTGGTGTTAGAATACGGATGCTATTTTAAGCACCTCCAGTGACACTTGTGTCAGATATCTGTCTTTTCAGCATCACCACCACCCCCAACTGCGCATGCTCCTGACACCCTGGTCCTTCTCCGTCCTTTCGCACATGCCGGGTGCGTTCGTGCAGAAGGCTTCTGCACTAACCATTCCCACTGCCCAGCATCCTTCCTGGCCCCAGTGTGGCTGGCTTCTCATGAATCAGATCTCCAAATGAAGGTCACTTCCTTAGACCCCTTGTCCCTGAAGGCCACCCCATCTAAAAAATAAATCAGTCACTCTCTGTCATACCTCTTCATTTTAGATTTTGCTATAACACTTATTAATAGTGTACAGCATTTAATTCTCTATTTCTATTTTTTGTTTGTTTAATTGCCCACCTCCCACTGCAAGGTGAGTGAGCCCTAGGAAGGCGGGAACCTTGGTTTGTACAAATGTACCCGGCAGTGTGTGCCCTGCTGTTGGCTTTCCAGAGGCACTTGTTGATCAGCCAGCAGGGATTCTGAGAGTGTTGCTTGGGAATGGATAACTGTAAGGATTTGTCTGAATAGAGGCTAAGTAAAATTAGTGTCACGGTAATCTGCAACCACTGATGTCCAAAATAGAAATCTTCCTCACAAAACCCAAACATTTCAATAATTTAACTTTTGTTCCTACTCATTTTGAGTGATAAATGTTTTATATCCAGATTGTTTAGAGATTAGAGAAGATGAGAGAACACATTTCTACCTGTTCTGGACCAGCTGGAAAAAGATCACACTAATGCTGCCCTGCCAGCCTTAATCTTTTGACTGGGGGTCAGGTCTGGGGCTCACGTCCCCGGGACACTCTTTCCTGGCTGGCTCTATGAGGATGGCTCCTTCCCCCTTGCATCTGTGGACTTTGAGTACTGCAGTTTGGGGCAAGCTTCAGGGCTGTTACTGAGAGTGGTCCTTGCACGGGAACCCAGCAGGCAGGAAGCTCCTCTGTTGCTTTAATATGTGACCATCTTGGTAAAATAGTTTCTTTTTCTTTGGCAGCAAACCCTTGGCAGTCTTGGGTTTGGGGACTGTGTACTCAGTCTTGATTCCTCTGCTTGGGACGCTTGTCCTTTTCAAGTTTTTCTTGTTGTCTCTTCTCTTACTTTAAGTTTTAGTTATTTACTGACTTTTGAGTAGGTAACTTATCAAAGGCATAAAAATGAAGTAGAAAGAAAGATATAATAAATTCCATCTACCTAGCTCCCACCTTTTTGACTTTTTATTTATTTTCTTAGCAGAAGTTCTTCCTGAAAAGTATGCAGCTTCTAAATAGCAGATTTTCTTTTTGATGCAATAGTCCCATCAGGGCTCATGTGCCCCAGCTAGGGAAGGCAGGGTGGTAATTGAAAGGCAGAAGCTGAGATGTCCGTTCATTCTGTCATCCCCGGGAGATGCAGGGCCCTGAGTGGTTGAGAGCAGTGCATCTCAGCATGTGACTGGGGACCATGACATCCGCAGTGACTGGGGCCTGGTTCTACATATAATTTGGGAGATCTCCCTCAGGCTTTAGAAACAACAAACTGTGGAGAATGCCCTAGGGTCTGCTGTAAGAAGTCATCCAGGCAATTCTCTTGCACACAAGAACTGAGATCCACAGCTCAGAGCATGTCCTCCGTGACTTCCGCCCTGGGTGGACCTCGGCCTCAGCCCTGAGGATCTGTGTGCCCTTGAGGACATTGCTTAACCTTTCTGCACTTTAGTTTCCATTGTCAAGTAAAGGTAACAAAAGCATCTAACCTATAGGGTAGGAGGATTGTGCAGATTAAATGGTTTATTTCATAAAGGTATTTAGAATAATGGCTCATAGAAAGTCCTGCGTGACAGCCATTTTTATCACTAGTATTCACATCACTAATCATGCTAACCAAACAATGTTTCAGTACTTTCTGTCATAATCTACATAGTAAATGCAGTTTCTACTTGCAAAATGTTTTTCGTGGGATTCAAAGGATTCGCTTAGGTTAACCATTATAAGCCAATGTTCCATCCATTTGATATAGCCATAGAAATATCCAAATTTTAAAATATCTATTGGATTCTGAATATCCATTTGGGAATTTTGGAAGATGGCGTATCTTTAAACAGTTTAAAAAGATAAATTAATGATCCCTCAGTTCTCTGCTCTCCCTTTAAAAAAAAAAAAGTACACTGCCAAGTATGGCACACATTTGTAATCCCAGCATTCTGGAAGGCTGAGGCAGGAGGATAGCAAGTTGGAGCCCAGCCTGAGCAATTCAGCGACTTAGGGAAATCCTGTCTCAGAATAAGAAAAATACAAGAAGAGCTGAGGAAGTAGCTTAGTCTGAAGGCCCTGGGTTCATCTCCCAGTACCCTTCCCCGCAAATACGCATTTAGAATTTGAGTGACTTGTCAGTTGTTTGAGAATCAGGGAATCATTACGAAGCCTTCTCATTCTCCTGCCCTTTCCTTCGCCTCCTTTTCCTTCTTTTCTACTTTCTGATGCACAGTGTCTGTCTTTGGTTCAGATGAAATGGGAGACCTTGTGATCTCTGAGCAAGTGGTGGGGCTGAGGCGCCTCCTTGTCTTGGCTCTTAAAGAACTGCCTTGGTTTCCCTACTGAGTCCCCATCTTCCTATGGGGGCTGCCTGCAGGGGACAGTGCAGGGAAGCTGCCCGCAGAGTGGGGACTGTGGGGCCTGTTGGGGTAGATCCTCCTGCTCTTAGTCCCTGTGAGGACTTTTATTTAAAATACAAGCATTTCAAGGATTAAGAAGGTGCCTGAGAAAGAGAAGACGAGGATGGAGATTTCGAGTTAAATAATAGCTACAACAGATGCTCAGTTATTTCTATTAAGAGAAAAATACACAGGTAGAAAAATTTAATATTTCATTTTTTTTACTGCCTGTCCCAACTGAAAAGTAGATACAGAAACCTTGACTGGAGAACAGGACACATAAATCACAAATTATTATCCAGAGGTCCAGCTCTGCTGGTGGACAGATGTTTACACCCACAGATGTGCGTGCTGAAGCTGTGCGCTGCTATCTTAAGGAAAACTCCAGTTCTAGGCCTCACTGTTAATTTGGCTTCCTAATTATTTTGTTTCCAATCCACACAGTCAGTAGCCAATGCACATGAGACTCATGTTGTTGAAAATTGGAATGCAAAAGCATTATGTTGTGCTGAAAAATTTTTCAGTAAGCTGGAGAGATTTCTTGGGTGTCTCATAAAGCTTCAGAACCCTGATTTGAATGGATGAGCATATTGCATAAATTTGTGCAACTAAGCAAGTAGTTTTTTGTCACTTCAGATAATAATTGTACTTAAAACGTAAACATTCTGTGTGTTTCCCACTGTTCCCTGTCTGGGGCTTTAATATTCCTGTGCTTGCTTTTCCTTGAACTGGGAATGACGAGTTCTCCCAAAGCATGCAGCTTCCCATGGCGACATGAATGGACGGGCACTGCAGGGATCTTTGGGGTTGAAACCTCCCCTTGAGATGCCCACTCTCTAGTATGGTTTTGGTCCTGTGCTTTGACCTTGTGTCTTTGTTTCTCAGTGACGTGTTAATTTTCGCGCGGTTCCGGTTTCCCTGTTGAACACTTCCCTCTCTTTCTGCCCCGTGAGGCTCAGAATGCCCAGCAGCTCCACGAGCGTATCCAGTCATCCAGCATGGACGCCAAGCTGGAGGCCCTGAAGGACTTGGCCAGCCTCTCGCGGGACGTCACGTTTGCCCAGGAATTTATCAACCTGGACGGCATCTCTCTGCTCACCCAGATGGTCGAGAGCGGCACTGAGTAAGCACCTTCCATCCAGACTTCCACCTCTGTCCAGCTTCTCCCACCGTTGTGCTGTTTGTTACCTACCCTACGCTTGCAGTGGCCCCGGTTAGACACCAGGAACATGGCTAGACTCAGGGAAAGGGCTTTGACCATAGCGGCAAGGAAGTGGGTTGTAATTTAAGTAGCTCAGACTTTTCAAACTACTAAACTAGGTCAAGGCACCACCTTGAAGTAATTTTCTAAACAATTTAACAGCAGAATGATTAAATACCTATTACTAATTATTTAGAATTAAATATAATCAATATCTATTGAGTTCTTGCTGTATACAGAAGAGTGAGAAATGGGGAAAATGTAAAAGATGTGAGTCTTCCAAACACGGATGGCAACTGCTGTGTAGGCAGAATTCCTTTGGTCCAGTTCCTGTCAGGTGGAGGCCAAGTCGATGTCAGAGGGCCTCACAGAGGATGTGACAGTGAACTTCAGGTTGAGCCCATCATGATGTGGGGGGCTCAGCTCCTCTGATGAGGAGCTCCCTTGTCCCTCACCTTAGTGACAGCTGAGGTCCTCCTGCGAGACTGGAAGAACGAGGAGCCCGGTGGGCCCGGCTTTTCTGTGTATGTGAAGAAGGCAGAGCTGCCCCTGCCCCGATGGTCACATTCTATTGGCAGAAGCTAGCTGAGTGTCTAAAATTGCTGAACCGGTTACTATTCTGAATTAATAATGTGCAGATCTGGGGTAGGTACTTATTAGGAAAGAGTAAATGTCATTGGGTACTTAGTGGTACACAGATTGAACAGATGATGGTACCTGATGGAGACTGATCTGGTCCCTTCCCTCCCTCCCCTTCCCTTCCCCCTCTCCATCCCTCCCCTTCTCCTCTCTCCCTTCTATTAATCTCTGTAGCTGGTGCTAGTGAAAAAGCCTTTCCTTCTTTCTTAAAGAGAGTATGTTCAATTAGCAGGGGCATTTCCCATGTAAGAATGTTCTTTAGAGTCTGGAATTGGGATTTTACCTTAAAGACAAGTGGAGAAAATTCCTAGAACTGAATAGGGAAAAAAAACAAACAAACAAACAAAAAAAAAAACACATCAAATCCAAGAGCTCTGGTAAGGTTGGGCGATCTGCAAAAGGATAATTGTAAACAGTAGACAGGCACTATTTTGTTTTTTAAATAATGGCTAAAATTCCGCCCCTGACAGCATTGGAAAATATCAGCTGGGCATGGGCCTGGGGAACTGGGGCTCTGAGGGTAAGGGAATTAGTCCTCAGGGACTGCTGGAAGGTGGGTGGAGATGAGACTGCCGGAAGGAAGTCGGTAAGCATGAGTTCCACCCTGGCAGAGTGAAAGGACAGAGTCTGTCACCTCTGCATCCTGGCTCCCTGTGAGGGGGAGGAGTGTGAGATGTGGGTGTCACTGTCACTTCCCACTGGAGCTGCTACTCACCCTTCGAGAGCAGCAGACCTGAGTGAAAGCTCACTGCTGCTCCTGGGGGTGCAGTGAGCCCTGGGGCTTCTGCCTCAGCAACATTGCTCGCTAATACTTTAAGTCAAAATGTAAAAATAGCCAGGTGTAGTGGCGCATATCTGAGATCCGAGCTCTCTGGGAGGCTGAGGCAGAAGGATCACAAATTCAAGCCTGTCCTGGGCAATTTAGTGAGATCCTGTGTCAAAATAAAAATGAAAAAGGGCGAGGGATGGAGTTCAATGTAAAGACACTGGGTTCGATTCCTAGTATTGTAAAACAAAAAAGAAAGAAAGAAAGAAAAATGTTAGCATGGCTGTGAACTCATCTGAGTTGCAGCCATTAGTGTATCCAGAGCCATGTGCTACAGCCAATCGTGATGTCATCTGCTAAGGTTAGATGTCAGCAGACGCCTTTCTTCTGCTGTCCTTGGCTTGCAGATGGCCTCCTCCTCCTGTGTCCTCTCGAGTTCTGTGTGCAAAGTTGCAGGTCAGAGGTGCCCACTGGTCAGATGGGATTAGAACCCTTCATTTGTTTTTTTTATGTGGGTATCGGGGGTCTAACTCAGGACCTCGTGCTTGCCAGACAGGCGCTTATGCCACTGAGCTATCTCACCGGCCCCTAGAACCCTTCTTGATGTCTGCATTTTAACTTAGTCACCTCCTTAAATAAAGGCTTTATCTCCAAATATGGTCCCATCCTGAAGTACTGGAGCTTAGAGCTTCAAACTAAGAATTTTAGGGGGGGCCAAATTCAGCCTGTAGCGCTCAAAGGAACACTGTCACTTTTGTTTTAAAAAAAAAAAAGTAACTAGTAATTATTTATCTTGTTAAGATTTTTCTTCTACCTTTTTTTTTTTTTTTTTTTTTTTTTTCGAGACAGGGTCTCATTAAATTGCTAAGTTGCCCAGGCTAGACTCAAAGTTGCAGTCCTCCTGTCTCAGCCTCCCAAAGTGCTGGGATTATAGGCATGCACCTTCGCACCTGGCGAACATTCTCACTTTTCATCAGTCCTATTGCCTTACTGTATAACTCCTCTCAACCCATAGAGCTGCCCAAAGAGTAACTGTCCATTAGACCTAGAATTGTGGATGGCCGTATGGAATCACATTGTCACGTTGCACCTGTCTGAGTTCATTGTGTGACCCAGAGCATTTGAGCACCTTTTATTTTTAACATTTTAACTCTTTATAATAATCAGGAAGCCATTGCATTTTGATATGTACATCCATGTTTCAGACAAACAGAGCACAAGACCAGATCTTGGACAAATTCTATTTGTAGTTTTCTCTTACACTTCCCTATCACGCTGTGTTTCTGAGTAGGAGTGACACCTTTCTGGTCCCCTGTGGTATACCTTCACTGCTGTACCCAAATTCAAAGTCATACTGCTTTTTTTTTTTTATGTGGGTACCGGGAGTAGACCTCAGGACCTCGCGCTTGGCAGGAAGGCACTTATGCTGCTGAGCTATCTCACCGGCCCAAAGTCATACTGCTTTTGCAGATGATGCAGAGGGCTGGGGCTGCAAGGACTCTTCTCTTCACTATGCTGGTGCTGCACTGCATCCTGCGAGGTGGCTCATTTGACCCACCTCTATTTTTTCTGATCTTTTGCTCAGATTAAAAAAAAAAAAAAAACAGGAAAAAAAAAACAGTAAGATATTTTTCTTATGAGGAAACCTGGCTTCTCAAATGAACTTATAGCAAGACTTTAATTAATTTCCGAGAAATCTTTGGAATAGAAAGCATGCAAATTGAATGGATCCTACAGTTGGGAAGGCCTTTAGTCATGATCCTGGGCTCAATTCCAGCAGGGGAAGGAAGCTGGAGTTTTCTGAAGCTGGACTTGTGGAAATTTTTAGGAAACACAGAAGAAACATAGCTGGAATTTCTCTCTTTGCTTTTAGTAATAATGAGATTCAGAAATTTCTCTCTCCTGCTTGTTATTACCCAGGGCTATGTTTTTCAAGACCTCTTTCCAGTTGGTACCAGGAGAGGCCATGGGGCAAAATCAGCAACAAAGAAGCATCACGGATGTGCCATTTTGCTAGAGCACAGTGTTTAAAACCTGAATTTAATTTCCCCATCCTAGTGGAGTTTGAAATTCCATTCCTCGTTTTTGATTGGAACATAGGCATGGAAATAAATGAAGTTGTGTAGAGTTGTGTTGCCTCAACCTGAACAAGGCAGGGAATAGGAAGGAATGGACATGGTTTTTTAAAGAAGGTGTTTATCCAAAGATTTTTCAGAAATGATATATTTTATTGCCCAAAGTAGTGAATAATACCGCTCCTTTTTTTTTTTTTTTTTTTCTGGTTCTGGGGATTGAACCCAGGGCCCTAGTACTGAGCTATATCCCAGCCCTTTTTTCATTTTTTATTTTGAGGTAGGGTCTCACTAAGGTGCCCAGCCAGGGCTTGAACTTGCGATCTTCTGTCTCCCAGAGTGCGGGGATTATAAGTGAGCACCACCACATGCAGTTAATTCTGCTCTTTTTTGGAGGTTTAGTACAGTGGGGTCCTCCAGGCCCACAAGTGGCTGGGCAGTTTACTCTGTAACCCTCCACTGTTAAATGATCACTGGGGGCAGAGAGTGGGGCAAATGTTTCCAAGAACAAAAGGGCAGGGTACTTAGTTTCCTTCCCTCTTGGCAATGTGGTGGGAAAATGATGCTGCTGGGGCATGAGTAAGCTGTGCACCACCCTAGACGGGAAAGGCACCACTGAAAAGAGTGAAATTCATGGATTTCCAAAGAATCCAGGCAGTCTTTTTGAATTAACTTCCATTTCTTAAGGGAAAATCCTATTTATTGTTGAAAAAAAAAACATGGAAATAAACAGAAGGGAAGAAAACCCTTTGTAATGTCCCCTTCCATGGACAATCATTTTGACTATCTTGGTGGGTTGCCCTTTTGTATCTTCTTTTAAATACACAACCTGCACAGCATTTATAAAAGTAACATTATAATATTCACGCTCTTTTTAACCAGCTTTTTGTGCCTAGCCATATTTCCGTGTCCCTAAATATTATTCTCTCATCATTTTTGTGGCCTGCACATCATTTCATTTTCACAGCTTCCTCCAGGTGCAATTGATTCAGGATGTGATATAATAACTGGAAGGACGTGCACAATATAGTTAACCATCCCCCTGCTGAGGGACATTGACGTCACTTTCAATTATTTTCTGACCTTTTTTGAATTGGCTTCCCTTTTAGCAAAATCTGTGTGACTAAATTATTCTGTTGAAATAAAATTCATGACTGAGGAGACACATCCATTTTAAAGCTGTTATAAAATAAAAACAAGCCACCAGCTTGCTGGAATGTCCTGTTGCAGGTTTCCATTTCTGTAGAAGAATGTCCATTTCCAATACCCTGGCCAGTACTGAGCTGGCATTCCTGTAGGTTTTCTTTTGTCCTAGGAAAAATAGCTGTGAGTTGTGTATTTGAGGGGTTCTGGATAATTTAGGGAATTTGTAAGTGCTGATGTATTTTTTTGGTTGAGGTCATTTCTCCAGAATTTGGCTGTGTTAGGTGGAAACCATGGAAGGAGTTTCATAATTATTTCCTTAATTCCTTAAATAGTTGTCTTCAAAATAAATAATAATAACTGTATAAATAATTAGTCCCCTCCCACTTTGTCATACTTAGGCTATAAGGGATGGAATCTGGCTGATGCTGGATGTAGTATGTGTGTGCGTGTGTGTGTGTATACATGTGTGTACATGTGTGTGTAAAAATTGTCCTCATTAAAACAAGAACAGTCTCATATTAAATTTTCACTATTCAAATCATTTTTCCCTTACCTGCACAGAGCTGTTAGTTTTTTAGGTGTTGAGAAAATAGAGGTCCAACTTGAATTATGCTTGCTGAATGACGCTGTAGCTTTGGTGTCGCTTAGCACCCACACGTGGGAAAGGATTTGTAGATTTTATTCCTGTAGCAAAGTATATATTCTTTGAGCGCTGGCATGTTCCTGACACCAGGCTGGGCATGTGAGGGGGTGGAGGGAGGTGTGTGGGAAAAATACCAAGATGTATATGACAGTTTTGACTGTGTATGACCTTTTTGGAAATTTTGTCTTTGCACAAAAGATTTCTTTTTATGTTTCTGAAAGTGTTTGCCAACTTTAACTCTCATCATTGCTTTTGAATTCGGTGGGTCTTACAAGTACTGGCCATTCTGGGACGTCTGGGCCAGGCCAAAGCCCAGCTCACACCACTTGAGGTTTATATCTCAGCTCCTCAGAGGCCATGGGGAATTGCAAACAGCTCCCAGAAAGAAGAAGCCAGAAAGAAGCTGCTGCCTGCAGTCTGCGCGGTCAGCACCAGCTGTGGGCTGCCAGTCTTTCCGGCTCTTTCTGCTCCTTTCTGCTAAGGTGCTTCCTGCGTAGCCTGGGAGACCCAACCTCAAGGTCCTTCTGGGGAATTCACATCACAAGGACGAGAGTTTTGTCTCTTTGGGCTTCATCAGAGGTGAAGCAGAATGTTCCTTAAGCAGGCTCTGTCCCTCCTCAGCCTGCTTTGCTTTTTCTGTGTCCCTGTCCATCTTGCTGGTCATGGAAATGAGAAGGGGATCACACAGCCAGTTTCAAGATACGAGATTATCTTTTGCCTGTACAAAGTGTGTCATTCCATGGGCTGAGGTGAGGGTTTTTGGCTGCTGTGAAACCTTAGCCCTTCCATAAACCATTTCTCTTCTGATCACATTTCTGTTTTAAAAATAAGTATACTAGGAAAGAGAATATCCCGGTTAAGACAACAGACAACACACACACGCGCGTGCACACACACACACACACACACACACACACACACACACACATGCTACACCCAGCATTACAACAAAACATTTCCCTTCTCCTCCTGCATAATCAGAAGCCAACATGAGGGTACGATGTGGAAATGTAGGAAACACCTGCTCCACCCTGGTTTACCTGTGTGCGCTGGGCAGGGAGAGCTCTCCAGGGCTGGATGGCTGCAGGAGGTGCAGCACAGGAGAACCAGTTATGTTGAAACTTTGCAGTGACTGCTTAATATATTACATATATGTTCATGCAGGTACGTGTGCACACACACTTTGTTTCAAAACAGCTTTAAACTTACAGAAAAGTTCCAAGAATAGAACAGAAAGCTCTCATTTGTTCTTCACCTAAAGCTGCCATTCACAGTTTTTGCAATTGTCCTACTTGCATCTTTAATACAAAAGATCTAACTCCGAGCTGGGAAGCCTGTAATCCCGACACTGTACGAGGCTGAGACAGGAGGATCACAAGTTCAAGTCCAGCCTGGACAGTGTAGCAGTTTTGTGAGACTCTGTCTCAAAATAAAAAGTGAAAAGAGGGCTGGGGGTGTAGCTCACTGTGAAGACCCTGGATTCAACCCCTGGTAACACACACACACACACACACACACACACACTCACACACGCACACACACACACAAACAGAAGGTAGTAGTGCTGTGTACCCTGCTCATCTGTCCTATCCCTTGCTATTCTTTCAGTCTGGATCTCTTCCGTGGTCGTCCCTTTTCCTGCACTACTTTGACATTTTTTTAAGATTATAAAAGGTTAGCAATTTGACAGAGTACCCTCCAGTTGAGTTCATTAAAATGTAATATATTAAAGATCATTTTCAGGAAAAGGCAGAATTATGTCTGTCCTACAAATACATAAATTAACATGTGTTAAAAGAATTTATTTTCCCCATATGATATGAGGGAACCAGGCAGATGTTATAATCATTTCAAAGCAAAAGTCAAAAGAGCACAAATTTATATGGAACAAAGGAATGTTGAAATGAATTGCAAATGGAGACCTAGCTGGGAGGAAGCCAATAAAATCACTACCAGACGAGGCAACATATATGTGTGTGTGTGTGTGTGTGTGTGTGTGTTAGTTACCTACAGCTTGCAAAGATCTGTAAAGTAGCTGAAAGACAGCAGCAGTGCTGGAATCTGAAAACTCAGAAGAGGACGTTATAGACACGGCATGGCTTTCCCTTGAAACACGTCTTTTCCCCTATGAATTTGCCTAATATTTTCTCATGATCAAACCCATGTTCTATGTCCTTGACTGGAATATCACAGATGCCAGTGGTACAATGTATCCTGTTGCTGGGACGTGATGTCTCTTTGTTTTATTAGTTATGCTAACTTCGACCACTTGATTAAGAACATTCTTCAGGTGTCTATTACACCATGTCCCCTAATCTTTGTTATCAATTCATAAATAATTGTATGGAGAGACTTTGAAACCATATAAAATCTGATTCTTCACCTCAACTACACCCACTAGTTTTGACAGTGGTGCACCTTGGCTGAATTATTTTTTACTGTGATGATTCCCAAAGGAGGATTTCTAATGCTATCATTCTTTCTACACTGATGGCTGCCTTCCGTCAGGAGGGCTCCATATTCTCCCTTTTTATTTATTCATTTGTGTACTGATTTCCAGTGGGATGCGCTAGAGCTGGCTCAGACAGCTTCCCCATGGCCACTTTTGCACAACTCTTTCCAGCTTCCTGATGTCATGTTGATTCTTTAAATTTGGCCAGGGTGAGAGTAACAATGGCTGGAAAGTGGAAAATGGTACTAGTCACATTTCTGTGTCCTTTCCCAGGGGCTTTGTTCTTACGCTTTATCAGCATGTCACTCTTCATATCAAGGCGAACTCATTTTTTCCTAATTATTTAGTGAGCTATCATCTATCACTATTCTTATTTATTGGGATGCTCTTTTTGTCCCAGAATTGGCCCCTGGGAGCTTCTTTAAACTGTATTCAGTGTCCCTTTGATACATTTCCTATCATGTTTTGAGCATTTCTTTACTTTCTGCCTCAACAAGATATTCCTGGTTTATCTAGATCTTTTCCTTTCCTCACCCTGGCATGAGCCATTTCTCAAAGGAGCCTTGGTTCATGTTCATGGAAAGTTGTATTTAGCCCTTGCAAATGTCCCCCGCTTCTGCTCAGTCCTGCCTTCTCTGACACCACATCTTGCTCTCTGTCAGTAGCTTTTGATGGAAGAAAGGAGAATAATAAATATTTGCAAAGGAAGGGGAAGGGAATTAGAGGGAAAACTCCTTATATGTGTGGCTTTGTCATGTTTTACCAAAGAGCAGATTTTAATCTTTATGTGGCTATTTGGTTTCTGAAGGGATTATGCTTTATGTTGTTGAGGATGTGAAGGCTAAGTTCTTTAGAAGAACAAAGGCATCTATCAGCCCTTTATGGGGTGCTGTCCCCGAGTGCCTGACATTGTACGTGTCACACATAGTACAGAGTCCTGGACTTCAGGGAGCTGGGAAGTGCAGCGAGGTGTCCTAAGGCTTGGAGCTGATGTGGCCCCAGGGCCTGCGGGTGGAGGAAGGGAAATCAGAGGTCAGTGAGGCTCCCCCAGGAGGCCAGAGCTAAGTGAGTTTGCGAGTAGGATGCAAGTAGTTGGAAAGAGGGGGAGGATACGCGACACAGGCAGAAGACAGACTTGAAGCAGGAGAGACAGGCAGGCTTGAAGAATGGAAAGTGCTCTGACCAGACTTGAGTCACCTGTTTCTTTATCTTCTTGAGCCTAGGTTTTTAGTTAGTTTGCTCATTTATTTTAAAGCACAGTTGCTCATTGGTCTGGGCAGGTTTGTCCACTGTGGGCTCCAAGGTACCATCTTGGTATCCAACATGATTGCAGTGTCTCTTTGAAGACATTGTAAATGTCTTCTATCGGGAGAAGTGCTTTGTCTCAAGAGAAGAGAAAGTACAGTTAGCAGGCATTTTACCAAGAAAGATAATAAATTATTTCTTTGTAGTCTAGTGCTTTTTCACTCAAGATTTTCATTGCAAATTCACCCATTCTTAGCCCTAGCAGTTCTCCCTCACCCTGCCTTTCAACCCAGATCCACTCAGATCCAAATGGAGGGTTCCTTTTGCCTTTGTTCAAAAGTAAATGGCAGTATGCGGGCGAGAATAGTTTAATCCTGGTCTTTTGAATGTCTCGTCACTAAAGAATACCAGTTTGTTACTTTCGTATTTTGAAATGGGTAAAGTCCCTTTGCTTGGTGGCAGTTAATCTGTCCTATATCTTATCCTGAGTTTTCTTCACGATATATTTATTGTGTACAAATGATTGCTTTCAAATATGCCTCTCACATGGTTGTTTTTAAATTTTGCAGACGATACCAGAAGTTGCAGAAGATTATGAAGCCTTGGTAAGAACATGATGATCAACTGATATTGATGATTTAATACTTCCTTTTCCTCTGCATAAACCCTGTCCTATGACTAGTTTTATAGCTATGTGTTTAGATATTTTGAGTAAGCAGTTTTTTTTGCCTTTTGTTTGATGTTCTTATAAACAGGTTCTTTAAAATTTATTTTCCTTTTCTTTTTACTTTGTAGTGGAAAGAGTATTTTATGCTTGTAACCATGAAATGATTACATGCAGATCACTAGTCTTCTCCTGGAGCAGGGCTAGGCATAATTTTATGCACTACCTTATAAAGAAAACTTTCTTTTTTTGTGGCCTATGTGATGTTCAAAGTTAAAAGTCTTTGATTTTCTTCAGTGACTCAGTGAGAAGGTTCACCTTTAAAATAATATTCAAGATTGATGTATGGAATGAAAATTACTTAATTTGGGTCTGTGAAAATGCTCAATCACCTATGTATTAAATGAGTTGCATGATAATTTTGTCTGGAGATCTCAGAACTTCTTTCTGAGCCCCATTCCCCGGTGCCTTTATTATCCACTAATGAGGGAGAGTCCAAAGCAAGCTGATTCCAGCTCTGTGTTCTTTACAAGAGATGCATGAGCACATGTAGCTTGAAAGTAAAAGGATAAATAGCATATATTATGCAAATGCTAATAATAATAAAATTGAGTAATTTTATTTTATTTTTTATTTATTTATTTATTTTTTTTGTGGGTACCGGGGGTCGACCTCAGGACCTCGCACGCCGGCAGGCGCCCGTGCCACTGAGCGATATCACTGGCCCGTTTTACGTATGTGGGTTCCAGGAGTCGAACTCAGGCCCTTGCGCTTGCCAGGCAGGCGCTTAGGCTGCTGAGCCATTTCACCGGCCCAGTAATTTTATTTTTATCAGGCCAATTAAGACTTTAAAACAGTATGTTATCACAAAAAAGAGGTATAACACAGTAAAAATGTTAAACTCATTTGGAAAATAAAGAAGGTTAAATTTGCATGTGTTAAATGTGTCAGCCATGGAAACATGTGGCTTTGATTTCCCTTCAAGAAAGAATTTGCCACCAGACATGGTGGCACTTTATGAAGCTGAGACAGGAGGATTGCAAGCTTGAGCCCAGTGTGGTCAATTTAGTGATTTAGCAAGACCCTGTCTCAAAATAAAAGTAAAAATAAGAAAGCTGTAAACGTAGCTCAGCATAAAGGCCCTCAGTTCAATCTCCATTACAAAACAAACAAACAAACAAACAGAAAGACAAAGAACTATCTTAGTCACTTTCTAATGGCTGAGATACAGTACCTGACACCCACAATTTAAAGGAAGAGAGGTTTATTTTTGGCTCATGGTTTTTAGGGGATTCAACCCATAGTCAGTTGACTCCAAGACAAGAAGGATATAGTGGAAGGGTCTGGTGGAGGAAAGCTGCTCACATCAGGAAGCAGGGAGAGAAGGGAGGAACCCAGAAGGGAGATACATCCTGCTAGGTCACGCCTTAGTGACTCACCTCCAACCAGGCACCACTTTGCAAGAGCAAGTCAGCTATGATCCAGTAACAAATAACCTTCCAAACACGTGGGGCTTTTGGGGGGACACTCTAGAGCTAAATCATGACAATAACAACAAACCCCCAAAAAACTTGCTACTCTGCCATAAGGATTGCAGTTGGGTGACAGCCTGCAGCTGTAACATATCCCAGATCCACGGCAGCTCGAGGCCTGGTGGGCATACCAGGGCCTGGCCATTCTGCTTATTACAGGCAGTGTTTGTTCTAGAGTTTTCCATTAGTTGACTGAGACTTTCCCATATCTACTTCTACTTCCTCTACCCCTTTCTTCTCATTGACATCAGATTTGTCTCATGGTCTGCAAGATTTCCATAGCCATCCTAATTTCTGGCCCTCTATCCCTCACAGGCAGTACCCAGTATCGCAATAAACCTCTTGCTCTTCCTCAATCCAGCATAGCCTTTGCCCTCCTAGGACTAAAGGTGACACATGATGAAATAGAAAATCTGAATGACTACAGCTATTAAAGACATTCGATTCATTATCAAAGATCTTCCCATAATGGAAATTGGTGACAGTGGTGAATTCCATCATACATTCATAGTAAAAATATCAAACCTACAGATTTCAGAAACTAAAAGAGGGGAGACCAGTTTCCAACCATTTTGTGCAGTCAGTATCACTCCGATACTAAAACTTGGTGGTGACAATACAGGAAATAAAAATGTATAGGCCAGTGAGCTGAAGAGGGATGCACAAACCCCCAACAGCATCTTAACAAATTTAATCAAGCAACATGTAACCTAATAACACATTTTTACCAATAAGGATTTAATATGAGAAATGGCTTAACATTTGAAAATCAGTCAATATGTTTCAGCATTTATTAAAATAAAGGAGAAAAATAAAGAGGAAAGGTCATCTTAATAGATAAAAAAGCATTTCATAAAATCTAGCATCCATTCATAATAAAAATTTTCAGCAAGCTGGGAGTAAAGGGAACTTCCTTAACCTGATAAAGGCCATCTTATAAAAACCCATTACACTTAATATTGGAAGACTGATTTTTTTACTGTTCTAAAGATTGAGAAAAAGGCAAATATTTACTTCTTGCACATCTATTCAACATTGTACACAAGTTCTTATCCATAGCAATAAGTCAAGAAGGAAAAGGCATGACATTAGAAGGGAAGATGTTAAAACATCTCTATTCATAAAATACATTATTGTTTATGTAGAAAATCTTAAGCAACCCACAATGAAATTAAGTCTAATACTTGAATTCAGCAAGGTCTCAGAATATAAATCATTATATAAAAAGCCTGATATTTTCAAAGTGTCAAAAATATCAAATTCTTGGGCCAGTGGTATAGCTCAATGGCATAAGTGCCTGCCTGGCAAGTGCGAGGTCCTGAGTTCAGTTCCCAGTACCCACATAAAGAAAAAAAAATCAATTTTTTTTTTTTTTGTGGGTACTGGAGGTCGACCTCAGGACCTCATGCACCAGCAGGCGCCCATGCCGCTGAGTGATATCACTGGCCCTTTTTTTGTATGTGGATTCTGGGAGTCGAACTCAGGCCCTCACTCTTGCCAGGCAGGCGCTTACGCCACTGAGCCATCTCACCGGCCCTAAAAATCAAATTCTTATGAATAAATTTAACAAGGAACATGCAGTATATGTTCACTGAGAAATAAATATATTGCAGGGAGAAATTAAAGACCTAAGTAAGTGCAGAGGTACACCATTTCATGGACTGGGAAATGATATTTATGGTAGTAATTCCTCCCAAATGAATTTATAGATTCAATGCCATATCAATCAAATTTTAAAAAAGAAAGGATAAGCTAATCCTAACATTTAAATGGGGATGCATTGGATCCGTAGCCCAAAACGTCAACAAAAAATTTGGAGAATTTCACTGTTTTTAAAACTTGCCATGTGGTTAATTGTCAAGACAATATGATATTGGTATTAGGGAAGAGACAAATATGTCAATGAAACAGAAAAGAGTCCATTTAAACTTTTCAAAACAGAGCCATGAAATGTTTGCTGATGTGAGTCATGCTATGATTCTGAAGGCTAAGTGATGGTCTAAAATGTGACTTAGAAATCGATACCTTTCAGTGTATGTAAGTTTACCTCCCTCCAATAGAAAATACATGGAAAAAAATCAAAGGCCAGGCAGAACTATAGCTAATAAGTTTGTAATCAAGGATCTGTTCAGTATGATATTTTGATAGCTTTAAATGGTGCCTTTATTTTCATCTTTTGTCTAGTTCTGTGTTGGGCATGCCATCATCCCATGGAAACATTTGGAAGCTGTATTCTTTTATAAAATGAGTAATGTAAATTACATGCTTGTTTTGAGATTGGCTGGATTTTGTTGGAATGAAGATGATCTCTACTCTGTTCGTGAAAAACATTTATTTGAGTCATTCCAGCACACATGGCATGTTGGCTGTGATAGCGGCTGTCGACCAGCATGCAAAGTTTGCAGACGGCTTAATTTGTGGCAGTCAGCACTGCAAAATCTTTAGCCTAGCACTTTAGAAAAACAAATTAACCAAATAATTATAAAGGTTCCTGCATGTACTATGTGGTTGCTTTATAATTGTAATGCTTTTAAGGTTTGCTGCTCTGTACTCAGCATTGATTTTAGAAGTAGAACCTTAGCTTATGGCTTGCCTTTTTGGAGTCTGAATCATTCCTCTAGGAGTGGAAATACACACTGATGTCAGGGTTGGATAAAACCGTTTCTAGCCATCTCATTTGAAAGAGGTCTTTTGATATGATACATAATAAACTTTGAGGATGACATCCTTTCCTTGCAGCTGAAATCTTAAGGCTGAATGTTTTAAAAAGTCCTCCTTCATGGAAACATACTATGCCACCTAGAAACCAGTCTTAGAAAATCAAACATGATATATATAGGATATATGTATATAGGAAGTTATATAATATTTGTGTTATATATTTTATATAATATATAAGATCACATTATATTAATATTTAACATATTATATAATAGGTTATGTTATATACTTCTATGTATCTATCCATTTATATCTATCATATTTGTTATTCAATGGACCAAGAAAGCAGTCTCCCTATGTGGACGTTGGTTGGTGGATGAAGGAAAGGAGCCTTTCTTTCACTTGTCAATCGTTCTCATTAACTGAGACTGAAAAGCACAGGGAGCCCTATGTGCAATCTTAGAAACGGTGATCCAGCTTCTTCACAGGTATAGAGATTGAAATCCTGGCCCCCTAAACCAGCTTGGAGATTTGAAAATCAGATAATATTCTTTGTCCATCTTTTCCCCAGGATCTTTGCAGCTTAGACAGAGTTCTGGAGTGTTTTACGGGAGATGGATTTTCCCCAGGTGCTACTAAGACTGCGTGGATCAGGGTTCCATTGAGGAGGTAGCCAGCAGCCGTTTATCCTTTAGACAGTTGGAGAGAATGCATATAATTTCCTCCTTTGCTTTTGAAGCAGCTCATGAAGACTGGTGTCATCTGTATCCCCAGTCTGGGGTAGCTAACTGGGAATGTAGAGTTTGGTTCCAGGAATGTGCATGTTTCTTTTCCACTGCTGCTCTATCGAGGAGTCTGTTACCAACATCATCTAGTCAGTTTTTGCCCATAGAGGAGGCCATGGGCACCATACAGATTGAGCCTAGGAATTTGTACTGTGGCACATATGTGGGAATCTCAGCATTTGGGATCTTTCAGCATGCCAGGTACAAGCAAATACTAACTATGAGTTATTATTACATGGTGATCATTTTTCTCTTTTTAACTAAATAAAATATCAAATATTACTAACACTTTTATTATTATTTAATAATGTTTTCACAGTAATGTTATTGCCTACCCAATCTATTAATAAATCTTGCCATTTGCATGTATTAGCTGACTCTTATTTTTTTTCTGACAGTTTCTTTCTTTTGCAATCTGATACTTGAATTTTCTTGTGACTCATAGTCTGCAGAAAAGGTTATTCTGGAATTTTAATTTAATTTTTTCTTACTAGTCTTTGTAATCAATTTTCCAGGCATCTTTCTAGCTTTCTGTTTTTCAGTTTGCATTTTCTGCTTTGGAATGTCTTTTTGAGACATGGCCCTCTGATGCCACCTAGGGGCACCCATAGGACTGGGATGGCACATGTGCACCTCTGAGCAGCAGAGTTGTTAGCGACCGCTTTATTCCCTCCTCTCTCCTAGTTTCTAAGAACAGAGTCCTTTGCACAATGACAGCAAAACTCTTGAACATCATGGGCTTCATTCACCTTCTAAAATATTAATTTTGTGGAGCGATCATAGCTAACACTCACAGGGTGCTTGTTCCCCACACACTGTTTGAAGGGCTTTAAGTATGTTAGCTCGTTTCCTTACCACCACCACCACCAGCACCATCCTCATCCCTGTTTCTAATAAATGCAGAAACTGAAGCACAAACTAGTGGTTAATGTGTCCACATAGAGCTGGAGGGAACTTCTGCCCTCTGACTCCAGACACCACCCACCTAACCATTTCCAACTGGTCACACAGGTGTGTGCCACCTGCAGTCCCTGGGCCATCTGCCCTCTTTTTATTTTCATGTTAAAAATTTTTGAAATTTTGTTACTTGAGTATGTTGGCTGCATTATATACTTTAGATGTTCTCAAGACCATTCATTTTGAGTCAGTGGCCCAGGCCAGCCAGAAAGTGGACACCTGTGGTTGGTCCTCTTCCACACTGAGGTCCCCAGTTCTGGGTCACGGTTCTTCCTGGAGAGCCATGTCCCCTTCTTTAGGTTCCTTTCAGGATCACAACACCTGAAGGGGGCAGAATTTCAAAAGTCACTTTTGAGGCTGGGCTGAGTAGAAGAATACAAGGAAGGGAAATTGAGCAGGTTTTTTCTTTTTAATGTGAACGTGTTTTCTAGTCTATTAATTGAAAGTAGATGGAAGGATTCAGTCTAAATGTGTTAGGAAATATTATGATATAGAAATAGTGGTTTATATATGAGTCTATAGATGAAAAACCTGAATAATAACCTTTAGTTTTAGAAAATTGAGTGTAGGAATTTGTGTTATTATATAACGCATTGGAGAAATCCTGATCATCATAATTCTGTGTACTCGTGGAATTAACATTGAAGGTTTTGAGTTAACATTTATGATGATGATAATTTCTGATAAAGATGAGTATCTGTAAGGATTCTGAGTGTATAAATGTCTGCCAAAGTGTGGTCCTGAAAGCATTAGAAACCAGGACATGATGTGCTCAGGGTCCCAGATGGAACTGGCATAGAGAGAAGGTGTTTTCCCCTGAGCCTCTGCATGCCCAAGTTAGCCAGCTCTCCATTATTATAACAATACCTGAGGTAAGAAGCTTATGGGAGAGAAAGCTCACTTTGGATCACAGTTTTAGCAGCCTCAGTCCCTGACTGGTTGTCTCCATTGCTTTGGGTGAGGCACGATATGGGGGGAGCGTGTGGAGGACTGAACTCATCACCTCATAGCCTGAAATGAATGAGGAAGAGGGCGAGATCAGCCACACAGTGCTCTTGAAGGGCAACCCCTAGTGACGAAAGGCCTCCTACTTGGCCCTATTTCTTGAAGTTCCCATCACCTCCGAATAGTACCAAGCTGGGGAGACATGGGCCTTTGGAGTACGCTCACTCAAACCATAGCACCTCCTAATCTGCTTTTGAATTTCTAAGTCACACATCAGACCCTCCCTACAGACTTCTGCATCACAGCAGGCCTTAGGGTCAGCAAACCCAATATACGAAGTTATCATCTCTATAATCTCTATTCCCCTCCTCTGCAAAAAAACTTTATTTATAAATACAAGTGGCAGCAGGATTTGGCCCATGGGTGGTAATTTTCTGACCCCTGTTCTAATGTGTAAAATGAGGATCTTCTAATAGAATTAGTTTGACTCTCCCCCCGTGGGTAATAAAAGAAGTCCATTGCTCTCTCTTAGTGTTTATTCACAGAGGAGCCTTTCTGAAGCATTCATTTACTGACTGCTTCTTCACTGCACACTCTGTGAAGTGCTGTAAAGCAGCCCTGGGATTAAATAGCCGTGACTCACTACCTAGCTCATCAGCTGAGGACACAGAGTCTCAGAGAGGGTATGTGGGTTTCCAAGGTGACACAGCTGTCCAGAGAGAGGTCCCTGTGGGGCCCTGGCTGACTCAGAGCATCTGCCCCGTCCCATCTCTTGGGTATGAGAAGGCTGTCTGTACCCAGCTGCTTATCCCAAGACACTTTGAAAATCTTGTCCCTAGAGCTTCCTCACTTTTGTGGCTCTCCTGGTGCTCAGCCATGGGTACGTGACTGTGTTTGTTTTGCAGCTTTGGGGACATGCTGTCCTTCACGCTGACGGCCTTTGTGGAGCTCATGGACCATGGCATCGTGTCGTGGGATACGTTCTCAGTGGCGTTCATTAAGAAGGTAATGTGGACTCCCATCCCCGGGCTCCTTCCCTCCTTCTTGCATAGAAATGCTTTTCCTCTGCATTGAGGATATTTTATAATTGTTTCCTTTGGTTCTATATGTGAAAAGGTGGGTATGGTTTTTTATTGTAGTGTCATCTATGTGGGGGTCAAGGCACCTGAATTCTATGTGAAAGTGGTAGTTTGTCCCCACAGAGGTTATAAAGGATTGCACGTGGGAACCCAGAGTTGAGGGGAAATTCACGTGTCCACGGTCGGGTCTGTGAAGTCTGCACGATTCTGTAGGAGTTAGGATCTGTAGGAGTTAGGAGTTTCTAAGGTCATTCTTCAACCGTCCCTTCTGAAACTGGTGCTCAGGGGCAGGGAGAGAGGACATGGCTTCCCTTCATTACCAGGTTTCAACTGGAATATGAGAATGAGGTGTGCCTGGGTCCCTGTGTCCTGGGCATATTTGTAATCAGACTGCAGAAAATATCTCAGGCATTCCCTGGTTGGACCGGTTCCCCTCCTGTGGAAGGAATCTGATAAAGGCACTGGCAAAGGACAGTATGGGGAGAAAGGACAGAGGGCTCCCCACCATTCCCCACAATGGACATATAATGAAGGCACATCTGCAAATTTCCAATTCCATTTCCACCCTTCCAACGAACGATAAATAGTCCCGATCTTGTTACTCTTTAAATATAGCCTTAAAATCATGGTTGTTATTTATTAATTTATTAACTTTTCCTCTCTTTGTTTTTGTGAAATGCATTTGTTGGCATTTTGTTCTCTTTACTATTGTATTAGGGATCAAGAAATGTTAGGAATTCATACATTTATTTTATAAGTACAGATTCCTGGGAAGGGTGATCTAAATTAAAGAGTTCAGGGAATCTGTGCAAAACCTAGAAAATCAAAGCACAGTTGAGGAAAGGTCCCTTGAAATACAAACTATTCTGAAATAATGGTAGACTTAAAGAAAAGTTGCCACAAAAAGTGGGAAAACTTCCTATGTTCCCTTCATCTAGCATCCCCTCACGATGGTATAGTTATCCAAACCAATAAGTGAACACTGCTGCTGTGCCTTTGTTTGGTTTCACCCAATATGTGGTATATATTTTCCTAATACTCTCTTTTGAAGAGTAACAGAGAAAGTTTTCTATGGGCCTATCCAATCCACAGGACTTACCTGTCATATCTCCTAGTGTCCCAATCTGTGGCAGTCCCACAGTTTTTCCTTGTTTTTCATGACTTTGACACTTACAAAAATTACTGTAATTTTTGTAACTTATTTTGTAGAATAGGCCCCAGTTTGTATCTGTCTGATATTTTCTTCACAGTTAAATTAAGGAAGGTTGTACATTTGGGGCAGTAATCCTATAAAAGTAATGATGCGTACTCGTTAGTATGGATACATCTTCCTTATGGCACTGCTACCCTTGAGGCGTGGTGGAGGTGGTGTCTATCAGGTGAAGTTAACACTTTTCCATTTGATCAGTATCTTGGGGAGATGCCACTTGGAGTTGAAGGGCAGAGGGCAGCCCTAGTCTGCCCAAAGAGGGTGCTGGGGATGGCGGCCCCATGGATTGAACCGTTGCATGTTGCATAGTTATTCAAGACAAAAGCTAGTGGGAAACTCAGGGCTTCCTTGACGTACCTCGGATTCTTCTCCCCTTATATATAAGTTCGTGAAGCCAAGGAGATGAGTAAAGGGAACCAGACAGAAACAGCCACAAAAAAAAAGGCCCTTTCTTGTCTTTGTCAGTGGTATGGATTGCTAAAGAGAAGAGGAACAGTTATAGAAGAGAAAGCAAAGCAACTGTGATGTGCTTTAAGCACCTAACTTTGAGGGTGACAGGGATGGTAAGCATTAAATTATGAGAGCAGAAAGCACATTGCTCTGTTCTGCTTTCTGAGTTCCAGAGAAGCAAGTCCAAAGCTGGAGATTCTGCATTTTGTGGATATTTATGCCTCACAAAAATTTTAACTCTTTCTGAATTTACAGCAAGCTTTTCCTGTATCTAAACAGCCTTGCTCCTATCCTATCGGAGTCTCTCTTGCTGTGAAATGTAGCTTCGATGTCCTGAACGTGAGTTCCTTGAAGTTATGCTGTGCTGCTGCTAACGTTAGCTCTTTGGGCCCCCCTTACAACCCCTTCCAGAAGGGAACAACTGAGTCTTGTTGCTCCTGGTGAGGAGGTCAAGCGGAGGTTTGGGAGGTCCTATGAGGGGAATCCTGTCCTCTGTCCCAGGGTCGTAGGGTTCCCCTCAGGCAGCTGCTGTTCTGCTTTCCTACAGTGCAGTCATTTCTGCAGCGTTGTTTAGCCAGCACTGTTTCCATTTCTCCTGAATGCCCCTGGGCCAGCACCTCTCATCTTTCTGTGAATTTTTTGGTCATTTGACTGTTTCTCTCAATAGGCCCAGCAGGGAGAAAAACAGCTTTCTCCATGACTATATCCTCACAGCCTAGCATGGAGTCAGACCTTCCTACCTTTTTTGTGAAATGAATGAATGACATTTGCTTCAAAGCATTTTTTTTTTTTGTGGGTACCGGGGGTCGACCTCAGGACCTCGCGCACCAGCAGGCGCCCGTGCCGCTGAGCGATATCACTGGCCCCTTTTTTTGTATGTGGGATCCGGGAGTCGAACTTGGGCCCTCGCGCTTGCCAGGCAGGCGCGTACGCCTCTGAGCCATCTCACCAGCCCTTCAAAGCATTTTTTTAAAAAGAAAACCATAAGCTAGTTATGGTGGCACACACCTGTAATCCCAACACGGTGGGAGGCTGAGACAGGAGGGTTGCAAGTTTGAGCCCAATTTGAGCAACTTAGTGACTTAGCAAGACCTTGTCTTAAAAAAAAATAGGCAAAAGGGCTGGAGGTGTAACTTGTAACTCAGTGCAAAGGCACTCACCCTCTCTCAGCCTCTGTATCCGCAGTTCAAATCCCAGTACTGGAAAAAGAAAGAACAAAAGAAAGCCATAGAACTTGAAAAAAAGAATGATGATATTGATGCTCTATTAAACATATCTTAAGTAAAGTTCTGGTTATGAGTGGAAAGGATTTACAAAGCCATTTTATTTAAATGATGTGAATAGTTGTCAGCAATGAGGCAATGATTTAGTTTTCTATTTAAGAAAATAGTTTTCATTCATTGAAATTAAGTAAAAAAACCTTATTAAATCCAGGGAAGCCAAGGATAGCAGTCTTGGCAGTTTATTTATTTTTATTTTTATTTATTTATTTATTTTTTTTGTGGGTACCAGGGGTCGACCTCGGGACCTCACATGCCAGCAGGCGCCCATGCCGCTGAGCGATATCACCTTTTCTCGTATGTGGGTTCCAGGAGTCGAACTCGGGCTCTCGCGCTTGCCAGGCAGGCGCTTACGCCGCTGAGCCATCTCACTGGCCCATGTCTTGGCAGTTTAAATTTAAAAAATTAAATGTTTTTAAAGGGCATCATATTTAATATATTCCATGCCCTCATTTCTGGTTATTATGTTTCCTTTGCATTACTACTTAGAGATCTCTTACATGAATTTGGAAAAAAGTCATCAGAAAATTACTTAATTTCTGTAAGTTTAACTTTTTTTTCTTTATTAGCTAGACCAGATTCAGTGCATACTCCCAGAACCAAGGTCGTATGCAGGCATCTGTCTCTAAAATGGCGCTTTAGCTCCACAAAAACCATGTGAAATGCACAGACAAAAGATGCCTATCTCTGCGGTCTGAAGCTGGCTTCCTATTAATGCCAAATTCAAACCACTTAGGAGAAATATTCTTTCCTGTCTGCTTTGCTATTATGCTTTCTGTTTGGTTATGTGCAGATGTAAATTCTAGTTTACCATTTGTGGTTGCATTCAATAACATCATTTCATAAACGCTCTGAGACTTGGACCCCTGGATACCATTATACAAAGTGCTTGCTGTGTAAAGACCTGGTTACTTAGGGAGAGGGTAAGAAGGCATGGGGAGGAAAGAAAGGAAAAAAAAATAGGACTGAGTTGAATTTCTGTAGCCAAGTATAACATCAGTGCCTTCTCTTGGAAGGGAAGTTTCCTCTTCCTGCTCTGGAGACCTCAGCTCTGCGGAGGACCTGGCTCACCCCACTTTTTCCCAGGGCCTGGACCAACATCCAGCTGCTTGAGTTTACAGACCCAGTAGTTTTTGCCTCTTAAAACCTTCATAGATTTATGAGCCACTCTACCCAAAGGATTTAAATTTCAAGAGTAAAGCTTCATGCCCTCTGTGGCCCTTTTTGGTTTTTATAATGTATACAAGAATTTTGAGATGTACTTCTAAGTGACTCTAAGAAGTGTTTGGTGTGTTGCCGGCTCAAGTACTGTGACGCCAATTAGCTTCTTAAGAGTTACCCAAATAGCGTTCTGTTTTATCGTAGTAACATTTTTAAATAAAAAAGCAGCACGAGGAGCTAGAACCTATGTAAGATATGATGGAAAAATACGGTGTATGTTTAAATTTAAAAAGAGTTGATTACAGTAAAAGACATAATGCTATGAAACCCCTTTGCTTTGAACACAGTCACACAGAACGCACCGATTCCATCACTCCTGCCACTTTCTGAAGCACTTCTAAAAGTCCTATTTTGTGAGTGTCTTTGGTTGCACTGTCCTGTTTTTGTTTTTGTTCATTTGTTAGTTTGTTTGTGTTTTGTTTTTTGTTTTTTGAGAGAGGGTCTTGCTGTGTAGTTCAGGCTGGCCTTGAACTCACTATGTAGCCTAGGCTGGTCTTGAACTTGCGGTGATCCTCCTGCCTCAGCCTCCCAAATGCTGGGATCACAGGTATGCGCCACCGCACTTGGCCTGTCCTGTCTGTCTTGATGTCTTGATTCAAAATGTTTCCCTTTTATGGTAATTTTGACTTTGAGGAAGAGCCAGAAGTTGCAGGGTGTCAGATCCGGTGAATATTGTAAATAAGGACACACCGTCATGTTTTTATGAGCCTGCCTTTCTGTTGGATGGCACTAGGCAGCGACGTTCACTGTATTTTTTATCACATGTTGTAATGACGTGAAAGAGGACTTCCAAAGCTGCTTCAGAAAGTGTCAAGAATGATGGGATAAGTGTGTTTGAAGTGAAGGGGAGTATTTTGAGGGCAATTTGTGGCAGTGTATCTTTTATTATACTAATTTTTTTAAAATTTAAACAGTCACTGTGTGGTTGGATTACACCTGGTGGTTGTTACTAACTCCTCCGGCCTCTTCTCCCTCGGGAGACAGGCCACCTCTCAGAGAGTACCTGGCTGAAGCAGCCACACCTGGGTCAACCACAGATGCAGTCACAGAGCAGGGAAAAGGTGAAAGGCAAATGAAACCATTATTAACTTTTTGATGGAGAAATGGAAACTAAAATTTAAGCAACCTGTCACCTTCTGTAGCAGTACTAAGATCTATGCTTTCCAAGATGGACGCAAAGAATAATGTTTATATATTGCACTAATTTGTACACTCGCTGTTGAAGAGCTTGTCTCAAGTTCCCTTGAGGAAGTTTGTCATTACATTTGGATCAGCCCTGGTGCCTTGATTATTAATACTCAGTGAAAGTACTGGGCCATTTAAGCTTCTGGTTAAAACTACTGGCAAATAAAGTCAAAGGAAGTTAGTTTCAGTCACTGCCTGGTGTAGATTCCAGTATGGGCATAGGGCTGTCACGAATGTCCCAGATTCTTCTCCGGGCAGGGACTCAGGCTGTTGTGTTCCTCAGTTACTTACTAGGTGACATGCTTTGGGACTCGAAGGTGACTGGTACTGAATGTCAAGGAACAGGTGAAATTATAGAAAGAATACGTTCATGAAAGTAAAAGATTAACTTCATAGGAAAGAAATACATAGAAATGGCAAATGGTAATGTGTGTGCGGGATGTAAAAATCCCTGAGTTAAAACAAAGATCACAAATGATCGGACCACCACTGAACAGCCCATTCTGAGGATAAGAGAGGTGATGGTTTCCAGAGAATGTTAAAACCTTTTCCTGTCAGAAAAGCGTGAGAGTACTGAATGAACGTGTTATGAAGGGAGATACTGTCCACAGGTTGTTTATGGAAGTAGGGAGCAAATTTACACTACGTAGGAAACTTGACAAGAGAAGAAACTGAAGTCCACAGCACCTGCCTGGCAAGCATGAGGTCCTGAGTTCGATTCCCAGTACCCCCCCCAAAATAAAAAATGAAAAATTAAAAAAAAGAAGAAGAAACTGAAGAAGATGGTATTTTAATAACTCAGGAAGGAGTTGGATCAGTGGGCCAGGGTCAGGTATCTACACTGAATGTGTGTCAAGAGGTAGACATCCCAGCCTCGTGTGGTGGTGCACGCCAAGAGAATGGCAAGGTCAAAGCCAGCCTGGACAACTTAGTGACTTAGTGAGACCTTGTCATAAAATAAAAGGTAAAAAGGGCTGCGGACGCAGCTCAGTGCAAAGGCCTTGGTCTCAATTCCTAGTACTGCAAAAAAAACAAAACAAAAAGACCTCTCAAATATAGTCACAGGGATGGAAGATAGAGAAAATAGAGAATTGGGATTATTATTATTATTATTATTATTATTATTATTATTATTTTTAGATGCAGGTACTGGCAGTTGAACTCAGGACCTCACGCTTGCCAGGCAGGAGTTTATGCCGCTGAGCTACATCACCAACCCGAGAACTAAGTACTAAGTACTAAGAACTAAGTACTAAGTACTAAGAATTATAAGTACTTGGAAAAAGGTGGTAATTGAGAAGGAAAGAGTAAAAAAAGGCAATGAGGTTATTTTTCATACCATTTAATTGTAGGCTTTTTTGGAATATCCAAATGGAGGTAAAATTGTGGATGCCAAGAATAAGCACTTTATGTACTTCATAGTAGAGGGTTGTGTAGCTGTCTCAGCTAGACTGTAAGGTCCTTGAAATTACAAACTGTGTGGGTTTTGGTCATCTTTGTGCTTCCAGACCTGTAGAACTATGCAAGCCTGTTGCATGGTCCACAGTGTTGTGTAGTATTTGAATAAATGGATTAGTGAATGAGTAAATGATGAATGATGAAGAGGAAATGAATGAATGAAGAGGGGGAGGGGAGAATTTGACAATATCGGCAACAGGTTCTCAGATGGAAGACTCTGCGGTGTGTTAAAGCACATCCAAATTAAATAAATGGAGGCAAGAAGGGGGGCCTGGAACGAGGAGATAATTCATGGAGAGAAAACTAGAAGTTCATAATGAACTTCATGAGTTCTTTAGTTTCTGAAATACCAGTGCCAAGAATTATACCTGGACAATGAAAAATTGTGGGGTGTTGGTGGGGAAATTAAGAAACTCCACACTCTACTTTGAAGGGGCCAGAGTTAAGTGTGAAGCCATGGACACGGTGTGTTGCTATTGGCCACTCAGCTGCCACTGACCAAATCAAAGGAGACCATTTATTTTGGTAAAAAAAGGATTTATTCAAAGCTAGCTCTGAGAAGAGGGAGGGGCCCATTTGCCCCAAATCACCATCTCCCCATGTACAGGTGGGCAAGGGTCTTTTATAGTGAGGAGCGGAGAGGATAGGAGCAGAGGAAACAATGCAGATCTCCAAGCTTGCTTTATGGCTTCCAGCCATCTTCAGCTCATTGTCCCCTTTCTTATGGAAAGGAAACTGGGCTCCAGCCTCCTGGAGCTGGTGGCATCTGGGACTGGTGGCATCTTTCTATCTTCATCAGGGCTGAGGAGAAGAGGGGGTATTGTTTATGTGCTCATCGAGAAGAAATTTGGGCAAGTTGCTTAACTCTAAAAGAAAAAAAAATTAACTTTTAAAGTTCCATTTTGCACTGCAGGTTACATGAGGGCAACTGAATTTTTGTCAGAGAAAGATAGGCTGCAAGAAAGAAAGAGGGAAGCCAGATGTGGTGATGAACACCTGTAATCCCAGCACTCTGGGGGGCTGAGGCTGGAGGATGGAACGTTCAAGCCCAGCTTGGGCAGCTTGATGACTTAGGGAGACCCTCTCTCGAAAACAAACACAAAAGAGCGGGCGATATAGCTCAGTACCAAGGTCGTGCGTGCCTTCAGTCCCCAGTATCTCAAAGGTGGGGGGCTTCATGTACTCAGTGCATTAGATGGGACCAGACATGAGGCTGAGGCAGGGCTGGCCAGGGAGAGTTTGGGAAGTTTGTTAGGCATGCAAAGAGCTAGTACAGTCTTTTGAGGATCTTAAAATTCTCACACCCTCCTGTACTGTGGTTTGTATTACAAAATTGCTTCTTGAATGTAAAATCACGATGTCACTGAACTCCTTCATTTCTTTGTTTCCCGCCTCCTGAGGTCCACACATACCTGAGGCTAGTGGCAGCAGGGTGTCAGTATCTGCACCCAGACACCTAGCTTCCCCAGGGAGTCCTTGGGCTGGAGGTGATTGGAATGGCAAATGGGGATTGCTGTGGGAGCCTTTGCATTTTATCATGGACAGGGAGCGAGGGTCATGGGACAGCAGAAAGGGAGCAATTGGTGTTGACAGAGGGAGGCAGTTAGTGTTTACTTGTCAGGGCGCCAAGCTATTTAGCTTTTAAGAAAGTGTTCATTATGTTGATATAATAATGGTCTTTTAGCATGAGTTGTCAACAGACAGCAATAAGTTTTAATGAGGCCTCTAAAATAAAACCTTTATGGTACCCATGTGTTTGGATGGCTGTGATCCATTATTCTAACCCCTATTTTACTTCTCTCTTATGTTGTGATTTATTATATTTGGGGTTTTAGTGATTAATTCCGTAGGGATACATTTTAGAACAGAAATTATTATTTTGACTTTTAGCACTGCTAATTTAAATAAATTCCTGTTTGTTGCATTTGAGAGAGATGGGAAGAATTTATTTTAACCATAAAAGACTGGGATAAGGGGAAGATTTTTTTTTTTTTTTTAATTTAGGAATAGCCAGGGGAGTTGCCAGGCACCGAAAATTTGCCAGTTGAGTTGTGCTGACAAGTGTGATTTGTGGGAGTCCCTTAAGAACATAACAGGAACATAATAAGAACATAAAAGTCAAGGCTCGTGTGGATGAAGGGGTGGCTTGGGAATGAGAGGAAGATGGCTATTAGTGAGTGTTGAAATTACTGTCTCAGAGAAACACAGGAATCCTTACGAGATACATGTTGAAATTGTCTGCCCCTGAGAGCTGGAACTTGGAAGACTCATCCTGGGAAAACTGGAGGATAATTTTTTGAAGGTGTCTCTTAAAGAGGTGTTTGATTATCACTGAGTTATAAAATTGGATAAATTGTGTTTTGTAATGATGTTATGAACGTCATTCACTCTTATTTTGCTGTATGTTACACCCTAAGCATTTGGTTGTCCTTTTTATTTTCTAATACACATTTTTATTAGTTTATGCTTACAATACATATAGCTACATTCTTTTGAGGGAATGTATATAATATTATATATATATCTATATATATATAATATTTGATGATTTTGACCCTTTTACTTCTCCCTGCCCCTACCACTAACTCCAAAAGGTCTACTTCGCTGTTTCCTGCCACTCTCCTTCATCTTACTCTTTATTTATATTTTGGATTTCTCATACAAGAGATACCATGGAATATTAACTTTCTGTGGCATCTGGTTGGCTTAATCAAGTTTCCGATTTATTTTACCTGTCCCTTCTCCTCTTCTCTGCACCGTGTATCACAAGCAGTCACTTGTGTCCCTTGGCTTTTCAGATAGCAAGTTTTGTGAACAAGTCTGCCATGGATATCTCAATCCTGCAGCGGTCCCTGGCCATTCTGGAGTCCATGGTGCTCAACAGCCATGACCTTTACCAGAAGGTGGCACAGGAGATCACTATCGGCCAACTCATTCCTCATCTTCAAGGGTAAGCTGCCCGGGGTCCCTGGCTTGGGGGCACTTTGGGGAGACAGCCTCCAGAGTGCCCTGGGGAGTTTTTGGTATTGGTTCAATTAAATGCACAAAAGTGAACCTTGACTGGGTATAAACTATGCACCATGTTCATCCCCCACCCTACTCCTTTGTGAGTTCTGTCCCCAGCTCTCTGCCTTTAGGAGGTCCTCGCTTTTGATGAATTTTGCTAGATGTTGGTAGAGCTTTATTTGTAGTAAGACATTATAGCATGGTTTTTTCTCCTAAGTTCTTAATAGAGCCATTCCCTAATGATGTAAGATAGTATTTTCTTTGATACCATAAATATTTTTATAACTCGTTAGAAGTTTATGTAGGTATTTTCAACAAGGAATAAAGGCAGCCTTCTTCCTGAGACTCCGGTGACTACAAGATGTTCTTCTTTTGAATTTTATAATATAAGATGAGCATTTTTTCCCCTGGAAGCTTGAGCTATACTGTGAAATTAGACAGATGCTCCGAAACCCATACAGTCTTCAGGCTTTGTCCCTTCTCTCTGCCTCCAATGCCCCCACCTTGATCATGCCACCTTCTTACCTCCAATGCCACCACCCTGATCATGACTCCATTGGGCAATGCAACTCGATATGTTAAAGTGTTTGGGCTTGCAAAACACATTGTAAGCCAGTTTACACAGGAAAAGGAGTTTTCTGGAAGGATTCTGGGGAACCTTGTAGAATGGCCCTGCTTTGGGATAGAGAGGAAGTGTGGCCACCCCGGAGTCCTTTTCTGTGGGGTATTGGCTGTCACAAGTATGACCAACTCTGAGTGCCTTCCGTCCCTGGTCTTTCAGGTCACACATGTGAATTCTCAAGAGGGAAACCTGGTTGGCTCATGAGGGCTGGTGGTGAGGGGTGGAAGTGAGAAGGGAGTATTAGTGTTCTCAGTCCACTGAACATGTTTGCTGTGGTGGTTATAATATAAACTCACAAAATGCATTAGTGGTTTGGAGGTGGGAGGGTGAGCAGCATCTGGAATTTAAGTCAAGGAAGGTGTGGGCAGTGGTGTCTGGATATTAGCTCTGTCTCTAGCATGATGGCTTTGGAAGAGCACATGGGTTCATTCCCAATGCACCGCCCCACAGTGCGGAGTTTATCATTTTCCAAGCAGAGTGCGAAGGACTTTATATGTGTTATCTCATTGTATTGTCCTTCCAGCAACCCCATGAAATCCATGTGTTCTTATCTTTGTGACAGACGAGGAAACTGTGCCTTAGAAAGATGGCAGGAACTTAAGGAGGCTACACAGGTGGCCACAGTGAACAGGGCTGTGAATCCCACCCTGGCCATGTTCTAAGCTCTACCACCCTACCCAGCCTGATAAATGCCCCAAAGGACTCGTGGAGGCAGCTCTTTGTTCCTGCCATGGGACCTTCTTACCTACTCGTTACTGTGCAGCTTACCTTAGATCTTTGCTTCACTAGGAATGTCTGCTTTCTTTCCACTGAAAAGCAAATTTATAAACATAAACACCTCTTCTTCTCACTATTAAAAAATTTCTATTAGGAAATAGATGTTTAGAATATGTAATATAGACATGGAGTCAAAGCAGTTTCCTTGAAGTAAGTCCGAGAATGTGGAGATAACACTATTTTTTGGCATATATCATATATCAAACAGAGAATCACACTCAAACATGTATACTACCACTACTACCACTACCATTACCACTACGATGACCGCTACATATCCCAGGTTCAGACTTTAATCCCATCAGAGGAAAACGGAGAGAAGGCCAGCTGGATGCTTGTATTTCTGGGTGATCGCCACTGAGCATCTGGTAATAATTGTACACCTACCGTGCTTCCAGCCCTGTGGTGCATGAAACACACCAGTGTTTCTCAGTGCTAAATGCACTTTCTAGACCCTGCCTTTCTCTCTCTCCTGTGAGCAGGGGTGTGTGTGTGCGTGTGTGTGTGTGCTAGAGAGAGAGACCGAGAGACAGAAAAGAGAGCGGGCAGATATTGTAGCATCTCTGACTCAGGACTGGAATCTTCTGACTTTCTGTGTTGTTCTGGATCTTATAGAACAGATCAAGAAATCCAAACCTACACCATTGCTGTGATTAACGCGCTTTTCCTGAAGGCTCCAGATGAGAGGAGGCAGGTAAGCTGCATCTCTTTGGTCTTAGGATGCATCCAGGGCTAGGAACTTCGTGTGTGGAGAACACTTCTCTTCCTCTCTGGGGGATCCACAGGTCCCTTGCTGCTCCACCCCTAGGTGGGAGCTCAACAGTGGCCCCAGGGCTGGGGCAGGAGAAGTGGGTAGGGGTGGGTGCACCCCAGGGGCTGTGGCAGGAGAGGCCTTTCATGGAAGGTAATCTCAAGTTTGGACTTGCATAGCGAAAGTGTGGCAGCTGGGGTGCAAGCAGAGTTAGAAGCCTCTGAGGTCTCCATCACTTCCTTGGATGCTCACTGGGGTGAGGGAGGTGGTGGCCTCATTTTCAGGATGAGGTGTCTTGCTTTGCCCAGGGGAAGGGAGATGGAGGTGATAAGCAGGAGGGAAAATATGCAGATTGCTGCCCCTGGTTGAGGTAACAGATTTCCCCTGTCAGGTGGCCCTTTGCTCGGTGATAGCACCATCTGTCCATGTGTGGATGTGGGTGGGGGCCTGAGCAGGGTGTCCTCTGTCCTAAAAAGAGGGGGGAGCCCCTTGCATGTACCCATAGGAAGCCTGTCCTTGCATAGTCTTTCTGGTCTGCAGATTCTTCAACTCTTTTCAAACCAGGGAAAGGACCATGATAGAGAGGGTGTGGAAGAAGTGGAATTTTGCCGGCTCTTGGATTTTCGCCCACACCTCAGAGTGTTTTTCCCGTCAACATAACATATATATTACCGTGGTCACGGTTCACTTCTTCTAAAACCTGGGGGGAAACAGGAGATGTTTCGACCATTAGAAAAGCCTTATTGGGCAACCCATGACAAGTGCTAATGAGTTGTTTTAGAAGAATTTTAAAAAGCTAACCTGCTACTGAATAATGTGTCTAGGATTTTGTTTGTTTATTGTTTTCCTGGTACTGTGGATTGAACCCAAGGCCTTTGCACTGAACTCCATTCCCGGCCCTTTTTAATTTTTTGTTTTGAGATAGCACTTTGCTAAGTTACTAAGTTTGCCAGGCTGGACTTGGAATTGGGGTCCTCTTGCTTCAGCCTGCCAGAGTGTTGGGGTTACAGACATGGGCCACCATACCCACTTGTGAATTTTAATTTAGTTTTTCAATTGCAAAGTTTTCAAGCCCCAGTGACTGAGTGTGAAGGGTTCTGATTTGTTTTCATTTGGAATTATTTGTTCATTCCTGGGAACTTCGTTTATACAGTCAGGGGTGTCCTTTTATGGTTTCCTTACATGTTTGATTTGAATTGGGTAGAGCCAGGAAGAGGTGACATACCTCCCCCAGCCTGTGCTGGGGACACTCACATATCCAGGCTGAGTTTTTAAGGGTGGCTCTGCAGGTCTGAGGTGGCACTGTGGATGAGGCTACTCCTTTGATATTTTTTTCTAAATACTGAGCTCATGGTAATTTCCAGGCAGCCTGGGAAATTGCCTGGCAGTTCTCACTGGGCATTGGAGGAGTGTGATGCCTCCACCGGGCAGGCCACACAACAGCAGGATGTAGATTGCGGGGGTCAGGAAGGCTGTGTTCTGGTCGGAGCTCCTGGAAGTTTCCTTTCCCCATCTGTGGAAGAAGTTATATCAGAGGAAATGAAAGTTCGTGTCCACCAAGGACTGTGGATCTCTGGATCTGGACACATGCAGTAAGATGCAAATGCCTCGTAGACTTTCTCACCTTGCTTTACATCAAACACTGCTCTTATCTTATTGAGTTAGAGTTTCATGGCTATGGACAAACGGGATCAGATGTCAATCCATACTGACCTCAGGATGTTCATAACATGGAAATATAATGGAATGCCAATGAAATATTAGGTTTGGATTCTGTGAATCAAAATTTTTCTTTTAAAAATTATGGGCTGGTGAGATGGCTCAGCGGCGTAAGCACCTGCCTGGCAAGTGCGAGGGCCCGAGTTCGACTCCCGGAACCCACATACGAAAAAAAGGCCGGTGATATCGCTCAGCGGCACGGGCACCTGTTGGCGCGTGAGGTCCAGAGGTTGACCCCCGGTACCCACCAAAAAAAAAAAAAAAAAGAAAATTATGCATTATAGGCATATAGGACCCAATCTGGATGTCTAGTTCTATAATAGTAATGAATCATCACAAAGAGTAGTCTAATAACCTTAAACCACTGAAGAAAACAATCCCACTAAGAAAGAGTATATATAATCCAGCAGAAATTGACAAAGTATTACATTACTAATTCAGTCTTGAAAATAAAAATAACTACAAGATATTTTCTTGCCTGTGGAAGATTGATGTTGACTTTGTAAATCATTGAATTTAAGATTATTCTTCCTTAAAACAGAGGAAACATTATGGTTTTTAAATTAAAAAAAAATTGAGTGAGTTAGGAGAATTAGCGCTAAAAAGACTGCAAGTTCATCATGAAGAAAAAGGTTAGTTTGGTGCTGTTTTTTTGAAGGTCAACGGAGGACTTGCAAAAGAGAACACTAAGCCAATTGTGATATCACCATGTTGCTGTACACTGTAAAAACAGCAGAGAGAGTACACCTTAGTCTGCACTCTACTGCACAAGTGAAATAATGTTTAGCTGGGCTAACTTTAACACTGACATGGTTACTGACTGCATTCTGAATTTTTTTTTTTTTTTTTCTTTTTGGCAAACAGGAAAATTTACCAAACTCTGCTGTCAGTGACAGTAGCATCAGGAGCCTGTCCTAATGCCAGGCTTACTGTTTTATTTACTGTTTATATCTTACTGTTTTGTTTAAATCTCACAGTAAGAGAAAGCCATATTATTTGTATTTTACCAATGAGGAAATCGAAATCCAAAGGGAGTAAAGAACTTGACCACATTGCCAAGCTGGTGAGAATCAGCATTAGAAGCCCAACTTTTTCCTTGCTTTTACCTGCAAAGAATTCTGTTGAGCACCCACAGAGGAGGTATCACCCACAGAATTCTCTTGTGTTTGCTAAGAAAACACTTCCCAGAACCCTTGAACACCCCACATCCCTTTTCTCACCAATCAAATTAAAATGTAATCAGGTATTTGTGTGTTGTAGTTATATAACATCTTTTTTGTTTGTTGATATTTAAAACCTTAAGACACTGGATTTTTGTTTTACCTTCTCTTTCTGGTTGGGGGCAAACACATTCATAGGATTCCATTATCTGGATTTTCTTTATTTTTCAAAGGTATAAAGTGATTTTGGAATGATCTGAAACACTTCTACCTTATTTCTGCCATGGTCTCTTTCTCTTGGGGTGATAGCTGTGCTTTCTTACACCTCCAGCAAGTAGGACTCTCTCCTTCTCTAAACCAATGAAGGACATATGACAAATCCTTTTCCTTCCTATTACATTCCATTATTCTGGTTATTGTTTTAATAGCAAATAGGTTGATGAGATCCTTTCCAATTTTTTTTTTCAAATATTTAGTTTTGATCAGCATTACTTAAAAAAATTTTTTTTAGTTAAAAGACTTGGCAGAAAAATCAGAAAAGATAGATTCACAAAGAGGAAGCTTGACAGGCTCCCATAGTTGAATTCCCGAAGAGAGAACCACTGGAGTTCCACACAGCCCAGTGGCTTTCATGGCGCCACTTCCTGCCTCATTCTATGAAAATTTTCTCATATGTGTGTCATTGTTTTTCACCAAAGGTGTCTACTGGATTTATTTTAAAATCTGCTTTTAAAACAACAACAAAAAAACTTGTGTTTGAGCATCTATCTGTTGGTTTATCTGTATCCATATTTATATGTATCCATACTTCGACATCATTTTAAAGCTATAAAATATTCCACATAGATTCTTATGTTTACTCAAACAATTCCCTAATATTATACAAAACTATCCATAATGTAGACAAGGATATTTCTGTTTTCTTTCAACCAAAGCTCCTGTTCTTTAGGAGGATTGTATAAAATATTCATTTGTTCTTTTATCAAACATTTATTGTCTGCTCTGTGCTAGACATCGTGACTTGGGCTTAGAACATAAAGACTTTCTCTGTACCCCTGATGAGCCCATAATCTTACTCAGAAGATAAATGTTGTGTGTAGATAATTAATAATTACTGTAAGAGAAACTGGAAATAATATTGTCCTCTTTAAAATCTTACAAACCAGTGATAGCAAAAAATATGCACAGAAAAAAAAAATTCGGGTGTTAGGCAGTAATTTTATTTATTTTAAAAAACTAAGAGAAGCTCCTTTGGGCCTTCTGCTTGTTATAGCATCTGATAAAATGAAAACAAAATTGAACCCAATGGGCCCTTCTGTGTAGGTGGGGGAGATAGCAGAGCCGGCCCCACAGCATGGAGGGCACATTCTTTCTAGGGTTCCATGTAGTTTGTTTCTGATGTGTTCTCAAGAGCACAGGAGAGGATCTGGTGCTGGAACTCAAGGTCCATGGAGTCCAGCCCTGTGGGTTCGCCCGACGATGGTCTCAGCGCAGCGGGTCATCAGGGGTGCAACATCGAAGCTGCCAATCTCTAACAGTGCTCTGAATTCCCATCCCTTCTTCTCTCCTGCTTGCTTTCCTTTCTGTGGTGGCCATGACGCCGTTAGGTTGATGTAGAGAGCAATGTTGACATCCTTGATTGTCCTCTGACTGTAAGTCACCCAAGTTCCCTTTGTCAGCCTGAGTAGAGGCCCTGCTGTCCTATTCTGCTCCTGTCCACCCTGCCTGTCTGTCCCCTTGTAGTTCCCCCCTCCGTGTTCTTGGTTCTCCTGGCTTTCTGCAAATTTATTTGAACCCTGGTAGAATTCATGTTTTTTTTTTTTTTTTTAATCATAGTTTAGTTTCTTCTCTATTCAGTAAAAGTAGCAACATTAAAAAGTACCAGAATGACCTTTGAGTGTCTTCCTGAATATCAGCAGTATTTTTACTTTCTGACAGTGCGTACCATGGCTATGCTGGACTATTTAATTTTCCCTTAGTAGCTATTTGTCAATATTTATAAAACAAGTTTGTGAATCATTTCATTTAATCACCCCCAAATCCTCTGTTCCAGTGTGGAAATGCCAAAGCACAAAGAGTAGTCCACAGACATGAGGCCTACCAGAGTTGAAGCCCAATGTGAACTCCAGAGCAAAACATCTGCCCAGATGTTTATTCTTTGCTAAAAGGTGCTCGGCTGTCCCTACAGGCTGGGGATATGTGCGGCTCACTCTGGTTTTGCACAGATTAAGCTGAACTGGTCTTTGGAAGTCTTAGATCTTTAAAGTGATTGTTCTTAATATTGGAATGTACTCACAGGAGCCATGTGTAGCCCAGAAAAAACTTTTTGCACATAGTCTAATAAAAGATGATGAAGCTTTCTAATGGACAACCATTGCTTCCTTTGGAGTGTTTGACTGCTGTTGACCATTCACCTTTTTCTGGAAGGAAGAAATTCTTAAAGAAAAAAAAAGTTTACAGGTGCTAGATTCCCCACCCCACCCCCACTGTGCTTTTGGACCTGGGCTTTGTCATCTAAATGGAACTTCCAAACCATAATTTGAATACTACTACCTGTCGGAGTTCACTATTTCCTAAGAAATACTGCTGATGTACAGTTACAAAGCACTCCCAGGATGGCCCGGATGAAATGTGTCTTTCTAACCTCAGCCTTGGTGTGGGTGTGTTTCTCTTCCACAGGAGATGGCAAATATTTTGGCACAGAAGCAGCTCCGTTCCATCATTTTAACAGTGAGTACCTGCATGCTGGGACTGCTGTTTGGGGGACATGGTCTGGAGCTGTCACCTCTCTCCTCTTGTGGCTTCAGGTTGTGGTTTGAAACTGTGCTTAAGCAAAAGATTTCACCAAGGAGAGAAAGGTGTATTCTGGGGTTTGGAATAAATAAGGCTTTTCTGCAGGAATTGCCTGGTAGAACTGGAGGGAGAAGTCTCTGGACCTGTTCTGGGAGGTGAAAGAGATACATTTGGGCAAGAGGGCTGAGCCTCGGTTTATTACTCTGCGCAGCTTCAGCTTTGCTGAGAAGGGAATCTGGGTTCCAAGGCTTAAAAAAATCTGCCACCAAAAGCTTTTACTGTTCTTAATGAGGATGCTAGCTGGAAATAGATCAGGTCTCTAAGAGAAGTCCTGAAACGCTAGCCATCGTCTTCACTGCCCCCTTGCAAGAGGGAGGAAAGAAAGATGTGCACAGGGCTTTTCATCCAAAGTGACCTTGAAGGAGGCCCTAAGTGCCACATTGTGAGTGTTCAGAAATGAGCTACATAGCAAGATGTCCTGAGGCTTTGTGAGCTACTGAAAGGAAGCAGGTTGCTGCTTAGGAAGGAAGGAAGGAAAGAAGAAAGGAAGGGAGGGAGGGAAGAAAGGAGGAAGGGAAGGGAGGGAGGGAGGAAGGAAAGAAAGAAGGAAGAAAGGAAGCATTTCCAATAATGTGATTCCAAAGAAGAGTTTAGCAGGCTTAAAATACACATACACACATACACACACAAAATGTAAGTTTTATTATTATTCAATTATGGTGAAGCCAACAGATCAAGAGATCACGGCTCCTGAAAATAAAGGAAAGCGTGTTACTTAGAACTTCCAAGGGCGGGGATGCCACGCCATGGAGGCCACATGAGGCAGCACCTAGCTGATCAGGGGTAGAATAGCCAGAGGGAAATGTGGCCAAGAGTCTTTACTGTGGTTTTCCAGGGAGGGAACACTTGGGGCCCAGTGAGCTGCCTAGGCAGATTTAGGACTGGCCAGCTGGAATAACTGCAGTGGCCGCTGGGTTATGGGCTCTCTCAGGTGTCTGGTACGTAGCTATGGGTGATTCGGGAGGGAATGGTGGACTGAACTCTAGCCGTTTGCTTATGGAAGAAGTCAATAGTTATCTCCAAAAACTGCCTAGGCCTGGGAGGGACAGTTTCATCAGGATTGGCAAGGTCTCCCACATCAAAACATCAGCAACACCATGTGGCACGCACACACACACACACACACACACACACTCTCTCTCTCTCATGCAAGGAAGCCATTAAAAATGAAAAACTTTATGAGAGCTAAGGAATGAAATATTACAGAACCCAAGGCCAGTTGTGATCAAGTTTGATTTTAAACCTCCAGGCTGTCAAGGATGAAGAGAAACGCAAGTGTGATTTCCATTGTTTGAAAAAAAGGTGTCTCGGTTGTTTGGGAGCGTGAAACATAGCCACCTTCAACCCCCATAGAAATCTGAAATGTATGTGGGTAGAACATCCTGATAGAGTCCACATCAAATTATATTTTTGTAGAAAGTGCAGAAGGATGCATAAGAGATCATTCTTTCTATTGGTTCTCAGAAAGAGTAGCAGCTGCAACATCAAAGTGTTCTCCAGCGAAGGGCTAGAGGGTGAAAGATGAAGGCTTAGAAGTGATGAATTAAGGTGGTCTTACCTTACTCTGGCTATTACCTTGTGTGGCAATTGAGGTTAGAATGTCCCTAGAAATGAGTGGGTGGAGTGACAGTAGCCATCTTGTCTCAAAGATCAGTTTGATTTGATGGCATTGCTCTTCTGGGGCTTCGATGGCTAGAAGTTAAAGGTTGATCCTCTCTGTTAGCATACTAGAATGAAAATACTTCTGGAGTTATTCATAAAATAGATGCTCATGCACTTCAGATACTAAATGTGTAATAAAAAGTTCACATTCTGTTCTGAGAAGGAAGGGGATGGGGTTTGATTTCCTCCACATCCCATTGTCTGGTTTCTCCTCCAGCAGGAATTTTGGTTCAGCCACTTTATTATACCACTTCTCCCCTTCTTTCTCTTCCTCTTTCTCTTCTGATCCCTCCTTCCTTAATCAGCTGTTTGAGCAGGTGTCTGCCTGGCATCCAGGGAGTGCCCTGAGGACCTAGGTTTCCTCTAGTCCTGGCTGTAAGATAACTTTTCCATACGGGGGACTTCAGCATTGACGGAAAGGTGGCTTAGAAGAAGAAAGTGCCTGGAGAAAGCCCTTTCCAGATAGCAAGGCCTGGCTGGGCCTAGCACTTTTGAAATCAGGGATTTGAATGGAGTGTCACCCCTTTGGCTAGTGGTTTGGCATTTTTAAGGTACAGCCATGGTCTCTCCCAAGAGGTTGCACACTGGGCCAGAGTGTTGAAGAGGCAGGAGCTATTCCATTACTGTTCCAGCCTGGTCATGGTGGGGGCAGAGGCCAGGTGTCCAGCTTCCTGCCACTCCCCTTATGTCTGATCTGTGTACAGTCCCACTGTTGTAGGAAAGGCCATTTTATCATTCGTTTAATTGTTCCAATGAGGAAGCAGCACACCAGCATTTGCTCAATGCACTGTGAGGGGGTGAGCCTCATGGAGCTCCTACTGTGAGCTTGCTATGCAGGACATCAGTACTTTGCTTCTGCCTGTCAAACTTCCCCATTTAAAAGTGGGATCACCTGGCAGACAGCCCATAGCCAAGATGATGGCAGAGTTGCTCATGATCTGTGTGCACCATTGGACCCTCCACGGTACCCAAGTGTGTCTTCCCAAAGCTCTCATGGTGGCACTTCTTCTCTTGAAGTGCCTTCCTTCTTCACGGCCTCCTACACACAGTAGGTCTTTCCCTGGACTCTGGCCTCAAAATTACTAATCTCACTGGGTCCTGGCATGCTGAGGAGTGGCTTGTGCCCAGGCTTTTCTTCCAAAGGTTTTTCTTCCCCAGTCTCTCTCCTTAGTGCCTCTGCATGAAAGATGCTCAGGTTCTACTTGGCATCATGGTGAGGGCGTACTGTTGTCTGCTTTTTCTTTCGTTCTTCATTCGTGTTTTAAAGTGTCACTTGTGAACCATTTCCCTAGCACGTCATCCGAGCGCAGCGGGCCATCAACAACGAGATGGCGCATCAGCTCTATGTCCTGCAAGTGCTCACCTTCAACCTCCTGGAAGACAGGATGATGACCAAGATGGACCCCCAGGACCAGGTGTGTGCTTCATGGACAGGGTGAAAACATGGGAGGGAGAGAGAATCAGCAGAAGTCTTGAGTTTTTGATGATTCTGTAATTCTTCATTATCATCTCAAAACTTAGGGGTGCAGCTTTAAAATTTAGGTGAATCTAGGAACGGAAAATAAACTGAATGGATCGTCCCATTAGGCCCTGACCACATGCATGTGGGGAGTAATTTCCATTCTCCAGCAGTCCATGCCAAGGGTGGTTCCCTGCTGAACCTGATTTCTGGGCTGGCATTCTGGTTGGTTGGTTGTTTGCTGTAATCCCGTGTTGGGCCTCTGGTCGTTGTGCGTGGAAGATTACGTCTCTATCCAGAAGGCTTGCGGAGGGGGAGCCTTTGCCGTGTAGGAGTAGAGTGAGAGAAAACAGCTGGGAATGCTGCCCCTGCTGTAGCACATTTTCAGCTTAAACAGAGCTGCAGCTTTGGAAAGGAAAAGACTCATTACTGGCACGTGAGGGCCTGATCTATTGCAGATGTGGACTGCAGATGCGGAGTGGGTGGCTGCAGCAACACTTCGTTCATGGAGTGAGGCCATGCGATCAAGGACAGTGGAGAGGGCTGCAGAGGCCACCCACTGTACCCCGTGTGTTTGTCAGGGCTCAGTGTGGTCACCCAGGGAGACTGGACTGTCACCTTACCACTTCTGCTGAAGAGGGCACTGCATCTTAATATGGAGCAACCCTCCTTTTTTGTTAACTCTTCCTTTTTTTGAAATTAACCATGTTTATTGAGGTCAAATATACCTAATAAAAATTTACCAATTTTACCGTATAGTTCACTGGCATTAAGTCCATTTTGCATTGTTGTGAAAATATGACTACTATCCATCTCCAGAAATCTTTTCTCATCTTATAAAAGTGAATTCCTAGCCAGGCACGGTGGTGCCCGAGTGTAATCCCAGCACCGTGGGAGGCTAAGGCAGGAAGACCACAAGTTCAAGCCCAGCCTGGGCAACTTAGTGACTTAGCAAGACCTTTCCTCAAAATAAATAAAAAATAATAATAATAAAGAGAGAGATTGGGGATGTAGCTGAGTGCAAGGCTCTGGGTTCCCTCCCCAGGACAGCAAACAAACACACCCAAATTTGTGTCCCTTAAACGGTAACTCCCCGTGTGGCTCCTACCCTTGGCTCCTGGTGACCATTCTTCTTTCAGTTTCTGTGCATTTGACTACTCTAGGATGCTCAAATGAGTGCAATAAGACAATATTTGTCATTTGTGTCTGGCTTACTTCACTCCCATAATACCTTGGAGGCTCACGCAGGTGGTAACACGTGTCAGAACTCAGCTCTTTCTAGGGCTGAGTAATAATACCCCACTGCATGTCTGTAGCACATGTTGTTTATCCATTCATCCATGAATGGACGCTTGGGTGCTTTCCACCTTTTGCTCTTCTTTTTATTTTTATCCCATCTTAGTTTCCATGAAGTCATTCCCTAGTGGAGAAAGTCATCCCTTGGAACACAAACGCTGCTCGGGAGCAGCAGATGCCCTGTGCATCTCCCAGATTCTCCCACAGCCTCGGTTCCCATCCCTCCTATGGCATCTGGAGCTCTCATTTGGAACTGCCATGGGCACTTGAGTTTAGCACTGCAGAAGGCTTGGCTGTGAGGGTAATCGAGGAATGAAGTCACCCTGCTTGGCAGCAGGGGGAGTGGCAGGAGGAAGAGTGGTGTGCAGAGCCCTGACTTAGAATGCTGCTTGCTTTTTATCCGTTTTTCTTTTGCTGGAGTGCAGTGTTTCATTTAGGTCCTGGGGAAGAGGGAGACTATGTCACATTGCACAATGAAAGCAGCTTTCTTTCTCTCTCTCTCTTTTTCCCCTCCTCCCTAACTCCTTCAGGCTCAGAGGGACATCATATTCGAACTTCGAAGAATTGCCTTTGATGCAGAGTCTGAACCAAATAACAGCAGTGGCAGCATGGAGAAGCGCAAGTCCATGTACACCCGGGATTATAAGAAACTTGGCTTCATCGTAAGTAAGCTGGCTCCGGGACGCTGGCTCCTTGCAGGCTCCCGGGGACCGACCTCAGCTGCGTCCAGCGTGTGGTCCTCTTGCGCTTTAAAGAATAGTTTCCACATGTCCAGATGTTTAGCTGGTTTAAACAGGATCACATGAAAAACTCTTCTGGCTGCAGCACAGTGGAAGAACTTGCACAAGTGTGACTAAACGGCCTTTGTTTATTCAGCTCTGAGTAAGTGTAACTCAGAGTACTTAGCCTAGAACACATTTACCCTTCACTGAACTGCTCGACAAGGTGCTTGAAGTTCTGACTTAGAGGGACACTGTTAGCTCTGCGGTGGGCCTTATTACTGGGCAAGTGATCTGGTGATTTCAGATCAAAAACCATCTCAAAGTGTCCTAGAATTTAATCATGATGAGATTTATGCAATTTATACTTTCCTGAAGCTTTCTTTCTATAGATGCTAGTAAGCTGTCTCCTAAATTTTTTTTTTCAGTTTGCAAATCAGAACATGACTTGTCCTGACTATAATCCATTGTTTCTACTCAATGTTCTTTCCTTTATCTCCATCACCGGTGACCTTCAGTTGACCTCAAATTCTGCAGGTGTAAAATTGAGTTTCTATTTTACCCTTCACCATAAATGATGGGAATAAGGTTTTGGCCTCAGTGATTAGAAATCATTACACATTATTTTGTAATTTCAAATACTCTTTCTTGGAAAGCAGTATAAACTATATGTACATATATACATTATTTTATAATTTTGAATACTCTTTCTTAGGAAACAATATAAACTATATACACATACACAGCTATACATTAACGTGTCTATGTAAATGTTAATATTTACATTTAATTTGACAATAATGGTATGGTGCTTTCTGTATTATTCCAGAAAGTTTGTCTCTTGGGAATTTTCCTTGAAATACCCATTTTCTTTGAAACTTGGCCTTGAAAATATCTGCATATCAGTGAGTAGGTATCATTTCTCATTGCTGAGACTTTGTGATTTGGAAGTCCTGCAGCTTATTTAACCACACCCTTTTCCTGAATGAGTCAATGTTTTGAAACTATTAATAAGTCTATAATTAACTTCTTCCCTGCTTGGTATATATGCACATCCACGACCACATTATTAGGATAAATTTGGGGAACTATAATTTCTGTGGTAGATATTTTCAAGGCTTTTGATATTGCCACATTGCTACCTATAAACATTCAGTAATTTTCACTTTAACTAGCAGTGGGTCAAACTGACCACTTTTAAAAAACCTCTTCAGTAGCATCTCCTAAAAAAAATTTAAAGTTATTGTTTTTAAAGCGGTAGTTTCAATGTCGTTTCTAATGAGAATACTTGTTGATAATGTACTTAGCCTCATACCTTGCTTTAAGAAGGTAATCTGAGATCATTTTATACCATGTCATCCCACATTTTGACCTTGACATTCCATTTGATCTTGCAGTTGAATTGAATCTTTAAAATTTTGGTAGAAAATGTCCTGACCAATGGATCAGGTGAGAATGTCCTTCACCTGGTGTGTCCTTGGTCAAGGCCGCACAACCTGCTCACTTGAGACACAGTCCAGGGACGGAGGTGGGACTCCCCTCTGCCTCACCTCTAGTTCCTTTTCAGTTTACCATTGTGTGCTGAGCAAGCTTTGCACAGTCACCCAGTCTCTCTTACCCTTGAGTCACAGCAAAATTGCCAAGGAAGAGTGCAAAATGTGTGCACTTCAAAAGTGCTCCCAAAAATTGAGTCCGTCACGCCATCCTAGTACAGGGCCCAGCTCTAGGGTTCCCCTGTGTTAATGCACTGTCACCTTCCTGGCACAAGGCCAATGCCTGGGTCTCTTTTTAAAAATGCATAAAATGCAAACCCCCATGCTCTTTTTGAGCTCTGCCTACAGCATTCCCTGTGTCTCTAACCCAGGTCTTGGTGGCTTTCTGTGGGGACTTCTGGGTCCCAGACTTAGGTGTGGAGGGGCAGAGGGGGGAGAGAGGCTGAAAAGTGAGCACCCAGTAGGACCAGGGTTGTTCCAGGCCCTCGGTCTCTGTGCACATTATGTTTATGAAAATCACCAGTGTATTCCATGAGCTAAGATCCGAGTCATTTTTCTCAGTGTACTCCATCTGCATTAACATCACTGTGAATTCCTTCCACACTTTAGACTCAGGGCACCTCTCTCTGTCTTTATTTTCTGCATCTGGTGAGTGCTCTGTGTCATGAGTACCTTATGAAGAATCTTGCAGGTTTTTTTCCCTGACAGTCAGTTATATGTGTTTTTCAAAGCCTTTAGAATTTCTGAGGCCCACCCCCTCCACAAGGACATGAAAAATTATTTTAGAAAAAAGCAAAGACCTTGAATAGAGAAGAACCAAAATGGAGCATCAGTTTCCTTTATTTTTTCCATGGTTCTCTTTCAGTTTTTGGTTTTAGAGAACTTCCTTGGCACCTCCTCCCAGGTCACAGTCCTGCATCAGCGAGTTGAGAAGTTGGAAAGACTGTCCAGTCATGACTTCTATGCTGGAAAGGAGCCCATGACTTTGACAAGTTGATATTTTCACTTTTGAGTATCCAGCCAGGCAGAAATCCGCAGGCCTCGGTCCCAAGACTCACAGGGTCACTGCGCCACCTAGAGACCATTCGCGGAAACACCGATGGCTGGCCACATAGCCCAGATGGCAGGCGCTCTAGGTGGTATTCCAGACCTGGGTGGGATTCTGTGCCTGCTTCCAGAAGATTATCTTGCCTGTTAAACGCCTTACTGAGTTGGAAAAAGCACTTTGAGGTTTGGATAATCTTTTGGATCTCTCTGAAGGAAAGTTCAATTCGCAAGATGAATTTCTCATTTCACCCGTCCCAAGGAAACAAATCCCAGGAGGCATTGAATGACAAGTCTTTGGAGTCCAGAGGCCTAGATTTTAATTCCAGTTTTCCATTTCTGAGCTTCCAACCAGGGAGTCAGTCATTTAACCTGCATGGGTATCTTTTTCCTCAGCTACAAAACTGGGCAGTGTCTCTTCTATTTCAGTCTTACCCAGGACACTGCAAGCTCATGGGTCAGGGACTAGCACCATGCTTAGAACCAGGGCGGCACTGAGCAACTGGTATGTCCCTTACTTCCTTGCAGGGAGCACACCTCATGGAAATCACAGGGAGGTGTGGGAGATTTTCAAAGTAGCAGAGGCCATTGCTCCAACAAGGCAAGAAGAACAGGTTGCTAAACCATAATACCTTTACAGGACAGATGGGTCTCGCATTCCTACTCAGCACCGCATCCCAACCAAGCAGATTTTTCTGATAAAATAATTCCAGAAGCTCAGTCTGCATTGGCTAAATGGCTTGTACGTTAGTCATAACAGAGGAAGGTGCCTGCTTTTAAAATAAAGCAGTTTAATCTTGTAAGGCCTCTTCCTTACTGATTCTCTAGTTTGAAAATGGATTGGCTTTTGTCAATCCCTGTGAGAGGAGGGGCCAGGCTGGCCCGTGATGATCGCGTCCTTGGAATTGCTAAGGAAGGCTGCGTGTGGCCCCCGCGGAGCAGACGGCAGCGTCTCCTGTTGAGAATGACCTGCAGTGTATTCACTGTACTCTAAGATTGCCATGCTCAGCAACCGGAAGTGGGTTTCATGCTTTGTGATGGCTGTACTCCTGGCCTGTTTAGAATTTGCCACTGTCTTGATTCTAAATCTACACCTTCTCTGTTTGTGAATTTTACCTCACTGAGTCCATTGGTCAAGCATTAGAAGCATCTGTCTTGATTCAGAAGTTAAAACTGGACCAGGCAATTTTTTTTTCCAATACACCTCTGAGTAGCCTTGAATCAGTGTTTTGATTTTAAAACAACGGAGCAGAGAGCAAGTTTAACCTTGTAATTGCCATTTAGGAGTTTGTAGCACACAAGAAATGTTTTATGCACATCAATTTAAACTGAAAACCAAAAGTATAATTACCAATTAGTTAAAATGTGTAATTTAATTTCTCCTGTAAAACTTCCTTAGATGCTTGCAGGCAGCACCAGGCTGGTGACATCAGGGCTGGCCTTGGGGCTCCTGAAGCCGGGAGGAGAGCTTGGGGTCTGTCTTGTTTTTTGCTTTGAAATGAGAAAATAACCCCTGTTTTTTTTTTTTAATTTGGGGCATATAATTGGAGGGTTGGGTGCCATCATGGGTTGCTAAGGGAGTTTATATTTTTTAAGTTATATTATAAGGCCATTAATAAAACAAAGGAAGAAGTATCCCGTTATATCTGAAGTTACACTGTAAGTTCACCAGTTACAAAAGCAGCAAAGACAGGAGTTTACTCAAACGGGAGAAGTGTTCTGTTATCAGGCCTGCTGGATATGCCCCGCTTGATCTTGGCAGACATCCTAGGCCAGCTTTTGTTTAAAGTTTTAATTTTTTCTTCAAGACTGATTAGATCGCTTTTTTACCCAGTTCCTAGATGAGTGCTGGTGACTTTGGACTCATGTACTTTATTTTGTATATATCCATACACATACACACACATATATATATTTTTTCCTTTTCCCAGTTTTTATCCTGGCATGAGATTTCTGGTCCCTCCTGCTGTGATTATTCCCACAATTTTGACTCTCTGAGAGTTTTTGTACAGCGGCCCATTCTTGTATTCTTGGCTTGCAGTGGCCCCTTTAAGAACCCATAGGTGTCTAGATAGAAGATACATTTAATGGGGTGAAAGACCTATTGCTTATGTCGTCTGCTTACAGTCAGTTTACACAGATTTACACAGGCACACGGATACTAATACATTTTAGCCCCCAACCCCCAGGGATGAAGTCTGACTGAAACAGACAGAAACTGACTGACTGTCCTAGCTAACACAGGCTGCTAGCATAGGCTTTTAGGGTTGATCAGGTCCTCGCTTCATCCAAAAAGGGGACGGAACTGACAAGCCAAAACTGGAACAGAAAGTGACAGGCTGACTGAGGGACATCCTCAGGGGAATTCCTACCTTATCCAAAGGGCCTGACCTATTGCATTCCACCTCCTCCTATGGGTCCAATGAGGTCTCCATTGCCACACAGGGGCTCCCTCCCCCTGACTGCTGAGGAGACTCCAAGAAAAAGATTGGAGGGTGCACCGTCTGGTCTGCAGGTCAGTGATGAGTCCCCGCTGCGGCCAGCAGGCCCCCCACTGGTGACCTAAGCGGTCAGCACAGTGTCTTCCCGGCCAACGATGCACCGAGAAATATTGCAGAAATCTGATATCAAACCAAATGGAAGATTCTGCACCTGAGGAGTTGGAAGGCAACCTTTATTGTGACGCCAGCGGGCTAGTGGGAACCAAGTCTAAATTACTAGCGTGGAGCCAGCTTAGAGTTTAGCTTAAATACATTTTTGCAAGCCAGAAATACAAAGCTGATTGCAGGTTATTATATGATCCGTTACATAGGCTAAGGCATATGTTGTCTGGCAGATTTGTTCTGGGCGGGCTCTGCTAGGGAGGGGGCTGTCCAAGTGGGTGGGTGAAATCAGGCAAGCACGTCCTTGACTGGATTATTCTGTCCTAGGTGGAAAGTTTCTAGAATAGGCAAGCAAAACAGAATATGTTTATAGGCTAAAAAGTACAGATAATGCAGCTGGATTCAGTCAGATAAGGCTGAGTCAAACTGCCTCTGAGTTATAGCTGGCGTGGTGGTCAAGGCGAGCTGAGTTTAACTATGTGACAGGCAGCAGGAGCTTAGGCAGAGCTATTAATTGATTTTTAATTTTTGCCACAAAATTTTTATAAGTTTGCCATTATAATATTAGTGTATGCAGACGAAGTTATTTGATGCTTGTAAATTGTTCAGAGCAGTGCTTGGCACATAGTCAGCTGTCCATGAATCTAGCTGCTGTCACTGTAATATTAGGATGACTATTACTATTGTTTTGGGAACACCAGCTGGTGCCCCATGAAACTGTGATGGGATGAAAGGGGAATGTGGGATTGTAGGTTGTCCTGGGGGAGTGGGAATACATGGTACAAAGTGGCACTTACAGATACAAGGTCATGTCCATGCTGCCAGAGGGAGGTGGGGAGGGAAAGAGAGAGAGAAAGGGAGAGGGAGGAAGAGAGGCAGAGTCAGCCTGGGGAGTGAAGGAAAGATGATAGAGGATTTTAAATTTGAAATGCACGGTCAATCCTCATATTCAGGGTTCCTCATTATCCAGGTTCCATTTGCAAATTCCCCTATGCACCAAAATTTACTTCTAAGCCCCAAATCAAAATTCAGGGTGCTTTTGTGGTCATTCCCAATCTGATGCCTGGTGGCAAAAAATTCGAGTTGCCCCCATCATGTGTCCTCAGCTGAAGTTGAACAAGGCAATAAGAGGGTCCTTTGCCTTTTTTTTCAGCTCTAGTGCTATAAACAAACATCTTTTTCACTGTCCAGCTTGGGCCTCACCTGTCCCTTTTCTCTCCTTTCTAATGTTGCTGTTTAATTTGGCAGTGTGTTGAAATGCTGTCAGATTCCAAAGTGCAAGGAAGCTGTCCTGTGCCCCACACAGAAAATACGAGAAATGTGGTTTAGAGAAGCTTCATCCAGGCGAGGTGTAACACTGCTGGCTACAAGTTGAATGTAATGAATCATCAATATATATTAAATAAGGTGTGTTTAAATACAAATGCACTTAGAACAAGGCTATAACTACTGACTGGCTGACCTAAATTTATTGACAAAGGCTGGCAGAAGCCCCGTGATCCATTGCCTCTGGGAACAATGGTAATTCAGTTGTTGTGGGTTTAGGGTTTGCAGTGATATTATAGAACATAACTACTGCTAATGAAGAGCAGGAGAATTTCCTGCACTTGGAAGTCTGCAAGGAGCTATGGGGCAGGAGGAAGCCACGGAGAGAGGAACATCCCAAAGGGTCCTGCATGGTCAGGTGGGCAAGAAGAAGCCTGCTTCTAATTGCCTGGCACTCATGTGAGGACGGAGTGAAGGATTTCTGCAGACCATTCAGCTCCGCTCATTCTGTGGCAGTTCATGGGGAGAGCACTGTAACTTACTTCATTTATTTTAAAGCCCGAAACTACTTTGAAACTGATGCTGGACTAAAATTTGGTCCCGAAATTCGGTGAATTTTCACTAAAGCTCAGTCTCTAGTGAACTTGGTTTGTATTTTAGCTCTTTTTCCAAAAGATGTCATTGCAAGCTTTGGTCACTGGGAATGTGATTCAGTCTCTTGGAGAACAAGGACAATGCCAGTAAGAATCTAGAGCACATCTGTGGCAATTGAGGAAATAAAATAACTATTTACTTGATGTTTGTGATGTTTGCTGCCCCTCCACAAAGGCAACTCTGGAAAGCACATAATAAAGCAGGTTTTTGTAAATTGAATCCCTTTCCCCCATAGGAATGATTTAATAGTTGACATAGTCTTACTAGCCAAGCAGTTTGCTTTTAAGTAAGTTATAGATATACTCCATAAACAATAGGTCCAAAAAGCAAAAGGACAATAAATATATATTTTAAGCCCACATTTACTGACATCTTTTTAACTGAGGTGCATGGAGTTGAGGCTGCCCCGAGTGCTCTTTGGGGAAGTGCTGGCTGGTACTACCAGCACCCCTGCCCCAGCCAGTCCTCTCCACTGAGGGAACCCAGGGGGTTACCAGGGAGTAAGGCCTGAGTCTGCTTTATGCTGTGTAACCTCAGGCTGACACCATGTGGGCCTGTTCTTTGGAACCAGATCCCACATTCCCAGCCTCCCAGTTTCCCTCTGATCAGACACCCTCTGTCCCCATGGGAAATGCTGTGGACCCTGGGTCTACTAACTTCTAGGCGCAGTCAGGCATTTTGGGGGCAATGCTGACTTACCATAAATTCCTTAGTGAAGCCTGAGCCTAAATGGCCACCAGGTGGCGCCAAACCATTGCCCTTGGCTCCCGGCAGCCCACTTTGCACCCTGGCTGGGTTTGAAGTTGTAGGAGTGAGTCAGAGACTCAATCTCCTCAGAGATCCCCAAAGCCTTTATCAGATTCTGTACAGGAACTAGAAGGTTTCCAAGACGTCCAGGTGGCTCCCTAGAAAATGGAATTTGCCTGCTAAGCCCTGTTGCCAATCGCTTTTCTTCACGCTGTCACAAAAGTCTTGTGAGCGGTGCACAAGAGCCTAGGGCTACATCCAGTGTGTAGATTCTATCTCAACAGGGAAATAGGGGGCAGGATGCCCTGCAAATGGAAAACCTAAGCGAACATTGACTGGAAAAACAATAACAATAATTCATTTTGGGGCCTAAAAATATACATAATTAAAATGTGTAACAGTAACAACATGGAGAGGGCAGTGGTGGTAAATGGAGGCAGTTGCTGGGGAGTTGCACACAGCTCCTGGGAAAGCCTGACTTGACTCTCGTTGTGCATTTCTTGGGTAGATGGGACCTTTGAGGATCACTTTTGCACTTTTCCCTTTCGGTAGCCGATTCTGTGCTGTACGTTCAGGGGTCTGTGGGGACATCTGTTTTAATGGTGTGGACCCCTGAGCCTCTTGAATGACGATTTCTTCTTCTTACTCGTCCTCACTGCAGCAGATATCTAGGGGACTCTCAAAGCAGGAATGAGCCACAGCCAAGCCGCCCAGGAAGCCTCCGTGGTTTAGGCAGAAACTTTGAGGCCGTTTCCTTCTGCACCGATCGGCAGCTAGAGCTCCTGTGGAGGTGGAGAGAAGGCTGCTGGTGTCTTGCCCTGACCTCTCAGGGCCAGCTCTGTGATGTCTTTCTGGGACATTTTTGGTCAAATCACAGAGCGTGGCAGGCACTGTCTTTGTGTTTTCTATCCCATGCAGAGACCATAGGTATTTCAACTGTCTTCAAATTGCAGTTCCACGAGTAGGAAAAAATAGCTTTGGAAAAATCTTCCATAGAATGAAGGAAGAATCCATGTCGGGCTTCATTTCTTGTCCTTGAAGGGAGCATAAGTCATCGCTGGGCAGGGCTGCTGCATTGCGGGCTCTTCAGGCTGATGCTGAGGTCCCGGGTCCTGCCCTGCTTCAGCTCAATGTCACCGGGTCCCCTAGTGATGCAGAGAGACCAGGAGTGCCACTTCCAACACTTTCAGGTCCTGTCTTCTGCAGTCACCTTCGCTGCCCGCAGCCTCGGGAGGGACGCCCCACTCTGGTGTGGTGTGGTGTGGTGTGGAGGGGTGGCCACCCCTGTCCTGTTCCTGTGAGCTCCACCTCTTCCTCTTGTTGCGTTGTCACCATGTCTGCTGTCGTGTGATGACTTTGTGCATGTGATGTGCTCTTTCTTCTTCCTGTCCCCACAGGGGGAGGGGACAGAGAAGCACAGTGGGCAGCAATCTCACTTAAGAAGCAGATGCTCTCTGAAGAGGGAACACGTGAAGAATTCTACATGCACCATGCTTTGATATTTCTAAAGGAAATATTTTGAAGGAAACTTTTTAAAGGAAATGAGCTATGGTTCATTCCCATGAAAGAACTCAAGTTCGGTTCTTATATATTTTTTGTACTGGAGTAATTTAAACTTTGGGGATGGTTACTGAACGTAGGGTGAGGAGGCAGGTTTCTTCCAGTCCTGTTTTTCCCAACTGCTTTTCTGCTTAGCACACAGTGTTGGGCTGGGGAATGTTTACGGCCTGTTACAGGAGGATCTGCTTTCTGGCCACTAGGGAGCGCCGCTCACCAAGGCATGATTGGAAATAATACAGGCTGGTGGCGCTTTGACAAGGACCAGCTGTATGTGCTTGAGAAGGCAGCGTACTTAACCTTCTGTATGGGGAAATTTTAAAAGGTTCAGGCCCAAGATAAAACCTTCATCCTCTCTGTTTTGTTTTAAAATACAAGAACTTTGTCCCCTTTGAAGCTGTGACAGAAGAAGGCAATTTAATGACACGGTTGGTTGTTCACCTTTTAGTGTGTCCTCTGAACCCTTCCGGGCACCTTTTCTTCACCCGTGGGACTTGGCAGCAAAGGCCACCATCCAGCAGGTACCGAGGTGATGCACAGGGACCGAGGGCAAGGGGACCCGGGGGCCAAGTGAAATATAAACTCAACTTTATCTTTCATGACCGCAGCAGCAGACTCCACATTCTGCATCTCGGCGCCATTGCTCATTAGCCCTGCGACCTTGCATGATTTATCTAACCTTTTAATGCTGCATTGGAAACTCTGGTACAGCAGTGGTTCCTATTCAGGCTGGTTGTGGGGATTAGTGGGTTACTAGATATCAAGTTTTTACAAACCTACCCACTCTAAGTACATCTTCTTGCATTCCTCATACTGGAGCTGCCATTTGGATCTGATGAGTGAGGCTGGATGACTGAGTGGGGGTCTGGGTGACTTGGACCAGAGTCCATGTGACCCCAACCAGCTGGATGAGAGTAGAAATGTGGGGCTCCAACACCAGAGCTGGTCCTGGGGGGTAACACATCCCCAGTTCCATGAATCCTAGAGTTTTCTTAAGCATGCTTAGCAGAATAATACTTTGCTTAGGGCCCTCACTATGTCTTTATGGGTGCCACTTGTTAGAAATCCCTGCTTTTAGGAGCATTTTAAAAAGCATGCAGGGCTCAGAACCACAGTATCTATTCAGTTAATTTTTCTGTCTACAGTGGGAAACACTTTTAATTGGATGATTCCATCCATGACCCCCCTCCACCTTTTGAGACAGTCTCACTATGTAGTTCAGGCTGGCCTTGAACTCACTTGTGGCGATCCCCCTGCCTCAGCCTCCTCAGTGCTAGGATTACAGGTGTGCACTACCACACCTAACTAATGATACCTTTTTGAGAGTGCTTTGAATGAAGCTGGGCAGTGCTAGGGCCATCGAGTATGTCAGAGTCTGCTTAGGATTGGCAGTTACAAAGCCAGTTATGATGGGTTGGTGTAAACATCAGCACTTCTCTGGTTAGGTTTTGATACAGTTCCTGGGCTGGGCGGTTTGTCTGGGGAGAATCATATTGAAAGCACCCCCCGAGAACAGCGCTGGGTATCCTGGGGTGCAGCCAAGAGGCTGAAGGAAATGGTCAGGTCAGAGATCCACAGTGAGGTAGCTGGCTCTCTGTTGGCTCTGAATTTGGTGGCCTTGAATAGCTCCCCGTAAACTTAGTGTGCCTTCTATTTTTGTCCTTCTTCCTGAGACATAGCGCTGTCACAATACTTACTTCACTTTCCATTTCTCCAAGTGGTCACCATTGGCCAAAGTGTCCTTCATAGCTCTGAACTGAGGCACCGTGACTTTGGGAGAAGAGGTGCGAGCGTCCAGACTTTGACATGCGTGTTACATGTCTGTTTCATGTCTGCCAGAAAGTGCTTTATGCACTGGGCACTGGCTCCGAGGTGTGGGATGCTAATTCTGGGGATGGCATTTTGCGTGTGTAGGAAGACTGTCAAAACCTTTCCAATGGGAAGGGACAGAACCAATTTGAAAATCCCGTGGTTATATAAGAAGTATCCCCGTGTGGGCATCTCGGCACATACCCTGTTCTTCATTCTGAGGAGCAGAGAGGCGCGCTCTCCACATGCTCCTGAGGACCCGCTGCCTTTCTACTCAGAAGTGGTGCTAGAACAGAGTGCAAAGGGCAAGGGGCAGATATTAACCCTTGGCTTTCCTGTTACTCTTGCCCTTTCTCTTGAAATGTGTGCATTTTGCATTACCTACCTCTTTGGACTCCTGAGAATAGACACTTTTTTTGTGGCCACTGGGGTTCATAGTTTTGTAACATTCAGAAGGTGACTGCAGCTGCTGCCCCGGAAGCAGTTTGTGCTTTTCAGGTTGGGGTCAGATGGTCTCCTACAGAGTCTCAGTTCCTTTCCACAAGACACAAGGCACAGGCGCTATGGCTGCTACTCTAGGCATGAAGAAAATGCAGCTTGAAGCCTCTCCCCATGGGCTGCATCGCTGGCCCAGCCAGGGACCTTCATCTTTGTCCTCAGAGTTGCTTAGCCTGAGGGATAAAACATAACGGAAGCGAGGTGGGGAAATAGAAGAAAATAGCTGGTCGCCAAGTGGCTTTTTGTGGCCCCCAGGTGCTCTGGGAGGATGTGAAGACACTCTCTACACTCTTGGAGAGCCACCGAATGCTGGTTTTGCGGTGGCCTTGTCCTCTGGTGGTTGGTATTGCCCTTACTGGAGGCCCCCTGATTTCTTCTCTTTACTGGAACATGTGTAGGGCACTCTCAGACTTAACCCAGCAGGAGAAAGCTGTGTCCTTGTGTAGGAGTAGAAAGCAGAGTAGTTCTTGCACATCCCTGAAAACAGTATTGCTCCCACTTTCCCAAGGATGCAGGAAACCCTTCCCAAATGCTCATGGCAGCATGCGGCCTTGCCGGCCTTTGGCACCATTCCTGCCTAAATCCAGCTTTCTCTCCTTCCCCCTGTAGGCTGCACACTCTTGCTACTTAAGGAAAAGTGGAAATGCGAGGTAAAGGTCTCAGTCTCTCTTCAGATCCACACAGGGGAAGTATGGAGACCTCATTGCCATTCTCTGCTTGGTTTGCCTCTGCTGGTCTCTCGATTTTTGCCATTCATTTGAATTTCATCGATTCTCTTTCTGACTTTTCTGCCCTCTCCTGCTTTGGCCTCCTGGTCTGGAGCCTTTTCCCCTTGGAGATGCTTCCCTTGCTACACCTTGGTCACCTTACACAGCCAAAGAGAGGACAGAAGGAAAGGGCTTTGATGATCTGGCTTCCAAGTGCTCAGTAATTGGCCTTAATTTTTCCCTCATCGTTCATGGAGCCTGAAAGTTAGCGATTTTGATTTTGGTTCCTTTGATCTACCCCGGCCCTCCCAGCCCTTTTGCCCTTTTCTGCACTTATCCCAGATGTCCTATTTACAGACTCTTCCCCCTTTGCTCCCTGGATGCACTCTCTCACATTCCAACTGCAGCTGTTCCTTGTTACCTGTGGGCACTGGGGAGAAGGAGAAGGGGTGTAGAAGGGGCCCTGGGAGGAGGGAGGCCCCCATTTAGCTCCACCATGGAGAGTGCTGTAGGAGAAGAGCCAGGCCCTGAGATGGGATCACCACACCTAAGAGGTGCCTTTGTTGCTCCTCTGGGGAGACCAGGCCCGGCATTGGAGGGAGGCCATGGAGGCACAGAGGAAGAGGCCGTGGATGCCAGCTGTGTGGCCTGAATGGTGGCGACCCCACTGTCCTCTGTGGGACACCTCTATATTGGATCAAGCAGAGGAGTAGGGTCGTGTTGGGAGTGGAACTAGTTACGGTATCGAGTCATTTTTTTCATGTAACCAATATTTATGAGCACTTATGATATTTAAGGCATTGTCGCCACAAAGATGAATCAGGGAGGAGCCAAAGTCTTCGTGCAACTTAGTGTTAGCGACTCCCCGTCACTCTGGACCCCCGCCGCTCCTTCTTGGACTTTCTTCTCTCCTCTGCAGTGCTCAGTTCTGCTGTTACTTCTTGGAGGAGGGTCTGCCAGCTCCACATCTTGCCCCTGGTTTTCAGCGCATATCACCCAGCATTGTCGCTACTTACCGCTAACCCGATAACCCTCCATAGTGATAGACTTTGTCTACTTGGCATGCCAGTGTGTCCCGTGCACCCAGCATGATTCCTAACACTGTATAAACATAAGGTGAGCATATATTGAATGAATGAATGAATGAATGAATGAATGAATGAATGAATGAGTCAAACAATCAGTTAGTGGCTCTACCATTCAAGAAAGGAGACGCATTCATAAATTGTGTGTGTGTGTGTGTGTGTGTGTGTGTGTGATAACAGGTAGAGTTGATACATATTATGGGAAAAATACAAGTAGACTAAAAAACGCCCTTGACATTCCAAAAGGGAATTAAAAAATGTGTTCAAAGAATCCATGAGATTTTCTTGTGAAGGGGAGAATAGAGATGAACCATGTAGAATGATAGTGTCTGGTCATGACTGAATTGTCAGCCGGGGGATATAGATGATGGACAAAGAATGAAAGTTGGAAAAATATGACATTTCCTTGTTTCTTTTTCTTTGAGTCCGAATCATGTTAGATTGTGTACTGGGGAATTTGCATGATATTTGATTACTTTTAAATTAGGAAATAATTTCAAATTAGTATGGCTAAAGCTAATGATTTCCCTTGGGTGGTAGAATAAAGAAGATGATAGGATGTTGGAAAAGGCTGAGGGTGATGTTGGCCAAAACTGACAATGGGGAATCTAGCAATAGAGGGGCAAAAATAAGTGCAAAGGAAAAGGTATGAGATTTGGGGGTTGGTAATGGATTGCATGTGTACCATGTAGAAGAGCTTGTGTGCCCAGGAAGTTTGGGTTGCTCTTTCTGAATATTGGAAGCATAGCTTTAGAAAGGAGTCCCCAGTTTTTTTATTTTTTATTTTAGGGTCTCACTAAGTTGTCTGGGCTGGACTGGAATTTGCAATCCTCCTGCCTCAACTTCTCAGAGTACTGGGATTATAGGCCTGCACCATCACGCCCAGCTATCGATGGCCTTTATATACACCCCTTTCATCTTTTTTGTATGCATACATGCAAGAAAACCTAGGACTTCACAGTGGGGTCTTGTGAGAGAACTAGGTTGAATATCCAAGGTGAGCAGAGTGTGTGTGATAGCTTCATATGTTCGTGTGTGCACATGAGTACATATGTGTGCATGTATAGGGTGTGTGTGTGTGTGTGTGTGCACGCATGTGTGTGCCCATCCACCAGCAGGAGAGAAAGTGATAATAAGGGAAAATTGAAATCAATTTGCCCTGTGGCACAGGGACTCTGATTTGTTTGTAAGAGTCAGGAAACAAAATTGCTAGGCCTCCTGTAGAAAGCCACTGGCATGCTCCTATTTTTAGTGTTTTCTAGTGACTCAACATTGTAAATACAGCACTGCTGTATTTTTAGTACTGAGCATGAATAAGTGTGTGGCACTGGGCTGTGGTTGCCAAGGATGCTGCCCCTCCACTCCTGTCCTGCAGGGAGCCACCATGGCCAAGACTCATGGCTCTGTGTCATTCTCTGAAAAGCCCTCGCAGAGCAAGTCCCTAGCTCTAGTGGCCAGTGCCTCCTCCACTGCTGTTTATATAACAGCTTTTATTTTTTTTCAGTTAGTGTATGTGTTAGAAAAACTTACCTCCATCTGAAAAGAGAGTCCTGTGAAAGTAGCAGCCTGGCCCAAAGCGCTGCCAGCCAGGCCTAGGCTGGATCATTGTCCCCAAGTGGCTTCGGTGTTCACACAACCTCCCTTCTCACTCATGGGCTTTACCGTCCCCCTGCAAAGCCCAGGACAAGCATCACAGTGCTCGTGGAAATCGCCAGCAGTTCTTACAGGTCCCGGGAACCTGGTGAGAGGTTGAATGGAGTCCCTTATGAAGTCTGTCTTAGTCACTTTCCCATCACTGGGACACAGTGCCCAATACCCCACAGCCTGAAGGAGGAGAGGCTTAGTTTGGCTCACGGTTTCAGTCCATGCTGGGCTGGCTCCAAGGCAGAAACAGCATGGCGGAAGCGTACAATGGAGGACAGCTGCTCACCCCATGGTGCCCAGAAAGCAGAGAGAGAGGAGGCAGCCGGGGACAAGAATACCCCTGTCCAGGTTATGCCCCAGTGACCGTCCCAACCAGGCCCCCCCTCCTCACAGCATGTTTAGCTCTGAAATCACGAATGGATTAATCCTCTGATGAGTGTAGTACAACCATGACCAGTCACTTTCCAAAAGCCCCATTTCTAACACACCTTCCAAATGACCCACTCCCCTTTTGAGGAACATTCTGGATTCACACCATAATGAAGTCCCTCTCTAAGTCTCAACACGCATCTGCATATTTTGCTTTTGTTTTTGTTTCGTACGTTGGCCCATGAACTTGTTCTTTCCACATTTTAGCAAGATTTCTTTCTTCTCATCAGTGTGGTACATCCCTATGGAGGAAGCTCTGGAGAGGAGCTCATGAGGGAGCTGAACAATCATGTAAGACACTGTGAGGAAATGTTCCTGATCCCAGCTTGCACGGCCGGATGGTGCTACAGAGCACCGTGTTTTCTTTGCTCCTGTTTCTGTGAACTGCGGTGTTTGAGTTTCTCAGATTCCCCTGAGTCACCAGGAATGCAGGCATGGTGGCTGGATAGTGTTTCACTAAGTGGTTGGACCATATTTATGTATTTTTTATATTCCAAGAAGAGTTCCACAAGCGTATGTGTTTGTCCACTTTTAGGATTGCTCCCTTGGGAGAGATTAATAGACTTTTGGGTCAAAATGTAAGGACCTTTGTGAAACTATTATTTTTAACTTTATTTGCACTCTTTTATTTTCAAATTATTCTTCCTGCTTTCCATGAGGTGGGTTTTTGTTCATATTTTTCTAACTACTTTGAATTCTTGTTTGTGTTTCTAATTAATTGCTCTAATTCTTGTTTGCTTTTAAAATTACTCTAATTCTTAAAGCAGGACTTGCAATTGCAGAAGATTCAGAAATGCAGATAATTGAAATCACTTAGTTCAAAGTCAGCCCAATTCTTCCATGTATAAATGAAATATTCCTACAGGTTTGGTCTATGTTTTTCCATATATTTTCTATGCTTACAGAAATAAATATGCTTTCACTAAAATGTAATCATGCAGCTTTTTAAAAATTTCAAAATGAATTTTATCTATACAATTTATAAGTGAATAGCCAGGGTAGGAGAGTTTATTATGCCATCTTAGAACATGTTTAATTTTATTATCTGACAGAGTGCTATGAATGATTTTCTCTTTTTAATAATTCTGGTACAAAAACAACTATAATTTAAAAAAAAATATTCCCCTGTAGCAAGTATATTGAGATTTGTGCTCTCCACATTGATCTTGGGGTTATTAAATGGTAATTATTTTAATTATGTAATATACCTGTCTGAGAGGACCATGCATGCAACCTACAGATCAAAAAAACTGCCCTTGAGCAAAATAATTATTTTATGATCGATAGTCTGTCATCAACATAATGTTTATTTTATGCATCTGCTGACTTTTTATCATTTGAATTGTGGTTTATAAATATTAACCTATTGATCTTTTCAGCTCTTCTGTCTGCCCCAAGAATTTGTGATAAATATCACCATCCCTGTTTTATGTAGGTGAAGGAAAAAACAATGGAGGAAATGTCTAGGTGTCAAATGACAGCATGATGGCAGACAGAATCACAATTCAAGATCCAATCCTCAGGCTTTTCTTGGGATATACATTCCAGTTTATCCATAACATTCAAACTGACAATATACCGTGGTAAAAAATAAAACTGTAGAGTGAGAGTATTATACTCAGCCTTAGAACTTGCAGCTTACATACGCTTCATAAATGCTCAAGTAACATGTTGAAAATGTACTTGATGTGCTTCGCAAAAAATTGCCACTTAGTTTGTTTTCTTTACCACCTTTTAGCAGTTACTCTTTAGGCAAGTTCTCCTGATTTCTGTGTCTTTTCATTCTTCTGGGAGTTTATTGCTTAACGAGGCAGCACTGATTCCATGACGTGCTGAAAATGAGCTGTTTGAATGACCACGGTTCGTGTACCTGTGTGGCCCTCGGGGGCAGCCATGTCTCCCTGGGTTTCTCAGCTATGGTTCCTTAAGATCCCAGGGTCCGTTATGTCTGACCTGGGGTTGCCATGCGTGCTCACTGGGTCTGTTTTGAACACGTGCTACTTGCGCTCATTTTTCCTCAGGTTCAGGGTCAGATAGTGCCTCTGCACCAGTTACTTGGATCTCTTTCGAAATGCTTTCCAGAAACAGGTGATTTTCAAAAGGATTCTTGCATCCTTGCTCAGTACTGAATCTCCCTCTGCCTTTTCAAGGTGGGGAATGTGGTTCGTGTGACATGGCTCCACTCTCCGCTCTTTGTTCTACCTTGAACTGGGACTTCGTTTTGTTCATTAACAATGCATTTTAAGTCTCTTTCAAGTATAAGGTATTCTAATATCATTAGTAAAGAGTATGGCATTTCATACCTGATGTATGAAATTTTTTTTAACAATTCCTTATCTTTGAATGTATATATTGCTACCAGATTAAAAACTGTTATCTATAGTGACATAATGAACATGCATATAACTCAATCTCTAGAAGTGTAATTCCTTTGTCAAGCATTAGTCATGTTTTATGACATAAATATAATTCATCAGAGAGAAGGACTAAAATAGTTGGTAGTTGTATTCATCTGTTTTCCTTTGCTATAATGAAATACCTGAGGCTGTGTACTTTGTAAAGAAAAAGGTTATTTAACTCACATTTTGCATAATGAAAATCTGCAAAGGTAGGACAACTCCATTCATTTAGCCTCTGCGAGAGCCCTCTTGACTTTGTCATGCCATGGTAGAAGTGTACATGACAGTGATAGATAACACAGCAAATTAGGAAGGTAGAGAGTGGGGAGGGGCTAGTAATGGCCTCCCAGCCAACCCAACTCTTGCAGCCCCCACTGCCTCCCACATGGCCACACTGAAGACAAGCCCCCAACACATGGACCTTTGGAGGACACACTCGAACTGGATCCACCATAGCAGTAACTGTCAGAAACTGAATAAAAATCTCAAAAACACATAAGGTAAGCTGCACCGATGAGAAATTCCGTATGTCGCATAGGAGCTTCTAGTAGATGTGTCCCATCATGGAGTGCATGACTCTGGCCGCATCTAAGCATTATGCATTCCCATCCTCGAAAAGGTTTAGCTATCCAGTGACTGCATTTTTAAGGATTTGGACACATAGAGCAAAATTTTCTGAAAGAAACATTGTTTCGGTGTATCCTCCCGCCATTAACCTTAGAAAGTGCTCATTTTACTAAACCTTCAATAATTCTGAAGACTTCTCTTTTGGCTTACTAACTTTACAGTGTAAAAAAAAAAAAAACTCCTAATTTGCATTTTCTCTGTACCATGGTCACATTTCCTGTCTCTTTATTATAGTTTTCTCATGCTCTTAGGTGTTATTTATTATTAGTTTTGCCTTCCTTTTCTCCCTTAAACTTGTCTCCCTTAAAAAGAGAACAGTCTAAATGTTAGGCACATTCCTCCCTTTGAAAAAATGGTGGTAAAGTACAATTTCGTTTAACTAAGGATGGTGGAGCAATCCAGTTTTCTGCAAAAACATCTCATCAATGATGTTTAGAGCCAGAGAACCAGGGCACTGTTGTCTCCCCGCTTCCTCTGTAGGCTTGGTCAAAAGCTCAGCTAACATTTTTGTAGAGCGGTGATGCTGATTTTCTACATGACACCCCTCCAAAGTTGCTAGAGATCAGAGGAAGTGTGCATACTTTACAATTTCTGAAGCACCATGCAAATAACTGTAATTGCCACTGGAAACAAGATGTCAATGACTTTTTTTTCTTAAAAGCTATGTAAAGAGAGCTTCCTGTCACAAGGCGATAGAATTAGATTGAGAAGACCTGCAGCATTAACTAACCACAGTCATTCAGATGCCCTGCTTTGGGCTAGGGTAGAAACTTCCAGAAACTTAATATTTCTGGTTCTCAAAAATTTCGAGATGGAAATTCTTGTTTGGCAGTTGATTGGCCCAATCCAACCTGTGTGGGTCATGTGATCTTTTCATGTTATATGTAGTACTGTTTTCCATATGAAAGGATATACATAGATGTGTATGATTAGCATGCCCAGCACAGTTCAATACATAACAAGTGAACCTTTGTTTGGGACTTGGACATCACATAAATACTTATCATTTTTTTCAAGATTATTCATTTCAGGACTATCCTTGTGCTAATGAAAGCATTGTGTTAATTTAAAAAGTAGTACATGGAGACGATAGGTAAGATCAAAATTTTCTGGTCTATGAACCACCCTAGCTACACCTTACTATTCAAATTACATTATAATCTCTTCTAAAAAGTATAGAAATGGTTTCTATTTTAAAACTAGTTGGCTGCTGCTATGGTAAAAATAAAGACTGACTGCAAATTAAACAGAAATTCTATTTTCTTTGCCTTTAGACTATCAGTCTTGATTCGGAATACCTCTACGCTTTGGAAAAATTTTTAATAGTATTATGAAAGCAGAAATGGAAAATGCCTCATGGTAGCCTTTACTCTGTCCACTTAGTCATGATGGAGAAACAATCCAGACTTTTTATGTATTGTGACTTCTTATGTAGTAAGTGTGATGATCGGTCACATATGCAGAGCAGGAAAAGAAAAAAAGGACAGTGATGTGATTTATGATGCACTTCTTACACATTGTGTACTATGGAAAGTATGGTTTTTCAGGTTACATTTTAGGTATTTTTAATTTTGTTTTTGTTCTTTTTTTTGTGCTTTGCATTGATTATATAGAACAGTCCATGTCGACTGGTATCTGGAGTCGAAGCGTTATACGTAGGGTCAGACCACTTAGGTAGCCAGAGCGGGGTCTCCACGTTGTCCACCGCAGCCTTGGCTCTGCACCACGTGTGCACCTCAAACATCTCAACTGAGACGAGACCTGTGGCACTAGAAACCGTTCTCACCAGAAGCATAGACAAGAAATTATCTGTGAAAACAAAGAAGCAACACTCACTGAAGAAAAATAATGAATCTAGAATCTCTTAGAAGAAAACATAAGTCTACGTATTCACAACCTCGGGTTAGACAATGATTTCTTAGACATGATACCAAAAGCACAAGCAGTTAAAGAAAAATCAGATAAATTACACATCATCACATTTAAAACCTTTTTCTTTTTGATGCTGAGGACTATCACGTGGATTAAGCACACTCTCTACCACTGAGTTACACCCCCAGCCCCCAATTTAAAAACTTTTATGCTTCAAAAAACACCATCAACCATAAATATACTTGTGTAGAACTACTGCACCATAGCTGCTTGTCAGCACACTGGCTGCTTTTACCATATGCGTTGTAAATGCAGCTTCCATGTGTTAATCCTTGTTGACAATTTTTGAAGGTATGCGTGCGTTTGTGTGTGAGAGAGAAAGACAGAGAGAAGGTGTCCCTCTTTCTGGATGGCCAGTACTGGGGGAAAGAACTGAATTGAAAGAGGAACTCTCCTGGGTGTTTGACATACTTCATCTTCAACTACCTGGTGAAGTAGATGTTTTCCCCTTCATACCTGAAAATATTAAGGATCAGTAGCCTGCTAGAGTCTCACAGAAGGGATCCCACATTTTAATGATAATTTTGTTTTGCACCTGAGCCTCTGGTTTTATTTTTTTTCTCCCAACTGACTACGTACCACATCTCCTTAAAAAAAGTTCATAGAACTGAGGAATGCCAATGAGAAGGAGCTTGTGGAGAAAGGACCATCTGTTTACCCACTCACCACAAAAGCCCTGAAGGACAGCATTTGATTGTACTCCCCAGTTCTGGCCCCAACACTATTCTTCTACCTGGTTCTTTCTGGTTCAAAGGCACATTGGTGCCCATGCCTGTTATGCCAGCACTCTGGAAGGCTGAGACAGGAGGATCACATGTTGGACCCCACCCTGAGAAAATTAGTGATTTAGACCTTGTCTTAAAATAAAAATAAAAAAGGGCTGGGGATATAGCTCATTGCAAAGGTCCTGGGTTCCATCCCCAGTAACACACACACACACACACACACACACACAAGCACATTAACAAATGTTAATATCCCCTTGTTAAGAGGTACTGGGGTACCCAGGGGTCCCCTCCAGGCCCTTCTTTTCCTGTTTGAAAAGCTGGACACAACAAGCAAAAAAACGTTAGTTTTGCATTCATTAAAGGTATTGATAAAAGAAAGGAGAAGAAGTGCTTTGAAAACAGTGCGTGAACGGGTGTGGAGCTGTCACAGTGATCTCTTTGGATTCACCTACTGCATCTGCCGGTGCATGGAACTCCCCAGGGTCCAAGATGCTTCTCCAGTGTTCCCAGTCCGCCAGGAGGTGAAACGCAAACTCTTGGTGCTGATGGGACTGCTCCATCAGGGGCCAGCAGGGGGCAGCATGTCCACACAGTTTCGCAGATACCGGCGGGCCTGAGAGGAGTGGGCCCGGCAGTCCCAGGCCCTCATACCAGACCTCTGAGCTCTTCACTGCTCTTCCTCCAGGCCTGACCCAGGTTGGGTAAACTGACGCAAACCAGTCTCTAGTCTTCTGTTTTTGTTTTGTTTTGTTAAGAAGTGAGGATGAGAGGGAGGAAATAGACCTTACATGTTGGCATACAGGCTTAAAATGTTGGGCACTTTATAAGAAGAGTTGCTTTGTGTATATTTAGAGTTCTTTCCTCTAGTGAGAGCGCAATTGTTCCCTTGGCTGGGGCTGCTCTGTTCAGCAACTCCTGTCTCGCTCACAGTTTAAGCCTCCTCTTTCTGACAAACATGGCAGTCACCGGAGGCCGTGGTCCACAGGACGGTGCTGACCGTGGTCTCCAGGGTCACTGTTCTGAGTATCGACTTTAGAATCCACCACTCTGCATTCAAAGCCTAGTTGAGGCACTTGGCCAGCTGTGTGACGTTAGGCAGCTCACTTAACTTCTCTGAAGACCACATACTCTCATAATGTGAGGACTGTAATACATTCCTACTTCTTTTTTCATTCATTAAACATCTATTAGGATTTTTTTACACATGGGATATTATATTTTGCCCTAGATATAATGGTCTTTATATATACTTCTCAGCCTTCTTTCATGTAAATTGGCCTGATTAGTGTAACTAGATTTGTATGTCTACTGAAAGCCCTGGCTGATGTGGGAAATCAGAGGGTATCTAGGCTAAACATTCTGCATGGAGCTGCCTCAGGTAATGGCAGATTATTTACACGTGAAGAGTGAATGAAGAGCGAGCCCCATAGACTCATAAACACCTGGCCTGAGGGGCAAGGCAGGCGCTGGGATGGTTCCCCAGGCAGGGCGGGCGGTGGCCCCAGTTCTAGGCAGGCCCTGCCCCCGCCCCGGGAGCTGAGGTGCATGGCCAGTTTCCCCTGTGGAGTTTGGGTAGCGGAGGCCCTTGCGGTTATGGATCCTGAGCCTCTCATTATTTTTATTGAGGTGAACTTCACATAATATAAAAACATTTTAAAGCAAGCAGGTCATTTAGAACACACACAATGCAGTGCAACTCCTCTCTCTGGTTCCAAAAATTGTTTTTTTTTTTTTTTTTTTTTTAAACTTTTCATTTTGAGATAATTTTAGATTAGGGAAAAGTTGTAAGAGTTGTACAGGAATTCCTACATAATCTTTAAACAGATGTGCTGTTTGCCTTGACTGAACACATTTGTCTTTCTGTCTCCCACTCTGTCTCTTTCTCTCTGTCCAGGCTTATCTATCTGTCTGTCATCTATCTTCTATCATCTATAATCTATCTATCTAATCTATCATCTGTTTGTATGTCTATTATCTGTCTGTCTGTCTGTATATCTATCATTTGTCTATCTGCACGCATACATTCTTCCTTCCTGAGTAGTCACACTATGGAGAAGCATTGTTCTCCCTCATCACTAAATATCTTATCACACATATTTCCTAAGAAGGGTCTATAGTACGGTTCTGAAAACCCGAAAATTTAACCTGATACACTACTATTATTTAATCTGTAATACTTGGCAAATTTCATCAAATGTCCCTTACACTTTCTTTTCCGCAGTCCAGGATCCAGCTCGAAATTGTGTCCCCTGCTTTTGGTTGACATTTCTGGCGCCCTCCTTAAATCTGGACTCGTCCTTCTGCCTTTCTTTGTGTTCCTTGACCTTGACATCGCTTGAGGAGAACAGGCTGATTGTTTCACACACTCTGTCCATTTGAATTGTGTTACTGTTTGCCATGATTAGATTCAAAGTCTTACTATATTTTAGATCATCTTCTCTACGTAATTATGAGCCTTGATTCCCAAATGTTAATCTTATGAAGATTTTTTTTTTTATTATACTACCCCTTCAAAAATCACCATTGGGTGGCATTTTTATCTTTACCACGTCCAGAGCTCCTTATCCTGTGGGCTATAGGGAGATTGGGTGGTGTTTTTCTGACACTCCTGGGAATCCAGAGCTATTCCTTTGGATTCTGGAATCACCTGTGGCTTCCAGATCCGCGGTGGGGGCGGAGATGTGTGTTCTTCAGTCTTCTGTGCACAGAGCATCGCTCCTGGTATCGTGCAGCCTGGTGGGTTTTGCTTGTCTGTGTCACGTGTCAGGTGAGGAGTAAGAGAATGACATTCTGCACTGTAAATTGTGAGGAGAATGAAGTCCGGCTTCTGTGGCTGGGTAAAGCATCCCAGGGCCGCCTCCTGGGCTCCTGCCCCATTCTCAGAGCAGACAGACCATTACACTTCCTCAGCAGTGTTTCCCTTAGCCGGGTGAAAATGGGCCTCCACCCTGAGAATAAACCAATGATCTCAATTTTGATAGCTGGCCAATTGCTTATGACTATTTTATGATTATTTTGCAGCTAATATTAGATGCAGACCCCATAAAGGAGGAACTTAGCCTTCCTATTCTTTTCTCAATTTCCTTTATCCAGCCTCTCCCCAGCCTTTGCTTGTTGTTTTGTTTTGTTTTTTTTAAGACAGGGTCTCACTATGTAGTTTAGGCTGGCCAGGACTCACTATGTAGCCCAGGCTTGCCTTGAACTTGCAGGGACCCTCCTGCCTCAGCCTCCCGAGTGCTGGGATAACAGGTGTGCACCACTATGCCCGGCAGCCTTTGCTTTTTGATCCCCAGCCTGATGTATTTGATAACTCAGCTTCTCCTAAAAGTGTTTCAGCTTTTATTTTAAAAGTCAAAATGGGAACCCTGTATGCAAATAAGTGCAGATTAAATTTGGATGACATTTAAGACACGTGCACTAAGAAAAAAATTATCCGTTGCCTTTATTTTTTCAACTTTTAATTTTGAATTAATCTGAGATTAACTAAACGTTGCAGCGATAGTGCAGAGAGTTACCTTGTCCCCTTTACCTAGAGGCTGGTCGTGCTAAAATATTACACAGAGTATTGTTACCTCAGTTAAGGTTATCACACCATGGTAGTAGAAGCTACAGAGAGAGCTTATTAGAATTACACCAGGTTCCCACTAAGGTCCTCTTTCTTTTCCAAGATCCCCTATTGCATTTAGTTGTCATGTCTTAAGTTCCTCCAGCAGCCTGTGAGAACTTCTTGGTTTTTTCCTTGTCTTTCAGGACCTTGGTACTTTCTCATGAGTTCTGGTCAAGAATTTTCTAGAATGTTCTTCAATATGAATTTGCCTGGTATTTTCTCATAAGTGGACTTAGCTTATAGTTTGTTTGTTTGTTGTTTTTTAAGAGGCCACATAGGCAAAGTGTCCTCATCTCATCATGTGAGGGGTATGTGATAATCTTTCTTGATTCAACATTTTTCTTACTTTCTTCTTCTGTTCTGTAGTCTCGTTATGCCGCTAATGTAGTCTTTTATAGTGGAATGTTATGGATCACCTACTTGGTGTTTTCATGCTATGTGTTTATTCACTTGTCAGACATTGAATAAGAAAATGATGATGTGTGATACAATTTACAAAACTCCCAGAATCCCTTAGCGTTACCTGTTTAACATGGGATATCTCTGTGGCAGAATATCAAATCACAGTATTGCTTCCTCTTCTCCAAATCCTTTTTTACCTTTTCACCTCCATCCAAAAATCTTAGTTATATCACTCTGTGAACTGTTTAGAGGCTCTTGGACAAAACCCATCAACCAAATCTTGAGATTTCCTTTAGAGTTACTTTTTTTTTTGTGGTACCAGGAATCAAACTCAGGACCTTGCTCTTGCCAGGCAGGTGCTTGTGCCGCTGAGCTATGTCCCCAGCCCTAGAGTTACTTTTAGTGAATCACAAACTGGGATTCATACTTGGAGCAAATAATGCAGGAGAAACTGAAGGGACTGACTGAGTGTGTTGGTTAAGTTTCTCCAGGGAAACAGAGCCAATGGGGGAGGTAGGTTTATAGTAAGTAATTGGCTCATATAAGATCGTGGAGATGGGGAAGCCCCGTGTGCTGTTTGCCAGCTGAAGGCCCAGGAGAGCTGGTAGGGGCGCGGGGAAGCCCGAGAGCCAGAGAACTGGAGAGCTGACGGTATAGTTCCAGTCTGAATCTGAAGGCTGAGGCCCAGGAACACTAAAGGCAGGAGATGACAACATCCCGCTTACGTGATTAGGCAGACAGTGAACTCAGGCTTCCTCTGCCATTTTGTTCTTTTGGGGCCTTCAATAGTCTAGACGGTGTCCGCTTGCACTGGGGAGGCCATCTGCTTCACAGACACACCTAGAAATCACGTTTGACCAGGTATCAGGACATTCCTTGGCCCAATCACATAAAACTAACTGCTGTAGTCTGAGTGTCTCCTGCAAAACTCAGGTTGAAATTTCGATGCCATCCTAACAGTACTAGGAGGTGGTGTTTTTAAGAAGCTATTAGGACATAAAGGTCCCGTTGCCACAAATAGATTAGTGACATTGGTGAGAGAGTCAGTCGGTTATCACATGAGTGGAATCCTAATGAAAAGGGTGCATTGACCCTAATTTTCCTGTTTCTCAAATGCGATGCAGCAAGAAAGCCCTTAGCAGATGTGATTCCTCAGTCTTGGGCTTCCCGGTTTCCAGAATCATGAGCTAAAGAACTTTCATTGCTTATAGTTTACCTGGTCTGCGGTATTCAGAAAGTGGACTAAGACACTAACCAGCAGCACAGTGGATCCTCTGGTGCCTTTTTCCTCACTGAAGCAAACATTGATCATCTTGGGAAAAGCGGTTTACAAAGAATTTCAAAAAACTGATTTTAATACGTCATATAAACCGCCTCTTCAGATATAAGAAGTAACATAAATGTATTTTTTTTTCATTTCTCTCACTGACAAACTCTGCTGGTCTTGGGACACATTGAATATTAAAGAAGGACCCCAAAGGCAGAAAGGGCTGGCGGAATCCACACCCCGTCATCATTCCACTGCCACGCTGGGCCTGAGTCTCCCACCTGTCACACACCTTGGAAATCTTCACAACAAGGCTCCTTGAACACAGAGCAACAGAAATGAAATAAAACACACAAAAAGGAAAACAAACACATGTAGTTTTTTTTTTTTTTATGAAGTTAATCTTTAGAAGGTCACCTTTGTTTATTTCTAGATTGAGTTCTGACTACGATTCCCAGTACACATTCTAAACGATTGTGCTGTAGCTTGAATATTGCTAATTACCTACATTTCCAATTAGAAGAAAAAAAAGACACATAATTGGGTCTGAAGTTTGAGAATTATAGAAATAAGCACAATTCCCACGGTGCTTCTCCATATTTCCGCATATTGCTGATGTTCTTTATTGCTCGTGTTTCCTGCTGGATGTGTGACTGTGTCTGGCAGCCCATGTCGCAGAGTTGAGGATCGGGGCTTTCTTAAGCCACATACGTGCAGAGGGTCTTCTGACAGGGCAAAGCAAGAAAGTCTCAGGTTGGTTTCAGCCCATCGTCTTCTGCTAGGACATGCTGTGCTTAGCATGCCGACGATGAAAGTGTCTAATTGCACAGGACAGCTGGAATTTAATGAGGCTGCAGTTCAATCCCGTTGAGAACTCTTCCTTCCATGTCTGACCTTGTTTTAAAAATGCTATGACTGTCCATTTCAGTGTGGGGCCACTTTCTCCTCTGAAAGAGATGAAGACCTTTCTTCCTAAGCATTTGTAGTTATACCAGGACCTCTACCCTTTCTCATGGAACCGTAGACTCCATTTTGGTTTATATCTCTATTGGCTGGCATGGGTCTTAAAAAGCTATGAACTGTGTTTCACTTTTTCCTTATTTAGTTTTCTGTCCAATTTTTGTTAATTGCACACATGTTGGCATAATAGTAATAAAGGAACAAAAGAAAAACTCAGTACTAGGTTCTCACTACCATGGACCAGCAAATTTTATTTTCTGTTTCTTCCTAGTTGTTGGTGATTTTGCAAATGATCAAATACTTGTACTACAAGAGGAGAGATTATCTGTATCTTACATAAAATATTATATCACGAGCACTTTTCCATATTGTTATGTCACAGTCGCCTTTGTGGCTGTGTATTTCATTGACTACACATTGTCAGAAATTTTGGTATTTTTCAATTTCTGAATAGTTACCTTCCCAGTATTTTTCTCTTTATAAACGTAGTACTGTTTTGTGCTTCTTTGTGCTTACGATATTCTCCTTCCTATCGAATGAGTTCACTTGGGTAAATCTTGGTGTTTGAAGATTGTCATGGTTTTAGGCTCTATTTGTTTTCTCTATGTTTCTTTTTAGCACAGTGTCATGTACAAAAAGAGGTCTTCTCACAGACTAGGGATGAGGTGATGATAAGGAAGCCCCTTTGGAGCCGCCCTCACGTGTGAAATTGTTGGGGGTCTCATGATGTTCTTCTAGGAAATGGCAGTGAATGCATGGGAGAGGTCATGAATCCTTGGGGCGCTTGCCCAATTGTTGGGGAGTACAGGGTCATCTTGAAATTAATTTATGTAGCCTCCTGTAATCTTTACTGAAGTTATCTTCCATAAATAACAGAATATTCTCAACCGTATGCACAGACTAGTAAAACTAGCCTTGATCTCCCCCATGGCATTCCAAATCTCACTCGGACTAAACAAGATCTCAGGCTGCTGAAGAAAAATCATTCTCAACCACTACAGTCTAACTTGCAGGTGAAAGCAGCTGTATTCCTCTGGATGGAGCATAGAGACCCTGCCCATTCTAATGTGATCCTGGACATCTGTTGCATTTGAGTTGGGCACCGGGGCGGTGAAGGCAGAAGCTGAAGCAGTGCGTGGCAAGTGACCCTCTGTGTGATGGGACGGGGGCTGCAGGGTCAGGCGCTGTGTGGTCTCTGCTGTCCAAAGGGCAGGCTCGCTGGGAGCCAGACTACACCTTTATTTTTCTCTTTTTTCCTCTTTTATTTTCCACCTTATTTTTGTCCCTTTGCAGTGTTTAAAATACTGCTTTGCTCCGTACCCTTCCTTTTCTGCATTGCTTGTCTTTTTCTCCCTTCATTCCATCTTTAGATCCCACTTTCCAAATGTTTTTTCTGCCTTTGCCCTCCTCCCTTTGCTACTGATAATCGAATCCAGGGCCTTTGTACCGAGCTACATCCCCAGTTCTTTTTTATATTTTGTTTCAAGCCAGGGACGTGACTTGCAAAGTTGCCCAGACTAGGCTCACTCAAACTTGCAATCCTCCTGTCTCAGCCTTCCAGAGTGCTGGGATTACATGTGTGTATCACCATGCCTGGCAATTTTTGCTTTTCTTAACTTATTCTTTTTTCATTGGGAAAATAGGTTTTAAATTTGGAGTGTGCTAAAGAAAAAGAAATGTCATTTCATGGTTAAAAAAACAAAAACAAAAACCCTGCAGGATTCTGTGACTACCTTTTTGGCCTATTGATACAGGAGAGGCTGCAGGAGCTGGTGCTTGTGGGAGGGATTTAAGGGTGACAGCAGTGTCTCGGGTGGCCCTGCTTATGTTGTGGGGCAGCTGATTGCATTTTAGCCAGATTTTGACCTCTTCTTGCCATGTAACTAACAGTACGCTGGCCACAGACCATAAAGTGAGTGCAGTTCAATGAATAACGTCACGCAGCACAGCCTGGAGTTTGCCTTACCCAAGGGATCTGGCAGGCGTGGGGTACATGTGGAGATGTCGCCTGGAGTGGTGTTTAAACTCGGTGGCCCAGTGCTGGATTACGACTGCTCTGACATGTCCCCAGACAGCCACTCCATACAGATGGCTGACGAGCTCTGGAGCCTCAGGCCGACATGTCCAGAATCCCAGGGGCAAAGTGACCCTTTCTCTTTAGGCACAGCATCTGTGTTGGCTGTTTAGAAAGTAATCAGAAAACATTTCCATTTATCGTTCAGCTGAAGTGTACAAGGCTCCAGTGTTGCTGATGAAACCAGACTTCTAAATAGATTTCCCTGAACCCAAACACCGTGACCAGAGCTTCATGCATCAAAGCAGGTTGACCTCCCCTGATGAGGTTCATGGTGAACTCTGACAATTTCATGGCTTCCGAGTTGTGTATGGAATAACAGAAAAATGAATGGATTGTGGCGCATTCATGGGGGAAAGAGATGGGGAAGGAATTAAGCATGGGAGGGATAATCCACATGCTTGAGATGCAGATGATAAGTTGGGGTAGGATGGGAAGGGGTACCAGACAGAAGAGTTAAACCTCCCAATCATGATTTCATTTACTAAAGAACTCGGGAGTGATTCAGAGGAATCCAAGATGCAGAGAGAACAGGGCTAGATGTAGCAATCACCTGGTCTTCACTAAGGTATTTGTTATGCTTTAGTTGATGGACAGGTGTGGCCTTGGAGGCCTGGAATTGCTGGCACTTGGGAAGCCAGCACCGTGGTGACCTTTTGTCCAACCTCAGGAGAGCCACCTGAGTGGGCACCATCTGGCGTAGCTTTCAGGTATGGGGTGATGGTGGAGCACACACGGGAGATAAAGGCCTTTAACAAGCTGAGATCAAAGGAGGATTTCACCTTGGGGTTCTGGTTCAAGCCCACCTGAGGCAGGTGCTGCCTTGAGCATCGGGAAGTCAGAGAGAGTGGGAGACATGTACTGTCCTCAACACATTCAGTTTCTTTTTTAATTCTTCACTCACAAATATCAGCATGGCCTAGGCCAGTGATGACAAATCTTTTAAAGCAGTGGCGGAAAACCTATGGCACACGTGCCTGAGGAGCCCATTTGTTATATTGAAAGCTCTAAAAGGTTCGCCATCACTGTTTTAGAACTTTCACTGATAACAGCTGGCTGTGGCACTCGTGCCATAGGTTCACCACCACTGGCCTAGGCACTACTAGAAGTTTTACAAAGTCATTTCACTATTTTCATTGACATAAATTCCCTGCTAATTGGTCGTGCATATAGTCAAAGGCAGATTTGAAATAACACCTTCCAAAGCAAACCCAAAGGAGTTTAGGTCATATATTATTTTGGCTGTCTTCCCTCAATGGCCCTTCCCTTGATCCCTTGGATGGTGACTCGGGGCCAGTTAGCTGAGCTGGGGACACAAGACACAGCATCCCTGCAGTCAGAGAGTAAAGGGATAACAGAACACTCGCTAAATCTGATTTTAAATAGCATCTGTATAGTTGAATGGATTTGCCTTAAATTCTGAACCTTTGCAAGTGATGTAATTCTTAGAGACATTTTATTAAGTAGATTAAATTAAGATACAGGAAATGATGTTTCACCTTTCCCTACAGAGAAAAGTCAAGTCTTGTGAAAGTTGCGTGCTGTAACAGAAGGTTGCTGTGTGTCCATTTTGACTTAATTTTCTCATTGTTTAAGGCTCCGAGTTCCTGACTGTGCTGTATTCCTGCCATACTGCAAAGTCACTCTGGGACTGGGATTCAGTGAAAATAGTGGAAGCCCCTGTTTGCAAGTACGTAGTACTTAGGTGCATACTTGGAGCCTACTAGTTTAATTCTGGTGCCACAGTGGAAATGGCAAGTTTCCTTCTTAGTATAGCATGTAGAACCACTGATGACCTCGCAATTGGGTGTTGCTTCTGCTATGTGGCGATGTGCCCAGCTAAGACAAGTCATGTGACCACTGGCTATAGCTTCTATGGTGCTTCTCAAGGTAAATGGGACCTCCTGATTATAGCATAGCCTAAATCTTGCACCAGATTTTACCATTTTGTTTTTTGTTTTGTTTGTTTTCTTGTGTTTTGTTTTTGTTTTTGTTTTTGTTTTGCATTTATCTAGCAAAGTCTATGAAAGAACTAGGAGAAGAATACAATCACCTGATTTTGACATTGTGGCATTTGGGATGGAGTGCAGGGAGGAAATCAACGGCTACATTAAAACATCTCACTCAGTCTTTCCTATGTTAAAAGTAATATTGAGAGAGCATTTCCTAGGTATTACAAATAAATTTTGGAAATATCTTAAGTGGCTCAGAAGAGGACTTTAGTTTGAAATAACTTTTTTCTTCTTTTGGGGGGGCGGTACTGAGAATCGAACTCAGGACCTTGCACTTGCCAGGTAGGTGCTGCACCACTAAGCTATATCCCCAGCCCTTCTTCTTTTTAAAATGAAAGTGTAGAAGATTCTCTCTTCATGCTCAGCCCTTTGAGAATTTCTAAGAATGGTGAGTTTGAAAAGAGAAGAGGAACAGAAATGAAGTAGACTAGAGACACCATCTAAAATTAAATCTCTCCATATGGAATTGCTTATTCTTTTCCTCTGATGTTGTCCTCACTCTGAGTCCAACAAACGGGGCTATCTTTGTGAATTTGAAGATTGGTCATTGGGGGCTCTTGTCACCCTCGGCTTCTATCACCATCAGATGACATGTATCTTCTGTCTCCATGGTGAAAATTGGTTCTTCCAAATGACAAGTTTTATTTAAAAAATATTTATACTAACCTTACTTACAGAGTGAACAGATGATGATACAAAGGTGCAACACAGTGAAGTGTCCCTTTCACCCCTTTCTTCCAAGCTCCCTTTCCCAGTCCACAGAGGCAAACAGTCTTCCCTATTTCCTTGTTGATTTTTAGTTTTCGGTTGGATCTGATTGTGTTCAGGAGCTGATGTGGTAGAAGTAGCACTATGAACTAGATAGGCTTCTGTTATGGTTTAAATCTAAAAGTCTCAAGTGTGTGGAAGGTGACTGAGTCAAGGTGGTGCTATATTCAAAGATGAATGAATCCATTGGTGAGTTCATGGCTGATGTGCTATTAGGAGATTGGGCCTCGTTGAAGGAAGTGAGTCACTGGGAGAGTGACCTGAAAATATGTATTATTGTCCCTGCTTCCTCCCTTGTCTCTGTTCCCTGGTTGCCATGAGGTAAGCAGCTTTCCTCCACTACACCCTTCCGCTGTGCTGGTTCTGCCTTAGAGCCAGTTAACTTTGGACTGGATCCTCCAAAACTGTAAGCCAAATTTAAACTCTCTTCAACACTGTGGGTATTGAGTATTTTGTTCTAGTGATAAGAAAGCTTACTAATATAGCTTTATTGACTCCCATATCTCTAAAATGTATTAGAAGAGAAAGTAAGGCCTGGCTGTAGAAATAAATGGATTACTTTTAGCTAAAAATTACTATACCTAGAAATCTTCTACATGAATTTTCTTGCTGCTATATGTGCGTTTCTGTGTCCCTGTTTCACTGTTCAAGATATTACTGATTGGTGGATACACATTTTAGGTACAACTAAAAAAGAAAGAAAGAAAAAAAACCTGGGCAGTTGAATTATTACTCAACACCTCCTATTGTTCAGATATTTTTAAAAATATCATATTTTTGGAATAGCTCTACTAGACTTAATGATATAAAGATGTTTATCATTTAACACTCTTATAAACATATAGAAAATATAAAGGAAGTAAATCAGCCAATATTGATTCCTGAAACTTCTGCACATGAGGATTCAACTCTTCTAAATAACTTTCACCTCAACCACACAGTTCTCCCCTGTGCTGTCCAAATCATTGGTGATGCAGTTTAAAAAGAATCTCAAAAAGTGAAAATCCACTGGTGCTTATTCATCGGTGCTGTTATTTTTGTACAGTTAACACAGTGTTTACAGCCACTGAGCTGGGAATGTGGAGAAGCAGCCTAGGTAGATGCCAATTCCCACTCCCCTCCCCAACTTTTTGGAACATGGAGCTAAAACTTGTCTAGTGTCCCTTGGGTTTTATCTAGACCTCGATATCTATCCTGCTAATTTGATGCTATTTTTAATATTCATACATGTCAATGCAATGAAAATGACCTTATGATTTCAGTCTATCTCACAGCAATTGAAAGATGTTATTGATTGTGAGATTCTTTCCAAATTTGAAACGGTTAAAATTTGGAGGAATAAAACCCCTTAGAATTGATGAAAGATGATAATATTCATCATGAGATTACTAGTTCAAAATACAATCTCTATGGGCCGGTGAGATGGCTCAGCGGCTTAAGCGCCTGCCTGGCAAGCGTGAGGGCCCGAGTTCGACTCCTGGAACCCACATACGAAAAAGGGGCCGGTGATATCGCTCAGCGGCACGGGCGCCTGTTGGCACGCAAGGTCCTGAGGTCGACCCCCCGGTACCCACAAAAAAAAAATACAATCTCTAGAACTTTAATGTTTAGATTAGAATTATCTCAAATAAATCAAAAGCTTTGAGATTTTAAAATGTCTTATCTTCCATGTGAACCTCCCCTCTCTTAGAATGCTCACAAATATTAACAATACATTTGTTCTTCAAAACATCTGATGTGAGTCACTCTGAATATTTAAGTGGCAGGTTAAAAATTTCTTTCTTTCCTAATGAGTCAACAACTACTGTACTTATTTTACTATGAGAAATCTACAAATCATGTTTAAAGTTATTCTTCTACTTAGCAAAGAGAGAAAGAACAGATAAATACCTGTACTGTATTCGCAACCTAGCCATGACCAAAGTTAGAGCTGTTATTTCCTTTCTTTGAAATGTATTATAAACATAGGTTAAGAAAAATTATTTGGAAATGGAAATAAGGCAAAAGAAGGTAGGACGATATACCCTTTCAGTGTCCATATTGGAGCTTTTGTTCCCTACCAAAAAGTAAGGCAAACTAAGGATTATTAACTTTCCCAGAGAATATCCTTGTGTTTGACTTTATTGTTAACTAGTCACTAAAACCAGATACCTGGAAGTTAAAATGTTCATGTGTGGTCTTTTTCACCAGAGCCCAATAGGAAAGATAACCCCAAATGTAATGCTCCATAGGACATTGTACTTTTGAGGTAACTTAGCAATCTTATTCTAAAATTATTTATGCAAATACTATAAGCACTTTCTCCTTCAAGTACCTCTTGATCTAGCTCTTTACCATTTTGCTAGGTTCTTTATTATTGAGTTATACAAATCTCAGCAAATGTTATTTCTATATTTTTATGAGAGTCCTGTGTTTGACTTTTAGAAAATTTTTCTTTGCCAAGATTTTAATTTCTCCAGTGACACAGGTTATTACCAGTCCTCATGGTCCATAGTCATAGGCTGACAATTGTGTGTGGCACTCACAGTAGTTCATAGTCTCCTGAACATAAGACAGTGGGTGCTTGCCATGTGCAGAAGTCACTTGATGAGATCCTACAAGAGTCAGACTTCATCCAGGGAATCCAGGGTGATCAACAATGGTTCTCCTGGCATGGATGGAGAAGTTTCAAGAGCTGGAGCTGGGCTTGTGTAGGGAGTTGGACACAGAACTGTGAAACCTATTTCAGGAGAGCAGCCTTGGGGTTACTGCACCCCTTGGACACAGCCTTTGGGTTTGCTGCTTTAGCACCCAGACTCTTAACCATGTGACTAGTGGTTCCCTGCACTTCCCCTCTCCATCAGGGAATTTGAGATGATTCTCCCATTTTCAGAGGCTCCTGACTCCCTTGGTTGGGTGTTCAGGATGAATTCTAAAGGAAAGTATCGAGTGCTTCAGGTCTTAAACTTGGTTCAGATTTCCATGCCACCACCTAGGTACCTATTATCTTCTTATCCTCCTTCCTCCTCCATTAATTCCATTTCTCTCCCTCCTTCCCTACCTTTACTCTCTCCTTCCCTGTCTTCTACCATTCACAGACGATCCCTCACTTGGAATGGTATGGAGGACATCATGTTTAACTGAGATACATATTTATTTGACTACTTGAAGGCTTTCTATAGTGCCTTAGCAAGATTTTTTTAGGGCAAATGTTCATTAGTGAAACACGGAAGTCAGGAAAAACAAATTTCTTTCTTATTTAAATGTTGCATTTGTCATATTACCTCATTTGCTTAGCCATTTTTATAACGTATTACAGGTTGACTATCCTTTATCCAAAATGCTTAGACCCATAAGTAATTCAGATTCTGGAGATTTTCATGTTTAAAAGTATTTGCATAAACCTTATTGTTTAGCATCCTTAATCTGAAAAACAAAATACCCTAAAATCTACAATTTTTTTGAGTGCCATGTTGGCAATCCCAAAGTTTTAGGTTGGAGATGCCCAACCTATAATGAAGGTATTTCATTTTGAAGTGGTGTAGGGTCAGTAATTTTTAATTGACGGAACACTCAAAGTTTAGTGCTGCGGTATCTTATGTAACTCAGCACCTGGAAGCCAGGTAAAATGTTGCTGAATGTATAAATGCATCAAAAATGAGAAATGCTACTGAATCTTCTTTGCCAGAAATCCTTATAAATAGAATCAGTTGCAGTCCCTATGGGACACTGGAAATTTCCATGTTTGACTGTAGGGAGATAGAGAAGCTATGTCTTTGGAGGACTTTTGATTCTTTAATTAGTTGTCTGATCTTTTTAGCAGAGCTAAGACTGGGGAGATGGTTCAAGGGTGATTTAAGGTTTAATTACGTCAGCGCTTGTCTGGAAGGAGCCCCCTTCGGAACAGCGCCGGTGAGGTCCTGGAGTCCATGTGAACTCAGATTGGGCTCCAGAATCAGAACCTTGAGGTCAGTGAAAAAGCCACAGTGCACATTGACAACTGAAGCCTAAGAGTTCCATGGCAACTGAGGTCCTGCCGGGTACCAGGTCTAGAGTAACGGCCTGGATTTGCACACGAAGGGGGCACGGAGGTGGAAGGTTCATCATTCACTGACATCTGCCGTTCACCCAGGGCCCACCTGGTGCTTGGGGCTTCCTGAGAGTTCTCGGGGCATCACGTGATTTCACTATCATGCCTGGCCCGAGAGAAGGGTGATGCCCCACAGTCGCATGTGGAGTTTGGAAAGGTGTGGCCTCTTTTCTAAGAACATCAGCTGGCACTGAGGATTGCACAGGAGCCCAGGCTGCTCCCCATGACGCTGCTTGGCCTCCCGAGTGAGTGAGTATGCTGCTCCCCTCTCTGGTGGTGACTTAGCCAGCACCTTCCTGACGATGACCAGCAGGCCTGAAGCCCAGCTTTGTGGAGTCTTTGGAAGTGCACAGACCGCCGAGCCTGATGGACAGAGACCCAGGGAGAGCTTCTCCTAGCAGTGGACTCCCAAGGGTGCATCATTTGGGCATGCGTCCTTTGCCTTGGTCCTTGATTTATCCCCCCTCCCAAACACACAGGTCATCAGGGGAGGGTTGATCTACACCAGCTTCCCAGAGGAAGAATGAGCACTTTGTGAACCAGCAAAACCACTCTCCCTCCCCTGGCTTTCTGTCTAACAGAGTGAGAAGCTTGCAGAAGCTTTTTTGCACCAGAGTACCAGCGGAGAGGGGAGAAGACCCTTGGTAGAAAGTAAGGACCAGGAGAGGAAAGCATGCTCGTTTGTAGACAAGGAGGGATTTTATGTGCATATGTTCAGAACGGTTTTACAGAAACTTCACATATAGGCATCAAGTCTGTTCAGGAAAGATTCATTTGGGGAGGATTGAAATGATCCTATTAATATTCCTTATCTAAGAGGAACAGAGGCGTCTATTGGATGCCACAAAATGTAATATAGAAAATGATCTCCACAGGTCTTCTTTAGCCCTTTGCCACCTTCCTCATTGTTGAAAATGGTTTTCAGCTCTCTTTACACAGGAGCAGGAGGCAGCGGGAAAGGATAGTCTGCTCAGCATGCGAAGGTGGGCAGATGTGAGCACCCGTTTGCATCTTCAGCAGCGAGCACTTGTGATCTTACAGTGTTATACTACACTATTTAAAGTGCAAAGTGCTGAAGTAATTAAACCTACTTGAGTTTGCTTCTGTCCAGTACTAATTTAATTATGCTTTAAAATTGGTAAAAATACTGATTTTCTAAATTAAAATTTTCCTAATAAGATACTTGGACCAGTGGAATAAAATCAGAACATAGAAGGTAGTCACGTGTGTATCCGGCACTGACATTTTACAGAAACGAGCATTTGGCTGTTTTCTTCAAATGAGATGATTTTGTGACAGTTAAGGGATAGGACATGTTAGACAGGCATGGCACCCAAGCTCTCCCCGTCTCTTTCCCTCCCTCATTTCTGTCATGGTGCTGATGTATGTCCTGGTGCTAGATGTTTTTATATATTGAAAACTGGTTGTGGGAACTATTAACTGAAAAAATTTTCCCAACAGTATTTTGTGATGAGCAGTAAGACATAAGGATATTTTAAGAGTTCTAATCCTGGGAATCATAATTATTACAAATGCCCACCAAATGAGAAGAGGTTAATCTTAAAACACTAACCACCAAAACATAAACTAGACTTTAGGAAGTTAGTTCCAGTGTCAGCTACCCCTCGATACCTTGCCCTGAACTCTGAGCTGCCCGGCAGGCCCTTCCACACATGCATCCATGCATGCTTTTCTCTGACAGGCGTAGTCTGCATGCACACACCTTCCACACACGCGTCCGTGCATGTGTTCCCTATGACATGCGCAGCCTGTGTGCACACAGAGGGTCATCATTTGTTTTGTTTTGCTTTTACCTTCATCCAATCAATACACACTTTACACAAACACTTGTCTTTTTTACTTCTCAAAATATCACGGACATGTTCACATGTAAGTAGATAAAACTTTGGTGCTCGCTAATACATTTATGCCACAAATTGTGTTGTTTTTTATTTTCTTCTTTTTTTAAATGAACCTTTCCTTTTTCATGCCATCAGGTAGAACTGCCTCTCCTCTGCTGTTTTGCCTCTTTCCAGTAGTGGGCGCTAAGGCATCTGAGGTCTGTTCCTCTGCCTATGTCTGATGCTCTTACGATCTCTCTCTCTCTCTCTCTCTCACACACACACACACACGTGCACACATGAGCACACATGCCTACACCCACACATGCATAGGTGCTTTGGTCACTGCAGTGTGAAAATAGGGGCCAGTACCTTTTGTCACTTGCTACATGCTATATACCAATTGGCTATTTCTGATGAGATTGGAAAGTCATTTTTAAGAATGTTTTACACAAGGAGGACCTTTCTCAGATCAAGATGCCATAATAGACTTGGCACAGCCAAAACTCTCACCCAGGTTTTCTTAGACAAGGCTTCTATGCCCTGCACCTCATCTCGGAGGGACAGTCCCACCTATATGGCCACACAGCATGGTCCATGGTAAGGAAGGGATCAGCACTGTGGATGTCATGACCTTGCTTGATTCCACCTCTGGCTTGAAAGAAGGTGCCCACCTCAAATGTCCTAGATTTCAGGCACGTGTCCTCCTAAAGCCTGAGGTCACCCAGATTCTGCCTGGGACCCTGATCACATGAAGTTCACAAGCAAAGCTCTTTTGTTTCTGCTTTGTTAACATTGTAGTTCTTAATTCCACTTAATCTGCTTGCTAAGGTTAGAGGCAACTTGGCATTCCCTTGCTATTTACCCAACATTTACAGTTTTTCTCATCTTCCTTCAAGGATTATTGCTTCTCTTGTTGGTAATTGTCACAAATCCTCATCCTCAGGGCTGAGAAAGGCGTATTTCCCTATCCGTGAGGGGCAGGTAGACTGCAGATTGCAACAATACCGCTGCATGCAGGGATCGGTGATGCTGAAAGAGAGTGGTAAGTTCCTCCCCCGTATGTGCTCGCTTGATGCTGGGGAGTTACAAGGTGCAATTTAAAAAGGAGTTAAAAATGGTGAGATGGCTCAGCGGCGTAAGCGCCTGCCTGGCAAGCGCGAGGGCCCGAGTTCGACTCCCGGAACCCACATACGAAAAAGGGACCGGTGATTTCGCTCAGCGGCACGGGTGCCTGCTGGCGCGCGAGGTCCTGAGGTCGACCCCCCGGTACCCACAAAAAAAAAAAAATGGACTTTTTTTTTCTATGTGGGTACCAGGAGTCAAACTCAGGACCTCGCGCTTGCCAGGCAGGCGCTTATGCCACTGAGCTATATCACCAGCCCTCAATACTGCTTTTCAAACCCAAACTATAATGATCCCTTCTGGTCTTTTATCTTCAACTGTGACTGATTTCTCTCTACATTTGCTTCCATCTCTCTAGAAAATCATCACCTTTCAAGATCATAGGGGTGATTGGGTGCTATTTAACAATGATTAGGTTGAACCTTGTGAAATTCCATTTTCGTAGGTCAGCTATAGCCGGATATTAGCAAATCATTGGTTCAAGCCAATCTGGTAGTGGAAGCCTGAATATCTACAGGTCAGAGGGCTTTGGACCTGAAGAGGTCACTTGGAATCATGTCATCCAGTTCTCAGTGTTGGCAGGCAGTCACCTGGATTGGCCTTAGGATTGCCCAGTGGTGTGAGGTGATGGCCTGGGGCTAAAACCCCGCTGTACAGCCCCAGGACACACCTTGAGTCTGTGCACTGGGAGGCTGCAGGTAGGGTGGGCGTACAGGGTCAGGACAAAGGAAACTGGTTCTTTGATGTCCCCAGGGACATACTCTAGCAGTCAGGCATATGGAGCACTCAACCTTTCCTGCCCCCTTCTACAGTAACAGTGCTTATCCCTCCCACACTCGCAGGGTCCAGGCCATCAATCATACCCACTGAGAACTCTTCTGGCAGGTAAGGATAAGCCTTTCTGACCACAGTGCACCCCTGCGGTGCTGCTGGATGCTGGGCCCCAGGGAGGGCTTCGAAGCAGAATTCAAACTGCTTCTCTTTTTCTAAAAAATTTTATTAGTATATGTTTGCAGTAAGCAATATATTCGTCTTGGGGAGTTGGTACATATACATATCCGCATCTTAATCTTTTGGACTTCCCCTCCATCTCCAAACTGTTTGTCATGTTCTCCTACACAGTGAACCTGTCTCCTTGTTGGGGAGTGGCAGCACATGGCACACCCCTGATAATGTGTAAGTAAAAATCAATGCATCTTCATTACCCTTCTCCCCACCACTACAAATCATTATTATTAATACTTTGGTGAATTTCTTTCTGGTCTTTAATACATTTAAAAAATTCATAATTATGGTAAATCTTGATTTATATAATAAGAATATTGTATACAAAGAATACATTGAGAAATGTATACTACTATGGACATTGTACACAAAATACAGATAGCATGCGTTGTATAGTCCTAGCCTTTTCACTTGTGGTATCTGCTCAATGCAGGTAATTTTAAAAGGTAGTAATGTCTTCCACTGAGATTTTCCATCATGAGGCTAATTTTCCTTCCACAGAAGTAACTTAGGACATACTCTGCACTGTTGGGTTCAAATCTCAGCACCCTGGTTGTGTGAACATAAGCAAAATTCTTACCCTTCCGGAGTCTCCATTTGTTAACATCTAAAATGGGCAGAAGAATTGAACCTACCTCAGATGCCCATTTTTGGATCGGGTCTTTGAATTTGGGGGTTCAGGTTTTTTTCAATTCTTTATCTGTTCTAGATAGAAGTCCTTTGTCTGAGGGACAACAAGCTATAATTTTTTCCCACTGTAGGGGTTGTCTTTACACGCTGTTGGTGATTTCTTTTGATGTGCAAAAGCTTTTTAAAAAGATGAATCCCAGTTGTTGATTTTTTTAAGTATTTCCCATGTGGTCTGGGTTTTGTTCATGAAGTCTCTGCCTACACCTATGTCTTCCACTACTTTCTGTCACCTACTTTCTCTTCCAATAGATTCAGTGTTTCTGTTTTAATATTTAGATCTTCGATCCATTTTGACTTTAATGCATGGAGGTAGACATGGGTCTAGTTTTAGTCTTTGGCATGTGGAAAGCTAGTTTTTCCAGCACCATTTATTAAAGAGGCTATCTCTCTTCCAGTGAACATGTTTGGCCACTTTGACAAAGGATAAGGTGGCTGAGTATGCTTGGAGTTGTGTCTGCATCTTCTAATCTGTTCCACTGATCCTCAGGTCTGGCTTTTTGCCAGTACCATGCTGATTTTATCACAGTACCTTTTAGCATGGTTTCAAGTCAGGTATTGTGATACCCCCTGTCTTGCCTCTGTTGCCCAGAATTGCTTTTGCTATTCTAGGTCTCTTCTGTTTCCAAATGAATTTTAGGAATGTTTTCTCTAGTTCTGTGAGGTAGGCTAATGGTATTTTGCATTAAATCTGTATAACAGTTTTGGGAGTATGGCCATTTTCACTATGTTGGTTCTTCCTATCCATGAGCAAGGGATATTTGCACTTCTCAGATGAAGAAATACATATGCCAAATAAATATATGAAAAAATGCTCAACGTCATTGGTCATTTGAGAGATGCAAATTAAAACAACACTGAGATTCCATCTCACTCCGGAAAGAATGGCTATCATCAAGAAATCACCCAATAATAAATGCTGGAGGGGCTGTGGGGAAAAGGGAACCCTTCTCCACTGTTGGTGGAAATGTAGACTGGTGCAACAAATGTAGAAATCAGTATAGAGATTCCTCAAAAAACTAGGATTAGAGATCCCATTTGATCCAGCTATCCCCCTTCTGGGTATCTTCCCAGAAGAATTAAAAACATCATACCACAGCGATATATGTGCACTCATGTTTATAACAGCACAATTTGTAATAGCTAAATCTTGGAAACAACCCAAATGCCCATCAACCAAGGAATGGATAAAAGGGATGTGGTCTTTTTACACAATGGAATACTACTCAGCCATAAAAAGGACAAACATGAGAATTTTATAGGTAAATGGAAGCAACTCGAGGCCATACTCATAAGTGAAATAAATTGGACTCACGTGTAAACATTGCATTGCCTCCCTGGTATGAGAAACTGAAAGAGGGAATAAGATCCAAAATGTATAGATATTATGAAATGGGAAGAAATTATTCAAAGGAAAAACGGAACTAGGATGAGAGAAAAGGGAAAGGAAGGAATGGAAAAGGAAAAGAAAAAAATGCAAGATAGTTACATTACTAGTTTCTCCTAGTCCATTGAAAAGAAAGGTTTGTGCTAATATTGTTTGGAGAATTTTTTATTCCCACATCTTGTACTCTGAGTAACTACTCTAAAGATAACAATATGCAATATATTAACTATTCTTATTCTCCCATTATATTGTTATGAAATTTTGTTTTTCTTTTTTTCCATAAAATAAAAAAGTGAAAAAAAAAAAAGAACTTACCCTGTCACAGAAAGGAGAGCATAGTCTCCGAATTTAAAAACCAAATTTTGCCATTTTTAAGAGATGCTTACAGCTACAATACGTCAACTATGTGCCCAACACATCAAGTTTTTGTTGTCATTGTTTTGTTTTGTTTTGTTTTGGTCTTTGGGATTAAACCCAAGGCCTTACCACCGAGCCACAACCATAGTCCTTTTTTATTCTTTTTTTTATTTTGAGACAAGGTTTTTACTAAGTTGTCCAGTCTGGGCTTGAACCTGTGATCCTCTTGCCTCAGCCTCCCAGAGTGCTGGGATTATATGAATATGCCAGCACACTCAGCCAGGTCGTATTTTATATTTGAATATATTGAAGGCCTCATCTGACATTTGGCTTCAGACAGTGGGGCAGAAGCGGTCTAAAAGCACCAAGGGTCTGGTTGAGTCCCTGTGGCAGTTGTTGGCAGGGACAAGGGGCTTCTAGTAATGAGTGAAGGTTACAGAACATACTCCTTTCAGTGTCATGTTGCAGGACACGGATTTGTTTAGCTTCACATTTGGGAATATATATCAGTGCAATACTTATTGAATGAAGTAAAACATTCAATATTTACAAAAGTATCATGGTTGCCAAGGGAGCAAAATATCAGAATCGCTTTGCTAAAGTTGAGATTTTTAACTTTCAATTAAAGAGGATTGATTTTCTTCCCATCTCTCAGAGAGACTGTGAGTACCAAATGCTTAGATCAGGGGTCAGCAGATGTCTCCTTAAAAAGGCCAGGTAACAGATATTTTTATGCTTTGTGAACCATCTCCAGGTTCTGTTACAACTTCTTGATTTTGCTCTATAGGGCAAAAGCGGCCAGACAATATGTAGAGTAAGCGATCATCACTGAGTTCCAATAAAACTTTCATTAAGGATATTAAGTCTTGAATTGCATGTACTTCGAAGAACAGGGTTTATTCTTTCTTTGATTACAAAAATTAAAAATATAATAGAAAAAAATTTAGACTCACAACAGTGGAAAAAGAAATGGCGGATCTGTTTAGGCTCCTGGGCTGTAGTTTGCCAACTGCTGCTTGGAACAGTGCTTGGTGTCCATGAAAGTGCTCTGAATGTGTTTGCTTCTGATGCCATGATTGGAGTCCTCATCACCATCTGTATCTTCCTGTTACTGTAAATAAAGTCCCAAAGACCATCTTCATGGGGAAAGCTTTATTTTTCTACATTTGCAATTGTACTGCAACTGAAGCGTAGCTCTATGCCAGGGCCAGACAGTGCCAGGTCCTGGAGGAATCCAGGCTGCGGCTCTGAATCTCTATTTCTTGACCTCCTGGGAGCCTGTATTAGTCAGCTTTCCTGTCACTGAGACACAGTACCCAACACTCATAACTTAAAGAAGGAGAGGTTTAATTTGGCTCATGATTCAGGGGATTCAGTGCATGGTCAGCTTGGCTCTGAGGCAAGAACAGCATGGTGGAGGGGTGTAGTGGAATAAGCTGCTTAGTTCATGGTGGCTGGGAAGCAGATCAGGGGAACTGTGCCACAGAGGAGAGGGGTTAGGGACTAGATAAAGACCCCAAGATTACACATCCATGTGCCACACAGCCATACCCAAGACTCCGGGACAGTGCTTTACTAACGTCTTAGGTGGCTCCCAAGCCAATCAAAGTTGACAATTAAGCTTCACCATCACAGATCCCATTGGTAGAAGCCTCATGGTGGGCTCCAGCCTTCACCATGAGCAAGAAGGTTTTGTCTTGCTGGTGTGGTCCTTGCCAGAGGAGCCCAGAGATCTGTGCAGGGCTTCAGGAAAAGTGGTTTGGTGATGGATCAGTGAAGCCCACCCTGGAGTGGTGACTCACTGAGCTGTGTCCTCTGCTGGACTTCTGGCTTCTGCCTACCTGGGGTGGATGAAAACAGGGGAGATGCAAAGCCCCGTATATGGCTGCTGCCACTTTACCCCTGATTTACAGTAATCTGCATTAGAAAAAGTCTCCTGAAAGGAGTGGGGCAGAAGGAGCTGAGAGGGAGGGTGGAGAGAAGACTGTTGCTACCACAGTGTGCCTAGATCTCAGGTGGTTCAGGATCCGGTGTATCCTCAGCTGAGTAGGAAAACCACAGATACCTTTATGAACTTTGACAGCCCTATTTGATTGTTCATAAAGACTCTATTGGGGACCACAAATTCACAATGGCTATATTTACATACTTCCCTAAGGAATGAATGGAGGCTTGGGATTATTGATAGCAGCTTTTTGAGATTTCCCATTATCTCATTAGGGGTGGGCCACCCTCTCCCACTTACTAAGACCAAGACTAAGACTAAGACTAAAACTAAGACTACTAAGACTAAAGATGATCTGGGGCAGGATCCTCATTAGCTTAAAATCACCACTGCACTCTGAGTCATCCAGTAATCTCATCCTCAATCAATAAATGCCCAGGTTCTGGGTGCTTTGTGGCCTTTTGTTCCTCGTGAACGACTAGCCATCCCAGATCCCCACTGTACCACCATTTTGTCTCTCTCTCTCTCTCTTTCTTTCTTTCATTCTTTCTTTCTGCCATATGCCATAACACCTGGCAGGATATTGGGGCTCACTGCAGGGGTCTCCAATAAGACTCTCCTTAAAAATTATAACCAGCTTCATTTTAAAGAAAATCTATTCCCCAAGATATTTTTAATTCTATTTTTATGGTAATTCTGTAAATTGACTATTGAATCAATGCACCAAATAAACTGTGCTCTGGCCCATCTTTCTGTTCAGAGAGCCTCCACTCTGCCTCTTCAAGAGAATGCAGGGAAGAGCTGACCCAGGTTTTCACAAATTGTGTGTATAGTGGGGCATGGACTTTTCTGGCTTTTTAAGAGTAATTGAAAAACATTTTTTCTGTTTACCTTAAATCCAGCACTTTTGGTATAGGATCTGTCATTGTGTGCACATGTGAAGTTATTTATAAGTGTGTGTCCATGTGTGTGTGTGTGTGTGTGTGTGTGTGTATGCCCATGACCATTTTTTACCATCAGGGAAGAAAATTTAAAAGGAATAAGAGGAAAAAGTAGAGAAATAAAAGAAGAGAAAAAGATTAGAAACAAGGCTGAAGGACAGAGGAAGATTAACCAAGCTTTGGGAAACTGGCAAAGACAGGAGGGAAGGAAAGAAGGAAAAAAACAAAAATAAGAACAAAAGAAAACCAAAGAAACCAAAAACAATGTTCACACTCGTGAAAAAATGAAAACAATCAAGAAAAAAAAACAAAAACAAAGGAAAAAAGAAAAGAGATTTTTCTGTGACTTTAAGCCTCTGGTTTTCTTCTGAAGTCTACAGTTTCATGGTAGTGTCCAATTCTGGACATGTCACCACTGTCACTGATAAACAAAGGAGGCAGACAGAGCCCAGATCCGTGTTCGATGATCCCAGCAAGCCTGCAGTAGGAAAAGAGTGAGATGCCTGCGCTGGTGCTTTCAACTCCACAGAAGTTCGTGCTGATCCTAGCCTCTGAATGGGGCCTTGATTGTTCAGCCTACAACACTCTGGGTGTCTCTTGCCGGTCTGACCTTGGCTCCTTGACCCTGGATGTCTCCCACATTGTACCTCATAGTTGCTGAGAGCCCTGAGATGTAGCCAGTCCACGGCTACTCCGAGTCCCGAGTCCGAGTTCATTTGGCCCCTCCCTAAAATGTTTTCTGGCCAACCACCCTCTCCAGTGGACAATTGGACTGGAGTCACTCACCAACTCTTGTAGCTCACAGCATCCAGTGCTCCGTTCCACTGGTGCATTTCTCTCTGGAGGCCTGACCTCACTGTGTCTCTGTAGATTCGAGCCTCCTCTCTCACACCTCCAGCCAGGAGTCAGGGAGAAAGTGCAGTTTGCCACCTCCTTTTTCTGTGTTGTGGTTTCTCTCTTCTCTTTCCTGTGGGTTCCAGTTCTCCCTTCAGATCCTTTCTGGCTCCCGGGGCTCCACTTCCTTCCTTCTTTTCTTCCGCAAGTTGTTATATTCCAGTGTCTGTATCCAAATCTCTGAGAGGCTGATTTGCTGCTGTTTACCACTCCGCCATCTTCCCAGAAGTCGTTTTCAGCTTCTAGAGTTCCCAGCAGTGTCCAGCACATCTCCCACGCTACAGGTCACAGGAGACAGCAGATGCTGCCGGGCCTCAAAGCTGAGTTCTTAAGGCTTTTAATTACTTGATTCTAAAGTAGAAGTTCCCTAGAGGCAGGCGTAATGTTTGTTTTAATTTCATTTTTGGGTGAAATGTATCCGGCTGGCACAGTGCTCTGCACAGAAATAGGAATCCAAAACGATCTGACGAGAGGATGGGCTGGGGGCACAAAGCATCTAAAGGCTGTTGGCCCCTTTGTTTCTCTCTGCAGTGTCCAGGCTGCACCCCAGCTCCCACTTTAGTATTTCAGAGGGCAGAAAGTCTCTGCTGAGCCCGTTTACTATAACACAGAATTATTTTCAACTCCTCTTCCGAGATCTGAAGACAGTCAACGGTGTGACCTACACCTATCCCATCCCCACCACCATACCACATGTCTTTTTCTGGACTAAGTCTCTGAAGTCTTTTTCTAAATTTTCAACATGCTTCTTTTTCTGACAGTTCTGCTTCTCTGGCCACCTTTTGATGCAGGTTTCCTGTGTGTTAGGAGTTGGCTTACAGTGTGGCCTCCATAGCTGTGTGCTCTGTCCTCGTGGGACCTGTCCCAATGCTTGTGCAGGGGAACTGCCTGTTTTCTTATTATGCTCCTATTTATGCTCCTTCTGGCTGCCATATGAAATTGACTGCTCTTGGACTCATTGTCTACTCTCTTAATTCTCAGTCACAGGAATGGTTGTGGGCTGTCCTAGGCTGCAGAACATCCCAGGGAGGACATTCCTGTAACGACAGTAGGTAGCTGGAGATGCTTCCAGGGCTCAGTGGAACCAGAGATGTTATTCACCTCTGGGTATCTTAATATCTGGTTATCTTAATAGTGAAATTACCAACCTGGAGACACAGACCTGGGGATGAGGGCCAGGTGGAAGCAGGAGGCTAAAGGGAATTAAAGAGACTAATAGAATTGTAAGAAGGCCAGGCGAGGAAAAGACTGTGTGGCCAAGAGCAAGGTACAGCAGGTGATTGAGGTGGCTTAGAATCTGTTGGCCTGAATCTTGGGCAGCTTGCTGGGTGTTTCTTTTGTGAGGATTCTTTGTACTTTACCTCAAAGAATCAAATTTGAATGATGAGGAGCTGGATTTTTATGAACTGCTTTTAAGCCAGTTTTCCCTTGTTCTATAGACGTGCTTAAATTTCTAAAAAATCTTTTTTGCAGGACTTAACATTTCTGTGATTAAATGCCTCCTTGTTAATAAAGCCCATATCCTTAGTCTCCAAAGATCTTTTGCATCTAAGTAAGAAAAACAGCTATGAAATTGTAGTGGTGACTCTGCTACTTACTAGCTGTGATCTTACTGAAGTTGTGAGTTCGGACCTTCATCTGGAGGGTAAGAACCTTTCCCCTTTTCCAAACACTTGCCTCATGGGAGAGTTGGGAAGATCAATTGAAATTGTGCTTTTAGCCTCCTTGGCTCAATGCCCACCAGTATCAATGGCAGTACCCGCTTAACAGGTATTTTTCTGGTCCTCAGCATGTGTTTGTCTTCTCTCCTAGTCTTAAGTCAGAATTGATAGACTGTCTTCTCTGTTTTCCCCACATATTGATTTTTCTTGAATTTCATGGAGAGGAGCCAAGACCAGAATCTGAAATTCCTACAGGTTACTTATAGGGATCTTTAGGACTGTATTAGCCACTTTCCTTTGTGGAGACCGAATACCTAACACATACAACTTAAAGGAGGAGAGGTTTGTTTTGGGTCATAGTTTCAGAGGGTTCGGTCTATGGTCAGCTGGCTTCAGAGGCAGAAATGGCATGGTGGAAGGGCCTGGCAGAGGAAAGCTGCTTACCTAATGGCAACCAGGAAGCAGAGAGGGAATGGAGGGGCTGGGGACCGCAATTTACCCTTCCAGGTCATATCCCAGTTACCCGCCTGTTCTGACTGGGCGCTACCTCCTAAAACATTCGTCTGTGAGCTCGTCAGTGAACTAATTCCCTGATGAGTATAGCACCCCCATTTACCTTCTGAATACATGGGGTTTATGGGGACATAATAGATCTGTACTGTGCTGGGGATATTGATCTAGTTTGGGAGTTATAAAGTCAGATGCTTTTGAGAGCCTCATACAAATGTGTGAGGGCATTAGGTGAGAGAGTAGGGAGCTTGTGTCAAGTCAGAGAATAAATGTCCTGCATAAGGCAGCCATTCCAATAAGAGTAGCTGCCTAACCTAAAACTTGGTACAGGGCATCCAAGGTTTCAGCGTCATCAGCTGGCAGAGGGCAGAGGTCCTTAACCTCTCTGGTACGTGATTACTGTAATTTAGAGCAGTAGTTCTATAGTGTGGCCCAGAGGCCAGCTGCAGCATGTGGGGATGGGTGTGAATGGCAGATGTGGAGCTTCATCCCACACCTCCTGCACCAGAAACGCCAGAGGCGGGCCGGCAACCTGGGCTGTAGTCAGTCCTCTAGGAGGTTCCAATGCTCGCACGGATTTGGGGACCTCTGGTTTGGAAAAGTGATTCTTGACCCTGGCTGGAGATCCGAGTCACCTACAAAGCTTTATGAGTTCGGTTGTTTGGGTCCCAGTTGCAGAATTTCTCTTTTTCTTTTAATTTTTATTTTTATTAATACATATTTGCAGTACATAATGATTATATTCATCATGGGCAGTTGGTACATGCATATAACAGATCTTAATTCTTTTTACATCCCCCTCTCCTTCCTCCCTCCCTTCTCCCTCCATCTGTTGGGCCCCTTCTCATTTGCAAAAGAGCTATCTCCCAGAGTTTCTCATTGAACCTGTTTGGGGTACAGCCTGAACATTAGGACTTCTCCTGGAGACTTTTCAGGTGTAATCGTGTAGAGGACTGTGCTCCAGGACGGCAGTCCAAACACCATCATACTCATTCCTCTTAGGTAGGCAGGTGAGGGAGATGTGGGGGTTTACAGAGCTCCCGGGTGACCTTGCTTCTGCTTGGAGAATGTGACCTTACACAGCCAGACTCAAGGAATATCTTTGAATGGGCTTCCGTAGACCAGATGCATATTCACTCAGTGTGATTTGCTTTAAAGGTTTCTTTTAATGCTGTATTTGTGCAGCAAATGTAGGCACTCGCATAATACCAATATTAACTACTAAATCCTCAGCGACCTTCACGATATGCCATCTGGCAGGCATTATTGTAATCATCTCTTTATTTTCCACACTAATGAAGGACTAGCATGGCATTGGTAATTGAAAAACACAGATCGTTTAAAAATCATTCAGGCTAGTGCCAGCCCTAAGTTCCCCAACCAGGAAGCACTCAAGGGTAGAAAATATTGACTGATTACAGCTTCTTGTGGAGGTGCTAGTATGTATTATTTCAGTTAGAAATTTGAGCAATAGAATAAGTGAGAGGCTTCTAAATTATAATTCCCTTTTCGAGATAAAGAAATTTGTTTCATGGATGAGATGCCTAAATACAAAGCAGATGAATAGCAAGTGTACTTAACATTTAACCTAGTGAGTTAAACCACGATGGAATGGGCACCATGTGGGATTCAGGGAATTGGTGGACCTGGGTTCTGGATCTTCTTCTGATGTTATTTGTGATGCATCATTCTGTCCTCCATTGGGTCCCAAAATGTGGTCACCAACCACAAGAACTGCATCACCTGGGGATTTGGTAGAGATGCAAATCTGTGCCCCTCCCTAGCATAACCAATCAGACTCTGGGAGTGGTTGCCAGCAGGTGTTGCTTTACTGTGCCCTCCCCAGGAGGAAGATGCCCACACAAGTTTGAGCACCACCAGAAGCATGGTTTCCTCATCTATGAAATAAGGGGCCAGCCTGGATTATATTTATAGCCCACCCCTCTTTCAGCTATGATGTATGGCCCAGAACAGACATAGAGATTTTCTGTCTTAAAGCTTAAAACCTTCCCTGGATGTATGGTTGAAATAATTTAGCCAAAAAAAAAAAAAAAAAAAAAAAAAAAAAGTGGCCAGTGTGTAGCAAAAGAGAAACTGATTTCCAGGACCTAGATAGCAAACCACACATGGGATGCCCGCCGTAAAATAACTCGTGGTGTCTCCAGCTGGTTGGTGCCACATTCTTCAAGTGACAAACTTTGATGCTTTAGAAAAAGAAGCAGCCATTCGCTTTTCTCTAGGGGCTGAGAGCTGTCTGCTGTGATTCACGGAGCAGCACTTCTGTGGGAATTAACAAATGACGTTTCAGAAGGATATACAGAGGTACACAGGCTTTGCAGTAAAACAAGGGAAATTTCAAGCCATTTATCAAAACTCTTGCCGCTCCCATTTCATGATAGGTGGAAAAAAATAACATGGAACAAGAAACGAAAATAAATCTGTACCCAGAGCATCTCATATATAAGAAAGGTGGGGGGAGCTCTTGGCCTTGCTAGCTTCTCGGAGTATTTTTGCCACAGTACAGAAAGTGTACACGTATTTTAGCCCGTAATTCTTTTCTTTTTCCCAATATCAAAAACTCATGGCTGTAAAATTATTTCACTGGCTATTAAAATCAAGAAAAAAGAAAACAGTCATTTCAAGGAAAGAGAGGCTAGGAAAGTGATAGCTAGAGTTGAAAGGATAAAGAAACACGGTGGGGGAATGAAGGAAGGGGAAAGAGAAAAAGAGGGAGAGAAAAAAGAGAGAGAAAAGAGAGGCATAATGAACCCTCAACTACAAATTTTTTTTCATTTAAAATATAATTATGCCTCAATTTTGAACAAATAATTGAAAATCAAAAGCAATTTTCTAATTGCATTTTGTTTAGTAAGAACCTATTTGTTGGAGACAATTAGGACATGGTTCATTGAACGTAAGAGAGACTTTAGTCTGTTGTAATGTCTGGGAGGGGTAGAGAAATTATAGCTTTTATTAAAGAAAATGGATCACAGGCCCGTTCTGCCTGAGGGAATAATGTTGATTGAGGAGGACTAACAATTGGGGACCCACACTGGATGTCTTTGTCACATCTGCTGCAATTAGATCGGTCAATGAATACTACTGACATCCACCTCCAAACTCATGCTCTCAGTTTGCTATCTAATGGCTTTGCAATGCTGGAGAAGCTGCCCAAACTCTCATTGCCTCAGTTTCCCTCTTGCAAAGGAAGATAATGATAGCATTGACCTTGTGAGGATTTTATGAGGATTAAGAGCTTGCATATATATAAGAATTTGCGCAGTGCCTGCCACATAGTACCTGGTGTGTCATCAGGGTGATGTAGTAATTAGCTATCTGGTTCTTTAAAAGAACTCTAGCAATAAAGTATAGACTGGTCCTTATACCCCCCATCTATGGATTCTTCACCCACAGATTTAATCCACTATGGATTGAAACTATTTACAAATACTTCATATCTATTGATCATGTATAGACCTTCTGCTTGTTATTCTTCCCAAACCATACAGTATGACAGCTATCACCATAGCATTTACATTGTATTAAGTATTGTAATTGATTTGCAGTATACAGAAGATATGCACAGGCCAAGTGCAAATACTGCTCCAGTATACAGAAGAGACTTACTAGCATCCCAAGATTTTGGTACCCACAGACAATCCTGGAAACCAAGTTACAAGTATATATAATTATTATTTTTATCTGTAAAGATTGTTTGAAAGTAATAGTGCCCTATTTGGTACCCACACGAGCCTGAGGAAGAATGCGATTGATTAGAGAAGTCTTTCAGGGGATCGTGGGTGCAAAATTCAAACAAACTTCGTGATTCTTGAATCACAAGGATCTCCCCCCACCCTGGTCAGCTTCACTAATACATAATTTTAGGGAGGGGGTGGAATTAGATTTAGAAAACTCAATTTGTTTACTTGGTGTTCTTTTTCATGTATTTATTTTTAGAATAGACTCATAGACCGATACTAGAACTAGATCTGAAATAAATGTTATGTGTTTCCTTTTGACATCTGGCTCACTCTCCTTTGTTGGCTGACTCAGGCTGTATGACGGCTAATATTGACAAGTTTAATCATCCTCCAGATAAACTTTTCAGGCCATGTAAAGTCTAAACGCAAGCTGTACCAAAATAAATGCATTCAGTTGCTAACCTGGGGGGAAGGAAAATCGTAGGAATGGAAGATTGGCAAGATGCACTGTCCGAAGAAGACACTGCCTGCTCAGCCAGCGCCAGGCGTGAGGGGTGAGAGCAGGTGTGTGGAGTGGCTCTGTTTCTTCTTCAGTAAAATGGAGATATTAGCAGTGACACCTACTGAATCAGGGTGTTGTAAAATTTAATATCTGTGAAGTGCAAAATAATGCTAGCACCCAGAAAGACCTCAGCAAATAGCAACATTTTTTTATGTCACTTATGTTCAAGAAGATCTAATGTATCAGAGTAATTAATGTATGTGCAATGAATTTCCATTATTCTTAGTTAAATAACTAACCTATAAAATCTTTACATACAAGTTTTTAGACTAAATACTATGTTCTTTATTTCCAGTATTTTGTTTTCCCTTTTACCCACTATCGAATATGAGTTGGACCCTCTTCCTCCCATAAATATCACATTAAGATTGAACTGCACTGCCTTTGACATACTGAATGGTTTTCATTCTTTGTTACAATTATATTTATTTTATGGGGTATATCTTTATGATTGGCAGTGGTACTTTGGCATTTTTGAAACTTCCCAACATTTTAACAAATGAATCAGGATAAAATATTAAAATAAAATATTGAAATCATTGCAATGACACAACTGTTGGATAAATGTGATGAAGAGGAGTGTTCTTGAACCCAGAGCTGTGCCCCTTGACAACACAGTCGTTCATGATTTACCTGCTATTTACTGGATCATAAACAAAATTTCAAATCAGCTTGGGAAAGACAGTTTAGATGTACTCTTAAATAATGTAGAAAAGTGTGGGTGGTTTGAACCTTGGAGAAGTGAACGAAAAGGTCTTCCTTTCTGTATCAGAATTAGAAAAAAAAAATGCTGTTAGCCAAAACCTCCCTAGCAAACAAGAGATCCAAGGTATTTATTAAAAAGTATTTCAGATCAAAATGAAACTATGTCATTTCATGTAAATTATCTGGATCATGAGGTAAAAACAGTTTTCTTTAATACTCAACATTTATCCATTTTAAAAATGTTTTTTACTGACAGATAACCTTGTATGACATCTATCTTGTGCAACATGGTGTTTTGAAATATGTATACATTGTGGGATAGTTAAATATAGCTAATTAACAACTGTGTTATCCCATCGAGTGCCATTTTTGTGGTGACACAGATGCCTATATTCATTGCTTCTATTCAATGTGGTACTGGAAGTACTAGCCAGAGCTATTCAGCAAGAGAAAGAAATCAAAGCTATACAAATTGGGATGAAGGAAATCAAGTTGTCCCTGTTTGCAGATGACATGATTTTATGTATAGGAAACTGTAACAGCTTCATCCAAACACTGTTACAGAAGTACTAAATGAATTCAGTAAAGTTGAAGAATACAAAATCAACATGCAAAAATCAGTAGCATTCCTACACAGCAACAACAAATTGTCTTTAACTTTCTTTTCATCTGTTTGACATGAAAAGAAAAAAACACGCCTTTCCTTTAATCATTCACCATTTAGGTTTGCATTTTCAGGATAGTTTTTGGTGCTCATTTTTGGTGGTAAATGGTGGAGTGGGGCTTGCTGTTAGAATAAGGGTCCCTGTGGGTGCAGTGGATGATCTCAAGCACATAGAGAACTGGGTTCTGCCAGGACTGTGCCTAGTTAGACACATGTCACATATTCCACTGTGCCAGCTATGGGGGCTGTGATGGCAGACATGCCTGGCAGCAGGGAGATGTCAGGACCCTGTGGACATCTGAATACAATTGCTTTGCTTAGAGGCCGTGGATGGTGTAACCTGCAAAAGTTCTCAACTCCCATTAACAGGCAAGGCCATACTTCACCTCACACGTGAGGAGACACGGGGTAGACAAGTAAGGCATCCTGGAGTCCATGTCAGAGACAAATGGCAGAGATGTGGCTTCATCCCAGTCTCTTTTGCCAGATGTTGTCAATTTGATTTCATTGAGGCACCAGAAATACAATTTCTGTGTTACTTTCATAGTCTCACAATGTGACATGTCTAAGAATTATAGTACTTTACTAATCTTCTCATGGGCCTCCCAAGCCCGGTATTAAAACTGGTTTTGCTGAACCAGTAGGGCTGAGGGATGTCCTTCCAGTTCCAGTGGTTTCCATGGAGACAGAAAAGCTCATCAGATTTGGTCATTTGGAGTTTGCCTTGTGGTACTTCTGTCTGGAGGAGGAAACCAGTCCCTGGGGATAGGTGAATTTTGTTGAAGAACTAACCTCATGAAACCCTTTGTTTTCACCCCAGAATCATGTCAACCCCGCCATGGACTTTACCCAGACCCCTCCTGGAATGTTGGCTCTGGACAACATGCTGTACTTTGCCAAGCACCACCAGGACGCCTACATCCGGGTAAGCCTGCAGGCCACTTTCGCATCCTTAAACTTCCTATTGAATTCCAATTTCAAACTGGCAAATACAGAAGGATTACCTTTAGATAAATAACTAGTATTTCAGCATTCATCACTTGGTAAATAAAATATTAAAATTAAATGACATTGATCGGGGACTGAAATAAGGGTTTTTCTTTTAACCTTTTAATTTTTTTCCCACATGATGGCATTTAAAAAAATAAAATTCATAATAGAAAAATATTTTATATAGCTCAATATTGAATTATAAGAAAGACTTACATAACAAAGAACAGAAATGAATGATTTATCAAGAATCTCCATGACTCAACTTTAGCTTGTTCCTAAAGTTGGAAAGAGACTCTTGCTGTACATTGCTTCTCTTCAATATGATTCTGCAGATTCAGTAAGATAAACAAAAGAAGAAGAGGAAAAGGGGAGCTATAGGGAGGGAGAGAAATACTTCTTATGTTTTCTAGCAGACTGGTCAAGTCCAGTGACTAAGGTAGTTAGTTGGTGGGGAGGCCTCTGTTTTCTCTGTGACACAGAAGAGGCCACCTGCCAAATGGGCAGTAACCTATGGACAGGACAAAATGTGACTGAATGGAGCCAGAGGTGACAGTGACATAGAAAGCTTGTCTGTCCACCATGGTTGCACAGTTGGAGCTCTGGTTCCTCGTGACCTCTGTCCCCTGTCCTCAGGGAGCAGAGGCCACATGCATGGGGCACGACAAGGGGCAGATCCAAGACTGAGCTCAGGGAGGGAAGTGAGGAAATGGGACAAGGGAATCGGCAAGTAGTTTAAATGATGACTGGATTAAGATTAGAGAGGTGTTTTGTTTTGTTTTGTTTTCAGTGCAGGGGATTGACCCCAGGGCCTTCCCATTTAGCTACATCCCCAGCTCTTTTTTATTTATTTATTTATTTTTATTTTGAGATGAGGTCTCACACCAAGTTCCTTGGGCTGGGCTCAAACTTACAGTCCTCCTGGCCCAGCTTCCCAGAGTGCTGGAATTATAGGCCTGCACCACTTCAGCCAGCTAGAAAGTATTTGATGAAATAAATTACCTAAAGCAGGAAGAGTAAGCTGGAACTGAAAATCAGATTACAGGTTGTTCACTACTTTGACATTCTCTGCTGGATTCTCAGTGTTACCAGTTTCCTGGAGGCCTGGGTTTGAGATGTGGCACTCACCATCCAATGACTTAAACATGGCCAAGTCCTTTTGTCTGGGCCAGAGTTTCTTCTACAAATAGGAGACTTGATGGCTTTCAGCTGGACAGTATTCCCCCAAGGGCATTTGGAAATACCTGGACATCTTTCTGTGACTGTCACCATGAATGGTGGGGAGCTGCTATCCCAAACCAGTAACCTCTGGGGCAGCCAGCATGGTGAAGAACTGAACCACCTGCTATGCTGCCTTGAATACGGTCTTTGCCAGGTCTTTGTGGTCTCTTTAGGCAACATATTTTAAATTCACGTGACTTTCTGTATATGCAAATTTGGAAGCTCTGACTTCTTCTGAAATATTACCTGTAATATGATTATAAAGAGGATTTTACAGTATTTCTGTGAAAGATTTGGGATTAAGTGCTTGGTCAGAAATGCAGACCTCCCTCAGAAAATTGCTCTTTTATACAACTTTGATTTGACTTATGTCTGTATATTTATTGCACAAACATTTTCTAGGAGTATAATCTGCCTTCATAGAAGTAAATCAGTATATTTGAGATACTGTGTAGTATATAGCCTTGGAGAATTACATGTGTGAAAAGTAGAAGCCAAGTAGAAATTGAATTTGCCATCAACTGATGAATGTTTGCAGATGAATGTCTTCAAAATTAGAGCTTATTGGTGCTGAAGGTAATGTTAATTGCATAAGAAGCATATGCCCCTGAAAGTAATTTAATGTTTTAAACGTTTTGATAAAATATACTTTTTTACAGTCTACATCTCCTGTATAAATGTGGTCATTCATTTATTATTTAGATCTTTCATTTGATAAATGCTTTTCTGTACCTTAATCTAATCTCACTGATCCCTTTCTTTGCTAGTCAGAATTACAGTTGAGATTTTTGAAAAAGGAATTTTAACATATGTATATGTACATGCGCATGCATGCAGAAGTATTCCTCTGCTGTTGACATCCTCTGTCTCCAGATGTCATGTTCTTTGGCCACTCTGTGCATGCGTGGTCTTCTCCTGTGTTCTAACTCACCTGCCACTCACTTGTCAAGCTGGGCCCCACACTTCCACCCCTGCCTTTCCCAAAGCCCTACTGTCAAGTACCAAGCCCAGCAGGTGCCCCATCCTTGTTGCTACTGCCTCTGATGACCTGGAACTGTTTCCAGTGGCTGCCCTCTCTCCTCAGCCCACAGCCAATACTGTCTTGGTTCTCAGCTTGCCCATTGCTTATGTTCCCTGGTTGCTTTCTCTTCGTCTGTATGCTTCTCAAATCCACATGGCTCCAGGACTCTGGCTGTGGACCCTGTCAGGCTGTGTGTGTTCCTGAATAAGGAGCTGGCTGGTAGGAACAGGATGCCTATGAGTCCTGGCATTGAGGAATTTATGTCTAAGGTGGAAGAGAGGGTATGGGTGGAATGGGGGAAGGAATAAATATGAGGCAGTTTCCAAGTCACTTGGGATGTATCTGGGGAGGGGCACTCTGGACAGAGGAGAGTCATCACAGATAATGAAGATCAGGGCTGGCATGGCATCCAGGTTGTATCATTCTAATTAACCAGGTGGAGAGAAGACTGGAGAGTACCCCTGATGGAGGGGATCATGCCAGCGGGGAGGTGACAGTGGGTGATGTTGCATGTTCTGGCAGAGAGCCAACTAGCAGACAGCGGGTGGGAATGCCAGTGTGATCGATCATAGCCCAAGAGACCAGTGTTCCTCATGGACATGTGAAGCAACACTATGGTGTTCGTTAGATTTAAAGGCAGTGAGAATTTCTGGTGTTTTAAGTAAAAATGGTAAAAATGAATCATCTTAGAAAAATCAACCATTAGAAGACTGGCCTGAGGAATCAAGGTTAGAGATAGAAAAAATTGAGAAATCGTGGAGAAGAGATGGTCACTTCACTAGGGCAGTGGGCGTGGCAACAGGGAGAGGCAGTTGGGTTGGAGATAAGGTAGACAGGGCTGTCTCCAAGGCAGAGGGAGAGTTCTGGCTCCAGGGAATAGCTGGGGTCATAAGCAGAGCAGGTCTGTGCCAGGCAGTCCCTTGGGGAATCCAGACCGACGTGCTGCAGGTGGTGGCCCTGTTTAGTAGGCCATGAGACACGGGCAACAGAGCCCAAGGCCTGCGTTCTCTACATTCTATCCCTTACGCATCCTCACTCCTCCATCTGTTTCTCTTCCACTCCAGCTGCCAGGGTGATCTTTCTAAACACAGTTCAGAGTGCTTCAGGGATCACCCCTGCCCCATAGCCTATCTCTGTGGCTTTATCTCTCACTGCCCACCACCTTCCTTTCTTCTCTGTCCTCTGCACTGCCATTGAATCCTTTGTCCAGACAAAATGATGGCAGGCCACTAGCGGGCTGGGCAGATGCCCACCTTGGGTCTTTGCTTTCACTCTTCCTTGTGCCCGAATGTACCTCCCACACCATCAGCCTGGCGAGCAGCCTCAAGGCACAGCTCATCTCTGCAGAAGATTCCTGGCCCTGTACTAGGGCTGCTTTATCAATTCTCTCTGCCCCTGCACACACTCAGAATTCATCTCATATAACATTCTGTAGCTTTAAATGCATGTATCTTCTGTCTCCTCTAATTCATTATGAGCTCATTGTGAACAGGCACCAAAGTTCACTTATATTCCTAGCCCCTACCACACTGCCTGGCTCACAGTGACCTTCTATCACTTCTTGTTAATTAGGTAAGTAAAGAGGAGTTTTTAGTTTTATTTAAATGCTCTCTTGCCAGTTTTTTTCTTTTTCTTTTTCCTTTTTTTTTTTTTTTTTTTTTTTTTTTTTTTGGATCATCGTAGAATCACGGCCTGTAACAGGTGTACTCTTGCCACATGCATTTCTTGATGGGCAGTTTGGTATCTTATGTAATGTTTGAATAAACTTTTGTAGCTGTGTGCTAATGAAAACAGTGGATGTAATTGAATCACCCCACACTTGGACGGGCACAGAACTCAAGGAGAAATTGCAAATCGGAGCCTCCCACAGTGTGAGGAGTAAAATCCGGAGGCATAACATGATTTTAGACTTCTGAGTCTTATTTACTCTGGGCATAATTGCTCTTCCTTTTAGAGATGCTTCCCTCTGTGCCCTCCCCACCGAGGGAGCTGTGCTAGGCTCTCTCTGAAGACCACAGGTGGAGGGCAGCGCTTGGCTCACTCCCCCAATTCTACTGCCAGCATTCAGGGACCAGATGAAAGGAGAGAGCTGAGCATGTTCCATATTTTGTTTCTGCTTTGCTTTTTTAACCTCTACCCTGGAATAGCAATTCTCGGTGCTTTGGAAGAAAGACATTTGTTGAGTCCATTGGAAAGAAAATCTTTGGACTTAGAAGCTGTGCTCATGGCATATTTCATTTTTCACTGGCCACTACTGACAAATGCAAATGAGTTTCCCTTTGGCTTTGGAGCTGTGTTGGCCCTTGTGGGAGCCAAGATCCAGCCACCGAGCAGAAAAGAATGGCAGAGAAACCTGAGCCAGGGCTAAGGTAGAGCAGGGAAAATGAGAAATACTTAACACAAATGCTACAACAACTTCAAGATGAACTAATACTTTGTGCTAAAATTCACCTTCCCATTTGTTCAGAGAAAATGAATTCCTAGTGCAGGTTCATAAGCATAGGAGACATATAGGAGACATAGGAGACATACTGCATAGGTTAGCTCAGCCTTCCAGAACCCTGTAGGAGATAGGCTTTGCTGCCACTATTTCACAGATTCAGGAGCTGACACTCAGACACACAGACTTCCACCATGTCACACAAATGGCCATTTGAGCTTGAGTCTTTGAGAGTAAATCTCAGGTTGTTTTCGGTTCTGCAGCCTCTTGTTCTTGAGCTCGAAATATGATGGACACAACAGCCCTGACCCTCTTGACCTGAAAGGAAAGGGACAGTGTCACAGAGAATGATCAGAAGACACAGGAAATCTATAACCATCAGACTAGTAGCTGCATTTGGTTATGACCATCCTAAGTGGTTGGGAAACTGTTTCTCAACCTGAAGGGTTACACCCTCCCTCCCTTTTATAACAAACCTTACATGCAAAATTGAATTGTCTTTACTAGATTGTAAATCCTTTGAAGGCTTTGGCTCTTTTGTAGATATCACTATATTATCAACTGTTTGATTGACACACAGTGTTACTTTAGGAATAAATGAGCCCACTAAAGGTATTACTATGGAGCTTCCTAGAATTCAGATGTGTTCTTTAGTTTCAGTCTAGTTACGTGAGAAGTCACATGCATGAGGATTCCAGACATTCAAACCCTCTTTCAGGCATCTGGTTCCCCATCAGCAATACACCCAGATGGAAGCATGCTGTGCATTGATTTCAGACCCTCAAAAAATCAGATAGCTTTTAATGTGCAGCAGTAAAAACCAAATGCATGCAAATGAGATGTTTCTATTATTGCTTGTGTCTTCATCAGAGGATAAAAATAGTGCACAGAAAACAAAAATAATCCATCTTTTCAGAGGCTAAAAAAGCACCTAAGGAGGAAAAACCCCTTTACCATTCACAGTCACTCATTCATTGATTCATTAAGGAAATATTCTCAGACATCTGTCAAGCCAAGATTCCAGGAACTGTTGGGGGGAAAAAGAAGAAAGATGGAGTCTGCTTCGGCATGGCAGAAAGAAGAAAGCAAGAGAAGAGAGCAATCGTTTGTTTGATTTTTTTTTTTAATCTGGGGAAATTCCCTGTATCTTTGGGGATGTTTAGATGTGACCTTTATTGGACACTGTCTTAATTACTTTTTTCGTTGCTGAGACAAAATACCCAACACCCAGAGGTAAACTAGGAAAGGTTTATTTTGGCTCACAGTTTATAGAAGTTTTAGTTTACAGTTGGCTGGTTCCAAGTCAGGGTGGCATGAAAGAGGGACATTGTAGAGGAGAAACAATTCATGGCAGGCAGAAGCAGGAGGGCAGCAAAGCAGCAAAGTAGTCAGCAACAACAGCAGCCCTCATTCTGTCCCTTATATTCTATCCACTCACACCCAGGATGGGGCACCCTTAATCTTAGCATTACACCATGAGTCAGTAGCAACAGCACACCCTTAATCCCAGCATCACACACTCAAGATCCAGCCACCTCTGAAAAGCCCCGCCTCTGACTGCATGAGGCTTTGAGGGGACATCTAGACCCAAACCGTAAGAGATGACTATAACAAGTCAAGAAAATTCTATTCAAGATTCCTTGCCAGTTTTTTAAATGTATTGAGCAAGTAACTATTTCACCATTTTATCAATTATATTGTTTCATCAGAATCACTCAGGAGTTGCTTCCTTCCCCAGGGAACTGGCTTGAAGCAATGGCATTACTACCCAGAGAAGCATTCTCATGGTCGAACACCATGGAATAGAACAAACCTGTCCCTTTTCACTGTTTTATTTTGTGTCGTGCTCTGTCATAAATAAAAGGATTTATTTTTTCAGTTCTGGGGATTGAACCCAGAGCCTTCCCACTGAGCTGCATCCCCAGCCCTTTTTTATGTTATATTTTGAGATAGGATCTTTCTATGTGACTAAAGCTTCTTGTAGAATTGAGAGGCTACACCTTCCCTTGAATTTATAATAAACCTTATATACAATATTGAATTGTCTTCACTAGATCGTAAATCTTCTGAACACTAAGGCTAAGCCTGTGCCTAGGACAGGCTCAAAATAGTGATCTCCTTGCCTCAGTCTCCCAGAGTGCTGGGATTGTGGGTGTGTCCCATCATGCCCAGCTGTAAAAGACTTTCTTAATGAAGCTGTTCCCTAATTGAGTTGTAAAATCTTACCCCAAAATGCTGTTACCCAACAGAATTTAGAAAATCTTGAGGCTTTCAGGAACAAAATGAAAAGTAAATCCTGGAAACAGTTTGTTCTTTATATAACCTACAATTCTTTATTTGTAGAGGTATAATTGCTATACAAAAATGAGCTGCATAATTAATGTATCCATTTGGTGATATACCCTATCATTCTTGCTACTTTAGCCCTCATAATTTATGACCAACATTTTATCCAATGTAATATCTTGATATACTGGGTGACTGCAGGAGAAGATAATGAATATCTTGTGAGGGGGAGTATAGTATTTAAAAATAACATTAAAAATTCCAATGATTTCATGCTTTCGTGAGTCTGGGTTTATACATATTCCTAATATTATAGCAAATCAGAAGAGAAGTATTTATAATATCTCAAGTAAACAAGACTGTATAAAAAGATGGATATTTCTACCTAAGAATGGTTTCTTTCAATAATGGCTTTTTTCCCACAGATGAAAAATATAAAATATATCTGCATTATTTAAAAACCTTCTCCTCAAACATATATAGTAAAACAAACAAACAAACAAACAAACAAAGAACTCTTTTTTAAAAAGTCAGGAGAATTACCAGTTGGACCCTGTGGCAGTTAGGATGGAGGGAGTGTTAGATTGATTGGCTTGGAACCCACACAAGAGATTGGGGAAGCACACTTCTGGTTGTGTCTGTATGGGTCATGGAGGTGTGGCCTTGGGATCTTTGTCTAATCCCTGGCCCCTTCCTCTCTGACTCTATTCCTCTCCTCTGATTCTTGGCCACCATGAACCAAGTGGCTTTTCTCTACCTTGCAGTTCCACCGTGATGTTTCCACCTTGGAGCCAGAATACCATGGACTGAATCTTCTGAACCAGGAGCCAAATAAACCTCACCTCTTTTAAGCTGTTGGTATCAGGTGTTGTGTGCCAGTGACAGAAAACTGACTAATACAGACTCTAACTCACAGCTGGGACAGGGGAGTTAAGGCAGAAAGTTAAGGCAGAAAGGGAGTTAAGGGGTTCTTAAGGCAGAAACCTCCAGAAATGCCATAAAATGGTGCAGTATGAGAATGACTATCATCTTTTGGGCCCTTACTGTAATTTGAGGACTTAACATACATTGTTTGTGATCCTCCCTTCAGAATTCCTGGCATGGGAAGATAAGGTGACCATTGGGCCCTCTTCTTTCATTCAGATATGGTGACCATTGGCCCTGTAAATCTTCCTGTTCTGTCCCTGCAGGTCCACCTCAAGTTCAAAGCCTTTTGGGGGAAACTCTTGATAAGTTTTCTTCATTTTGTTCCAAAAAGCATAAGAATAATTATAATAGCAAGCACATATTTGGACCTTGCAATGAGATAACAACTATACTAATCACTTCCATGAATGTCTTATAATACCTCTCTGAGGCCAGCACAGTTAGTATTTCCATTTTACAGATGAGGACACTCACACATATGGCTTGCACAAGTTCACATAGCTAAAGAGGTGGGTGTTAGAGCTGAATTTTACACCCAGGTAGTCTGCTTCCATTGTCTGGGTCCTGTGCTTTTTAAGGGCTGGGAGATTCAGGTGTAGATTGCAACCACAGTGAGTCCTACACATGTGTTTTGTCCCCACCAGCCCAGTATTTTTGAAAGGAAAGGGAATTTGAATTGCCTGAGGGCAGGAAATACACTCTCTCTCCATATTAGTCATGTGGGACAAAATATTTGACAGTTACAATTTAAAAGAAGAGAGATTTATTTTGGCTCATGGTTTCAGAAGTTTCAGTCTGTGGTCAGTTGGCCCCAAGACAGGAACATCATGGCACAAGGGTATGGTGGAGGAAACCAGCCCACCTCATGGCATCCAGGAAGTAGAAAGGAGGGAAAGAGCTCAGAGGAGATATACCAATCAAAGACACACCCCTAGTGACCTACTTTCTTCAGCTAGGAGCTACCCTTTCACAGTCCAGTCAGCTAATGAACTCATCAATGGATTAGTGCGTTGATGAGGGTAATGCCTCATGATCCACTTAGTTCTTTGGATCCCATCAGCTGGCAACCAAATATTCAACACAATGAGGCTTTGGGGACACATTCTGGATCCCAGCCATGATACTCTCCAATTAATCAGAAGCCCCAGACTCCTTATGATATTCTGTCTAGCTTCTTCTTGCATTCTAGTTATCTGCCTGGTACTAGAAAACAGGATATGAATTAGTGGTCCTCAATACTGAAGACCACTGGTTTGCAGTCATTGGGGAAGTTCTGAGCACATTGACACCACTTAGAAGGTCCTCAAACAATTTTAATTGACTGTTTCCTTTGTCCAGTCCACAAAGTAATAAAAGATAGCAGCATATTTTCTGGGCATTTTCCCTCCTTGTTGTAAGTTCCCAGAGAGCAGGGGCTTCACCTTTTGTTGGATGTTTATTCCCTTGCTGAGAATGAAGGATTTTATTTATTTATTTATTTATTTATTTATTTATTTTGGCACCAGGAATCAGACTCACGACCTTGCACTTGCCAGGCAGGTGCTGTGCCGCTGAGTATATCCCTGGCAGGAGTTTAATTCTTACCTCCTAAGGTTAAGGAAAAGACATTTCTCAATTTCTCCTGAGAAATTTTAAAGGAAAAAGAACTCATCAGAGCTTATTAGGCATTCTCTGGGGACTCAGCATTGCCAGCTTTCCGTTCTGGGTGTCAGACTAAAAAGTGAATCCATCCCTCTCCATCCACACCCTGCACTGAGGAGAGGGACCAGGTACCCCGAGTGTACCAAGAAGGGTGATGGTGTAGGCAAAGCTGAGTCTTCAGAGTAAATTAGGGAACTCTAACATTTCAAGGGGGAAATTGGCAGTTTCCCAAGTGGCATAATTACAGGACAGTTTGTAATGTGCAATTAAACCTAACTATGAAGTAGATGATTGGAATAGGGCTTGGTGGAACATCACTTTTTTGTTCTCTTCATACTGACAGATCTTTCCCTCCCCTTGTCCCGGAAACAGCTTCAGCAGCAATTGCTTCTAAGTTTTTTTTTTTTTTTTTTTTTTTTTCTAAATAAAATTATATGTTGCCAGTTAAACACTCAGTTTGGTGTAAAGGAAGAACCTTTTTTCTTTGAGTGACATTTTCTTTCTAGGTGATATAGAGGGAAGATTCAGTTTAGAATAACAAAGACCTCACAGCACAGCCTTGCTGGGCTTTTCAAAATGATTCTTTTCTAGTAATTCATTTAAATAGTTTATTCCTGGCTTTTATTTTTATTCTTTCTTTGAACAAGGTCCACAGCTTGGAGGCTTGTTTTTATATAGTTTTTTTCTCCCATGTTTTAAAAAGAGCAGCATTAGTTTCATTGATTGTGAATAACCAAGCTGTTATTGCCAAACAATCAGGACCCCTTGAGAGTGTGAATATATGTGATTAGATTTACTAATTGAGCTGGAAGGCACAGTTTCTGACTTCCAAAGCCAACGATTTGAATGGAATGCTTCAGGCCTCGGGATGAGATCATTGTTAAACATGGGCTTGGTTTTATTTCTGAAGCGCTCTCCTGTGCCAGGGAGGGAGGGCCAAGTCCATGCACATCACCAGGTTGCTAGGTGTCTCCAGTGTACACTGCAGTCACCACCGGCCCATTTCACCTGCGTAGGTGCTGGATTCCAGAGCTGAATTCTGAAGCAGGTCCAAAATCTGGTCTTTGTAGTCTTTCTTGGTACTTCCCCAAGCTGGGCATCAGGTTCAGAATTTCTCACTTGGCTTTATCTGAAGAACCCTGATATATAAACTTCAAAACACAGTGGGAGGCACTGGGGGTTTAGCTCAGTGGTAGAGAGTGTGCTTACTATGTGCAAAGCCCCTGGTTCAATCCCAGCACCCAAATAAATAAATAAATAAATAAATGCCACAGTGGACTTTAAGATAGTGAGGCTTGGTTGAGCAGGAACATGAAACACAGCTATGTAACTAACTATATGTGGTTGACGCCTTGGAAACCCAAGTTCAATGTGAATTATTGGGTTAAAAATGGCAGAAGGTTCGCATATGGATGACACCTTCCCTGGGGTACTAGCCAAACCCTTAGCCAAGGGTAGATGTTGTAATCTCTTTATTTTTTAATTTTTTGCCCAGAGCCTTCCAATTCAGCCAGGCCCCCCAGCCCTTTTTTAATTTTTCATTTTGAGACAAGCTCTCACTAAGTTGCTAAATTGCCATGGCTGGTCTTGAATTTGTGACCTTCCTGTGTGAGCCTCCCAGAGTGCTGGGATCACAGGCATGCACCATCATGCCCAGGTGTTTTCTCTATCTTAGATACAGAATTAATTAGATACAGTTAATATCTTCTTATTTCTTCAAACTGGCTCTCCAAATTTAGTCCACATTGTCCATTTTTATGCCAATTCCATAAAATTTTGTGTTCCTGCTTGTGGTACCTGTTCCTCCTTCCTGCTGTGACCGATTGTGTGTGCACCTGTCCCTAAGCATGCATCTCCTGGCTGCACAGAGCTCTGCAGTGACTGGGGTGCAGGCTTGCTCTGGCTGCTACCTGTTTTGCATGGTTGCTGCACTGAGCTGTAACACAGGAGTTCAAGGACCACCAGTTCCCAGTTGCTTGTTCCTCTGAGAGACACAGGTTCCTCTCATCTGTTTGTTTGTCTAATGTTCGACTGGCTTACAGGCGTTCTTGCCTTTTTAATTTTTTAATCAATAGACTTTATGTTTTAGAACTGTTTTTGGTTTACAGAACAATTAAGCAGAAAGTACAGAGAATTCCGTATATGGCCTCAACCCCTTCTCCCTAGTTTCTCCTTTAGTTAATCTTTCATTAGTGTGGGAAATTGGTTATCACACACACTTGCTCTCATTGCTTATTGGTTCCAGACATTTTGGTGTTGATTTAGAATTTTCTACATAGACAATCGTCTCATCTGTGGGTAAAGACAAATTTATTTCTTCCTTTCTGTTTGAATGTCTTTCTTTCTTTCTTTCTTTGTTTTTTTTTTGTGGATACCGGGGCTCGACCTCAGGACCTCGCGTGCCAGGAGGCGCCCGGGCCACTGAGTGATATCACTGGCCCTTTTTTCGTATGTGAGTTCCGGGAGTCAAACTCGGGCCCTCGCGCTTGCCAGGCAGGTGTTTACGCCCCTGAGCCATCTCACTGGCCCTGAATGTCTTTCATTTTGTTTTTTCACTTACTGCATTATCTGGGGCTACCAGTCAGATATTAAATAAGACTGGTGAGAAAGAATATCCTAACCTCAGTCTCAATCTCCGGAATGAGGAGTCAGGTTTCTCCCCATTAAGTATAATGTTAGCTGCTAGTTTTTATAGACGCTCACTACCAAGTTGAGGAAGTGTCCCTTTATTCTTTGTTTTCTTAGAGTTTTGTTGGATATGAGTATTGGATTCTGTAAAAAACTTGTTCAGTATCTATTGATATTATTCTATCTTGAACCTGTTGATACAATGGATGAAATCAATTGATTTTCAAGTGTGGAACAAGCCTGGCATATTTGGAATGAATCCCACTTTCAGTATGGTGGCAGTTCTTTTCATGCATAGTTTTATCCTACTTGACAATATTTTGTGGAGAATTTTTGCATCTGTATTCAGAAGAACATTTGGTGTCTAGTTTTCCTATCTTGTAATGTCTTTGGTTTGAGTTTAAGGGTAATTATGGCCTCATAGAATGGGTTGAGATGTGTCCTTCTGCTTCTGTCCTCTGAAACAGATTAGGGAGGATCTGTGTGATTTTATTGGTTACGCATTTGTTAGGATTCACCAATGAAGCCATCAGGTCCTAATGTGTTCTGTTTGAGGTCATTAATTACTGATTCAATCCCTTAACAGATATGGAAAAAGATCAAATGATCTCTTTCTCTTTGTCTGAGATTTGGTAGCTTGTGTCTTCCAAGGACTCAGTCCATTTCATCTGTCACCAATTTTGTGCACATAGAGTTGTCCATGATATCCCTTTATTGTGCTCAAGGGGTCTGTAATATTGATTCCTCTTTCACATTTGATGCTAATAATTTGTCTTTTCTCTTTTTTCCCCTTGCTTAGCCTGGTTAAAGGGTTGTCATTTTCATTCGTCTTTTCAAAGAATCAACTTCACATTCCATTTATTTTGAATTTTGTTTTTCAACTTTCAATTCCATAGATTTCTATTTTAATTACTTCTTTTGTTCAGCTTACTTTGGATTTGATTTATCCTGCTTTTTCTGGTTTCCTAAAGTGGAAGCTCAGATTATTGATTTTGTACCTCTCAATCATTGCTCAAATTCCTTACTCCATAGTGGTTTTGCTTTTACTGTCCTTTAGCAGTGGCTCTAACTTCTTGAGGGGTTAGAACAGCTAAACCTACTCAGGAATTTCTGCTTAGATGTTTCATGGCACTGAATATGGGTTGTCTTGATAGATCCTCTCAGTGACTCTAAAATCTCCAGCTCACAATTATTTTTCATTCCATTAAAACCCAGTTACGAGCAAACCTCCATCAGCAAGTCCTGTTGATGCTACCTTCAACATATATTCACAACCTCACTCTTTCCCCACCCATACCACCATTAAAACAATGCATCATCGACCAGTGAGATGGCTCAGCGGCATAAGCGCCTGCCTGGCAAGTGCGAGGGCCTGAGTTCGACTCCTGGAACCCACATATGAAAAAAGGGCCAATGATATCGCTCAGCGCCACGGGTGCCAGCTGGCGTGTGAGGTCCTGAAGTCAACCCCTGGTACCCACAAAAAAAAACAAAAAAAAACAAAAAAAAAAACAATGCATCACATCAAGCCTCTCTACTGTAATAACTTCTTAATTGGTTCTATCTGTTTCCACCCGCAACCCCTTGCCTAATCTCAACACAGTAGCCAGAATGTTAACAGTCCAAAGTGATCCTTGCAAAACTGGTCTGATCCTGTTGCCCCCCACTTAGAGTCTTCCAGTGGTTCCCATCTAATTCAGAACAAAACTCAGAGCCCTCACTGTGGCCCTCACGGCTCTACAATACTCTGCCTCTCCATGTCTTCTACTCCTCTCCCACTAACCCCAGATACAGGGATCTCTTTTTATTAGTCAGTGAAGGCTTCCATGACAAATAACCACAGAATGGATGGCTTAAGCATCAGAAATTTGTTTCCTCACAGTTCTAAAGGATGGGAGTCCAAGATGAAGGCACCAACAGTGCTGCTTTCTCCTGAATCTCTCTCCTTGGCTTGTAAGTGGCTGATCTCTTGCACCTCTTCACATAGTCACCCTCTGCACTCTCAGCTCCACACCCCTGTGTCTCTTCTAATAAGGAAACCAGTCGTATTGGATAAGCACCCCACTTTACTAGCCTCATCGTAGCGTATTTGCTTCTTTAAAGGTCATATCTTCAAATATTGTTGCATGATGAAATGGTGAGGATTGTGATTTCAACATATGAGTTTGGAGGTGTGACCATTAATCCTGATATGTCAGCTTCATCAGATAAAGAAACAGATTAATAAAGCACACTTCTGGGTGTGTGTGGGTGGGTCATGAAGGCACGACCTTCAGTACGAGATGTAATTCCCAGCCCCTTCCTCTCCGGCACTGCTTTCCTGACTTCATGAACAAAACAGCTTTGCTCCACAAAACCCTTCTGCTTGATGTTCCTGCCTTGAAGCCAGCTGACAATGGACTGAATCCCCTGAAACTGTGAACCAAAATAAACCTCTGCTCCTTTGAATTGTAGGTGTGGAATATTATGTCCCAGTGACAAACAGCTGACTAACAAAGAGGGGGGTCACAACTCAATCTGTAGCATTCTTGTTGACCTTGAACATAGCAAGTGCACTGTGGGTTTGGGGCATTTCACTTGTTTATTGTTCTGTGAATCTGTTCCTTGGGGAACCACTCGACACTCTCCCTCAGAGCAGTCTTTCTCTACCATCAAATATACAGCAGAAATTCCATCCTTTTGCTCTCTGTCTACCTTACATCCTTTGTTTCTTCTCCAAGCTTATTTTTATTTTTACATGCTGTATGTTTACTTGTGCATTTCCTGGTCTCTGTCACCAGCCTCAAAGTGCATGAGGGCATGGAGCATCTATTATGTGACCCCAGGGCCCAGAATAGTGGAAGGGCTTGAATTCAGTGACTAGCAGGACTTTGCCAGGGAGTTCTGGTGGTCTGCCTTTTGGCAGGACTCATCCTAAGAAAGAAAGCCACAGGAATAGTTTTCTATCTGGAACACACTATAAGTTTTCTGGCTTCAGTTGCTCTTCTGGCAACTGCCTTTGTCGTCCTGGAATGGAAACCACATTATCAGCTTTATTGTTGTGCCCCCAAAATGGCCTTGCCCCAGATATGCTGATGCTTATAGTTGGGTGAATCACTGCTGACTTTTCTTTTTGAGTTGTATTCATGTGACCAGAGCTGAGCTAGTATTAGCAACCTATCTACCAAATAAGAAGGATTTCTCTATTGGTTTTATTAGGTGGTAATGTTCCCAAATATACCATTGTATTCATTAAAAATAGCTTCTGCCTTAGGAATTGTGCAGTACATCTGGTGCACCCAGGAGTGTTTGACATTGTCAGTTAATTTTATTTTTACATTGACCTTGATTCTATCAATTCTTTCCCAGTGGTGGTAAAATTCAAGTTTTCAATATTTAGTACATGTAAATCATAAATGGTAGACAACATTTTTCTTGTATTTTATAAAACAACTGGAACAATTTTTGTAACAGATATAACAGCACTAACAACTAACTTCTCTTTGGCTAGTTTATTAAATGCTATGGTAGAGCAAGTATTCTCTTACTTGAAGGTTTTTAGAATCTAAAATTTGCCTTGAGCCTCATATGAGACTTGGGACTTGGACATTTGAGCAATGTTGAACTGTTGACACTTTGGAAAAGAAGGGATTCATGCATTTTTGTTTGTAGACATGATAGTTACATCATTTTAGGAGGAATTATGACACTGTTATTGTCTTTATTTGGAGAGTAAGTATGGCTTAAGGAGATGTGCTTGGGTGTCACATTGGCAAGGGGTGGAATGTTTTGGTTAATCTTCATTGTCAACTTTAATGACTTGAGAGATACCTGGGAGATTAATAAGGCACACTTCTGGGTGTATCTGCCTGGGTTATGGGGGCATGACTTGGCCTCTCCCTCTCTGGTACTGTTTCTCTACTCTCTGTTTCCCATATGTCATCAGAGCAGCTTTGCTTCCCCACACATTTCCATTTTTATCTTTCTGCCTTGCAGCCAACCAACCATGGACTGAAACCTCTAAAACCATGAACCAAATATACCATTTCCTCCTTTAAATTGTATATGTCAAATATTTTGCCTCTGCAACCAAAAGCTGACCAATATAAATATGTAGCCAATTCTGTACCACTTCTGCCAATTTCTATGGTGTAAATATTCCACCATGGCTGATTTCTAGCTATCAAGTTTCTGGCTTACAAAACTTGGTGAAAAATAAACATTTGCTGGTTAGTCTGCTCCAGCATGGCACTTATTCAGATTCCTCCAGAGCTGTCATTGCCACATGCATGTCTTGATTGCTCCTCTTAACAATGGGATAGACTCTAGAGAATGGGTGCAGTTCATTTCTGTGGCCTGCTGTGTCCCTCAGTGAGCCAGGCATCCAGTTCACATTGCCAGCCAATCCTGGAGTGAAGTGAGCGACACACTTTGTCTCCTGCTGATTCCTCTCAGGGCCATGTAGAATGGTGGGGAAACTACTGTCAGAGTGGTGGAAGCACTTGTAAGAAGTGGTTCTGGGCCGAAAGAGGTTTCACATGGTCCAAGGGCATGTGATTCTGGCAGAAAGTCATGGTAGGTGGGGAGGGGAATAGTGCAATTGTCAAGCTTCTATAAATTCAGAAGTCTCTTAATTTCTCAGTATGTAGGAATTCTTCCCCAAAAGTCTACAACTAAATTCCCATCCTCCTGACCACCCCAACCTACAGCAGTATGTACCTGGATCCAGGGGAAGGAATTCTGGGTTCTTCAGGATTAGGAGGTGCCTGCCATGAGGTCGGGGCTTGGCCCGAGGCTTGTAGTGATGAGGCTGATAGAAAGAGCTCCATGCATATCAACCACTTCCCTGTCACATCTGAGGACAATGTCAAGGACACAAGGACACATAGATTTTCTTTACCCACTCTCAGTCCAGATGAGCCAATGAAATAATTTTACAGGAAACTTTCCCCCCATTGCTTTGAGGAATATGAAGTGACATGTTTGGTAGGGGAGGATTTATCAGTATATTTGAAGTGGCAGGCATGCTGAGATCTTTCAGCTTAACCTTACCATGTCTAGAAATGATCTTTGTAAATCAGCATAAAAATTGCAGTGTAAGGATGTTAAGCATTAGGCTCTGATAAGGTGTAAATGTGAAGAGCTTGGGGCAGAGGAACGGGGTTCCCAGGGGAAGGGGCTTAGCTGGGCACCTGTGCAGGTAGAAACACAGCCAGACAGCCGGGCCTTTTCCTCTTGGCAGAGTTAAGCATATTGGATTTGTATTTTTTTTTTTTTAAGACAGTATTCTGACACAAAAAAAATGTGAATTCTTTTTAGTGCATAAATCTGTGAGATAATTGCTCCCCCTAGTATTTCAACTCTTGTGCTGTGTAGTGTGTGGGCTGAGGGGGAGCCAGGAGCAGCCAGCCTCTCTGTAGTACCAGCATGTCCTTCATGGTCAAAGAAGGGGATAGGTTCACCCCAGAGAGCTGTCAAGGTTGCTTCCTGGGAAAAAGGCCCTCATGCATTGCTTTGGCCTGCAACATCTTCTTCCTGTCATCTCCATCCATTTCTTTAGAGATCTTTGTCCATTGGCAAGGAATTGAGAGGGATGCCCCCCAGTTCATCTTGCTCTGAAGAAATCATAGAGTCTCTTGTTTTCCACTTTTTACATTTCAGCTGAGAGCATCCTAACTGAGAGATGGGTTGGTTGCCAGGCAGGGAAGATGAGCTGGGAGTTCAGTGCTTGTTTTTTCCAGCTGGAAGAGGGGATTTGGGTGCAGAAGTGCTAACCAGTATCCAAGAAGGGAAAGGAAATCCTATTGGGCACTATTGCCTAGGAAAGCAGAGGAGTTTCCCTCTCCACATGCCCTTCAGGGATTCCCAGCTCTGAAAGCCCCTTTGCAGATGGTTCCATCCCCAACCTTAGCCCCGGGTTTCCTGGGGCCTCCTTTGAGGGTGGATAGAGGGTGGAGTGGAGGCTGCACGCAGGGTGTGCAGTAGGGGCCATTCCTTTACCGTGGGAGTTGGATCCCTGTTGTCTCTTATATTTTCCTGACACTTCTCATCCCCAGCATTTAATGGAAGCATATATAGTTAATATTTGCCAAATGTTTTCCATAAACACACAACTAAGGACATTTATCTCACATCCCAAAATTCTATAAATGTTTATTTCTTCTCAATACACAAAGAAAGTTGAGCACACAGTTTCCCTAAATGAGCCTTTGAAATGTGGGCTTTGGTACAATTGAGAATCTGCTTCCAACTCTGTCCTTCCATGTGGCAGTGCCCTGGGGGCACACCAGGCATGTGCGGTTGACACCAACAGTTTCCACACACGTTTTCCTCCACCATGTGCATTCTGTGCATTACTGAGGGACTTCTGGGCCCTGAGCCACCTGCATGCTGAAGAGTGGGGTTGGAAGTTCTGGGAGCCCAGCCTGTGCCCTGTGACAGCCCACAGGTAAGGTAGAATGGGGACCAGCAGTGGCAGAGGACAGGGAGATGGAAGGTGTCTTATTGTGACTAAGATGCATCTACACTTACAGGAATAATAACGGGCAGTGGGGTGTTAAATAAAACCAGGCAAGGTGAGGTCCCCATAAAGGGTAGAAATGCTGACTCTGGGGTTTGGCCAACGCAAAGCCATGTCTTCTACTGTTCATTCACTCCGTAACTGTATTATTAATAAATGCTTACTGTATACACCACTCTGCTGTAGAGTGTGAGATTCACAGGTGCAGAAGCCTCCATTCCCAGTGTCCAGAGCTTGACCTTATCAGGAAAGGAAAGATGCAGACTTCACCACCATGGGGGGCAGCAAGTGAGAGCTGCTGTAAGGGAGTCCCAGAAACAGGATGGTAGGGTTATAAAGGAAGGGATGACAAGGAAAACAGAGGCCAGTTCCGGGGGGTGGTGTAGGAGAGGGGTATCCCTGACTCGGTTTCCATAGGAGAGACCACACCCCTGTAGGAGGGATCTCTCCACAGCTGGGATCTGTCCTTCAGCAGAGGTAGCCAAGATTTGGGATCCTTATACAGAATGAGATGTAATGAGATGAATTCCACTTAAAAAGCTAGATTTAATAGGGGAAAAAAGATACCCTTTCACAAGCCTTTTATATTAAGTAAAACAACTCTTGGTCTAATTTCTTAATTGGGTTTTAGTTAATAATTTTCCTATTGTGGCTAACTTAGTGTGTGCATAACCAGAAAACCACTGTTTCCCATGTGAGAGTGTGTCTCTGAGGTGGCTAAGGTGTGATTCACCCACCATTCATGACGATGATATGGGATAGTGGTGTCTCCTGGCCTTCCCAGCCCAAGCCCATTTCACCAGATCATAGCGAATCCCTAAGTGCATGAGCTGTGGGAGGAAGTGGCCTGAGAGCTGACTTACAGGAATCCACTTTGCCACTAGCTCTCCTGGAAGGGGTGTGTTCTATGAAGCCAGTTACATCCAAATAGGTTTCAAACAGTATTTGTGGAAGGTAACCTGGCTTTAAGACTTCTGTAACTGTTAACACAGAGCTGACAATTTCTCGATATGAAACCAGGCTTGAGAAGTGTCAAACTTGATTTTTCAACCAGCAGTGACTGACAGACAACAGCAAACACATCTTGGTGTCTTTGCATGTCAATGAAGGAGAGAGCAGGCATTTGCATTCAGTTACGTGACAGTGAGAAAGTCGCAATTCTGCGCTGTGACCATGAGATTTATTGCTAATATAGCCCAAGATGCAAGGGCTCCTTTGCCTTCAGTAGGCATCCATTTCCCAGTTGTAATTAATCTTTCTTGCACCCTGTCCCTCACTCTGGTTTGGTATGTTAAAAAGATGCTTTGGGAGAGAGGCTGGTGTCTGTGTCTCCTCTAAGACTCAACTCAGAGCTCCCCCTCTCCACGAAGCTTGGCCAGCCTCCCCATTCTCCCTCCTACTTCTGGCACTTTCACAAAGGAAGTGGTGCTCCCTTGTGAACAAATGGGGCGGGCACTACACAGCACCTCAGAGAGGTCTCTAGGAAGTGAACTCTGTCTGCCCTTGTAGCTTCCAAATAGGTGGTAAACCCTTCACAATCCATGCATTTTCTTAATATCTAGCAATTTGCTCTGCAATCATAAATGCTTAGAAGTCTTTGTCAAATGAATGAATCCACTGCAGTGGTGCATTGCAGGGGTGAGAGGAGGTCTGGTGCTGGAATTCACCAGATGAATTTGGGGAAGCAGTGCACCGTGTCTTGGGATGTGGACGTGGGATGTGCAGCTTCAGCATTGTAGGGAAATTTGTTAGAAATGTGGGGCTTCAGCTCCCCACTCCCTGCTGCTGAGCTGGAATCTACATCTTAAGATCCTTACTTTGTGAGTGAATATTTTAAAGTTTGATGGGTCTGGGATAGTAAATAAGGATAAAATAAAGATGTGGGCTTTCAGAGCAAAGGCAAGAACACATGTGTGGTTTGCACTTCAGTGTGCACAGGGCATGAAATGGACTTCACCTTCGCTCCCCTCTCATGCCTTGGGCCCTGTCCTTGGGCCTCCTGTAGTTTGTCATCCTGGGCCATTTCTGAGCCATGGTGATCCTGTCTTTTCAGTCCTAAATAGCAGTCAAGCAACTAAAGCCCTAAGGTTTGGTTTCCTCCCCTGTGAAATGTAACCAGCTTCAGGGGCTTGTGAAGACCACATAAGCGGACCACTTGCAAGTTTAATCACTTCATGTGGATTAAGTCTTTTTTAAAAGTTGAGGTAAAATTCATATATCACAAAATTAACTGTTTGAAAGTGAACTATTATTCAGTAGCACTAGTGATTCATACTGTTATGCACCCTACTCTTATCTACTTCCAAAACATTATTAGGGTTCCCAAAGAAAACCCCATATGCACCAAGCAATTGTACCCACTTCCACCTTCTCACCAGCCCCTGGCAACCACCAGTCTGCATTGTCTCTCTGGGACCTTAAATTCATTAATGATATTTTTATTAGTCACAGAAAAAGGGACCAGATTTATTGCTTTTTCCATGTACTCTCATTGCTTTGCAGGTCTTTAAAAGAAAATTAAGAGGTTTTGCTAATGATGGGAACTTGGAGGATAGATGTGGAATACTTCATTCATTCATTCATTCATTCATTCATTCATTCATTCATTCATTTGAGGTGCTGAGGACTGAACCCAGGACCTTGCACATGTTAGGCAGGTACTCTATGAGTGAGCCACATCCCCAGCCCATCGTGGAATAACTTTAAATTGGTAAAGCATGGTCCCAAATTAGCAGTATCCATGTTACCTCAGATAGTGTTAGAAATGTAGATTCTTGGGCCAGGGATATAGCTCAGCGGCACAAGCACCTGCCTGGCAAGTGCAAGGTCCTGAGTTCAATTCCCAGTACCAAAAAAAAAAAGTAGATTCTTACATCCACCCCAGCAGGACTAAAACATCACTCTAGGGATGAGATCCAGACATCTCTATTTTAATAAGCCTCCATAAAATTCTAAAGCAAGCTCAAGTTAGAGAACCACTTCTTTAAATAAACAGACCTGCAGTGATGCCTACAGGTGCTGCCACACCTGTGCCCATGCTTGGACCAGGGACACATGTGCTGGCCAAAGAGTGGCGGTGATCACTCAGCTTCTTTGGAAAAGGAGTCTGCCAAGAATGGCCCTGCTACCTGCTGTCCTTGGAATCGTCAGCAGAGCTAGTTCCTCCGCCTCCCTTGGTGAAGCTGGGGTCACAGGCAGGCACAAACACAAGTCGTCTCTGCTGGTTTTTAATCCCTTTCTCTCTTTGTGCTCCCTAAGTTGATGTTCAAAGGGAGGCCATGTCAGCCCTAGCACGACTGTGATTGCTGGGTATGTTTCACACGTCCGACTTTTGTTGCATTATATCAAAGTGCAGGGAGCGTTTCTTTTTGGTTGATTAATGTTCAGTTTGAGGTCTAATATGAACCTCCAGGCTTTAATTACTACACCATTACCCAGTCAATTCCTTGCCATTTTATATTTATGGCCTTTATTATGCCTCTGTGTGCAATTGCCTAATTTTATTCTAGAAGCATTTCACCTCATTAGCTGGGTTTTATTCCATGCCTCTCATTTGTACAGATTGTTATTTATCTTAGTACCCTGTGTGCATTTTCTACTTTTTTTTCCCACCAATCTCATAGAAATTCTTTTTCTCTTTTTCCTGGGGTACATTGTTCTTTGGCCCTTGGAAACAGCTCCTAAACAGCACACTCTGCTCTGGGTGTTCTTTGCTCTGGTGGTCACTTACACTCAACACCCTTAACTTGTTTCCTGACCTTCTGAAGGTCTCTCTCAGCTGCTTAGCAGCTCAGGTCCTGTCCAAAGCCTTCAGTGCTGGCTCTTGGCCTTAAACATACCAGGGGCAGCTGCCTAGCTTTAAAGGACCAGGGAAGGCTCAGGGAAGGTTGAGGGATGCTACAATCCCCCAGCCCCTTTTTAAAGAATGCTGTTAAAAATAATTTTTCAAATAGGCTTTTAAATGTTTCTCTAACATTCTATTCTTTAAACTCTTGCAGTGTCTCAGAAATATGTAGGGCCTGATGTACTGACTTGCTTATTTTCTTGGGTTCCACCCTGGAAATAAAACCTTGGGAAGCTGGCCAGCAGCCTGTGTTTAATAAGCCCTTCAGGAGATTCTGGTGCACACGAAAGTTTGAGAACCACTGTTCTGAAGAGATGTTAAAAGAACTTCAGGAACCTCATCTAAGTCAAAAATAATATTGATTCCACCTGAGACTTTGCTTTGCCATAAAGCAATTAATAATCTGTGTAGCAGTTGTGTTTTGTTTTCTGCTGTTTGTTTTCTAGCAGCTTTGCCCTAGAGTTATAAGAATATTTCAGAAATGCAAATGATAACACCCTAGAAGAAGAGTTCATGTAATTATTATAGCAACTCTACTGGCAATCATCTCTGTCACCCAGTCTTTTGGGACTGCTGGAGCTCTTTACCTTTATTTTTATTTTTCATTTATTGCGTCTACCATCTGAACAACATCTCTAAAGCTTCTTTTTCTTAGGATTATTTACTTGGAGATCTCAGTTCCTTTCCATGCATATTTGCTACCCATTGGTTCTGATTTGTTGTTTTGCATTCCTGCTTGGCATACTTAACATAACTTTAATGTTCTTTCTTTGCCCATTTAAAATCATCATATTAGGCTTTGGCATGTTTGCTTAATTCCACAGACTTGCTTAAAATTCACCATTACCCTTATGTGCAGCCCCCTTGAGACAGCCAGCTGTTCTTCCCAGTGCTCGTCTAGGCTTTCTGGGATCAGTCATCATCCGCATTGGTGCCAAGGGAGTGGGGTATGGGATATGGCTCCCTCGTGTCTTGCTAAGTTGCTGAGCTGCCCAAGTTGGGCTCGAACTTGCCATCCTCCTGCCTCAGTCTTCCAGAAAGCTGGAGTCACAGAGGTGCACCACCATGCTCAGCTTGGCTTTCTCTTTGACCTCAGATGATGTGTAGATCTGAGGATGTGCCCTAATGGCTGAAACTTTATTCTCGGTGTTTCCTGATTCTGTTACTAATAGAAGGACTCCTTGGTCATAACATATTGGATTAGTGTGGGGTAAGATGGCCATGTCTCACTGCTTGGTCAGGAGACAGTTTCTTAGGCCGGTGAAGTTGAAAAGGGATCTGAAGACAGATGTGTCATGGCGCTGGGCTTTATTGCCGGAAGTGTCATACCCTGAAGTGACTTGCTCTTCAAGTCATTGCTCATCTCTGAGCTCCCTCCACCCCACATGCCTGTGAGAGGTTTCTGATGATCAAGTGCATGCAGCCTCCTGTGTGCATTGCAGTGTGAGTAGTTGAAGATACTACTTGATGCCTCTGTTTCTCACCTAAATGCCCAGGGGGGCTCTGGCTCCCTTTCTTATGTTCTTAGGGGCCCATCTTCAGAAAGCCAGAGTCTTACCGTCATCACAATTTTCCACTGGTTGCTGGTAAAAGTGCAGAGTGAAGCATTAGCCACAGGCCACACAGGAATGGGAAAATGGGAAGAGGGAGGCCAATAATGTGATCATATGCATGGACTCTGTAAAGCCTGTTTTAGGCAAATTGCCTTCAGTATATGGCTGGATAGACATGGCTGCCCTGGGAAGTGGGGCTTACATAGCATCTGCAAGTCTCACAGAGATGTGACATGGGACCCTCCACATTGCCTGTGCTTCATGTTAGAATTGGGCATTGCTAACAGTCCTTCTCTTTGGGAAGGACACATTGTCATTTCTCACACTACCCTCAATGACCTGGCCTGGGAAGGGACTGCTCTGCCTCCTCAGACCCTAGGTTAGAGTTGAAGCAGCGTGAAGATGGTTCTAAGGAGAAGAGATGCTCCCATGCACGACAGGAACAGATGAAGTTATCAAGATTCACTCCAAGGTTGGCTACTGGGGCCACGGAAGAGATTGGACTGGCCCGCAGTAGAGAGAGCTTTAAAATCTAGTGAAAGGCGGGCCGGTGAGATAGCTCAGCGGCATAAGCGCCTGCCTGGCAAGTGTGAGGTCCTAAGGTCGACCCCCAGTACCCACACAAAAAAAAAAAAAAATCTAGTGAACGGAGAAAAAAAAAATTTCTAGTGAAAGAAGGCAGCTCAGGGAGAGCTGCTTCATACAAAATGTTATTCAAAAAAAAGTACATTGAATGTTTACATTAAAGAAATTTATTGCAGTAAAAGATACATTGTCATTAATCCCCTCTAAATACTTCCTTTGTCTTCTGACACACTTATCCCATCATTCTTACCACTTTTTGAAGCAGTTCTGGAACACTCTTTCATGAGTGTCTTTAGTTGTACTGTCGTGGCTGCCTCGATGTCCTGAATCTATTCAAAGCATTTACCCTTTTTGGTCATTTTGATTTGGGGTAAGTGCCAAGATTCAAACAGTGCTTGATCTGGCAGATGAGGTGGATAAAGTCACACCATGATGTTTGTATGAGCCTGCCTTTCTGTTGGATGGCACTTGGCAGCAACATTCACTGTATTTTTTTTTTTAATCACACCCCATGAAAGCACTCATGAAAGAGGACTTCCAGAACTGCTTCAGAAAGTGGCAAGAACAATGGGATAAGTGTATGAAGCAAGGTGGATCTTGAGGGGAACTGATAATGTGTCTTTTATTTTAATTTTTTTTTTAAATTTATACATCCACCATGTGCTTTGATCTGCCCTTGTATACATTAGCAGTGGGAGGCTGAGAGAAACTATGAGGGCCAAATTGGTCCTTGCCGCTCTAGAGGGGATGGATGCTCAAGGGCGGTCTTGTGCTTAGCGCCTGATACCAAGCCAAACCTGGTCTGCACAGTTAGAGAATGAGAAGCATCAGCATTCTGAGGGGAGCCCGGGGTTTATGGAAATAAAGCCTGTGGGATCATCCAACAGCAGCTTTGGAACCAACTTGAGGAACTGTCACTGATCTTTAAAGGATAAACAAGATGCAAGAGAACCTTATGGTTGTGGTAGGAGAGGCTGGGAGTTAGAGACCCACGTCAGTGTGATGGAGGAAATTGAGACAAGTTCCCCTCAGCCTCCTTAGCCATGAAATCTACTGAATTTCATAGTGATGTGTATGGGAAGCCAAATTTGTGAACTGTGAAAGGGCAGGAAGAGATTTGGTAACGAAAAATTGATAGAGAATATGTAAATGCACTCTGTAAACTATAAAGTATCTTGTAAAATAGACTTATGGCTGCACAGATATCCAGAATTTTCATTTTTATAAAACATTCAGGTCATTACAACTTCTTTTGCTATAGGGTGTGTTCTAAAATGAGTGGTAATGGCAAGTTTTAGGGCTTTACTCCTTGCAATTTCTTTTAAAACTGGAGCAGAAGGGGACAATGAGGATAAAAAGTATGTTTTGATATTTCCAAATGGAGGTTTTCAGGTGGACATGGCTAATACCAGAATGCTGACATTGACTATGGATATACGACTATGTTTAAAAAAATAAAATCTGTTGTCCATTTTAAAAATGATCCCTCACTAGAGTAATATATAATTGGTAATTTTCATAATCATAGTCTTTTGGAAAGTATTCCTGTAAGAATGTTCACCTTAAAACTTAGATAACTTTAATATTTGTGTCTACCTTGACTGAAGATATCAGCCAAGAAGGAGGGTTTATTTTTCTTTGGGTAGGTAAATATGAGAAGATGGATGGTGCATTAAAAAATAAAGAGAGCGGCTTCTCCAAGTGGATTTACATATTGATTACTTAAATTACTACTTAATTTAGTGCCTGCTAATAAACTGTGGCTCGGAAATGCTTTGTGAACATTTATTGGCTGCAGTAATTCTACCTCCAGTGTATGCAGATCCCATCCTCATTAAATATTGATGTGCTCATGAAATGTTAATAGAATGTTAATGTGAAATACAACAGAATATGCTCACTGGGAGCTGGAGCCCAGGGCTGGCTGAAAACTACCTGTCTGCTGTCTTTTATGTCCTGTCTTCTTGCTGTTTTTTCCAGTTTCTTTCCCCATCATCGAGAGATTCACATTTGCTCCTTTGATCTAGCTGTCTCAGATACAAAATTTTTAAAAAGAGAAACAAGGTTTACTGATGGCTAGGAATTTACTTATTCTCCACTCCTGCTTCCCCTAACTAGAATTCCTACTTAGGAACAGAAAGGGTTCCCTTAAAAGTTAAGAGGTTGATTCAGCCCAGGGTCTGATGAAGGTCTTCCTGACAGGCTGAGACGAGGGAATGAGGACTTTGGGGCCTTGGCCATGGTGGATTACATGGTAACATATATGTAAAGTCAGCTTGTAAATGATGCCAAGCAGAGATTTAGTTGGCGCTTCCAGTCAGCTTTCTCCCAGAAAAACCAAACAACCCATAAAGCCCATTACCTAAAAAGATTTTAAGGAAACATTTTTGTCATAAATCCCAAGGACATTAAAGGCGATGTCCACGATGACATTCAATGCCTAACTCTTTATTGGAGCTGTGTTGCAAATGGTTGAAAAATCCCACAAAATGGGAGAATTCGCCAACTCCTTGCTTGCTCTGAAGGCTGAGCAGACTGCCGCATGCCTTGGGGAGAGCAGGCTAAGCTTGCAAGTGAAGGTAGCTTGGTAAACATGTTGGGTTAGAAGGAGCACCCCCAAGTGGAAACACCGATGAGGTGATGGCATTTTTGCTGACAGAGGACTGAGGGGGTACAAGACATCTCGAGCCAGGAGACAGGGAGTATACATGTGTATTTCCTCTGGTGTCTTTCTCTTCTCATAAAACCACTAGGATTCAATTATGGTGGGCCCACCCCAATGGCCTTATCTAATCCTTGTCACCTCCTAACAGCCCCACTTCTAAACACCAGAGTAAGAGTAAGTTTCTAACCTGTGATACCTCCCAGTGGGGATTAAATTTCCACACATGAAGCCTTGAGGGGCACTCAATCCATATTCGAGCCAGAGAAAGGAGAAACAGCAGTAAGTCACTGCATAGTGTCATTGTAGACGTTACCGGGAAGCAAGTGTTCAAAGTGGTGAATCTACCGAGGGGCACCAGACAATGTTCCCTGGAGAAGAATTTTAGGTGTAGCTTCTGGCATGAATAAACTGCTTCTTTTTTGAAGTAAGCAGTCTCCCCAGGGACTGTTCATTAGAGTTTCGTTGTTGTCTTGTGCTTTTATGTGGAATGATTCCCTTAGTTTTAAGTGGTGGGAGCAGCTCAAACTAGCTGACGGAAAGAGGAGAATTTCTTGGATGAACTAAAGGATTTTCAGAGGAAGGATGGAACAAAGAAAGCCTGAGGATAGGGAAGGAGTTGTGCTGCAGGAACAAACGGAGCCAAGACCCAAATCCTCCTCGGGCCCTCATAGCCTCTTGTCTCTCATCCTTTGTATATTGGCTTTATTTTCATATTTTATCAGCCAACATCCAGGCAACTCCTCTGCTTACACCCCACAAAGTAGGTTGGCATAGTTGGGGCAACTTTTCCTCTTTAAGAGGAGATGTCTCAGGGAAAGACTCTGATTGGTCCAGGTTGTCTCAGGAAAGAACTCTGATTGGTTTAGATTGGGTCACATGTTCCCCAATTGTGGTTCAGCCAGCCTATGCCAGAGGTGAGGTCTTGCAAAAATATGGAAACTTCTGTAGGAATTATGTAACTGAAATGTGAGAGATGAAGTCACAGAGTTGCTATTCTAAGTAAGGAAAAATAGAGCTGGGAGAACAAGAGAGTAGTTTTGTCACTGAAGTAAAATGTCTTTATTAAACACTTTTGAAAAATCCTCCGCAGATACTTCTGTATAAATGGAAACCAACAAGCAAAATACCCTTTTACACCTCAGAGAGAGTTGGAGGAGATTTGGAAAACATGAGAAGGCAGGGTCCTGGGCACTCTGTGTACTATTTTATCCTGGCCCCAAGAATCTTAGTTTGGGGCCAGTGAGAGAGCTCAGTGGCATAAGCACCTGCCTGGAAAGTGCGAGGTCCTGAGTTCGACTCCCGGTACCCACCTAGAAAAAAGGGCCGGTGATATTGCTCAGTGGCACGGGCACCTGCTGGCTTGCAAGGTCCTGAGTTCAATCCCCAATACCCACAGGAAAAAAAAAAAAGAATCTTAGTTTGGGGACCTGGAATGGGTCTCCCGATTTCTCTACTGGAGAGTAGCATTTTTTTTTTTTTTAATGTTCCCAGCCACTGAATTCCCTCTCTGACCTCTTCCTTTATCCTTGGCAGATTGTGCTTGAGAACAGTAGTCGAGAAGACAAGCATGAATGTCCCTTTGGCCGCAGCAGCATAGAGCTGACCAAGATGCTGTGCGAGATCCTGAAAGTGGGCGAGCTGCGTAAGTACATTTGTTCACATGTGGGTGTGAAGCTTGGCCGTCGCTGGGCTTCAGGGTTGAGCCCCCAGCTTGCACAAAGATTTCACCTGGACATTACTGTGGAGGTATCACGGCTGAGTTTCAAATACTGTGAAAATGAGCATGTATTACAACAGTCTGGCTGCTAGTTGGGAAAACAATTTGTGGATTTCTTTTTTGAAATTCCAGTTTATAACCTGCTAGTAGATCATGTTCTTTTCTTTCTTTTGAAGTGATTTTTCTCTATGAAGAAAAATCGAATACCTTAATGAAATTCGCTTGCTCCCCGTGTTTCTGTTGTTTGGAATACTTTCTCTAAGAGAGAAGAAATTATTGAAGAAATTTGGTAGCTGAAAATGAAAAATGTGATCAGAGATATGCTTATGACTCCTTTTCTCATTTATTTTTTAAAATTTATAAGGGGACATGGAGGAAAAGAGGAGATGATCATTTTCTTCCCTTTGGCTCATTGGCATGAAGGTGAACATGATTAAACCTCTTCCTGCTGTCATTGTCAGCCCTGGATCTCCTAGAAGTAGCTGACTTCTCCTCCATCCTGTGTCTATGGAGCTGGCATGCATGTAAATCTCTCCTCGTAGGCTTCATATCATGAGCACCAGAGAAGACTGTTTATATCAGGAACACGTTGTAATGTTTGGTATTATCGTGAAAGCATAAATATGCAGCCACCTGCCTGGGAGCTAAAAAGAATGGGCTGGAATGATTAATGGAGAGTCTGATGATTAAATTGGAAAAAGGGGTTATGTTTTATTAACATGTAGAACCGAGTACAGGTGCTGCTGAGATAAAATAGAAAATTTAGTACTGAATGAAGAATACACTAAGAATTTGAGCCTGTTTGAGCAAGCAGGCGACTTTATCACCCTCCACTGAGAACAAGTTGGGGGAAGAAGCTGATGTGATATGGAAATACCATGAAAGCTCATGGGTTCTGACCCCCACCAGGCAGTATTTGTGTGGGGACAGTGGCAACCTAGCCTGGAGGGTTCTGTGTCCATCTGGTCTCAGGTACTGCTCCCTGAATATTAAGACTTCGGTTTACATGAATCTTTGCCATGAGTTCTCCATCCTGCTCCATAATTAAACTAAGTCGTTGAGACTCCAGGCTGCAGTATGGCTTGCTGTTTATCCGGTTTAAGGTTGTAGTCCTGAAATCAAACAAATCCTGCTGAGGTTCCCCATCTGCTAACAATGACTATTTATGTTTATCTCAATTTCATGGGAGGAATTATTGCAAGTCACTTGCTAAAATGCATTTCAAGGCCTTCAGAAATTTTTAGGAACTGGAGATCAGTCATGTTCTCTTGGGTGGAGATTTCTGGGCCTGGGTTGTTGTCCCCTCCTTTGCCATCCTCCCCGGCAACATTTTGACTGCTTACTCTCACCTTAAGGATAGCAAGAGGGATGTTCTTTGTGCTGTGATGTCCATACCCAGCCTTCTTCTCCCCTCCTTTGTCCAGTGGACATGTGTCTGTCATGCTGCACAATAACCCAGCACATTGATCATGGTGCGGGACAGGGAGAATGCGGCAGTAAGGGCAGCGGGTTCTGTCTCTGCATCTCAGTACTGTTGTGTCCCTGGATGTATTACCAACTTCACATGCTTCTACAACCCCCCATTTACCTGCTGTAGAATATCCAGAAGTGGATGGTTAGTATTTAGGGTATCGAGTAGTAGTTTTCATTTTCTGGGTGGACTTACAGAGATAGCTGTGAGAAGAACCCTTTGGGGAGAGAAAATATTCAACCTGGGGTTGGGGATGGGACTGGCTTGGAACACATAGCCACAGTATGGGCAGGCAGGGACCATGCAGGCCTCCTGGTCAGTGGGACCCCATCTGAGGTGGCAGGAGTCTGAGCACTCAGTTCTCCTCAGGTGAGCGTGAGCTGTGTGCTTGGGGCTGGGTGGGCACAGCTAGGGGAATATCTGATCCCTGGCAGTGCAAGGCAGCTTTTCCAGCCCTTTGAGGACTTGGTAGTCAATCCGGAAAGCAGGGTGGAACCCCACACTTGTGGGCGGTGGTAACAGGTCGAAGATGAAGGCGAACACCTCACTAGTCCCTGGAGGTGAGGCAGATGCTTCTCCTACATGGTGGACAATTCCATGTCCCACCTTCTGATGGAGAGAAGGTCCTGGGTTTCTGCCCCAACTCCCACAGCTTCTGCCCAAGTGGTCTCAGCAGGGAAGTTGGGCTTGGTCACCTGGGGCCTGACACAGTCAAGGCAGCTCCACTTCATCTGCAGCAACAAACACATTTCTCCCCTTGTCCCAAAAGATCTACTGAGCACTTAAGATGTGCCAGGGACTGTGATGGACCCCACAAGTACCCTTGAACTAGATCGGGTCCTAGTTCCCCAGGAACTTCTGAAAGCTTCTCAGATGTCAGAAAGTGGAAGAATGAGCCCGGAATTGATACTTGTTCCCATCGGCTGAAATACCTTGTATTTTTAATAATTGCCCATTGTCTGTTCTAGAGCATAATTTTCTCAATGTTTTGATGACTTTAAATTTAACTTTCCAGTTTGACCTATTGCTCACCCGCATCTGAAAAGGCCATTCTGGACATTTTTCAAGGTTTACAAAAAACTATCACGTTTCTGAAGCCTACATGCCGAAATGAGTTGTTTTCCGCTCATAAAATATTAAAGGATTGCTCCATTCTGATTGAATGCTAGACATCAAATGATAAAATGCCCCATGGTAAGAGGAAAATTGCTTTTTTAATGGATTGCTTTTTGCCCACTGCCATATTAAATAAGTTACTAATACGAAAAACAAATCGGAATCTGCCCTCATGGTAAAAGAGATATCTGTTTTTCTTCCGAGGAAAATTAGTTTCACACCCAAATCAATCTTCTTTTGGTTTATATGCATCTAGTTTCTGCATTCCTAAGTTTATGGTTCTGAGCACTTCGCAGATGTGTGTTAATAATTGACCTTGAAAATCACGGTCATTTTAGCTCTATAAGCAGATGCTGAGACCAAAGAAATATTCAATTAGAAATCTAATTGATTTCATTGGGGGAAAAAAGGATATTTATGAAAGTAGAAAGTCTTAATTTTCTACAAATGGTTTCTGTATTTCAATTTTAGGTCTCTTGAGGAAACCTACTTCTGAAATACCAATTAGATTTTGGAGTCAAAAGCAAACCTATTAATGTTTGATTAAATTGCTGATACTAAATAATTATGTACTTTTCTTAGATTACTTTAAAAAAAAAAACAGCACTCTTTCCTGCTTCTCATTTATTGACTTTGCAAGAAGCAAATGTTATTCCTAATAGGGTGGTCCCAAATAATGTCTATTTGTATACTCAGTGCTCTTCATCAAGGGTTAATTGAAGTCTGTACACCTCCCCACCAGGAGGTCACCCAGATCAATACCATCAGTGCTGATTCAGGAAGGGAAGACTTGAACTGGGCCTGTGTATTTCGTGGGGTCACTGTACTCAGGCTGGTGTTCAGGATGCTGAAGGAAGAACAGCATGGAAAGTGGTAGGAAAGTAGTGTGGCATTTTGGGATCCAAATGGCTCATCTTTGAATGACAGCTCAGCTGCTTTGTGGATTCTTTGATCATGTGTCTCCTCTATCCTGATTATCTGGCTCGTTATCCCTAAAATAAAGGTAATACCTGCTGTACACAATGGGTGGGAGTCTTAAATGAGATAGTAGATGTTGCCTTAGTTGGAAGATGGGATGTTCAGTGTTTTGTTTTGTTTTGTTTCACAAAGGATACAATCTCACTATCCGTGAGCAAACGACCGTTGGTTCAGAGAGACAGGGAGGAGGCTCCCATTCAAGTGATGGCAAGAACCTGGACCTGGTACAAGGTCCCTTGTTTTATCACTCTACATATTGGCTGAAATTTAATTTATCCAGCCTTCTATATCCACGGAACAAATTCAGTCAACAACTATGGATCAAAAATATTTGAAAAAATTGTATTTATACTGATCCTGTATAAATATTTGTTCTTGTCATTTTTCTCTAAATGATGCAGTGTAATAACAATTTGCATAGCCTCTCCATTGTATTAGGTATTGTAAGTAAAAACCCTTTAAAGTACAAACAGAGATACATAAGTTATGTGCAAATACTGTGTCATTTTTTATAAGGGATTTGGGCATCCAAGGATTTTTGATATCCCCTAGGGATTCTGGAACCTATCTCCCAGATATCAATGAACAACTGTATTCCTTTTAACCTGCTTTCTCTCTGAGGCTTTCTTGAGAGTAAGACATGTTTCCCTCAGTTTTAGTTTTAAAAATCACAGAGAATGCTTGTAGACTGGATGTGGTCATATTTTCTCATAGCCAGGGTTGTACAATTGGCAGCGCCAGTTACAAGAACAAGATTGAAATAAGAGGAAAAGCAGGTCTTCCCAAGGAGAGATGGATTTGCCAGAACAGCATTGGTGAGGGTAGAATGAGGCAGGGTGGTACCCTTATAGATGCACGAGGCATAGGGTAGACAAAACCGTGGAGCTCATTACAGATGAGAAGTTCTAAAGAAGATACTGACTCCTGCCTGGGGTGAAAAATGTGGTAGCTATTATTATTGCAGTGCTTGTCCCAAGAGAAGTAATAAATTATTGATGAGTATAAAGGAAATTTGATTTTTGATACAAATAAGTTAATTGCTTATCATTTGGCTATGTAGCACTGTACCCAATTATATTCCAATATTAGGTAGAGTTGTATCTCTGTCTTGTCTGTCTGGCATCCATCTATTTGTTCTCTCCTTCTCTCTCTCTCTCTCTCTGTCTCTCTCTCTCTCTCTCTCTCTGTCACTCTTTCTTGGTCTCATTCAATAAACACAGGGCAGCTTCTCTATGAGTCCGATCTTATTAATCACAGATGGCATGACTTCAAGCACATTCTCCAGCTTTAAGCAGCTTGCATAGGTAACTGAATAGTCCTTCAAGTTCATAAATGATTATAAAACCCTTTTAGTATTCATAACTTTACACTGAAGTCATACTGATGTCTCTAGGAGGCAATGTCTGCTTCCTTTTCTTCCTAGGGAGCAGGGCAGGGTAGGGAAGGGAGAGTCTTGGGAGATATGATGGAGAAGAAGAGATTCCTGCATGCATGGAATCACAAAAATGAAGAGAGGAATAACCAGGCTGTCATGGCTGTGGGGATGGTTAGGAGTGGCTACTGAGAACTGCAGGCAGTGAGAAACTGTATATAGAAAGATCTGAGGCTTTCAGAGAATTCTAGTTCTATGTAGTTAAAGCAGAGGCTTCAGGCTGTGGGTTTTGCTCAGTGGTAGAGCACTTTCCTAGCATGTTCAAGGCCCTGAATTCCATCCTCAGCACCTCAAACAAACAAATAAAAATCAGACAAAACAGAAGGTTCACAGGAGTAAGCAAGAGGAAAAGATGCTGGTTAAGGAACCAAATATCAGATCATAGGTATCTGTCAGGCAAATGAGCTTGGACTGGTCATTACAGGCCTTGGAAAGCAATAGAAGGATTTTAGTATGAAGAAGGAATGTCCCAGTCAGGGGCATAGAATTTGAGAATTGGATTATGTTTTCTGGGTATTGCCAAAAATTGTGAGCATGATAATGTATTGGGCCAGGAGCAGGTTCAAACTGACCTTGACTAAGCCCAGAACGATAATGGAGCAGCTAGGATAATTCAGCTGCAAGTAATTGAAACCCCAATTTAGTGCCTAAACCCGGAGTTGAGATTAACTTCACAGTGATGTCATGAGGACCCACATTCTTTCCATTTCTGTTCTACTGGTAGCAAAATGGCGGCTACCATCACATGGTCCAGAGGAACCAGTGGCTGACTCTTCCTGTGGGTCCCTTTTAGGGATGTGGAAATGTTTTCAGAAGCCATCTCACAAACTTCCTCTCACATGGCATTGGCTAACACCAGACCCTGTGGCTGTGCCTAACCTAGACGGTGATGTGGTCAGTGGGGTCTCCAGGGATCAAACCAATCATGACCCACTCCCTAGACTACAGGTGAGAACAACCTCCCCTTACCAGGCGACTACAGAAAGCTAATGACAGCTAAAGAAAATGGAGGCTCGGTTAAAATGGGAGAAATAGCTATAGTACCTGGAACCCTTGATTTTGTTCCTATGCTTTAAGAATTCCTTTCTACATTTCCCTTACTGATGCAGAAAACTATAACAAATTAAAGTCAGATTACAGCCCTCTGTCATTTTGTCTTTACCTGAAACCCAGGAAATGCAGTATTTTTTTTAATGTAGCCATATCAAAGGTTGCAGAAACATGGAAATTGAGTTTTGATTATAATGCATTTCTTTTTCATCACTGAGATGCTGGGGCTGTACTATATTACTTTCCTTTTAGCAGAAGGCTACTTCTCTCTCAATAATGCTGTTAGGTGTGGGTTATTCTCGGGCTCATTTTGAAGGACAGAATGGAGGTACCTTTGTAGTGGAAGCCTTCATATGTCTCTGAAACAGTTTTGTCATCTTTGCTGTTTGATCATGTATAATTTCATAAAAATTTAATAACTACTTCTCTGTTTGAGGAAAAGTGGAATGAAACATATATCCTGCACTAGGAAAATGCTCCCTACTTCCTTACTTTGTTTCTCCATCGCGATGTTATAACACACGTGGTGCTGAGTGGAATACCTCATAATTTATCACCTAGACACCTCTGCTTTAGCAAGTAAAAATAACACAGATGAGCAAGCTGAAGGACTCTTTGGAGTGCGGCAGCAATTAGACTGGACACTTAACTCTGGGACGTGGGTGCTTTCGTACACTGAAGAAAAACATCCATCATTTTCATTGGTAGTCAGAACATTCTGGCTAAAGAAACCTCAAGAAAATTAGCTTTTAACCATTTAACCTCTTAAGAACCCTTTTTCTTCTAATACCAGGTTGTATTCTTACTCTGTGGAACGCTGAGGGGCCTCAGATCTTAATTCTACCTTGCATTTTCATATTGTACTTCTACTTCTATGTTCTATTTCAACTTTTGAAATAACGAACAAGAACAAAATAAATGTTCTGCATCCTGAATTTGGTTTTAGAAATGTATATGCACTTTGGTCCCAAACTATAATTGTCTTAAGAGAGAATATAAAAATCATTTTGAGATGGTTGTTTACAATAATGATAAAACCAGTGGTAGAATTTATGGTGGTGGTGTTTTGAGGTAGGGAAACTTCACAAGAGGGTCACGTATTCAGAGTCAGACTGCCAAGATGGTTAAGCTTTGTTTTGCTCTTCAGTGTCTGCAACTGCAACATGGGGACAATGTCATCATCAGCAGCAACACTCTCATTTGAGAACAGGAGGGAAATATTTGTTAACTCTATCATGCTCTATTTTATTTATTTATTTATTTTGGAGACAGGGTCTCCCTATGTAGTGCAGGCTGGCCTTGAACTCATGGCAATCCTCCTGCCTCAGCCTCCTGAGTGCTGGGATTACTGGCGTGTGTCACCATGCCTGGCTTACAATGTTCTGTTTTTGTAGGCAATAACCTTAACAGGAATGTGCACAGACCCTGAGACGCTGAGGTGTATCCCATAGTAAAGCCAGCACTTCCTGCACATTCAGTGGCTGTCTGAGGGATTTGAGGTTCTGGGGTAGTTTGTGTTGGAGAAGGCAAGATTGTAGATATTTCTGAAGTGGCAATAAAATGTCTTATCTTCATACATAGGAAATGATTGCTGAGAGAAATTAAACTTACAGTTTACGAAGGAGACTATATCAGGCCCATCTCAATTATAAAAGGGTAGAAATAATTTATATTTATCCTAGACTTTTTCTGGGACTTAGTCCTTGCTATTTCTGAAAAGATGCATGGCTAGAACCATCAGTATCCACCCTGTCAGCTCTCAGAGGGAGTAGGTGACAGACAGATGGGGCAGGGTGCCCAGCCTCACCAAGAGAGGGAGAGCGACAGTCCTGGTAAAAGGACACGGACTCCCATGGTCTCTTCCTCCTGCTTTGTGGAAAGACAACTTCTTTGGGGTCATCTGGAACATCAGGTTTGTGTTTCTATTCCAATTTTTCCCCTTACCCCACTGTGGGAGGGTATCACACTCTCCTCAAAACACATACCTGTAGTACTTCATCTTTGTCTTTTTTGTTATACTTTCTACTGCTTGTTAATACTTACTTTTTCCCCCTTTAGTTTCTAGCCCTATTTCCTCTAAAAGCTGAGGTGGTTTATAGGAAAGATGTGAAGATGACTTTAAAAAGATAATGACTGGAGGGCATATGGGAAAATAAAAACTAAAACAAAGATGATGATGAGTATTTGCAAGTGCATGTTACAAAATTTTTTGTATTTGCTAGCAGTGGACACTGAGTTTTACTCAAAACTTTACTTGTGTCAGAGAAGTAAAAAGGACCTCAATAACAGAAAGCAGGTCAGTGCTCCATCTCACATGAATAAACTCTGTGTGAAAACCTAGACAATAATTTCCATTAATGCTAAATTAATATATGTTGGCATTTAATTTCATATGTGAAAGTTGATAGAATAGGTTCACATTTTTATTATCGCCTTAAAATAGTGACACTATCATTAAAAACAGAACTAATGTAAGATGCTATAGAATGCTGATATTCACAGATATTATTTCATGTTGGCCAGGAAGACACCAACGCATAGAATTCATTGATGAAACAAACAAAGGTCAGGCAGGCATTAGACGCAGCCAGCTGGTGTGGCTGTGCAGTGCTATGGACCACTGCCTCTTTGGTGTCCTGTCGCCCTCATGGATACAGGGTTCTTGAAGACCAGACTCACAGTGACCTCGTCACCCATCCTGACCTCTGGTGTTTCACATCTGCATTTAGGAAGGAGTGGCTCTCTGTTTGCTTCAAGGTCAGTCCTAAAGATACTCTTTAGATATTACAAATTTTAAGAATTTGCATATTATCCTGAAAACTTTCAAACAGCATCTTTTTTTTTTTTCTAAAATAAGTGAACATGAGTTATTTAAAAGGGCTCCTCTTCATCCCTCGCCTCTTTCTAGGTTAACTTGGTTGGTAAGGGCCACTGAGTCCAAATTTGAATTAAAAATATCAGTAATACAGCATGTTCCCCAAAGAGGAAAAAATGATCTATTTTCAATCTTGGGCTTGAGAACACACAGCTGTGTGACTTCCCAATTTATTATGTCCCCAACTGCCTCTCTAGACAGCTCTAGGCTTGCTGGTTTTTTCCTCTCTACCCACTCCTTGCTATAAGAGATGGGTCCTTTCTTTGTGTGGTGCTGGGAAGTGAACTCAGAGCCTTTGCCCTGGGCTATATCTCCAGCCCATTTTCATTTTTTATTTTGAGACAGGCCTTGCTAAGTTGCCCAAGCTAGGCTTGAACTTGTGATCTTCCTGCCTCAGCTTCCCAGAGTGCAAGGATTACAGCCACACACCACTATACTGGGCTGGGAAATGGCTCTAATTTTAACCAGCACAAGGTGTAGCTTCTGGTCTGGGTGAATTCCATTGAGGGCTCAGCAGGCTCAGAGAGCAACACTTCTCCAAAGACACCTCTACCCAGCAGGTGCATACACCCACCAGGGCATGAAGGAGCCATGTGCTGTGGGGTGGCTGCAGCAGGCTGGGAAGCCTGGTTCTCCACCCCACCTTGAACGTCTGACTCTCTGTGCTCCCGGCCTCCCAGAGAGGCCTTTGGGATCTACGTTGTGCAGCAGAATAGTGTACTGGATCTGCGTAAACAGGCTCAACGTGGCTTCCCTGAATCTTGCTTTCCAAGGGTTTTGGTCACAAGAACAGATTGCATTTGTGGCCTGAGCATCTTTAGAAGTGTGAATCATATTTTCCCCCAAAGAAGCTATTTTGAGCTTTATAATTGCATATTCCCATGTTGTTTTTCAAAGAATGAGTAAGGAAGATGACTTGCATTTTGTTCAAATGGAAGTCTGCTTGTTTCGTTGCTCTTCTGTCTTGCGTAACCTTGTCTGGTGATTCCTGACCCAGGCGTGCATCACATTCACTTAGGAGAGCTTCTGGGAGATGCAAATTCTTGTAGAAGCATCCAGAAATTGGCACGTTTAATAAACTCTCTAACTGACTCCCCACCAGCCCCTCCCAAGTTTGAGCCCATCCTTCCAGGATAATTCCCATCGTGGTTAAATGGGTATCCTTATGGGGAGGAAAGAGCTCTAGACTGGGCATTAGAAAACCTGGATTCTATTTCTGGCTGCATACTGACTACCTCTTGACAATATGCTTCATGTTTTTCTGGGGTTAATGACCATGAATGTACATGGGGCCACCAGCTCCAAATCTGCCATGAAATAGAGAATCCTTTTTATGTCACCAGTACAGTGACTCCAGCTACTAAATGAGTTATTCTAGACCTTTGGCACCATCTGCTCTTGAGTAGCATGTGTGTAACCTAGACTGACCACTGGGTTTTGTATAAGAGCCTTAATGAAATGTCCATGGTCCTCGTTAGCAGGGCCTCTTGGTGATTAAGCAAGCCAGCAGCATGGACCGAAGAACTTGTTTCTCCCTTGCTGATAGGACATCCCACTTTGGGGACATAGAATTCATTAAAATGTGCTTATTTTTCACCCTGAGTATTTTCCTCTTTTGGAATACAGATTGCACATCTCTGTCTGAAATTCTTGGGATCAGAAATGTTTTGGATTGTGGGATCTTTCAGGATCTTAAAATATTTGCATATGCATGAGATATCTTAGAGATGGGAAACAAGTCTAAACATGAAATTCATTTATGTTTCATATATACCTTTTACACACAGCTTGAAGATAATCTTTTGCAATATTTTCAGTAATTGTGTGCATGAAACAAAGTTTCATGGCATAGAATTTTCCACTTTTGGTGTCCTATCAGTGCTCAAAAATGTTTGGATTTTGGATGGTTGGATGAGGAATACTCAATCAGTGTCAACTTCATTGCCAGTGAAGAGCCTTTCTAGAGCAATTAAATTTCAGCTTTGCCAGAAAAATATAGAAAGTGGCAAAAAAATTCTCACCCTTCTTTTTTGTATTTTCTCTTGTTGCTGGGGATTGAACCCAGGGCCTCGATAAGCTAAGCATATGCTCTACCATTCAGCCACATTTCCAGCCTTCTTAAGTTTATACATTCATCATCATCATTATTATTATTATTATTATTATTATTATTGCTACTACCACTATTATTATTAGTGCTGGAGCTCTAACCCAGGGCCTCCCACATGCTGTGTGCTGCACCACTGAACCATACCCCCAGCCCATTCCCATCCTTCTTTCCTACCCAGCTGATTCCTTGCCAGTGGTTTCCCACCCAGACTCTTCTGGGCTGGGTTTGGTGGTTTTTGCCATTCTGTGATATCAGCAGGCCTGTCAGGTGCTGAAGCAACTGCAGGCCCATCTTTTCTTGGAAAAAGGCGTGTTTAAATAACCCCAAAACTTGGGAGGAAGAAACAAGCCTAATTCCAAGTGCTATTAACATTTCTGCAAGTCATACCTGTCCCTGAGCAGCACAGCACTAACGCTCCTGTGGCTTTTATTGGCAATTTAACAGTTTGAGGAATTGCTTTTCACTGAAGCCATAAGAATCCTGCCCAGGCGCACAGGCTTATCTCCCCATTGGACTTCCCCGGGTCACAACTAATTCTGCTGCTTTTCTCTGTCATAAATGTCCTCAAATTTAAGATCTCCTGGGATTCATTATTTTATTTTTGTTTTTGCTTCAGATTAGGAGCTGACCTTTAACAAACTTTCCTACTTGATTTTATTTTAAAAATGAACTAATATCATGCATATTATTACTTTGTAACCTGATTCTTCTCACTTGGGGAATTACAAACCTCTTTCCTTTCAATAAATGTATTCATTGGCAGTTTATTTAAACTTTTAATAGTTGGTGTTATGGCTTGTATCTAGATGCACCCCCCAAAGCTGCATGTGGTCATAAGTGGGGCTTTTCAGAGGTAGCTGGATGTAGAGTGTGTGGACCTGGGATTAAGTGTATAGTGCTGGGATAACTGATTGGTTAGCCTACTGATTGCTTTGGCATAGCTCCAACGTGCAGATATTGGGAGAATACACCTTGGGTGTGAGTGCTAACCTTTCCCCAAGGGATTGTAGCCTGGATAGAATATAAATGACAGAAAGGGCTACCATTGCTGTTTGTCCTTGCTGCTTTGCTACTTCGTTGCTTGCTTCCTTGCTCTCTTCTATCTGCCATGGACTGTTTCTCTTCTGCCATGCCACCCTGCCTTGGAGCCATCCAACTATGAACTGGAACCTCTACAAAATGTGAGCAACAATAAAACTTTCCTCCTTTAACTTTGGGTGTTAGGTGTTTTGTCTCAGCAACAAGAAAAGTAACTAAGACAGTTGACTAGTATTCCATTGCATAGATATGACCATTTTGTGGGTGTGGATATAAGTGGTATTCCATTTATGAAAGCAAAGATTTCCTATTGGCAGAAATTTGCATTGCTCACAGATTTTTTATTTTACAAAGGTAACCAAGATGAACATTTGTTCAATAAATGCATTGGTATAGCTTATATCTAGATGTCCTCCCAAAGTCTAATGCACTCATAGGTGGGGCTTTTGGAGGGGGGTGGATCATGAGTGTGTGATACTAGATTAAGGATGTGCAATAACTGGATCAGTCCACTGATAGGATTCACATAGTTCTGGGTATGGCTAAATGGATTTACTGAAGGCAGAAGACCCACAATGGGGGGTGAGTGCATCAACCAATAGGCTTGTAGCCTGAATGAAATAAAACAGGAAAGGGAGGCTGGCTGCTGCTGCTACTGCTGCCTCCTACCTGCCCTGCCATGGACTGTTTCTTCTCTGCCATGTCCTTCTGCCATGCTGTCTTGCCAGCTAACTATAGACTGAAACCTCTACAAAGTATGAGCTAAAATCAACTTTTCTCCTTTTACTTGTGGGTGTTGGGTCTTTTATCTCAGCAATAAGGAAGTAACTAGCCTGTTAGTCTTGGGCTGCTAGTGAAAAAGCAGACTGTCATCCTTTCCCTAAGAAGTATATATTTTAGTTAGAGAAAAATAAATAATGAAGAAGCATAACATACAGTGAAAATACCATGAAGAAAAATCAGAAAAAAGTAGGATGCATGAGATCACCTTGCTGAGGAGGTAACGTTGTTCAGAAATATGAATGACGTGAGAGAGTGCCAGCTAGTCTCTGGACAAGAATTTTTCAGGAGAGAATGCCAGCAACACAAAGGATCTGAGACAGGAGTGTCTGTTCTAGAAAAAGAACAGGAGGCCAGAGTGCTGGGGCAGAGAGAGGCAGGGGAAAATCCTGATCAGGACCTCAATGAGGTTAATGGATGAGAGAACCTGCTGGCCTCTGTAGGCCTCTGTAACAAACCTGGCTTTTACTCTGTGTGGGAAGAGAACCATTGGGCAGATGGAGCATACTCATGATGTTACATAACTTATATATGACTTGTGTGACTGATGTAGAATTTACCTTAATGCACATACTTTAACAAATTTTCCCATATGATTTTATTTTTTAAATGAACTAATGTCATACATATTACTTTGCAACCTGGTTATCTTCACTTACTGTAATACAGACCTCTCTCTTTCTGGTAACCATGAATGACTGTAAAAGAATTGTTGGACAGATCCATTGAAGTTTGTCTTAGTTACTTCTCTCTCCTTGCTGAGACAAAATACCCAATACCCAAAGTTAAACGGGGAAAGGTTTATTTAGCTCACAGTTTGTACAGGTTTCAGCCCATAATCGGCCGGCTCCAAGGCAGGGTGGCATGGCAGACCAGCATCACAGAGGAGAAACAGTTCATGGCAGGCAGAAGGTAGCAAGGCAAGCAAGGGACGACTACAGATCTTTCTATGCCTTACATCTTATTCAGGCTACTTACTGTGGGTAGCACTCACACCCTTAATCCTAGTGCCCTTGATCCTAGCATTGTGTCGTGAATCAATTCCAGCATCACATACTCTAGATTCAGCCGCCTCTGAAAAAGCCCCACCTGTGATTTCATGAGGCTTTGGGGAACATCTGGACACAAGCCCTAAGAAGGTTAGACTATAAGAGGGCAAATTAATACACTCCTTTGTGATAAGCAGGTTGAAAGATGATGGCATCTTGAGCCAGGTATTAGGTTGGATTTGGGATATGTGTTAAAGGAAGAGCCAACAGGATTTCCCCTGACAGATTGGATATGGGTTAGGAAATAGGAAGAGAGTTAGGAATGGATGACCAGAAGTGTGGAATCATTATAGAGATTGATGGTAAGGTACTGAAGATCAGACACTCTTTTTCATCTGCATTGATTTTGAAATGCCTTTCAGACATTCACATGGAGATGTGGATTTCATGCATGGACACATGTGCCTGGAGCTCAGGGGATGGTTCTGCACTGGAGATCTGACTTTGAGCATTACTAGCATATACATAGTAGTTACACCTCACAGACTGAATGAAAGCCTCAAAGAGGCCCTAGAGTGAGATCTCAGCACCCCCAAATTTGGAAGCCAGGGAGAAGAAAATGGACTAGGAAAAAGAGTGCTTTGCGTGCCAGGAATACAGGAAGAAAATCGAGAACATTTCAGTTCAAAGTGGAGGACACTGCCTGTCTCAGGTGCGGCAACCAGCAGGGTTCAGTGAGGATGGACCTGAACATGGAGTTTAGATGCATGGAGGTCAGGGGCCATCTGAGCCAGGGCAGTCTCTTTGTGTGTGTGTGTGTGTGTGTGTGTGTGTGTGTGTGTGTGTGTTTGGTGGGCTCATGGGATGGGTTCAGAGCAGTGGGGGACAGAGACAATGTGACGGAGGGTATGAATTCAGGCTGCAGTGTGGGCTGAGGGGACAGCCCAGAGCAAGGTCCCAAGAACTTTCATGGCTTTTTCAGGAATCTCTGTTTCTAATCAACTGATTAAAAATTGAAGCATACTGGTCTCTTACCACAGATAGCATGAATGACTTTTTAAAAGCAGTTTGCTTCTCAGAGGGGCTGAAAAACAAGATGGAAGAAGGAGGGGAAGTGATACTCAGGTGGGGTTTTTTAATGGTGGGAGAAATTATAGGATGTTTGTATTCTCATGGGACAGACTCAGAGGAGATAAGGGCCTTGATGGTGGGAATCTGTGTCTCTAGCTACCCAGTGTGATCAAAATATATAGTGAATGTATATATTTTTTAAAATTTATTGCAGTAAAAACACACATTGCAATTGAAACCCCCTCAAAATACTCCCTCTTGCTTCAAACACACTTTTCATTCTTTACACTTTGTGAAGCAGTTGTGAGTCCTCTTTCATGAGTGTCTTTATAAGGTGTGATCAAAACTACGGTGACTGCTGCTGCTGAGTGTGCCACCCAACCAAAAGGCAGACTCATGGAAACATGAAGGTGTGTCCTCATCCACCTTATTGGCTGGATTTGGTACTGCATGACTGCCGGCCATTCTCTAAAGTCAAAAAGACCACGAAAAGTAAATGTTTTGGATTGATTCAGGACATCAAGGCAGCCATGACAGCACTACTAAAGATATTCAGGAAGGAGGACTTCCACAACTGCTTCAAAAAGTGGCAAGAATGATGGAATAAGTGTGTTTGAAGTGAAGGGGAGTATTTTGAGGGGGATTCATGGCAATCTGTCCTTTAATGTAATACATTTTTTAAAGTTAAACATTTACCATATTCGTGGATCACACCACATACATCTTTAATAACTTCCTTACAAAATGTCTACCAACATCTCATAAATCAGATAGTTTATACTCATGGCATTTGTTTAAATTCCAAATTTCAAATACTTACATTTGAAAAAAATTAAGATGCAGAGAATCAAAACTAATTATAATCCATTATTCCACCACCAAGACAGATTGGTGTATTTATTTCCACACATTTTTTGGCACTAAATCAGAATTATACTATTTTTATATTTTATTTTTTATATTTAACATATGTGGACTATCTTTCCCCAACAGAAATATATAATGGTGTCATTATTTCAGGGCTGTTTGATATTTCATAATTAACTCATCATTAATTTGACCAGACTCTTATTACAAAATATTTGGGAGAAATAGCATTGTGATAAATGTCCTCGTAAGTCCAGGTCCTTGTAAATCTCAATTTCTTGAGAATTAATTCTTAGAAGGAAACATTCTGTGTCAAACGGTCTGAAATTTTAAAGCTTTTTGTTCCTTTACAAAATTTACCTGCAGAAAGGCTAAAGCACTTGCACTCCAATGAGCAGGTATGTGGCTCTAGATACGAGGCTTAACCCAGTTTTTTGAACTACTGAAAAAATGGGGGTGAAGAAAGAACATAATTGAGATGGTGAAATTTCAGCTGATCACGTGAAAGGAGATACTAAGATGCATAGATGCGTGTCTAATAGAAATTTATAGATATGGACATGATAGAGATTTATGGAATATATATGTATATTTATATTGTGTGTGTGTGTGTGTGTGTGTGTGCAGTACTGTACTACGGATTGAACCCAGGGCCTTCACACTGATTCCCAGTCCCTTGAAAATTTTTTTTATTTTGAGGCAGGGTCTGGTAAGTCACTGAGTTATCCAGGCTAAAGTCAAATTTTAATTCTTCTGTCTCAGCTTTTCAGAGTGGTAAGATTACAGGCAGGTGCCTAGTTTGATATAGACATGTAATATAAATTTATAGACACTTTACATTTATCTGTGTCATAGCTGTATAATGACTTTTTGGGCTTCAGGAACTTTGCCTTCTTGGTCCCCTTCCTCCATAAAATGGTATTAAAATTTATATTGTATCATTGCATTCTTACAAAAATAAAATATAACCCAGGCAGAATTCATTATTATATGTAAATTATAATTCTGTTTATTATTTTTTTTTACTTAAAGCATTTAAAATTAAAATTAAATGCTTTAATGGCCTCTTAAACTGTCACAGTGTACTGTACCTCATGGGTAGGAAGCCCCTGATATTTTTGGTAATGAATTGCTATTCCTTATGGCATAAAAAATTGAATGAGGAAAGTATCAAACTAAGTGTATAAATATGTATGTTTCCCAAGTGCATTCCTCTTTCTGTATCCCTAAATGGAGGAGCTGAGCTACTTGTTTCTCCCCTGTTCCATTCCATTTCCTCCCTAGCAGTGGGCTGTAGTGGAAGACCTGAATCTGGATGAAAAGAAACAGTAAAACTCACTTGTTTCTCTCTCCAACTTGCAGCTACTGCAAGCCCCTGGTGTACCATCTGCCCAGTTGGCCACTAGCTGCCCCTGTTGCACCATCTACCCACTTACGGGCCACTGAAATTTCTCATCCTGAGGCACAGCCTCACATCCTCAGTCCGTCAGTGGCAGAGCTCCTTCAGTGTTTCCTGTGTCTCCCAATCGTCCTGCATTACCCCCACCATTACCCTAATTCTGATCCCCATCCTATTTCCTCCAGACTTGCCTCCTCTAATCCTTCCCTGCTTCATCCTACAACCTTGTTTTCTTCTAAGATCTGTTTAAAACCATACATTGGCTCCTGATTCCTCTTAGGATGAATTCCAAACTTGTACTACCAACCCATACTTCAGACTTCTCAGGACAGACTGTTCACCCTGGCTGCCCCTTCTAGAATGTTCTTCTTCCTTTCCTTTGCAGACCCACTCCTTGGCTTGACTCCCAGGAGTACACCTGGGTTTGACCTGTGTCTTTGCCTGCTGAGGTGCAGCTCACACTACACTAAAATTGCACATTTGCTCATCTTTACGTAATTTCTACCTCCAACTCCATCTGCCTCAAAATTAGTGTCTGTTCCATGCTGATATTCATATAAGGTTGTCCATTAATCTACCATGAATGAAAAACTGAGACAAGGTGTGGGGGCACAGTTAGTGGAGCCATATTGAGCCAGATGAAAGTCAGTTCTGTTAGAAAGTTGAATTCCTCATCTTTGGGCCAGGAAAAAGTCAGTAGAACTTCCAGGTCAAGGTGAGCAATGTCACATGGGATGATAGAAGGCAGTGGGAAGGGGCTTAGCCAGAGTGCTAGACACGCAGCAGATCTTGTTGGCCACCAACATCCCAATGGAGGCAGAGAGTTGGATCTGGCTTGCCCGTGTTTGCACCCTTCCCTTTCGGCACTGTCTGCAGGAATAGGGTGATCTCAGGAATGTGTGTGTCAGATGGAGTTCAGAAACCAGCGGGGGCATTCTGCTGCTACTGGATTCTCACCAACAGGATCGAAAACTTTGGATCTCTGTATGTGAGATTGGAGCCCACGTCTCTCCGCTGCTTCTGGTCTTGAGGAAAGGTCAGGGTCATAACCAGTGACACTTATGAGCTCATTGGCAGGCTAGAGAATTGTGTTTTCAGGTGATGAGAAAACAAATTTAAAAACCACAACACAACAAAATAAATCTAACTCCCCAGCTATTGATCAGTTTAGCGTTTCTTAGAAGACTTGTGGTTTGGGCTGGTTGGCAATATGACGAGAAGCGACATTTTCTTGTACTCTCCTTTTTCCACCAAATTCCATGTAATGGGTTTGTTCATATTTAGACTTAAGATAATACCATGATTTCTATCATTTTTGGTTATTTCTTTTGAGTCACGACTTTGAATCATTTCTTTGCTGGTGTGAATAGTTTGTGAGATGTGTTTATAGGCATTTTATCTCAAGAAAGAGGAGAGCATATCTGGAAACAGGCAGGCAAATGGATTGCTCTCTTGAAGTAATTGCGAATGGTGACTCATTGAGGGTAACAAAATCACTTTAGTGGATTTTGAATAGTGTTTTCTTAAAAAATGGAATAAAATAATTTTTAGAGAGCTTCGCAAGTAGCAAAGGCAAGTGTTTCATTAAATCAGTTTTCCACCCATCTGCATGTGTGCAGGCACGCAGTACACAATGTGTTCTGTGCTGTGGGTCACGCCTCAGGAGGTTTCTAAGTTCCCCCAGCCTCCACCCCATCATAAGACAATTCACCTTGAAATTACTCACTCACTGTGTGCTTTCACACCCATGTATGCATTGCACATTGCTGGACTCAAACATATTATTTTGCATCTGGGTTTATCTTAGAGGATGAGTTACCCACCTTACAAGGACACAAGCAAGGCCGGTCTTCACCCATAACAGTCTGCACGGTTCCTGCTGCCATGTTTCTGTATCTCTCTAAGATATCCCTGATTCCTCAGGCTTGTTCCTTGCAGAACAAGCCTGCAAGCCTCTTTTCTAGATTAGAAAATGAGAGTTTTAAATGCAACATCTCCTACATGAACATCAGAGAGGGATACAAGACGCATCTTTCAATAAAGAGGCGGTGTCACACTTTTGGCTGCCAAATAAGACACTGGACTCATCTTCCTGGAGCTAGATCTTAGAACAAGTTTTGTGTTTCTCATTTATTTCAGTGTTTTATCTGAAAGAGAATATTCTGTTTTAAGTATGTGCAAATCAGAAGACATCAAAACTGCCATTTATGTCAAAGCCCCATTTCTAAAACCCAGGCAGAGATGGTTGGCCAAACAGTGAATGCCCTTCCTTCCTTCCGATCTCCTTCATGCAAGATCCAGAGGCTGGGAATAAGTGGGACATAAGAAAGCAATTTCGAGGGCCTGACTAATAAGATAATCATTGAATAATCATTCACTCCCACTCAAGCCAAGTTGTTAGAAAACCACCTATAGCTCTGGCCCTTGAAAGGCCCTATTAGCTGGCCTTGATCTGCTTTTCTGACTTCACTTTCTAATACAGCTCCAACAAAGCTAAGCTAAGGACCAAACTGGCATGCATTCTATTTAGTTATTGCTCGTCTGCAACTCCCTAAGCAGGTCACATGGTGCATCCCTGCCTCGCTACTTTCCCTCCCCAGCAGGTCTGCTTTAGGATCAACCCAGCTTCCTAGCCCAGGTTAGTTAGTGCCCATGTCTGCCAGAAATCTTCCAGGGCTCTCTGGACTAATTATAAGTCAGTGTGCTTCTTTTTGCCTTTTTGTTTTTCAATACCGGGGATTGAACCCAGGTCTTCATGCATGCTAGGCAAGTTCTGTATTCATGAAGAAACATCCCAATCCAAGTCAGTGCTCATCTACTGAGTACCTACTATGCTCCAAGCAGAGTACTCGGCTGTGATAGCAAGGACATGACCCCTGTCTTTGTCATCTCTTTGTCCAGGGAACCCATCTTGAAGAATTGTGACGCAAATATCTATTGCACACCCACTTGTCCCATGCCTTGTTCTAAGTGCCAAGGCTTCAGTGATCTGGGGAAGCAGTAGTGGAATTAGCTGTGTGCCTCTTATTAACGTGTATTCTAACATTGTTTTACAATGTTCAGCAGATGAGTTCTGTAGAAACGAAATGAAAGAATAATAATGAAATTGTTTTCCCACAGTAATCCCGTGATCTCTACCACTGTTCAGACACAAGACACTGCACAGATTTTATTTCTAAATATCATGTATTGTATTTATATATTATATATGTATGCTTTATATAAACTTATCTATAAATATAGTGTAAATGTATATTTATATATAAACATTTGTATATACTATATATATGTTAATACTACTTATACTATAAGTTTTGGAGAGGATTAGTATTTTTAGTTTTTGAAGTAAATGCTTAAAAAAGAATCATCCTTAATTTTTCTCTACCATTTCTCTATACATAACAAAACAAAACAAAAAAAGACATGAAACCTGGAATATATATATATATGTCTATATATATATGCTTGTATATTTTTAATGTTAGAATGTCAATGCATTTAAAACAAAATTTTAAAAAGCCAGCTGCTTATCCATCATTAAAAAATTTAGAGATTGTTGAAATGGGAAAGATGTTTAAATAAAGGATTAAAACCACTCACTTTTCTACCACTCTGAGATAACAGTATAGGAATAGTTCTGTGTTCCCTTCTGGCCTCTGCTATATTTATATTTGCATCTTCATATTATCTGCATATCTGCATATGTTTGCATATACATGCACATATAAAAATATCCTACTTCCTCTGTAGTTCATATTTCTCTTTTTTCTTCAATCAAAATTATATCAATAATTTCTTTCTGTCTTGCAATATCCTTCAGAGACATTCTCTAATAACTACAGAGCATTCCATTTATAGATATAATTTATATTTAGCAAATGTTATTCTTGTATGCTGATGTTGTTTTCAAATTTTTAATATTACAAACAACAACTTATATTTACCACCAGAATGAATGGAAAGGATTCAGCTTTTATCTTTATCAGAAATTCCTAGAAGTGAAATTGCTTGTCAGTGGGTGTGTACACCATTAAGTTATTAGCTACATATTACTGAAATATGCTCTGCAGTTCCAGCAGGTGTGTTTCTTTCCAGTTCTAGTACCGTTTCGTGACATTAAGTTTTGTCATACAAAGGACAACAAGAACTCAACACCAAGAAACCTCTTTATCAGTCTGAGAGTTCAGAATGCTGTCATTTTTCTCAGCTACTTTATGAGAAATGTGAAACATTTTTTCACATATGTATGGGTCGTTTTTATTTCGTGTATCAAAATGGTTCTCTTCGAATCACATGAGATTGGTTCATGCCTTATATTTTATTAATAAGAGAAACCAGTGACCTACCCTCACCCTAGGGTCCACTTAGTTATCAAGTGTCCCTTGTTATTGATCGAGGAAGTAGGAAAGCAGATTCTTAATAAAATAACTAATAAGGAGGATGGGGGATTCATATTTGGTACATATACTAAGTGATGGTTTTATTTACGCACTGCAGACTATTCTGAAGTATTAAAACAGAGGACTATGTTGATTTTAAATCTGAGGCAGTGAGAACTTCAGTTATGTGAGCCCTAGCTCTGTGTTTCAGGAGAGCAGGTTGGAGGCTAGGACACCCATACTGGAGGAGCCTCATCTGTATCATAGCATGGTGGAGGGCATCGCTTGGCAGAGTGGGGGAGTGTACCAGCCCAGGTTTCACTTCTTCATTTTTTTGAGGGGGGGATCTGAGGATTGAACTTAGCACCTTCACACTGAGCTACATCTTCAGCACTCTTTTATTTATTTTTATCTTGAGACAGGGTTTCGCTAAGTCACTAAGTTGTCCAAGCTAGGATGGAACTGCTGATCCTCCTGCCTCAGCCTCCCAGAACACTGGCATTACAGGCATATACCAGCATGCCTAGTTTCTTGTTTCTTCTTTAGTCTCAATTCTTAGTTGATCAGCTCCCTTTTCTTCTTTTTTACTGCATGTACTAATATATTATATGTGTGTATGTGTTGTTAGCAAACTTACTAATTTAATCACTGCATAATATTCTAATTTAATGTCTGGCCTAAAATAATGTTTAAATGTGAGCACAAATAAAGTCAGTTTTGCCTGCAGAGAATTGTGTTTATTTTTATCTGATGAACAGATTTAAGATCTTGGGCAATGTTCTTTTTAGCTAATGCTAGTAGAAAAGACATGGTAGAAGGACTTAATTTTGTTTATTTTTAAAATTATATCAAATAGAAGATGTTACCAAATTGAATTGTCCTCTCTACTTACTGAATTCACTTAAATTTTGGAGCCTAATAAAAAATTTTGGGAGGAGTCTTATAAACTGAATGTGTACCATCATGGACCTGTCTGTGGAATTCTCTTTAGGAGACTTGAATCAAATTATTCAAAATTGATTATGCTCTTCACTGGTCCTGAAGAAGGCTCTAGAAGATAGTAATGTGATCTCTGGAGGTACAGAGCATGAGGTTTGTATGTGTGTTGGGAAGAGGAAAGATGATTTGTTCTTTTTCCTTTACCTACTACCCATATAAATGAAACTGTACAGTGTGTAGTCTTTTGTGATTGGCTTCTTTCACTAAATGTTGTAAAGTTGTTTTTTTGTTTTTGTTTTTGTTTATGTTTTTGTTTTTGTTTTCCCAGTTCTGGGGATTGAACTCAGAGCCTCTCATTGAGCTCCTCCAATCCTTTATTTTTTTATTTTGAGACAAGGCCTCACTAAATTGGAATTCTCCTTCCTCACCGTCCCAAAGGCCTGGGATTAGAGACATATGCCACCATGCCTAGCTTGCTGTAAAGTTTTTGAGGGTTGCATACTGGAGGTCAGATACTGGTTTACTGCCAGGTGAACTATGGTTCATTTTACTTTATCTCTTTTCCTATTAAGTCAAGTTTATTGAGGTTTAATTTGGTACAGTAAAATTTACCACTTTTACATATACAGTTTTTTAGTTTTGGTACATGTATACCAACCACCATCACCACCAGATTATAAGATCTTTCCATCTCTCTAGAAAGTTTCCTCCTGATAATTTGTTTTGCCTCTTTGACCAGTAGTGATCAGCCCAGAAGGATGGTGGAGGAGCATAGTGCAGTTAAATCTAACCTGACTGACATAAACCTGTGCTCATCTTACCCACTCAGCTTTTAGAATTGCACAGCTATTCCTTGATGAGTGTAAATCATGTATAAAGGAGTGGCTGGGAGAGAAAATAGAACACAGCTGCTCACATTTACTGAATTACTGCGCCTGGCTTAACCCAGTATGGTTAGTTCCACGGGGTGAGCTGGGACCTCTCTGACCACAGAGTAAAGCTGGAACCCATCATGATGCAACTTATCATTAACCTCTAACTAGAATCGTCGTGGCCAGAACCTTTGAAAGCTCTGCTCGTAAAAACAAGGGGTTAGTGATGAGGACCTCACTAGCTAATCATTGTATCTCCTCTATAGAAAATATTCCAGATTGATACTTAAACACATGTTCTGAATATAAGACATGCACACACACACACACACACACACACGCATATGCACACAGCACACACAAAGTTCCCAGATTTAAGTAGAAATCTAGAGGTAAGAGTGATTAAAATATACAGTGAATGTTTAAATAAAAAGACTTATGACAGCAAAGAACACATTTCCATTTGTCCCTCTCAAAATACTATTCCCCTTTCCTCCAAACACACTTATCCCATCATTCTTGGCAGTGTGTCTTTTTACTGTAATAAGTTTTTTAAAAAAATATTAGAGATTCACCTCACTTTTCGATCACTGTTGTGACTATGTTTTTAAGTCTTAGCTCTCTAGTGTAGATGATAGGGAAATTCAAAAAGTCAAGGTTGCATCTTCTAGTGAGCTCTCTCAGCCTTCTGTGCTCTCTTTAAGTCCGTTTATCACAGAGCTGCAGGACGCGGAAGGCTCTTGAGAAGCTCTGGAGTGAGTGACAAGCAGTGTGGGCTCTCTGCCCTCCACAGCGCCCAGGGTGGGAATTGATGGGCTTACAGTTTCCACTTCTGTCTCCCACCCTGACTGCTGTCTCCTCACGCCCAGAAGAATAGCTCCTGTGTCTGTTAGGATGAAGTAAAGAAAAGAAAATCGCGTGTAATTTAAGCTTAAAGTTTAGCCAGATGGGCGCCAGCTTAGGTTTCAACAGAATATAATTTGATTTTCTCCCCATCCCCTGTTGAGTTGCCTCTGACAACTGATAACATTCACATTTTTTAGCAAATCTAAGATTTAAATCTAAATATGCAGAGTGAGCACACAAATTAACTCGTGTTCTCAAAGTTAAAAAGGGTGAATTTGGAGTAACTTCACATGAGAAAATTTTCAACTTGTGTTGGTAAGAGGGAGCAAAAAAAGATATAACACATAATTAGATCCCAAAATTCTTCCAATTCATACTTTTTAACAGAGTCAGAAGGGAAATTTCTAGCAAAGTTGATTGCTAAGTCTGAGACCCATTTTCTCATTAACTTTTAGTATAAAATTGGAGATGGGCTCCATTTAAAATAATTCTTCCAAACATCTAACTTAAAATGCTTGTTATGCAATAAATTAAAAATTTGGGAAATGTTATGAGATGGGAGACATTAGAAATTTCAGCTCCTATTGATGAGCTGTTTTTGGCACATCTTGCAAATTTCTTTTCTAGTGGATTTCTTCATTTTGTACTTGCAGCTGCTAGCGTATCTCTGCTTTTATTTCCTCTGGGCCTTGATTTCTATCCTGCCTCATAGTTGCAGGAGGTGGGAAGCGATGGGGCGGATTTTGGTTTGACTCTTTCTATCTAAGGATTTGCTTTCTAATTCCACTGATTTGGATATAGAAACAGGTTCTATAGACTTGCAAGATGTGGGTACAGCAAGCTTTTATGTATTCCTGTCCTCCCTAGTTAGACCCGGTGGGGAAGAGGCAGGAGCTTGCTGGCCAATCAGGGAAGTAAAATGTCGCAGATTCTTGCAGCTCCCATGATGCATGTGGGAATAGAGCAGAGGGAGGGAGCAGCAGAAGCCACAGTGGAAGACTGAAGAGTCTTATCTCCAGCCACCATGCAGGTCCTGCAGGGCCACTAGGGTCCAGGCCTGACTCCTAAGGAGAGACCAGACATTTAGGGATGAATAACCTGCCAGTCATTTAAAAATTTATATTCTAGATGTCAAATTGTTACTTAAATTCAGACTGCTATCTTACAATTAATTTGCATCACCTTGATATTTAAGATCAGTGCCCTCAACTGAATTGGGGGACCATGTGACATCTTAGACATGATCATTCCTAAGTAACATCTGTTTGTGAAGCCCAGCCCTTTGGAGGGAGATTTCTCTGGGGACACTTCAGGCTATCCTCCTTTGCACTGTCTGAGCACTCCTTCATTTCATTATATGAGGTAATAACCAGCAATAATATCTTAAGTCATCAGTTCTGTGAGTTTAAAAAACTGTATTATATTTATCTCTGAGTTATCAGTATCTAAAATATTTTGTCCGTTTGTGAAATTGATTTTTTTTTAGTACTACCAATTGTTGAAACCATTACCTTCACACTGAGCTACATCCCTAGCCCTTTAATTTATTTAATTTTTAAAACTTTGAGACAGGGTCTCGCTAACTCACTAAGTTGCTTAGGCTAGCCTCGAACTCACAATCCTCCTGCTCAGTCTCCCAAAGTATTGGAATGACAGGCATGTGCCACCACACCTGGCTATGAAATTGATTTTTTAAATTTATGTTTAACTCAGACATATGTTAAAATTCTTACAGGGAGCACAATCAGAAAAGGGTATGGTTACTCTGGGAAGTTGACGTTGACAAGTATCATGTATATTGGCCACTTGCAGTTGTAATATTATCACATGAGTGGTCAAAAGTAGTTTTTTACTAATCGGTAAATTACCAAAGGTTGTGGTGATTTCTTAGAAAATATTCGAGAATATCTTTTTAAGAGACCATCCCTCCTGGCTAACATATTTTCCGAGATGGAGGGAAAGGAGTAGAACTTCACCTGGCCTGCTTGGGAACCACACAGCCTGACTTATGTCCCCTCCAACCTTAAATTAAAGCCTGCCTGGGGTAGGAATGAGGCATGAACTTCCATGTGTGTCGGAGTGGAGTAGGGGACCCCATTCATTTCCACCCCACCACAGCCCTCAGCTGCCAGGGGAACATGTGGCAGGTGCCTGCTGCTCTTCTGCATTCTCTCAGCCTGGTATTCTGATGTTCAGAGGCAGATGCTCTGGGTACCTCTACAGCACCGCATTCGGGATTCTCATAACATGAAGCAGAAACTGAACCACTGTATTTATGAGTGAGAATAACCTGTGAGGGTCCGTATTATAACACAACCTTCTGAGACGTGTGAATGGATCCAGGCCAAGGAGAATGTACACAAACACATTTACCACCTGCATAACCTTCAGTTCCAGGAAACTTTAATCTTCATGGTGCTAATAACAGAGAAATTCTGCCTTTAAGATAAAATGATATGCATTTTCAGGCTGTTCCAGACTAACAGTTTGAATTTCTGGTTTGTTAATTTTGTGATTATAGAGTTAATAGAAATAGCTTAGAAAGAAAGAAACAAACAAAAAAATGGTTTAATGTTTTAATAATCTGAAGCCATTTCTGAAATTATCTTTCTTTTAACATTTTTTTCTTTAAACAAGGCCCAGTATAAGGATACCTTATACAATAGAATAATTAGAAAATGAAGTGCAAGAAGGAACATTGATGTCATCCTTACAGCCATGGTGAATATACCTCCCATTTCCCTCAGTCTCTGAAGTACACGTAGTTAGATAGTCTTGTTTACCACCATACCCTAGCATCTAGCAGACCTTCTGAAAAGGACTGAAATGCTCAACATGGATGGGTGGGCTGGACAATCTTATTTTTTTCAATTGACCTGGCAGCTGAGTGCCATTTAATGAGTGTTTACTTCCAAACCGTCACTTACGCTGCTGCCACCCCTCAGTGATCAGCAGCAGCATCCATAAATTTAGGGGCTTTCCCTAAAAATGAATGGACAAATTTCTGGAAAAATAGATGGGTCCTGATTGTTAGGAAATCTTATTTAAGTCTGATAAAGTTTGCTTCATAAATGCAACTTATACAAAATGCCTTTTGCCCCTAAATTTTCCCAGGTGAGAATTTACTCCCAAAGCCTTTTGACTGATGTCTTTCTCTGTCAAAATTCTTGCAGATTATTGTGACCTATTCATTTTTTCTTAACTGAATCGTGCAAGTCAACTTCCAAATATCAAAGAAGATCACAAACATGGTACCCTCTAGTTTCTGAATTTTTAAAAATTAATTTTGCTGTATTCTAAAATTGATGTGAGCTCTTGAGTCCAGTTTTCTTAGGATCACCAGCTCTTTGGAGGCACTGAGGCCCACTACTTTCTTTGGAGAAGGACCCCAGAAGGACCTGGGCACTGAGTGCTGATTGACATTTTAGTTCCTGAAGCTGGAACCTGTGCTTGTCCCTAGAGAATCACTGCAGGCTGAGGGCGATTCAGTCTTAGCCAGTTCTTACCTAGTTCTTGCCCTTGAGGTGCCAAATACGAGCTTCAGAGGAGTTGGGCAAAGATCAGTGGACACACCACATCCAGTGCCCTAGGAGTTATGTTCCCCTTTTCCTTGCATGCCTGTGTCTTATGTGATTGGTGGTCTTTTCTTCCAGGTAGCCTGAATGTTGTTTGAGGCCAGCAACATTCCTATGCTTGTGTGGTTTCTCCAGCCTGCTAGGATAAAGAGTGTTTTCATTTTCAAAACAGATCCATATTCAGATGAATAAACACAGAAGGAAAAGCTATGATAGAGAAAATAAATTGGCAATTCTTGCCCTGTGAGTTGGTGCTAATTTCATGAGATTATGAATATTGCCTCCAGAGAACTGGGAGCAAGACACACACGAGTTCAGGATGTGGACCCAGGGAAGACCTTCCTTAAAGGGTCTTGTAGAGGAAGAAGAGGACAACCACATAAGGAGGGAGCACAGAGGCGGAGAACCTGGAGACGTGTGAATTCAGTTTCCATGGATGGTTGGAGATAGAAGGCAGAGTGGATCTGAGGTGTAGATGAGAGATTTGGTCATGGATACCCCAGGCAGATGGAGGCACATCCTTCCAAGATGGCAGCCGTTGGGTAAGTGAAGAGGTAGGGCAGGAACTGGTTGGGTCCAAAGGGGTATTGGAATCCTAGGAGAGTTTTTTATTTATTTTGGTTTGTGATTCTGTTTGAGTTTTTTCTTTGTTTGAAGAGAAACTCTAGGTGTAGCAATGATGTGCTAAAGCCAATTATTAAATTTTCAGCAAGTTTTTGATAGCCAGTCATGAAATACTAGACATCTTAAAATGGGCCACAGTGGGAGTACGTATATTACAGAAACCGGTGAACAAAAGTCCACACCATCATGACCAAGAGCTGGTTGTTATGCAGTCACCAGCATGCAGTGTCTATCTGGATCAGATAGGGTAGACAGGATCCGGGACAGCCAAGCAGAGGGAGGAGGTCCTGATGAGTGGAGCTAGTCCTTGAGAATGGGGAAGGAGGTGGGATCCAAGCAGGGATGGGAAGACAGAGTTTCAGAAGGATGAAGGATTTTAACAGGAGAGGAGGAAAAGAGGATGACAGGAGAGAGCACCATGGTCCATAAGAGCATCACCTCTGCAAGTGAGCATTCCTGAGTGCCTGTCGTGTGAAACATTTTTACCTGTGCTTTACCTGCATGATCTTTTGTTAATGTCACAGCACTGAGGCAGATATCGCTGTTTTATTTTCATACATGAGGAACCTGTGGCACAGAGAGGTGAAACCATTTGTGCAATGCCCAACAGCACTCAAACCTTGGGGCCAGGATTTGAACCCAATGATCTGGTGCTGAGCTCCTCATTCCTGGCCCCTGCCGTGAGTGCTGCATTCTGGAGAATGTGCAGGTGCTTTGGCAGGAAGCTGACCCGAGTTCCTGCTTCTTTTATGAAGACAGCAGTTCTCTTTAGGGTGGGGCAGCCAATAAGTCACATTTCAAGAAAGTAGAAAGTGTATGAAATGATGCCGTGTAGCTTAGGGAGCAGGCTGGCTAGAGAAACAGGAGAAGGTGCCCACGTGGTTCAGGGGATTCTGCTGGTGGTTTGGACCTTAAAAGTGCAGGGAGTCCATCAGGTGGGACTGTGTTCTTACAGAGTCCTCAGCTCTTCTACTTAGGGGCAAAAGGCACAGTTTAGGGCTCTTCTAGGTTTAGGATTATGACAGGTGCACACCAGGATGAAGGAATGTAGGAATCCAGGGAATTGATAGAATACATGATTATAATAATAGGTTACAGAATCTGCACAGGAGAAAGAGGATGTGGCAACAGGAGGGGCTGGCTGAATTGAGGTTTTGATAAGGCTAAAGCACTGTGGCAGCTGGAGTCCTTGAGCTAGCTGAGGAGGTAGGGGAAGAGGGCATCTTTGAGAACTTGGACTTTGCAATATATCCATTCTGGGATGGCACCTTTTCTCACAGTCTCTGTTCAAGGTGTGGCTATGGAAGGGGAACAAGAGTCATTCGTGTTGATTTAAAGTAGTCCAGGATGATGGCAGAAGTTGCAATGAAGAGAAAGACTGATCCTGCCTATAGAACATTTACTATTAAATAGCATATCATCGAACTTTAAGTATTGCTGATACTGTAGACAGCTTTTTTTATTAGTATTTGTTTGTGATACATAATGAACAAATTTTGCAATTTACTTATGATGCTAATTTGTTGTATTTATGAGAGAGGGAAAGCATCTGCATGTTTTCTAATTTTTTAAAACATTGTGCAGCAATAAGTTTAGGAGCTTTTATCAGAAGTTATTTTGAAGATTTAGGTTTTTTCATTGAAATCGAAAGTGAGTTCTGGCATAATAAAGAAATCCTAATTGGGGGGCCGGTGAGATGGCTCAGTGGCTTAAGCGCCTGCCCGGCAAGCGCGAGGGCCCGAGTTCGACTCCCGGAACCCACATACGAAAAAGGGGCCGGTGATATCGCTCAGCGGCACGGGTGCCTGCTGGCGCGCGAGGTCCTGAGGTCGACCCCCTGGTACCCACAAAAAAAAAAAAAAAGAAAAGAAATCCTAATTGGGTTACTATTCATCAAGGTTTGGCTTTTCACCAAAAACTGTGTACTGATTTAAAACGTGATCTACAGCCTTCCAGGTAATACAATCAGACTTTGTCCAGGTGCAAACACCATCAGTATGAATGACAATCACATAAGACCTGAAACTTTGATTCCTGCCTCTTTTTTTCTCTTGATTTTTCTTGAGACCTAAGAGAATTGGCACCAGAAGTAGTAGTAAGTTATCTTGAAAGCATTGCAGGTCCATTTCTTACGAAGTGGGTGAAATAGATGTTGCTTGCCTTGGTGTATAGGGGAATTGTGTCTGCTGTTGCCTTTTCGGTCCCTATGGTGCCAGTCAAAGGAGACATTTATCTTCCTGAAAAACAACCAGTACAGTGTTGCTGATGCAAGTATTGTTTGCCCTGAACCTCAAATCTCCAGAAGACTGTTTTATTCAGTTAACACAAGACTTGACCTAACTGTGGTTCCTTCCCCCTGGTTAAGGGCCATACCTCCTTATGTTGTAAGTGGGATTAATTGTCGTAACTTAATTTCTCAGATCCAGTAGGCAAGCTGCAGTTGCCATGGGAACAGTAACTGAATTTCCTGGCTTTTGTACACTGAACGCATCAACAATGATGCTATAGTGACATAAGTATTTCTCCCTTTTGTCACTTTCATTTCCTCTTCCCCTTTTACGTGGATGATTGTTGGGGAAAGGAGAAAGAGGATTTAATTTCACAGGCTGGATTATCTGATCTGTGTGTCACAGTACTCACCTGACAAGTTATTTTCATGGTAATTACACCTCCAAAGGATGTGTCTGTCTAAACTTTACTTCCCATCTTTGGTTTCAGAGTTCTCCACACATCATAAAGATCCATGCCTAAAAGGGAAAATGTCCATCTCCACACTGTTTATTGGACGTAACCATGGCTTTGGCTATGATAAGTGAACTGTAGATTTAAAATGTTGTGCTCATTCACATTTCTTAATTGCCACAAGTCATTTCTCCCCTAAAATTGAAAGACCTTCCAGGTTACATATCTATATACACATAGAGTACGCTTGTCAGAGAAGTACTTGCGTTGCATTTCTGGGCCGCATAATCTTTTGCCTAACATTTGCATATTAATGGATAATTGTAGAACATTATGTAAATTGCACATGCTGCTGAATACATTATCAAATCAAATGGCCTTTAGGGGTAATTACAGGATGCAGCTACGTCAACCAGGACACTGCAGGTTGAATGCTGAACACTACCCATAAAATGAAATATAACCCAGCCAGGGTTTATTTCCCTCCAGAGTCACAAGCTGCCTTTCAGTGTGCCTCTCCATTTTGTTAGATTAAGTATATTTGGGGTTATATCAATTACAGAGTATCAGGGAGTAAAAGAATAAAGTCCTGAATAAAAAATATTAAAATGTGAAAATGTCTTACTTTGGTGATTCAGCTAAATGTTGAGTCACAGAGAAAGTCTGGTAAACATGGATGTCTTTCGATATACTTATTCAGGTATAATCTATTTTTTATTTAATTGTAAAGTGGAGTAGACAATGCAGGCTCTGTAAGGTGCACTGCTTTAGTCCTTTTTCTGCTACTATAACAATAATGTACCTGAGACCAGGTAGTTTATAAAGAACAGCAATTTATTTGACTTGTGGTTTGGGAATTCTAGAAGTCTAAGAGCTTAGTGCCAGACTCTGATGAGGCCCTTTGTGCTGCTTCCTTGTTCCATGGAGGAAGATGGAACAGCAGGAGAGGGCAATAGCAAGACAGGTGGAGGAAGGGGTTGACTTTTGACCTGTTAGCATAATGCTACTTCTGCAATAGCCAACCCAACCTCACGAAAACTACCCCACTTCAAGATAATGCCATTAATCACCTAATGGTCTCTTAAATATCCCACCTTTCAGCATTACTGCATTAGGGTTTGAGTTTCCAAAACATGAACTTTGGGAGACACATTCCGACCACAGCACACAGCATTGCTAAATGACTTCGTTCTTTTGTTGACATTTATGTGCTCTTTGAACACAACTGACTGATTTATTACTCTATTTTCCACTGTTCTAACTCAATATTTGTTCCATATATGGTAGTCAAGAAAATATTATAGAAGGAAAGAAGGCAGAAAGGAAGGAAGGGAGGGAGGAAAGAAGGGAAGGAGGAGGAAGAATGGAAGGAAGCAGGTAGGAAGGGAAGAATGTGGGCAGTCCTGGTTATTTTCTTTAAACTATTTGTTTAAAAAATGCTTTCACTTTTAAACCAAGTTTTTGGCTTTTATTTTTCCTATAGAGTAGATCTCTAAATTGTGGCTGTACCCTGTGCTTTAAAGAGAGGCTAACTCTGTTCCTTCCTAATCCCTTGTATATTAACAACAACAACAACAACAACAAAAAAAACTACTTACCTTTTCTATTTGACTTGACTTTTGTGTAAACCGACTCTTTCCCTCCCCTTTTAATTTGGCTATTTCTGGTTCACTGAGTAAGCTGTCCTTTATTTGGTGACTACTGAAGGTAAAACATTTTATGCAAAAACACACCTGATGTTTTGACAGGTATCTCCTTTGCAAAACACAGTATAAGCAGTAAGCAAGTTTGGAAAATCCAAAACAGTCCTTGACCCAAACAGTATTTCAGTTGTGTACTTGGAAATCCGGATCTTCTCTGACCCCTGGGGTCAGAAATCTTCTGTATCTGAGAGTCCTTCTCTCCCTTTTGGTTAGAATCAGGTGACTCGGGGCTTTGTTTAATTCTACTGTAAATAAAATAGTCAGCAATCTAATATTTCTTATGCAGCCAAACTAACAAAAGAGAATTTTTAACTGAAGTTTAATTCTTTGGTCAGTTGCTGTAGAATTCTGCAGGCCTATTTCTAACCAAAAGGAAAAGAATGATGCTCATTCGGAGACAGTTCTGTGGCTCTCTCAACACTGGGGTTAAAGTTAGGTGAAAGTTAAACCTTCATTAGCCTCTTGCTGATTCTGTGATGACTGATAAGTTAATTTAAGTCTTTGAAGGTGTGGGTAATTATTCTCACCTCCCAGGTCCATTGTTAAGGTCAAAAGCCATCACAGACATGAGTCCATAATCCACGCTCAATGCATAACTTTCCTTGTTTCCATCCTCTTCCTGCCGTGGCATCCCAGAAACAGCTAAAGAGCTGACTGTCTTAGCTAAAATATGAACAGGCAGCATTGTGTAGGTCAATACCTGCCCTTGGGCAAGTCTTTTATTTATCATTTCTTCCCTGCCTCCATTTCCAGCTCCAATTGGAGCCAGTGGGTAATTTGCAGCCACTGGGAGCTAATGAGAAAATGAAAGGCATTGTTGCCATTATTGCTCTGGTGCCTGGGATTTCTGGTAGGAACATTTGTGATAGGAAAAGGCTAATATAAAAAGAAGCCTGGCTCGAGTTAAACTGTGCTGTCCAGGGCCTCCTGCACATGACTTCAAAGCTATGTTTCCTTAAGTGGGAGTTAAAGCCTTAATCTCCTTGCCAGTTAGAAATAATTCCTAATGATTAACATAACAGCGAATCATTTGGGGCTCTGTGAGATACCATTGATGGCAGCTTCTACTGAAAAGCAGTGGAACACAGAAATGGGTTTGGCCATTTAATGAAAGAGGAAAATATAACAGCTAATTTATTGCCGATAAATAGTTCCTACTACTGTGTACTAGAAGTTTGACACACATGTTATTAGTTTTCCACAAGGAGAAATTATCTGACTTTTATGGTATTTCATATCCCAAACTTGATACATTGGCTCTCATCTTGCACTCTTGCTTTGAAAGAATTTTAACCCACCACTCATGACAGGTGCTGTGAAGGACTATGACTTGCTGTCATCGACAATCTGGGTACCCCCAGCACCTTCTGGCACTACAGCAGTAACTCTAATGATGGCTTTCATTTTCCTGTTAGTTCCCCAAGGCTCCAAATCACCAGTCTGAGCTGAAAGTGGAGAAAGAGGGGGATAGGAGTGATAAATGAGTGACTTGCCCAAGGGCAGGTACCGATCTACACAAACACCATCTGCTGGCATTCTCATTTATGACAAGTATCCCTTTTAGAGGCATCTGTGATCCCATCACAGAAAGGGAGTACATGCATTGAGCATCTACTCAGGGTTAGGGTTGGATTGCTGGTACTCAGAGCATCTGTCTGTAAAACCCTGCACTGGTGAATTACTGGCCCCAAGTGGATCAGAACTGACCCCTTTGGTTTCATTGCAAGATGTATTTGGAGAAGACAGAAGAGTGAAGGTTGAGGAGCTATTTAAGGGGTTCACAGGACGTCACAAAAAACATTAGCCCCTGGCTCTCTGGAATGTAATGAAGAGGAGACCATGCATTGACCAAGGTGGCCCCAGTGGGAAGTCCTGCCTCACCACAGGTTGCAATTCCACAGAGGTCATAGCGCCCTCTTCACAGTCCTTCTTGATCTTTTCTTGGATGTCCTATCTTTTCTTAGAAAGAATCTACCATAAGTTCCCGAAATGTTTTAGAAATCCTTGTTGGGTATGGGTTAAATAAAATTGCTGAGTCTAGACTTTCTGAAGTTCACAGACCCAGAGACTGACCTCGTCTTGGCCTACCACCCCACAGTGCCTGAACTAAGAGTCTCTGAAAGAGAAACCACTTCATGCTCTGAGGAAGGGGCTGCACTCTCATGAAACACTCAGAAGTCATTTACACATGGCCTGCAAAACCATGGCCCATCAGTTCCTCCAGTCAGTGGGAGGAAATCTTGGTGGGATTCTTTAATTTTTCTGACTTTCTTCCCTGGCTCCTTCTGGTTGGGGTCAGAAAGAGAGAGTACTTGGTACATGACTCCCCACCTCTTTGTTTTAAAGTGAAGCTACAGTGAAATGTGGTAAGCCCCCAAGAGTGCGAAATGCTTTGAAAAATTTGCATCTAGGTTGTTTTGCATCCTGAAGAAGACAGCTTCACACTTATAGGAAACCAGCCGTGTATAATCAAAGGAAATGGGAAGGTAAAGACATCATTTTAGTGTTAAAGGAGACTGTTAGACCTTGGGCTGAAGATCCCGCTGTCCTGGACTGAATTTTATAGTAATGTATAATGTTTGCATGTGCATGTATACACATACATGAGTGAATCCATGTGCAAGCCTGTGGAAAGTTGACATCTCTCTTTTCTTTTGTAGCACTAAAGGACGTTTTCCTGCAATGGTATCCTGCCAACACCTTTAGGTTAAAAAATACTTTCCTTTTTAATTAATACTGGTGGTAATGATAGAAGAATGTTTACATGGTATTAATCTTCATAATAGAAATTTGGTAACATTGTGTCAATCCCCACATTTAAAAGAAAATGTTTTCTAGTCTGCAAATGCCCCAAGTAGAGTTCATTCACTAATAGAACTGCCACTCTGCTCCATCAATTTTTAGATGAAGCTTGGACATGTTAAAAAAAATGCTCTATTAGTCACTTTCCTGTTGCTCAGACAAAATACCATACATGCTCAGTTTAAAGGAGGAGAGGTTTATTTTGGGTCATGGTTACAGAGGGTTCAGTCCATGGTTAGCTGGCTCCAGTGTAGAAACAGCATGGTTGCAAGGGTGTAAAGAAGCAAAGCTGTTCAACCCATGGCATCCAGGAAGCAGAAGGTGGGGGACCAGAGACACAGTGAGACCCTCTACAGGTGTTCTGCCTCCTCCAACTGGTTCCCATCTCCTAATAGCACACTCACCTATGAACTCATCAGTGGATGAGTCCACTAATGAGTATAGTGCTCCATGATCCAATCACCTTCCAAAAGCCCCACTTCTAAGCACATGAAACTTTTGGGAAACATAGATCTAAACCATAACTGAAGCATTCCCACTAATTGAGGCAGAGGGCTGCTCACTGTGTGTGTGTGTACACATATACGTGTACATGAAAAGCTGAGACTGCCTTCTCTTCCAGTGATGCGAGGTTTACTTGGCTGAGGAAGTGTTATGGAGCCAGATAAAGCCTCAATATTTTTGGGATATCTGAGAGACAGAATGATGAAGGCCTTGTAGAGATAAAGATTGCAACTGATTTTCTTTTGTAGAGAATATCTTTTATGAGATCCTCTTGGCTTAGAAGAACTTGACTTTGACTTTCAAATGGCTTTCCCATCTTCTTCCTGCGGTGCAGGTAACAGAATCTAACCTACAAACACCAACCTCTGCCTGTGGAGGTGCCTTCCAATCCTATGAAGTTAGACAATGGCATAAAAATTACTAAATTTTTTTCCAAAAAATGACAACCATGTAGCTTGATATCAGTGATTTTAATTTCTTAAATCAGAGTCAGGTTGCAAAGCCTGCCAAAGACTTTACAAAAGGAAAAAAAAAAACGTGTAAAATTTTGTCGGTAATATAATTAACTTCAAAATCATTAATGTGTGCCATGTTACATGTTTGTTTCAGTTGATTTCACAGTCATGTATTAAGCACCCTCCTCTTCCTCTTCTCTGTGTTATACCTAACATACTAAAAATAAAACACAAATATTTTGAGTACTTACCATGTTCTGGACATTCTGCTAAGGATTCCTACATTTATCTCATTTAATATGTAAGCCATCCTATGAGACAAGTTGCTACAGTTTGGATCTGATTTGTCTTCAAAGGCCCACATGCCAAAGGCTTGGTCACCAGACTGTGGTGCTATCGGGAGGTAATGGAACCTTTAAAGGCAGGATCTACTGGAAGAAGGTTAGATCATGGGATGCATGGTCTTATAGGGTACATTGGAACCCTGCCCCCCTTCTTCTCCCTCTCTGTTTCCTGTCTGCCATGATTTGTGCAACGTCCTCCACCAGTACTTCCCACCATGATTTACTACCTTACTGTCGGTCTTAACACAAGGGGCCCAGGCAATCATGGACCGAAACATCTGAAGTCATGAGCCAAAATAAACCTTTCCTCATTATAAGTTGACTATCTCAGGTATTTTGTTACAGTGCTAAAAAGCTGACATATCTACCATCTTAATCTTCATTGTATAGATAAAAGCTCATGTTCAGAGATCCAGCAAAACTATCACAGATTTCACAGCTGAAAGGAGAGCAAACAAGAAGCAGAACTCAGAACTGATTCCAAACCAAATAACACCGCCATCCTTGGGATCCATTATTCTTGCCTTGAGTATGCCATTGTATTTCTTCTCCTCCCCTCCTTCCCACCACCATGTGCATACCTGCACAGACACCAAATCATCTGTCTTGGTGGTGGACGAATCCAATGGGAGTCTGAAAACCTTCCCTTTAATGTCCCCAGGGGTCTCATCCTGAGACTCTGCAATCCTGGTTAGTCTGGGCTAATCAACTGTTTGCATGGAAAGAACCAAAGTTTGAGCATTTTCTTCCATCTTCCATGTCTTCCCCTTCTCCTTTAAGTAGGGATATCCTTTTGGTTTTCAAACAGGCACTCTGGCCCTCCATCCCAGTTGGCCATGATTCAATTGTTACTTGCTCACAGCAACTCCCTTTGGTCTGAGCTGGTGCTACTGGGTGGCTGCAGCAGGAATTCTGAAGGATAGTGCAGCCAGTATTATTTATCTCGTGGTGAACTGATGCATGAGAAGCTGGCCCTGCCTGGTGTCCCTGTCGAAAAGGCACTTAGAAGAAATGGCGACTGTTGTTGCTTTTTAATCACTGCATTTCTTCCCTCCTGGGAAGAAATACCGACCTTGTAAAGAACTGGCTAGAGATCTATACTCAATAAAAATAGCTTGTGTTTATAAATCACCCTTCCCCCAAAGTGTAAGAACTTCTCCACAAATTTTACTAGAACTAAAATCTTCTTGAAATATTCTTAAGGACAGCAGGCTATTGTAAACTATAAATTGTTTCTGGGCAGGATGATGCTTGTACATTTCTCTTGTTCCTCCCAAAGCACCAGTGTTCACTAAATATTGTGTGGTTAATTGGTTCCTAATTAAGGTTGAACTCAATGCTAAATCTTAATGGCTTACAGGGCTGTTCTTCCAGCCAAGGCTTGAAGAGACCATCTCCCTCAGATTGTCGCAGCCCACTGAGTATGGTTGGTCCATCTCTACTGTGCAGCATTCACATTAACCATGGGGGACAGTGGTCGTCCCTGCAATTGGCACTGTTAACATGGGGGCGGTGCCATCAGGCCCACAGATGAGACTTAATTCAGACATGGTGAGCTTGTGCCTTCCCCAATCAACCTCTCTCCCTCAGAATCCCAGAAAACTGATCTACTAAGACAGTCCTCCTTCGAGAGGCTGGAGCTAATGCCTCATGGAGCACTGCCTCTCCTGCTGGCTGGACACACCCTGCTATTGGATGGCCAGAGATCACATTTCACTGGTTCTCGGGAGATTATCCAGGCAGCAAGCTGCAGGGGGCTGTAGACCTTGACTATTGAACCTTTGACTTTAGATTCAGAGGCACACTGAAATTCTGAATGAAATCTGCGTAATTACTGACCCAGGAGTCTTTGTTTGGCTCCTGCTCTACTACTGATTGCCAAAAAATAATGAAATTGAGGCTCCAAAAGGGGACTCAGCTCACTCAAATGCACACAGCTAAGTTGTAGGGATGGATTTCATGCAAATCTTTTAAGCTCGGGTTCTTTACAGGACACTGTGTGGCTTCTAGTTTAGACACATCGTTTTCTATAGAAGTTGCAACTCTTTGTTCCTTGTTATGTTTCTATATCACGTCCACTGATCATGGAAGCCATTTGATTATACTCATGTTAATATTCGGTGTTCATGGTTTGAGATGAGTCATATGTGCATTTTGACATGGGTGACAGGGGAACATGCTTGTTGTGGGAAAGCTAAATGATAAGCTCCTTATAAATCTGTTCCCTGGGTGATGGAAGGCGCACAGCTTGTTTGTAAGCAGCTTGTTTGTAAGCAGTTGTTTGTAAGCAGTAGCATTCCTGCTAGGACAAGAAGCACAATACATATGCTAATATGTACATGAGTGGTTGGAAAAAGGTTTGAATCAAAGAAGCTTGTCTGCTTCACATTTACAGCTAATGGAAATTGAATTTTTTAAGCAGGTTTGCAATGAAGGTAGGAGAGGTGCCAAAAACTAGAGATTGCTACATAAAGGTGCCTTCCTTTGAATTACTACAGGCATGCTTGCCTATAGGAGGCTGGATACAGTGATTGCCAACCTTGAAATGCTGAGATTCTGTAAAATATCACATAGTAGCCGGATGTGGTGGTGCACGCCTATAATCCCAGCACCCTGAGAGGCTGAGGCAGGAGAATCACAAATTCAAGTCCACCCTGGAAAAAAAAAACAGACTGGAGATTGCCAAAACAAACAACAAACCCCCAAATAGTGTTTATTAGAAAAATCTCTCAGATACATTAACTATACTATAAATAAACACAAGTTCTTAAATTTACCTTGAATTGTGATTATACAAAATGCTAAAATTTGTTTTCATTTCTTGTCATCTTCTAAAATTTCCTTAGACCACTTAATAAAATGTTAGCACATTTTAGTGTTGTTACTGGCCTCAGAGCAAAGGGACTCATTGAAATTTTGTATATTACTTTATTGATAAAGGCCACTTCCCTTCTTGTAGTGGAATTCTTGAACTAATAGCCAATTCTTGCCTCTTCCCAGATTTTTTAATAAAGGGGCCACATCTCAGGCATCTTTGTAGTAGGCTGTTAATCAGTATATGCTAGGCAACTGAGGGTGAATATTAAGTGGATTCTGAAAACTGTGTCCCTGGCAAAATTTTAAATGTATTATTTAAAATTCTAGTTTTTGGTGTTTATAAGAGAAGGTAATAGCAGATACTTGCAGCCAGGTTGGCTTCATTAAATTTAATTTCTATCAGAAAATCATTTTCTTTTTGTCAGAAGTATTCACATGATAACAGGTGCTCTAAATATAGTACATCTTAGTGTAGGCATGAGGGTGTGTTTTCAGAATTTCTTAGAATGATTTCTCTAGAAGGAGCTTGGTTCTGTCCTTGGCTGTGTAGTTTTAAAGATCTGAATCTACCTTCTGAATAAAAGAAGGCAAATTGAACTGACCAGAATTTTCTTTCAAGAAAACAAAGAAGAGTGTTTCATAATTAAAGATTATTATAATGTCCTAATAAACTGAAACCATGGGGCAAATATCAAAATTAGCTTAACCATGATAGAATTCTTGGCTTAGATTTTTAATGTCAGTTGAACAAGTGTAAAACTGAGGAGAGTTTGGTCTGTAACTCTGGGTAAAACACCTGAGAATTTGAGCTGTTAACATTGTCAGTCTACACCTGTGGGAAATAACTGTTAAGTAAAATCAGCACAGTATAAGGTTACATTTACAAAGACTTTCCAGACCAAGAAGGGAGCTAATAGGCCCATGAAAAATATTCTTGCCTCTGAACATGCTGGGGTAGAAGGGATCATTCTGGCATACGTAATTGAAGAAAGGCTTGGGAAAGTAAAAGTATATTCAGAAGAGAGTAATGATGTCTTGAAGCAGCAGTCAATGAATTGGTGTATGATTCGCCTTGTGGAGAGAAGGCTAGGAGGAAACACAATAATTCTCGTCCACTATTTCAAGGACTGTCATGGGAAAAGAATCTGGACTTAGTGCATATTACTCTAGAGGACAAACTAGGACTGAGGTGTTTGGAAATTTTAGGAAGCCAGATAACAAGTTTTGTTTTGTTTTGTTTTGTGCTTTAAACAAGTAAAAATATCCTGCAAAGTTGTGAGGCACTGCTCCTAGTCTAACCAAAATTACGTGACCATTTTAGTGGAGGTTGCTAAGCCCAGGTTAGAATTTTGTCATCATATTTTGTTCTTGTGCATATATATTATCTTCTTTGAAAGGTGTATGACCTGAAGGATTTTTTTTTTTAATGTGGGCATCAGGAGTTGAACTCAGGACCTCGCGCTTGCCAGCAGGCGCTTGTGCCGCTGAGTGATATCACCAGCCCTTTTTTTCCTTTATGTGGGTATCGGTAGTCGAACTCAGGACCTCGCGCTTGCCAGGCAGGCGCTTATGCCGCTGAGCCATCTCAGAGGCCCTGACCTAAAGGATTTTTCTAAATGGATTTCCCCCATATCTAGAAATGCAGATTCTTAGAGCAATGTTCTGACAAAAGTAAGGGTAGAAGAGCAGAGAGCTGGATTCTTTCTTCGTGGTACATACCTGACCCTAAGATGTCAGTTGAACATTCCATAAACCACTGACACTTGTGTCTTGCTTTCTTTGTGGAAGGGGTTGGATTGCAGTTTTAGGGAACCTCAAACAGGGCTTGGGATTGGTGCTCTCCTTGGTGCTGAATAGAGAAACAGCCTGTCAAGCTTTCTCCCAGGCTAGTTTGCTTTTTTCCTTATGCCTGCACTACAATTCAGCATACACATCTTGTTATTGATCTCTATCTGTATTGTGGCTGCAAACTATATAAATTGCATTTTTACATCAAGCTTTCTGAATATTCTGCCTGCCTTAGCTTAAGTCCACCTGGCACCACTGACCTGTGTCTCCTAAGATGAGTTATTCAAGAGATTTTGAGAGAGAGAGCTGCAGCAGGCAAAATATCACATTCATAGGTCTGTATTGACTTATTAAGCAATTATATTTCCTCTCATTCCCAAAGTCATCTCGTGATACCTGTTCCTTGATTCTTAGTAAACTTAGACATGAAGGCAAATATTAGATATGATGGGTTTCTGCCTGACGAAGAGAGCTGAAGGGTTTGATGCGGCTGCTGATAGGCTAGACATAAACATTGGATTTTTTTCTTTGTGCTTTTGATTTCTCTTGTACATAAAAAGCACAGTTCATGGTGGATGGAGACACCAATTCTTTAAAGTGGCTTTGCAAGAAATGAAAAAGCATTGGGTAAAGTTCTCCCAATGACTAGTACAACCTTGGCAGAATACCTTGCAAACAAAGGCAATTAACTGATGAACTTGAGCTGGGCAGAGCAGACATTCTGCAGGGGAGGGGAGAGCACTGCTGTACCATCAGAGAGGGTGCTTCTACCCTTCTGCAGGGCCTCAGACTGGGAGAAATTGCTGATGGGAGCATTGGCTCCCATGAGGCCAGAGAGCTGTGACTGAGCTCAGATGAGAGGATCTTGGGGACCTCAGACTTCAAAGGAGGGAGAAGGAGCTGCTAAAGAAAAAGAAGAGAGTGAATTATGAGGGAAGAAAAAGTCTGAGAACCTCTGCTACTTAGTGACAAATTAACTTATATAAAAGCTGCGCAGAAGACAAACCATTTCAGGCTCATAAATTATATAGCCAGATTTTAATGGAAAAAAACTCCTTGAGGAAAGGATTCATTCAAAGTACTTCACTGTTTAAAATTTACAGAGCATTGCTACACCCAATTATGCAGTTAGTAAGTGCTTTCTAAGATTCATGTGAGTTTGGTAGAAAGAGAAAAAAAAATCTCTTTGAGATAAGGGAAAAAAACACAGACAGGATTTCAGGAAATACAACAAATGAAACATTTCATCATCAGGACTCATTCAGTGAGATTCTGTGATTGAATAATATTTTATATAAAAGACTCAAACAGTGGGCCGGTGAGATGGCTCAGCGGCTTAAGCGCCTGCCCGGCAAGCGCGAGGGCCCGAGTTCGACTCCCGGAGCCCACATACGAAAAAGGGGCCGGTGATATCACTCAGCGGCACGGGCGCCTGCTGGCGCGCGAGGTCCTGAGGTCGACCCCCCGGTACCCACAAAAAAAAAAAAAAAAAAAAGACTCAAACAGTGAAAAACTTATAGTCTTTCATAATTTAAAACAGCTTTTAACATCTGGTCAAACTCAAAGTCAGATTTATTAGTCTTAGAAAAAAATAATCCAAATTGGGAAGTCATTAAGGAAGCAGCTCATTTATTGAATAATTCTCTCTAAAGTTATTTTTTTCTGAAACGTTCTCGAGAACCAAGGAGTCCCAGTGTTCATTTGAAAAGCTTTTATTAGCGTATCTCATGCAGCATGTTTGGGGCCAAGTAGACAAGGACCATTTCTCATCGTTCCTCATCCTCTTAACATTGAAGTTCTTCCCAAAGTCACGGTGTTGCTTAATTCTATTCTGAAAAATAAAAAACAGTGTCACAAAATGGCTCAGATCAAGTGCTCTATATTTGCTAGAGGGGGAAGGAAGATGGACACATCGAGGAAAGAATTCCCATGGGAAATTCCACAGTTAAGGTAGGGCATCCTCCCCAACACTCTGGGAGAAAACCATCCCCTTCCTCTGGACTGCGGTCTGTGCCTAAATTGCCTCTCTGGATGGTGGCTAAACCTCAGTTGGAACAAACTAAATCTCAGCAACAAATGTTTGATTTTCTTCCGCTGAGGTAGAGAGGAGATGGTGATAAAAACATTTCAAGTTAGCTTCTGAACTTGGCTTTCACTTCTATCAAATAGGGAATTTTTTTAGTTGTATGCAATAAGGTGTACAACATGATATATGCAAGCCAACTAACATATTCCTCATTGTATGTGGTTACTCCCTTTCCCATACATGTATGTGGAAAGAGCACCCAAATCTACTTTCTCAGCGAATTTTCAGAACACAATATAATATGAAGTATAGTTCGCTTGCTGTACTTTAGATCTCTAGATTTGTGTAACGACCTCAGAGAGTTGCTGTAAGGAACTTGACCATGGTAGGGCACCATAATTTTTGGCTCTTTCAAGGTTGTGATAAGCACTATTAGAAAACAGAACTAGGAAGTAAGTTTTATTCCAGCCAATTAGTGTCAGAATGCTCAAACACCTGCCTCTGAAAATCTTATAGCTGCGCAGTAAGTTCGCAATGGATCCTTCTACTCCTGAAAGGGGTCTCCGAGGGGACAGCTCTCTTCTAGTCCCATGATTAAATATGACAAAGAAGGCTGCTGACTTAAGCTCTTGCTTTAATCCGGTCATCTGCATGAAAAAGATAAGACATATACTCCAAAAGAAGCTATATTTGGGCAGGCAGTTATAGGTTGATGTGATATGAAACTTAAAATTTTATTAAGGTAAATGCTGTCTTTTCCAATGGCTAGAATGACAGAGGAAAGGAAAATAAAATGCAAATCCAAAAGCAGGTGGCGAGTGACTGTCAATGAATATGAGGTTTTGTTTTGTGAAGATGAAAATGTTCTAAAAATAGATTGTGATGCTAGTTCCTCAGCTTTTAGGATATACTAACCACTATTGACTTATATACTTAACTGGGTTAATTTTATGGTATGTGCATCATGTCTCAAAAAGCTGGGAATGAATGAAAGGTGGTATTCTCCAATAGCACAAATATGAAAGAGAAAGGGAGTTAGGTCCAGACCCTCATAGATTTGTATTAATAGTTGGGTGTCCCTGAGCAGACTGCCTACTATCCCTGCATCTCAGTTTCTTCACGTGTCCCGTAGACATCAGCAAACCTCCTCCTGCAGATATTGCAAGGAGAACAGTCTATAAACATCTACCTGAATGCTTCATTTATAGAAAACCCCTCTGCAGTGCTAGTTACCTGGGAGAGGTAAAAATGTTGATGTATTGATAACAGTAAAACCTTTCAGATGAGAGTTCACAGCCTCTAAGAAGCCCCTGTGAGAGAAAATTTGGCCATCCCATTTCAGGGTCTATTTCTTTACCCAAACTGCATTAAAAGAAACATTTGATTTTAATGTGTTTCTTCAAAGAGCTTCTCTTTCTTCACCCATACCCTGGACTAAACTGGGGGGAAAATATCAACAAATTCAGCTAGGTGAAGATGGGGTTAGCAATCAAACACAATTTATAAGTTCTTCAGGAAAGTTGAGCAGTTCAGAGCCTTCTACATATTTGCCCCTGGTTTCCCTTAGAAGGAGAAAGCTTAATGCAAAGAATGGTGCTGGGCCCATCATTGTCCATAATTCAAAGGGGCCACTGGCGGAATACTTTCTACAGCAGAATGGTCTTTCCGTGGGGCGATGTGGGCAGAAGAGAATACCTTTCACAGAGCTGAGCCAGGAGCACTCCAGGTGTCGCATGCTCTGTGTCCAGGTAGTGTAGTAGGCGCTTAGCAACTATCCCTTCCCAAGATGGAATGGTTTCCACTTTAAAAGCTGGCATTCCAGTGGGAAGATAACGAAAAATTAAAAATAAATAAGTACAAATTGTACCAAGTTATGACCAGAGTAGAGGACTGCAAGCCAGTGCTATTTGTGGGTCTGTCTAACCACAAAACTTCCACTAGGCTTATTGAGAACATCCCTGTGCAGCCCATTCTCCTCTCCGTAAAACAGGTGAAAAGCTGCCTGCATCTGGAAATGTAACCCAAGCCCTTTCAGCAAGTACAGGGTATTCTGGGCCAAACAGATTTTATCCAAATAGGCTGCTACAGTCGTCCTTCAGTATCCCCCTAGTCCAAGGATGCTCAAGTCCCTTCTATTAACTGACGTAGTATTTGTGAATAACCTACGTCCCTACTTCTGTGTACTTTACATGTTCTCTAGATTACTTACAACATCTAATACAATGTAAATGTTATGTGAATAATTATTGTACTATTTCATTTAGGAAATAATGGAAAGAAAAAATAAAACCTGTACAGGTTCAGTAAGATGCAGGGTTTTCTTCTGAACATTTTCCATCTGTGGTTAGTTGAATCTGAGACACCTAACCAGAGTATATGGAGGGCTGCCTGTCCTTAAGCTCTGTCTTTTAAACTCCTAGAAAAGATAGTTGCTACAGGATTCCAAGGTGAGACAATACACAAGAAAGCACCTTGAAAATATAAAAGCATTTGGGTAGGAATCACTCCGATGATCATTTCTTTCCTGAGATGTTTGTAAATCTTTCTGTGACAACTTTCAAACATGCATACTTTTACTTATTTACTTATTTTATCTATTGCCAAGAATAAAATAAATGATGTGTTTCACACTCAGGCCTTGGCCTTAGAATGACCTATGTGCTGACAGGGAACAGATCCCTAGAAAAAGGCCCCTACCCTCTGATACTGGTAGGACAGGAGTGTGTTTCAGCATCCCAAGTAGCAGAATAGTTATAATGACTATGCAAGTGCTCAGGAAAACTGTTTTCATTTATCTTATAAAAGAATCAGAATCAGTCACTACAATGCAAAGAAATTATTTCATTTTTCTTATACAAAGAAATTTATTTTGTAAGTTTGTAAATAATAAGTTTCTGACCAGGTTTTAATGCATAAATCAGTACTCACAGGCAGGGTGGTGCACCAGAGGGCTGTGCTGCCTGGAGACAGGTTTGATTGTCGCAGCTGGTGGGGAGGCCATTGGCATCCAGGCTATGCAGCTTCCTCAGTGAGCAAGGCAGTCCTCCCTCAACAAACGTCAGTAACGCATGAACTTCAAGATGTGAAAATTTAGTCCTACAAGGCAAAACCATTGATTTCCTGTGAAGTAGAAGGATTTTTCAGATCAACTGTCATAGGAAATATTTAAGATAATGACATTTTCTGAACGAAGAAATCAGGGGTCTCTCATTTTAATATTTTTTTAAATCACAATTTCTCTTACAAAGAAGTTAGAAAAAGAAAAAAAAATGTATAACACAAATTCTTTTCCAGGGGCCATTTACCCAGTTGCCTTAACTGAATGCACAAATATCTCTTGCTGACAAATAATTTCAAGTTTATACTCTGTTGAAGGAAAAGTCCATCAAACTTATGGTCAGAGCGGGTTCATTGTAGTTGAGGTAGAATTCAGGCACATGTGTGGCAGCAAGCAGTGGTTGCATTGGGGTCAGCCAACCTGGGCTCAGCTTTACCTGGCTCCAACTCTGCCATTGTTGTCCATTTTTTGGGAAGGGACCTGAACCCACTTTTGTGGTCAGCCCAACTCTCTTGGTTGTATGTTTCAAAGCTCATACAAACTAGCATACATCTGGTTTGGAGAGAGAGGAAAGGCTGCAACAGGAAGGTAAGCGTGATTAATGAGCTATTTCTATGTTTTTAAACACCTATTTTGTTAAATTGACCTATAAGATGAAATGCTAGGTTGTTCGTATTCAACAAACATATACACTGCATACACATGAACGAGGGGGGCTAGGGACAGAACAGTGAGCACCCGCAGCCCTGACCCTGTACACACTCATTTATGTGGCCCGGCTCTTTCGCTTTCTCCTTTGCAAGTTAAATGAGCAAGAACAACAACTGCTTAAGACAGTCTTTTTTTAAAAGTATGATGTTATATTGACCTCAGTCAAAATTTCCTTATACAGGAATCTGTGGCTTTGAAATCTAGAAGGAGAATTTGTTTCATCAGTGAACACACAGTGATTTGCTCCCAGCTTCTCCAGGTCTCTTTCCCAAGTTTGAAAGGATCTCCGTGTGCTTTGTACTGGAATTACACAGCATTCTCAGGTTTCCTTTTTAAAAAAGAGAAAGTGAATTTATGTCAGCTGTTATTTTGCTCTGGCAACTCCTTTGATACTTGAAAGATCTTGCTCTAACAAAATCCGATGCGAGACACATATTGTTGGTCTCCCCCTTGATCCCACCATGAGTTAGGGTTAACTGCAGACATTGACTTCGTTCTTTGATTGTCTTGTACTTTGATTTCTTTTTGTTTTGTTGTGTTTTCATCATTCCTATTCCATCATTGGATGGTTATAAAATATCAAAACACAAACTCCTGGTCTAATGAGAGGAGTTCACACTGGGGTTCTTTCCTTGCCCAACTTGAAACCAAGAGGGACATTTCCACACTTTCACTCTCCAGCATGAAGGTCACTGGGTGACCTCCTCCATCCTCTTTTTCTCACATCAGTGAGCACTGATCTTGGAAATCCTTTTGGGGAAAATGCAAAGAGTGCTTTGCAAGGATCATCTGTGACGGTCTGACAAACATGATTTTTTACACGAGGAACAGCTTCTCTCTTTCAAAGGCTGACCCCAAGTTAGTCTGTTGAAATGGTGTATAATTACTTGGCAGTTTTGCAGTCTCTACAATCTTAAAAGGACACAGAAAATATGCACTGTAGGTGACAGAGAAAGATCGACTGGCTCTGGGCTTGTTTGTATTCAGGAAGCAGGGAATGCTGTGCATGTGAAGGTGGACACCATGATGATAAACTGAAGACAGATTCAGACTTGGGCAAGACGCTGGGCATAATGCAGGGAGGCAGGCAGGGTGGAAAGGAGGTGGTAGAATTTCCAGGAAGCAGACACTAAGAAGGTCTCACCTCAACTCACAGAGCCCGTAAGGTAGGGGTAATCCTAAATCTCTAATGTGTACAAATGCTTTGTTAACTCCAAAATACTGCATATAAAATACTTATGATCATGGAGATACACACTGGTTCATAATTCTAGACTGTTTTAGGGAATCTGGAAAGAAGAACTTTATGTAACTGATTTCCCTTTCTCTCATTCTTTTGTGGAAAGCGGTATTACATAAATATATAAATACATAAGTCATCCTCTTCTCAAGTTCAAATAAGTGGTATTTTTACCTCTGTACTAAAGTTTATTAGAGAAGAAAGTAAAGGGAAATTGCTGCTGAGCAAAAGCAGTAAGCAAAGGGGAAAAAGCATTTTTAAGAGCTTTGGAACTACTGTGTTTTGCAAGAAAAGAGATGTTTTTGGATAATAATCACATGTCATAAGTTTGGGGCAGCAAGTAGCTAATGCAAATGCTAACATTCTGTACCACCACATATTTAGTGAAACTTTTTTTTATTCCAGTTATATTTTAAGAAAAATGCAGAGGGGTCTCATATCGTGCATTTGGTTTTTCCTATCAATATTTTACATTAGTATATTTGTTACCATTAATAATGGTAATATTACCTAAGGTCCATTCTTTATTCAGATTTTCTTTGTTTTTACTTATTGGCCCTTTTCTTTTTTCACAGTCCCACCCATGAGACCACATCACCTGTAGTCAATAATTTATACTGTAGGTGGTCGCAATTTCAGCCTCAGGTTGCAATAGGAATATCTCTGTCTCTGTGTATTAAGCTCATTACTCTTAGAAACATAATATGAACTCTATCAGAGCTCAGTTAGGTAGCCACTTTATCTAGGCAAAACACAGGTGAAACTTAGCACGGAGATTTTAAAAATAGCCCACAGGGCCGGTGACATAGCTCAATGGCGTAAGCACCTGCCTGGCAAGCGCGAGGGCCCGAGTTTGACTCCCGGATCCCACATATGAAAAAAGGGCCGGTGATATCGCTCAGCGGCACGGGCACCTGCTGGCGCGCGAGGTCCTGAGGTCGACACCCGGTACCCACAAAAAAATAAAAAATAAAAAATAAAAATAGCCCAGAGCAGGCACAATAAATGGCAGAGTGCTAACCATATCCATGCACATCACCTCTAGCATTGCTTCTCTAATTCATACTTACTGGTTTTTACTTCACCCATATTTC